>JAUJYN010000024.1:1325973-1989300 GCA_030737835.1 Acorus gramineus | reverse complement strand
GGACTGTCCATTATTTTTAAATTTGGGGTTCGTCGGAGGGGGAAGTGCTACATTGACTAAAATAGTTATGATTACATATCATAGAATCACAAAACCTGAACCCCCTGTATGCAGTGTGACATTAGGTTATTCGCTTTCGATAGCTATACTATGATAGATAATAATCCAGGCTGAATAAATAACTTTTTGTTTGGTTGGTTTTTTTGTTATTCTCATTGAGAAACGTAAAAATGATTTTTTTGTTGTTTGGTTCACCTTGGATAAAGTGATGATAAATTGTTGATAAGTGATGAATAAGAGTTTATGATTCTTTAAATGACAATTATACCCCCTGAAAAGTGTGAAAGATATATGATTGATTTGATAGATGTGACAGTTTTTAGAATCTGAGTCTGTTAGCTGAGATAAATTTTTTAAAATGACAGAAGGATATTTTTATCTATTGGCATAGATAAGCCAAGCAATTCCACCATTTCCTTAGAATAGTTATCAGGCCTTATCCTAGCTTATCCAAACATAACTATCGGGGTTTATTATATCAAAACAAATAACTTTTTTTAGCTATTCTCATCTATTCTTTATTATTCTTGCCTTATGTTCCACACCATACGGGGGGGGGGGAAGACTTCTACCACATTGACTAATTAAAATAGTTATGATTTTGTTGCTAGAGCAATGAACACTAACCCTCCGTTTGGGGTGAAGCATAAACCATGGATAGAGGATAATACAGTAGAATAGTCCCCAAACAACTGTTTGTTTGACAAGAATAAACCCTGATAGCTATGTCTGGATAAGCTAGGATAAAGCCCGATAACTATTCTAAGAAAATGGTGTAATTACTTATCAGGGCTTATCTATGCCAATGGATAAAAATACCCTTCTCTGTCATTTTAAAATTTTTATTTAACCTAACACTCTCTGCACACATTCCAAAAACTGTCACATCTATCATATCACACACACATCTCTCATACTTATTCCCAAACACAAATAATTTATGCAGGGGTATAGTTGTCATTTAAAAAGTCATAAACTCTTATCCATCTTTTATCTACCACTTATCATTACTTTATCCAAGGTGAACCAAACAACAAAAATATCAATTTTACGTTTTCCAATGAGAATAACAGAAAAGACAACCAAACAAAAATTTACCTATTCAGCATGGATTGTTATCTATCCCAGTATAGCATCAAGGGTGAAAAGCTCTATGTGACACCTCAAACAGGGGATAAAATGACAAATGTAACAAAAGGCCATAAAGAGAAATGCTTCTTCTTTCGTATGTCTCTCTCTCATCCATGACCCAATAATTATAATAGAAGCTCTACCGAATTTAATATAAGCATAGCTTCCAAGGTACTCATAATGTGTAGAACGTGAGTTTGTCTAATATTCTATTACCCCCCCCCCCCGTTAGGTTTGGGGTGGTAATAACCCAAGAATAAAAGAGAATTACAGGGAATTTATAAGTTATTCATTTATAAGAATAAACTATGATAGTATATTTGAAAAAGTCAACATAAACCTTGATTTGCATGGAATTGTTGGAATTTTATGACCAAAATACATAACCATTTTGCTTTAATATAGTGTGTAACGACTCCTCTAATTGCGTATGTTTGATATGTCTAATTGTATGCTTGAATGAAATTTAATTACATGTTTTTCATTCATTTGTCTAAATTAAACTTCGTAATTGTTTTAATTGCATGAGTTACAAATGACACCTTTGCATGCATTTGTGGCATATATTTTGTAACCGTGAATTTAATCTAATGCATTTCTTAGGGAACCGTTGCATGCATTAATCTTGGTGCATTAATATTACACCGCCCATGCATGCATGGAATTGATAGGTGGATTACTATTGCATATATAAAGGCATGATAAGAGATAGAGAGATATAATCAAAAAAACATTTTCAATGTATCCAACCCATGAAGCACCTATGCCCACTGCATGTGTATCATCTTTGTCTCTATGTGAACAAAGTGTAACAGAGAGTTCTTTTCCTCCATCAACTATAAAACCTAGGGTCTTCATCATCCACTATTTGGTTGATAAACGGTAAAATCAGAGAGAGAGAGAGAGAGAGAGAGAACTCGGCTGATTTTATTATTGTTGTATAATCTATCTTTCCCATTTCATATTTTTCTATGATCCGAGCATGTGAAAGAATCACAGTTTGTTCATCGTGGTTCTTCCATAGCTCGCACACCGAAAGAACAAAACATATTGTAGTCGTATCTCTCAGTGGTAGTCTCCTCATTCGCTTTCACATTTCCGGACACACTTTTCTAATCTCCTATTTTTTTATTTCATGCTTTTTATATATATTTTAGAGTATGCATGATTTCATATATATTTGACATTTATATTCTTGATGTAATAATTATAAGAATTTGTGTTTAGTTTAATATTTATTTATTACGCACATAAATTCTAATAGTTTCAACCATTTATCAAGACTTATACATGTCAATATATAAATAAAAATATCTTTTTATCTCACACAACGCTCTTACATATCTCAAAAACATATCACATTTAACATATTATACACACATCGTCTCAAACACAAATAATTTATGCAATTGAATAATTATCATCTTAAAATTATCCATCACTTATTCTCAATTTATGCATGTGAAACATACAATAAAAACATAATTTTTAAATTTTCAATAAAAATAACTAAAAAAATCAACCAAATAAATAAATAGTTTATTCTGTATGGATAATTATCTCTTTATATTACATTAAAAAAAAATTAGTGGGAGGTGAATTTTTATTTATTTATTTTTAGAATAGATTTTGGACCTTGGACGATTCCATGTAACGATAATCGCATTCCAAGAAACAACGGACGGCGGTGGCCTGTGGAATTTTGGTCAACGCCAAAACCGTGTAGAAAGGCTTCTCTTATTCCATGTTATTTATTGTGGTAGAGACTTGTTTGGATTACAGTATTGACTTGACTTTCAATGTGGATCAAGGGAATTATTAATATTATTATAGTAGAGCCACGAATACACGGAATCAGAATAGTCCATAATCCAGTATTCTACAAGTTTCTGTCGATCCAAGGGCTGACATTTGTCTCTTGAGATCATTCTTAACCCTACACCCTCGTTCAAATAGAGAACTAAATCAGGACTGATCAAATTCATGTCTTGTCTCGTTCCATTTAGAAGGGAACGGGTTAAGAAATCCTAAATTTTTTAAATATTTTTTTAAATTTTTTTAGATTATAAATTAAATAATTATTTTTACTTAATAAATTATATAATATTACTTATTATATGTTTATGTATTTTTATCAATTATAATAATGATAAGTTGATTTTATTTATGTATCATGTTAATTTTGAATGATATAAGTGATTTGAACAAAATAAAACTGGATGGACTAATTTTGACCGACCACACTTGAATCCAAAATTCGTTCAGAACTTAATCAAGTTGAGATTGGTTAGATTTGAATTTGGCATTTAGGAAATCAATCTCATCCTAATATGGTCGGTCAAGACGGATTTCACATTGATCTTATTCCACTGTCATCTCATATAGAGAACCAGACTGTCACAAGGACAATGTCTCTTTAACCATTCAGCCAAAGATAGCTGGGGAAGGCGATTAGTTTGGTTGAAGCCCTTATTCCAAGTCAAGGCGGCTTTGTTACTCAGGCTTGACTTCAACAAGTATACAGTTATTACCTGATTATTTAATTTAGGATATGAGATTCAAAATAATATTCAACAAAGTGTCAAGCTATTCCCACCACCCCTATTATTTTACTCACAACCTCAAATTACCAAAAAAACAAAATCACAGTCTGTTTTTTCAAAATCCCATTGGTCCCACTACCCAACATTTCCCCACTACCCTACAATTAATCAAACAACAATCCCACCACCTCAATCTTGTTGAACATATTCATGTCTGTCAAGTTACAACATCTTGATGGTCTTGGAGGACTCGGGGAGGTCTTTGGTGGTAATGGAGCCATGGTCGTCGTCCAATGATGATTTGACAGATGTGTGGTAGTGATAGACATGTTAGTAAAAGCAGAGTGAAGTTACATTTACAAGACAGTGAATAATAACCAAACGTAATGATTTGGCAAGTCCGTTTTGTTACGATGAGGATGATGATTGAGGTTAGAGTTGAATTCTATATTTTTAAGATAATATTCACCTCCCTTTGATGCTCACGGTTTTGACAAAAGTATCCCAGGATACATTGGTCAGACTTTCTCTGGTAGCAGTATTTCACACCAAAAGAATAGCGAACTGATTGTGTCTTTTCAACTCTCTCTTACTGGAATATTATGAGACTCGAATGCAAACTCTAAGGGACTGAATACCGAATGTCCATTGCTGTAAATGATTGTATAAACGAACAATGCAGATTTGGGTGACATTTATAGAAGAGAAAAACTATTGAAGTGTCAAGTGCGCTTCTAAAACTCTCAATACGTTCAAGCACGCGCTTTTACCCATGTGTTTAAAATAACAGGGAAAGAGCAATGTATAACAGAGTCCTCTTTCTAGCCATGTTTTTAATCTTATACATCTCATTATCCACTTGCATTTAATGTAACAAGAAATGTATATCTTTGATAGAATATTTTTTTTACAATTCTATAAATGCGTACATATAATTCATTGAAGTATATATTTTATTATTTATAAAAATACATATATAATTAGATAATGTATATTATTTAAAAAAAAAATTAAAATTAATACAGACTGTATTTAGAGCTGAAAAAAATTCTATCCATTAATTCATTAGCTCTTTACGTTGCATTCACTCTCACGACCTAATTAGTCAAGGTCCGCCTTGCTGTTGGCAATGACTTCCTATTTAGAGGGGAAAGGGTCTCATACAAACAAAGGAGGAAGACTCGGAGTTAGAAAGACTTTAGAGCGCAATTGATGAGACGTTGATGTGCTAAAAATTGCTCACCAGGTGTGATGAAAAAAAGAAAATGACATGTTTAATTCTACGTGCAGTCCGCCTTGCTGTCATCATCGATTTTCTTTTCTTTTCTAAAAATATATATATATATATATATACTCATTTGTTAAAATACATGTTGTTATAAAAAATGAAGTATATATCCATTATAATATATTAGTGCATTTAGATTGTGAAAACGAAAAGATGAGGGCACAACATAAGGCTGCAACTTGGACCGAATTGAACCTGAACTCGAACCCGACGGGTTGAACCTGATTTTTACATGAGTTGGGTTGACCAGATCGGGTTCGGGTTTGGATTGGCCAATTCGGGTTTGGATTGACCAATTCGGGTTGACTCACAAATCGGGTTGGCCTCACTCAAAACTCGACCCAACCCGAACCCGTAAACTAATAGTTAAAAAAAAAAATCATGGACGTTCATTCTGTAGCTTCTAATCTGAATATTCCAAATTTTAGGTAAATCTAGCTAATTATACGGGTTGGGTCGGATTGATTTATTTAATTTATACATCATGCTAGAAATTCGAGTTGGGTCGGATTGGTCCAATTCGGATTGAAAATCAGGTTGGGTCGGGTTAGTCCAATTTGGGTTGAAATCGGGTTGGATCGGATTATGGTTGAGTAATTTAAAATTCAGGTTGGGTTTGAATTGGAGTCAACCCGAACTCAACCCGCCTAAGTTGCAACCCTAGCACAACATGAAATCCCACCTGAACAATGGTGTCCTTAATGATTTGGGCCCTTTCAAATACAAAGGGGGAAAGATGGATTGATCCATGAAGCTGCACAGATTGGCTTGTGCATTGAAAGGAGAGAGTTGTAGGTTCCACCGAGTAGATGGAAGGTATTAAGTTGTTGAAAATTTAGAACATTTTTATAAATTTTTTTTTAATGAGTATACAAATGAAGATTAAAAATTATAATGGATAATTAATCTCCTCCTCAATGTTTCACTACAAGAAAAATGGGTAATGGTGGCGTTTTATATGGCTGCGGTTTTTGGGCAACCGCCTCTATAGATAACATATTGCTATGGTTTCATTGGAACCGCAATATCATTTAAAGAAACTTTTTATCTTAAATTAATGAAATTGTTATGCAACAAAATAGTGTGGTTTTAACAATTTGTCGCACAAGAAAATTGGGCACACAAGCATTAATTGCTACACCCATAATGGTTTATTCATTATTACCAAAAACAACTCCTCAAATCCCACGATTCCCTCTCCTATGAAAATCTTTCCCTACACTGAAAAAATACATCACCCTCTCTAACTTCTATTCCTCCCCCCCCCCCCCCCCCCCCTTTTTTTTTTCTAATCACACGGCTCCATCATCTTCTCCCTAAAGCTCATTCATGAAGATCAAGTAAATTTGTTTTCTTCTCCAATCAAATCCATGACCCAATTGTAGGTAATCCCAATCTCATTGGTTTCCAATGTTTTGATTTTTGTACCCATTGTTATAATATGATGAGATAATACATAAAATAAATTCACATATTTTAATTTCATATAAATTAAAAGTATTATATATTAATTTAAAAATATATATATTATTTTTTTGGAATTTTTATAATTCCAAAAATACAATAATAAATATTTTTTACTTAGTGGCTGTAAAATACATTTCCACGATCGGATAATTTTCAAATTCACTATTAGCTTATCAATAATATTTTTATATTAAATCATCAATAATCACAACTGATTATTGATATTTTTTTAATACATCTTAAATCTTTTCAAATCTGTATAACCTAAAAAATCTTAAAAGATGTTAAATATTAGATTAGATTTTTATGTGATTCATATAACATCTTAAGTTACACAATCGAATGTGGTAATTATGATATCGGATTTGAGAAAAGTTACACAAACTTAAGTTCAAAAAAAATATTTTTTTATGGAATTTTTATAATTATAAAAATACAATAATAAATTACAGAATCTTTTAATTCTCTAATTTAATTAAAGGATTTGAGAAGGGAAAATGACCAAAAAAATCTTCTAAAAGTTAGAAACACCCAAATCAGCCATTTTTTTAAAATTATACATAAAAAAGTCTCATTTCATAATTTCAGAAACACAAAAGACTAATTTACCCTTATATAATTAAATCTTTAACATCCCTCTAATCCTTGTTAGGTTACTCCACACCAAAAATTTATTTTTCCTACAAAACAACAATATCTCTTTATATGACCCAAATCAATCCCTTTAGAGGTTTTGTTATTATATATCATATCGTGTGTGTTTTTATATATATCCTATCTGATGTTGTTTATCATTTTTCATTGTATATAATCATAATATGTAATTTAAATCTGTGTTATGCCCCAATGCAGCAGATGAAATTTTAGTATTCTAAATCTTTATTCACAATTTTTTTTTTTTGCTTGGCTATTCACATTTTTATAGCGTTATTAGTATATATCCATTTTTTATAAAAGAAACACAACATTTAATAGAGTTCATCATTAAAAATTCAAATTATATTGGCACTTATCTCACAAAATCTACCTAATCACAAAAAATTTAGAGTAAAAAAAAGTTTCTACATGAGAATGTATCGAATACATTTATAAAATTAAAATGAAGAAATGTTTTAACAAAGCTAAGAGGTATAGAATATGTTAATTAATGATCTACTTACATAAGGGTAGATTAGTCTTTTGTGTTTTCAAAATTATAAAATCAGACTTTTTTTGTATAATTTTAAAAAGTGATTGATTTGGATATTTCTAACTTTTTGAAGATTTTTTTTATTATTTTCCCATTTGAGAAAAAGTCAAAATAAATCCAATGGACCCTTAATGAAAATCACATGATTCTTTTATTATTTACGAGGTGTTTTTTTTTTTTAACTTTGTATGTTGGAAAGAATTTTATGTGATTTGTTTATTTAAAGTTGTATGATGGATAGATTTTTTGCCCACCAAGCGACTGATTTTGATCTCTCCATCTACGTCCATGAAGAATGATCATCTTATGCACATCACATTCATTTGATCCCACAAAATTAGTGAGAATTATCTACATTTTTCTTTTATGTAATATTATTTATATTCTATGGTTTACATATTATGGATATTTGTGGATTATATTATACCTAGATCTTCCTATAAAAATTTTATCCATACATGGAGTTGTGTATCATAAAGAGACACACATAACATAACCCTTATTCAACATGGGCCACTCTCTGTTTTTTTTCTTCTCTGCGACCTCTCACTCACTCACTCTCTCCTTTTGTTTTTGTACGGTTTATGCAGTTGTGTTCAGGCTTTATAGTGTGGGTTGGATTTTTGGAGAGGTGTAACCATATCTTTTATCAATTTTACTTATTTTTCATGAATTTTCATGTCTTCTATTGTATTAAAAAAAATGTATGAACAGTCTCCTATGAATTTAGTCTCCCTTGGTTAAAGAAAGTGAAGATGTTGTCTTTATATGTGCCCTGTGTAAATCTTAGATGGGAACCCAAATAATTACGATCTCGGGCTCATTTTCTACAATAGTAATAGTTATGATCTCGAATCTTGTCGTTTGTTGATATAAAAATATTTAACTAGGAAAAAAATATTTACCAATAAAAAAATAACATTTGAGTCACTAAAAATATGCATATTCTCATACTAGTCCTGCAACTTATGGTCATTCATTAAATATTTTAAATTGTTCTTATTAGTCAAATTAGTTCACAAGTTAAATTTCTATTTAATTTAGCATTATATTATCAAAATATTCCATTAGTATGGAATGAACACCCACACAAGTCTTTGAAAATTCAATAACTAAATGATCAATTAATCATTGAATTTAATGGCATATTTCAAATCTCGATTCGTCATTTTTAAATCAGCGCCTTCATTTCCTTATAGGAGTCAAGTCTGTAAAAGTTTACAAAGTCTATAAAAGTCCATCACTTAAATAATGTCCACATAAATCTATTAAAGTCCGAATCGACTACCCCCACTTAACCTTCATCTTTTACATTTCCTCTCCCTCCCTCTTCAACATTTTCTCATCTTCTTCTAATTTAGATTATCTTTGAAGTCTTTTACATGATAAAAGGTGGAGAATGTCAAAAACCATGAAAGAGAGGAGAAGATGGGATTCGATTGAGTTGTTTGTTCAGAGAAGATGATCTTTTGAATGTGAATTCACACCCGTGATTAACTTTAACAATGAGTCGTTAATGATGATTAACGGGAAGAAAATATGAGACATTTTTTGTCTTTATATTTAAAAATTAAAAATAGTGTTTGTGCGAAACATGACTAAAAATAAATTCATAATTTTTATTTATCTATATTTTGTCTTATTAGAAAAGAAGAATAAGAATTTTCTCTCTCCAGTATTAACGAGGAAAGCAAGGAAAAATGATTCCACTACTTTCCATCACATGCATAGAAAACACTTTTTCTTTAACTAAATTCATTCACTCTCTCGTTTTTCATTTTAGTTACACACATACATATCATCAATCAATTTTCTGCAATCCTAATCTGCTATCTATTTTCTCTGACTGAGTATCGATCTAATATGCATTAAATTAATTGGAACTTTTTTTTAGTAAAAACATGTAATTAGTTAGATAAGTACATAAGTTGGATTTATAAAAAAAAAAAAAATCAACACACAAAATTTTATTATAATAATTAAATAAAAATTGAACACAGAAACAAGAAGCACCAGTGGTCTAGTGGTAGAATAGTACCCTGCCACGGTACAGACCCGGGTTCGATTCCCGGCTGGTGCAAAAAGCGATGATGATAGATGCCCTTGTGTGGAATTTGGGTTCTCACACTACTTTGATCTTCGGATAAACTTCATAGGCGCATCTGAGCTTTCTTTATTTTTATTTTTTCATGAAAAATGTTCTCAGAGTCAAATCTCACATTCAACTATCATAAGCTTTATTTTTATTTTTTTATCTTGAAATTATATATTTTAAGTAATGAAAGACGTGTCTTCATGCACAAAAATAATATATATATTCTTATTTAAAGGATTCTTGGTTTTTTCTTCCGTGCTTATTATTAAGCTTCTCTATAAATAATAAGAAATCTGATTGACTACCCCGTGGACCTTCTTGATCCGGAAGTGGACGTCGGATGAAATGGAAGAGTGTTGTAACATTTAGTTATTTTTATAGTTTAAAATACAGTTCTATGTACCTCGTTAGAAATCTAATAAAAGTATATACCTCGTTAAATTTTTTTTCTTCCACTTACTAAAAATGAGATAATTCAACTCAAAATTGAACGATATACACTTTTTATCAAAGCATATACATCGTTCGATAATGTTTATTATTTAAAAATAAAATAAAAGCATATGTGATCTGAGTATTGGATTGTAAAAAGCATTAAGAATAAGAGTTTGACTAAGTTGTAATTGATAAAATTAAATCTTAACTAATTGAATAATTTAATTAATTTATTGATGATATTTGACTCTATCTAAAATTAAGTCATTGAGTCTATAAATAAGATTAATGTAATCTTTTTTTTATTATCCAAAACATTCAAGATGTAGTTGTCTTCTTCCATGCATTATTTTATATTTATCTTACATCTTAAGTTTTCTACATACTGAGCCTAACATTATTTTATATTCCCTAACAACACGGTGGCCTCAGTTTCATACTTTTTTTTATCCATCAGGAGGAGTTTTATTGTGACACATACAAAGTGGAATTAATTGTGAGCTAGCGCCTCTAGGACATCTGAGTATCTGACCAATGGTGTTAGACCAGTGACTTCAATGGCGAGATGGATACAAACAATACCTAACCCCCGGTCTGTGGTGGAGAATCAATAGAGAATATGGGTAAATACTAGATAATAACCCTTATTCATTGTTTGTTTTTCTCATATAAACTTTAACAGTGATGTTTGGATAAGTTATGAATTGCTTGTCAGGGCTTATTTATGCCATTGTATAAAAATATACTTCTATGTTATTTTAAAAAATTTATCTCACTTAACAATCTCACACACATATTTTAAAAATTGTCACATCTATCAAATCAATTATACATCTCTTACATTTATTTAAATGTATAATTGTCATTTAAAAAAATCATAAACTCTTATTCATCCCTCATCCACCACTTATCATCACTTATCCAATGAGAAAAACTAAAAAGACAGTAAAAAAAATGTTTTCTTTTTCCACATGGATTGACATCTATCTCGGTATAGCTATCAGGGGCGAATAAGTCTATATCACACCCCATACAAGCCCTAAGCCCTTTCTGAATTGAAGAATATGGAAAGAATAGAGGAGAACAAGACCAAAAAATTATGGGATTTTTATTTTTAAATCTATGTAAACATGTTTATTTAGGAATCGATCCCTCCATTCTTCATATTTCTTTTGAAGTCCTCATATTCAACCGCCTATTTGGTTTTTAGTCCCTCCGTTAAACGTCCGTCCATACACCGTTAATTTGTGAAATGTGATTTATTTTTAAGTCCCTATAAACTATGTTATTTAATTATTAGTCCGTCCATTCTTCATATTTTATAGAAACTGATCACTAAATAACATAGTTTAGAGGGACATAAAAAAAAATCATATTTCACAAATTAACGGTGTATGAACGGACGTTTGACGGAGGGACGCTGGCGGTTGAATATGAGGACTTAAAATGAAATATGAAGAAGTGAGGGACAGATCCCTAAATAGACATGTTTACAGGGACTTAAAACTAAAAATCCCAAAAATTATTTGTTTGTAAGGAATAAGGGGGTATAGCTATGCCAGAATATGTGTGAATAAGTTGGTATTGGAATTTCAGGTCCCCTATAATTGTGCTATTTCACCCAATCTATTTCAATCATATAAAAGGGGCCCACATGTCAAATCATTTGTCATCACCTTTATTAAATCAAGAGGCCTACGTGTCATATCAATTTTAGTTTTTATAAATCCTTATTTATATCTTATTCACTTTTTATCTACAACTTATTTATTATCAACTAAACAACAAAATTATTTTATTATATATTTCAATAAGAATAACTAAAAACACAACTAAACAAAAAATAATTTATTCTTTCTTTATACTGAAACAATTATCTATATAGCTTATATCGCTACCCAAACTGGAGCTAATAGATCTAATAAGAAGAAAAGTGGGACAACACATTGGGGCGTAAAGCCAAGGTTTAGCGATGCATAAAAAGAAGCGTCCCTATATTTCAATGAACTCTTATTTTTTCTTTTCGGAGATTTTGTGTTTTTAATTTAGATGAATTCTTTCAGCTTTTAGTTCATTTTTTTCCCATTAATTGTATATATAACAGCTTCAAATTCTTGAGAGCAAGTAATCTAAATTGTTTTTAAGACGACAATAATCCGTTTTGATAGCTGATGCAAAAATATGGGTTGGTACCCTCACATATTCACACAATATAATCTCATTCTAATCATTATTTTAATAATGTTTTCGGTGTTTAATCTCACATGCAATTATCATGTGTTTTGAATTTTTAAATCTATGGCCCTATTTGGATCCATGTTTGGGCGGATTTGATGTTGAAAAATTTTAAAAATCCTAAACGCATATCCAAGTGATTTTTCCACTTTTGCATCCCAAACACGGGCGAACTTAGGGGGGGCAAGCTGGGGCGGGCCCCCTCAAAGATTTTGAAGTTATTAAATAGTGGCCCATGGATTTCATCATATAGATTTAAATCAATTATTAATGATAATGAACTTAAAGCCTCCCCCAACCCATTAGCCCATTAAAGAGCGCGGATAAATCAATAATAATGGTTGTCAAGTTATGTGGGCCAAAGCCACCAAGTGGGACCCTTTGAAATAAAAAAAACTAATAATAATGAAAATGATATGCTCAACCCTTGTGCCGTCCATACTGATTTTAATTTATTTAAAAAACACACTTACCCATTGAAGTTTATGTTCTTATATAAAATAAAGTATATATTGAGATACATTAATGTATTTTTTTTATGTTGAAAAAAAAAAATTGCACTATATACAATGATATTGCAATATATTACAGTATCATAGTGTGTGGGGTTGTAAAACAGATTAAGTATTTCAGCGCTCAATAATAATACCCCACATCCTCACTCCCGTAACAACAGAAATTAAAGTATAAAAATTGTGCACCATCATGGCGTCATCTCTCTCGACATCTCGAACCCATCAATAGCCTCTTCAACCTTACATGCGGTCATGTGTGTTTAATAATTTGTTTGAATGATGCATAATTTGAATACTTGGTTTTGATTTTTTTTTATATTTGACCTGTGTTTATTTTCTGTTGGTGGATTTAATTTGTTTTTGTTGATTGGATTAAGAGATTTGAAAATATTATGTTCATCTTCAATTCTTCAAAATTTTGTATGAATAATATTTGTTTATTTTCTTTCCAACCCTAACTTTATTTCTATATGTTTCGATAAAAAAATCACCAGAGCATATACTCACAATCACAAGGTATATGCTTTGATGAATGTTTTTGTTAGGATTTATTTATTTATTTATTTTATTTGGATAGAATTATTTTTTTATTTTATTGATTTTCAATTGAACTTTCAGGTTAATGATGAGCAAGTTTAAAATGATTGACTCATTTTTTTAAAGGAAATTATTACAAACCGAAAAACGATTCACTTCTTTCTTCTGATATTAATCCACCTCCAGTTATTAAAAGTCTTTCACCTAAACGTCCAAGAACTATTAATTTTTGTTACTATTATAAAAAAATATCTATGAGATCTTCATCAATGCATTGAATTATGTTATCAAATGAGTATGGGTTATGTTTACAAAACAACAAAAATAAACTAATAGAAATACACTATAGTAAAACACAGTGAAGAAGAACAACCAAGCGTACTGAGGTTAACGAATCTGTTCTGTTCTGTTTTAATGAAGACCGAGGCTAGAGTTGGACTCTATGCCTTAAGACAATAATCGCCCCGCTCAGGTGCTCACTTATCTGGCTATTGTCTCACAGGATACAACGGCCTAACTCCCTACTGTAGAAGCACTTCAAACCGTATGGACAGCGAACCAACTCTATTTACACACTCTCTCTTTGTTTACTGACTGAAATGCATGCACTCAATGAACTGGACTGGAGACTCGTATGCAGACTGTAAGGGACTTGAATGACCTTATTAATGAACAATGCAAATTGAATGGAATTTATCGAGGGAAAAAACTGTTGATGGGGCTGTTGAAGACAACCTTTGGACTGTTGAGTTTTTATTGAAACAGAGTGTCAAGAAGCCTTTCACAAATAATTGTTAACTGTCAAATTTTTGAATGGAGACCAGTTGTAAACAGATCCGAATGGTCCACATGCTATCCAACCTGGGTAGAAGCCAATCACAATAAAAAATTATTTGGAACATTAAATTTCATAGACCAAAAATTTATCAAATAAATTTTGTCCAAAAATTTATTCCACGAGTGTGCGCCCCGCGTGTGTTTTTGGGCCATGCCCACCATGATGTGGGTCTCCCTCCTTCCACATAAGTGGAGTGCCCCTTTTGGCCCAATTTAATATTTCTACCTCCCACATATATACACACCAAAACTTTTTCAAACAATCGATGTGGAACTAATACTTTTCCCCCCAACCACCAACCATTTACAACATGTTTTTGGGATAACTTTGGATTCAATTTTTTCATTCACCTGGAAACAGTTTTGAGAATATGAATATACTATGTTCATCTCCTCGAAGAGAGGAACACAATCCAATGTGTTTCCACTACCAATAATTAGTGGAACCCAACTTGATTTATTCCAAAGTATGCTTGGTTAAAACCCAAGTTTCCAACAATCCCCACTTGAATGAAAATTGGTTCCATTATGCACATGATAATGCAATCCCTAGAGAGAGTACATTGAAAAGTTACTACTTCGGGAAAGATAGCTTTTGCTCTTGAACCTTTCCTAGTGAAAACTGTCGGATTTACAGGCTAACCAGTGAACATGATGTCTTAAACTGTTCAGCCATAGTTGTAAACCAAGACAACAGTTTTCACATAGTTCCTTTCCTAACACAGTTGGTTCTCACAGATGTGTTCATTTTGGCCCTGAACAACTTCTGGTATTCATGAGTGTTATTAGAGAATTCAGCCTTATAATTCTCATAGAAGCGGCTACATTTCACACTCATATAGGTGATTCCTATGAGGAGTATCCTGCCATACTCCACTTAGATTTTCAAGATATTGGAATAATTAAAAGCATAACTTAAACTGATTCACACTGCAGGTTGCATTGTTTCACCATAGGAACATGTAAGAGATTTTATCTCCTCAGTGCTTCAACGGAGTCACCCATAACTTAGTTGTCCCATTGAACCTAGACCTTGGGATCTCTAGTCAATTAGGTTGGGTTACCATTATGGTGACTATTTAGATATAGGCTTCAATCCCATTCCCCTCGATGATTTGTACACTTGTTCTCTAGTCAAACCTTTAGTAAACGGATCCACAAGGTTGTCTTTTGACTTTATATAATCGATTGATCTTATACCATTCGAGAGCAACTGTTTCACGGTATTGTGTCTCCGACGTATGTGTCGAGACTTACCATTATAGATGTTACTTTGTGCCCTTCCAATCGCCGATTGACTATCACAATGTATACATATTGCAGGCACAGGCTTTGGCCAAACTGGAATGTCCTCTAAAAAATTTCGAAGCCATTTAGCCTCTTCTCCTGCTTTGTCCAAAGCAATGAATTCAGATTCCATGGTGGATCTGGCAATACATGTCTGCTTTGAGGACTTCCATAACATCAATGCACTTCCTAGTGTAAAAGCATATCCACTAGTGGACTTTGAGTCTTTTGTATCAGATATCCAGTTTGCATCGCTATAGCCCTTAAGAACGGCTGGATATCTCGTAAAGTGCAATCCATAAGTCTAGGTGTATCTTAGATATCTAAGAACCCTGACTATCTCCTTTCAGTGATCATGGCCTGAATTACTGGTAAATCTACTCAATTTATTGACTCAGTAGGCTAGGTCCGGACGCGTGCAGTTTGTCAAATACATTAAACTGCCAATTATTCTAGAATACTCTAGTTGTGATATGCTTTGACCATTATTCTTCGACAAGTGTATATTTACATCTACAGGTGTCTTTGCTTGACCATCATCCTTCTTATTGAATTTTTCTAGTATTTTCTCAACATAATGCGATTGAGACACTACCAATCCATCAATGTTGTAGAAATTTTTATTCCTAGAATGACATCGGCCAAGCCCAAGTCCTTTATATCGAACTTATTTATCAACATTCTCTTGGTAGTCTTAATGATATCATTATTGCTACCAACTATTAGCATATAATCCACATAAAGGCAGACAATGACATATCCATTATGAGTGTTCTTCGCATAAACACATTTATCACACTCATTAATTTTGAAACCATTTGATAACATTACTTTATCAAATTTTTCATGCCATTGTTTCGTTGCTTGTTTTAATCCATAAAGTGATTTAACAAGCCTCCACACTTTTCTTTCCTGTCTAGGAGCAATGAACCCTTCAGGTTTTTCCATCTATATCTTCTCATCCAATTCACCATTAAAAAATGTAGTCTTAACATCCATTTGATGTATTTCTAAATTATGTAGTGCTGCAATAGCAATCAACATTCTAATAAATGTTATAGTGGTCACTGGTGAATGAGTGTCAAAATAGTTCAAGCCTTCCTTTTGCTTGTATCCCTTGGCAACAAGCCTGGCTTTGTGCTTGTACCCCTTGGCAACAACCCTAATGATTTATTTCCTAGTGGAAGATCCACCAATTCCCATGTGTGGTTTTGCATGATGGATTCAATTTCACTGTTTATAGCCTCTTTTCAAAATGGTGCTTCAGAAGTGGACATCGCTTCCTTAAAGTTTTGAGGCTCATTTTCTTTCCAAAAATTATTTGGAACACTAAATTTCATGGACCAAAAATTTAACAAATAAATTTTGTCCAAAAAATTATTCCATGCGAACTGAACTGAACCGAGCCGGGCGGGACATGCGCGTGTGTCTTCGGGCCAAGCCTACCATGACGTAGGTCTCCCCCTTTCACAAAAAGTGGGGTGCCATTGGGGCCCAACTTACTATTCCTACCTCTAATATAATATATAGACACATCAAAACTTTTTCAAACAATCGCAAATTGAACTGGGCCGGGCCAGGAGCGCGCGCGTGTGTTTTTGGGCCAAGCCCACCATGATGTAGGTCTCCCCCCTTCCACGAAAGTGGAGTGTCTCTTGGGGCCAAACTTAGTATTCATACCTCCCATATATATACACACCAAAACTTTTCTAAACAATCGATGTGGGTTTAATATTTTTCCCATCAACCACCAACCACTTTCAACATGTTTTTGGGACAACTTTGAATCCAATTTTCTCATTCACTCGGATATGGTTTTAAAAATGTAAATATACTACGTTCATCTCTTCGACGAGAAGAACGCAATCCAATGTGTTTCCACTACCAATAATTAGTGGAACCCAACTTGATTTATTCCAAAGTATGCTTGGTTAAAATTCAAGTTTCCAACAAATTATTAATGAATGACTTAAATTTTGATATTTTTTCTTAAATTATCATCTTTATATTTTATTTTATTATAAAAAAATTTCAAGTATATTGTTTGGTCATCGGTCCCTTCTATTCTAAATTCTGGGTCCACCCCTGATCTCAAATCACATCCATTCATTTTCTATGTATTTTTTTCGGTGTTGAAAAATTTGTCCCAACAATATTTTGAAAAGATAGGTTATTATAGCAAGATTATCGAAATCTCAACATTAATTGGATTTTGGATCCAAGCGTGTATATCTCCTTTCACAAAAAATTAAAAAACTACAAAAAGAATTTTAAAGTAAACATATATAGTTAGAAATGTAAAATACTATACACACAGAATTGCATATAAAAAATTGCATTTAACAACATCTAATTTTTCTAACAAAAAAAAAAAATCTAATTTTTGTAATAAATATCTTGACCCACGGTACATGACAGAAATTATGAGTGACAGAAACTGAGGCAAAGAATCAATCAAACTCACACCTTAACCCAGTCACACAAATATATTGATTCAAATCTTGACGTGGAAAAATAAATACATATTGTCCCCTCTCCTATGTAGTGACATAGTGCCTATAATGATAGCCAAATTTATCAAAGTAGGCAAGATTGAATAACAGGCATTGGTGATGGCAATTGCACCTGCTTTGAAATGAAATAGACTTTATTACAGGTGACAAAATCTAACCAAAATAATTATCAAGATATAGAGTATTACAACATATTAATCTTTACAAGTTGTTTAGAATTCAGTTTAATTTAGATGAACATCCACCACCATCTTGATATACAGTAAGGGTAAGGTATTTTGGTTCTTTGTATATTCCCAGACATAGGTAGTAGTAGAGTAAGGGTATTGTAAGTGTAGTTTGATATTTTGTATCCCTATTTTTTTAGTCCCTTTTTTTTTGTAGGGTTAAGATGGACTATATATTTTTGAGAGATGGCTGATCTTGTATGAAATGAACAGTGTTGCAAAGTCTGGGGTGATTTCTGTATTTTTTATTACTTGATACAATGAATCAGTTCCTTCTCTCCTCTCTTGATGTGGATACACTATCCCCCTGTATGCCTAGAAAAATAAACCCAGAATAAGGAAGAATACAGGAGAATAGTAAAAAAAGTTGTTTGTTTTGACAGAATAAACCCCAATAGTTATGTCTGGATAAGTTAGAATAAGGCCTGATAACTATTCTCAGAAAATTGTGGAATTGCTTATCAAGGCTTATCTATACCAATGGATAAAAATACCCTTCTCTGTCATTTTAAAAAATTTATCTCACCTAACAGACTCACACAGATTTCAAAAACTGTCACATCTATCAAATCAATCATATATCTCTCACACTATTCCCAGGGGGTATAATTGTCATTTAAAAAATCATAAACTCTTATTCATCCCTTATCAACCATTTATCATCACTTTATCCAAGGTGAACCAAACAACAAAAAAGTCATTTTTACGTTTCCCAATGAGAATAACAAAAAAAACAACCAAACAAAAAATTGCTTATTCAGTCTGGATTGTTATCTATCCCAGTATAGCTATCGGGAGCGAATAACTCAATTTCACACCCCATACGGGGGTATAAGAAAACATGTTTTTTTTTTACAGCAGACAAAACCGCTATATTACCAAAACCACCGCAATACCTCTTACAAAGACTTGCAACAATTTTGACAGAGGTAGCAAAAATCGGCGTCGTAATATTAGCGGCATTTTTTTAATGCATACAATAGTTTCTTGTGACGGCTTAAAACCGTCACAAATAATTCAATTTTTTTTATGCTATTTATTTACTACCGTCACTAAAAATGGTCTTTAACTATTGTTTACATAGCGTCCCAATTCAACAGTTTTTGAGACTGCATCCACACGAGGATAAAAAAAAAAAAGAGATTTTTATTTTTAAGTTCCCACAAACCATCATATTTAGTGATCGATCCCTCCCTTCTTCGTATTTAAGTTTTAGTCATCCGATTTAAAGGATAATTCATAGATAGGTCCCTTATAGGGACTAAAAAGTAAATTAAATAATTTATAGATAGGTCCCTCTCAGGGACTAAAAAGGAACTATCATTTAAATCTGGAGACTAAAACCCAAATACAAAGAAATGAATGATCGATCACTAAATATGATGGTTTGTGGGGACTTAAAAATAAAAAAATAAAAAAAAAAAGGAAACACCCTTAGCCTCCCTTTTGAAGAAAGGAAGTGATTCATTCATACTTTATTCCCCCATATTTTGTTCCGCCTTTGATTGAACACTATTTTGATAGGTGAAGCAAAATCTGAATTGTCCCATGCATCTTCTCATCCAAGCCTCAACATGGGTCCACCAGTTTGTAGCTGCATAGCTTTATGAGTAGCTCATGAGAGGCAAAGAATCAGTCAAACTCCAACTTCTGATTCAAATCTTGATGTGACACAAAACTGTGTCCTTTAAAGATGGCCTAATTCATCAAAGTAGATAAGACTGGCCAAATGCATCAGTGATGGCAATTGAAACTTTTTTTTTGAAGTGAAATTCCTTCTTACAGCTGACAAGGGATGAAACCAAGAGACATGAATAGTAAAAGATTTATTCTTATTGAGTTGGTTATCCGTGATATCAATCCGAATCCAACCCGATTTTTTTTGTTTACAATTGAGTCCATCAATCAAAACATGAACCAGAGCTCAGATTTTTCAATCCAAGCAGTCCAAAAATTGGGCTCAATTAATCGGGTTCAGATTCGACCTGAGCCAACTTGTAGCCCTACAAATGAATGAAATTTATTTAAGTAGAAACCTACATTTCATGACTGAAAAATAATATAAATTCTAAAAAGAAATAATTATTAAGATTTCTCATTTGTTAGATCAAAATTTGTATGAGCTGGGGGGGGGGGGGGGGGGGTGTTGGTTTTACATAATCTTTTTAGATGAATTTCTACCACCATACATAGAAGGTATTCTAGCTGTATGATCAATAATGAAAATTCAATATTTTAATATGTCGAATTTCCTTTTTCATTGATCATTTAATTCAGCATAATAAAATTTCAGTGTGTATACTTGTTTAAAATTGTCAACCACTTCATAAAAGTACCATCTCTTTACTAATGGACCCTGAAATTGAGTCATACTTCTACAGATAGGGTAATATTTAACTATAAAATAAAGACATATTTACCAAAAAAAATTATTTGTACAAAATCAAGGAATAGTATAATATGTTTGAGAGGTACAAGGGACCAAGTTTTTTCTTTTTTGATATCTGAGGGATGCTAGCTTTACGGTCGAGCTAGGAAGGCTACCTCCGCTTGTTTGCCCCGGTTATACGAAAAATTCTTTCGAATAATCGCCAACAAACAGGTGGGTAAGTTAGCATCAAGACTCAAAACCCAAGACTTATCCTTAATACACCTGAACTGTTGTACTATGATGAATGGGAACACAAGGGAACAAGTTGCAACTTGGATGTTTCTTTTTCCTTTTTCATTACTCTTTTCAAATGGATAATGCTTTTTTCTTCTCTTTAAAATTAAAACAAAGGTGCATGTGATGGATGTCAAGCAAAGGAAAACAATCAAGAAGACAAGGTAGTCTTGTTTGGAATAATACAAGTGACTGAGTATATATGTTTTTGCTGGGTTTTCTTTCCCAAAACTGAATTATGATCAGATTGACATATTGAGTTCATGCAGAGCCGGCCTGAGATTCATCTAATTGGAATAGATCCTAGGCGAATTCATGAAATGGGCCCCAAAAATTAAAAAATATATATATATAGTGAGTAACAACACAATTAATCTTAAAAAAATAAAAAATTAAAAAGCAAAAAAACATGTTACCAGGCAAGAAGAACAATTATTAATTAAGTTTTCCTTTTTAATGAACAATAAAAAAAAACTCCTTGAAATGTGGGATCTAATATTGCATTCCTATTAAATTCAAATGCAAAACTAAATTCATATAAAAATGGAAAAATTTAAATAGGTTACCAAAAACTAAAACAAAGGATAAAAACAAATATATGGATGATTATTTAAAAAAAATAAAAAAATATATTAAATCTTAATTCTAAAAATACTCGAATATTTTTAATATAATCTTATTGTTAGGGATTTGGGGTCCTCTTTAGGGTAGGGGCCTTTGGTAGTTGCCTTGGTCATCTACCCCCAGGGCCAACTATGAGTTCAAATACAATTATAAAGCATTTAAAAATTTAAAACATGGTATAATGTAAAAATTAGAAGAAAAAAGAAATATATAGCACCACTCAATGTACCACTTTTTATCTGTAACTAATTGGATAATATTAGAGATAATCTTGCATGTTGTGTCTCTAACCAATTATGCTACAGGCACAGTCAAAGTGGCACATTGTCACGAAGTTGTTGTGCAGTAAATATTCGACAAGGGTTATATCTAGTATGATAAGTGTAAATTTGTGAATGATAGTGATAAGTATAATAATACTATAAAAAAATTAAACCTTTTTCTATATGTGTTACACCCAGAAATTCTATGTTATTATAGGAAAATGATTGACAAGCCCTAATTCATAGGCCCCTCGTAAATACCACGACATGGTAGTGTTCATATTACCCAAAATACCATTTGAATGTGTTTGTTAATGACTCCCGTAATTAATGGGGCAATTAAGATAATGAGAAGACGATTAATAACTAGAATCACGCGCATGGGATAATTAATTCTGTTTTTACTTTTTTTGAATTTGAACATTTGAACCTCACATTCATTCTCTTGGGAATTTTTTTTTTTTGTTCAGGCCGTTCAGAGTAGGTTATAAGCTTTTTTATCTGATCCTGATTAAATCATTGATTAATTTTGGACACCTATTGAAATGTCTGCCGATTTAGGTTTGTGCATGTTTATTGTATTTGTTTTCAATTATTTCACTGTTTTTTCAATTTTTATATGTTAATTATTTTTTTTTGAACAATATGTGAAGCGTGGTTCTCGACATGGTATATCAGTTGCTTAACATTTTGAATGTCAGTTACATATTTAACCTATTATTTGGTTTTTTTCTTTCCACTTATTTTTTGGTTTGGCTGCTTTTTTATAAAATGTAACTACGTTATTAAATGTTTTTCTAAGTAATACTAGTTACATTGACAAATGTAACTACCTTGCGGGGCAACGTAATTGTGAAACAAAATTTCATTCCAAAATATGAACGACTCTTAATATAATATTTAGTGAAACTATGAGTTTTATTATTCCATTTTTTGTTTTTATGTTTTTCTTTTTTAAGTGATTATAACATAACATTAGTTTTATTTGATAATTATTTGCATTTCAATTTAGGAAATACTATGAAATCAGTTACATTTTATGTGGATAGCAGTGCGTAGAAAGATTTCATTGTTGAAGTTGAGAAGCAATGTGCAGAAGCATTTACTCCAAGTGTTGGAATGACATTTTTGAATAGTTAGATACAAATGATTACGAAGATATTTTCTTTGTAACATAAAATAGTTACATAGTATATAATTTAGTTACATTTGCTTAACAGCAACAACAACAAACACGTAATGATTAAGGAAATATAAATCACTAGATAGATAGGCATAAACTAAACAAATGTAGAGGATAATGATATATCATTATCATTATACAACTCAATAAACATAATTCTTTCTACTAGGTAGTTACATTCTTTCTAACAATAGTTAGTTATATTTCAAATAAAATCACATTTCCTAGTACACTGTCATAGTTAGTTACATTTGCTGAACATTTATATATACCAGTAACAACTTATAGTTAGTTACATTTACTACAAGGTCTCATCATTACGCATAATAGTACTATTAAATAAAATCAAAATATATGTTGCTGATGAAATCTGAAAACACTCATATGATTTTGTTAGCTACATTTCAATAACAAACATAAAAAAAAAATTAATCATATATTTCAGATTTTTGTAAAAAAAAAAAAGGGTTACTTTTGTTAATATTAAAAAAAACCCTAAAAAAAAAAACAAATCCATGTAATCAACACTATCATCAAATACAACAGACACGTTTTGTGAAATACCAAAAAAAGTTTCGTACCCATTTTTTGGCTGTAGAAGAATCTTCGGATGAAATGTTTTATTTCAAATCGATTATTCAATGATATAATAGATCTTCTTCGACATTTTACACAAGAGGGTTTTCTTTTTCACTGATTTTTTCGATTCAAATTTGATATTTGAAAACCAACAAATCAAGGAAAAAAGAGAGGAAAACGTGAAAACGAGGGTGGATATTAATTAGGGGTATTTTAGTATTTAACTTTTTTATCTTTTTGTAAAAAGTAACTACATAGTCAATAAAATGTTAACACATCAAGGGGTCTATGGAAGGGGCTTATATACTGAGGCTTGTGTAGTAAAGCTCTATGTTATATATGTGTGAAGGTAACAACTATCATTGAAGTTCGTTTACATGGACCCTTAGATATTATAAACCTACGATACCAACTATGAGAGGTATCAAATAACCAAACTTTTCTAAACATCCAGATAAGTTCAAAGTATTGTGTAACTACGGCGCTATGAGATAACATCTAAAAAACTTTAGCCATGAAAGGGACCATATAATACAGTATACATATGCATGAGCATAACAAGCAAAAGGGAAGAGCCCTAGCCCCCATATGAAGCAAGGAAGTGATTCATTGCATACTTTATTCCTTCTGTCTTTCACTATTCACATATATATAGTTCCCATGCAAGTTCTTCAAAATCCAACCCCAGAAGTAGTGAATTCACATCCAGTTTTCAAATGGCCAATCTTCAATCAATAGCCACTAATCCTTCAGTGGTCCCAACAACCCATACTTCAATCCCCACTGGTCATTCAATGGGCCTTCACCCTTTAGTCCCCACTGGTCCATCAGTGGCAGCCTCTGCTGCTCCAACAATGGGAGCAGCAGTTAATCCTTCAATGGCTGTTTCTGCTGCTGTTCATCCAACTGCAGCCACCAATGCTACTCCTCATCAGAAAATGCAGCTCATAAAGAGTGAGCGCCACCTCTTCTCGTCGTCGGACGACAGCATGGTCATGAGGCAGATCATCGCCACCCACTCCCCCGATGGTCGCGACATCGACACCCGCCCTCTCCTCCGCGTCATCGAGGATGTACTCCATCGCGCCACCCCCTCGGTCGTTGTGGTAAAACAATGCACATCTAACTTTCGCTCCTGGCTTCCAGAAGAAAAAAAAAAATGATCTAAATAACCAAAAAATTTGACCAAACAATCCCCCTCGGTCTGAATCACTGAATTGATCAAATTTTTTGTCACTGGATTGAGAAATCCTTTGTAGATGCATGGACTATATCTTGTACTTGATTTTTATTGTTTTGATAGGAGACGCCACCGCAGATGGAAGTTCTGGAGGACAAGATGCAGCCCAACGAAATCATGGGGATGCTCGAAGCGCTTGCGTACCCCATTCACCGGATTTCGTGTGAGGTAAAGTGACTGATCCATCAGACTCCGTACAACAGAGATTCCGTGGGAAGGATGAATGAATAAAATTATTATTGGGATGACTCTGAATGATTATATGAATGAGTGATTTCAAATATTATTTACATGGGTATTCTAACAGAAGTAAAATAAAAATAAAAGTCAAACTAACCTTAATGTTCATCTTTATCTGAAAATATGTCTTCAACTGGGAATGCACAAAAGTGACCGGTCACTGAAGTTTTTTCTCACATTAGCTAGAATGAAGTGGTAAGTGTTCAAATGACCCATAACATTTTGTAAATTTTGTTAATATCTAATTAGTAATAGATTTTCACAATTATCAATAAAAGAAGAAGAAGAAGAACCAAGGAATAACAAGAAAATTAAAGGACCTCTCAATGTTATAGTTATTATAGTTGTTTGAGCATATAGCTATGATTAAAACATTTTTTTTAGAAAAAACAAATATTATCATACATGAAATTCATTATTGTGTTACAATACTAATTATTCTACAAATAAATGTACTGTTGTATTCGAAGTAGTATTTCTCTTCATTTTATTTATATCAGGATTTTTTTGAATTATTTCGATCTATATAAATAATATTACGATTCTAAAATATCATCCTTGAGGAAATATATTTTAGGAAAATCATCAATTTCTTTATACTCTTCACTTATTTCTTAAAAAAAATTTATGTTTTAATCATACCCAGATTTACCAATTATCATTTTCACATGCATTCTTGTTATAATGTTTTATATAACTTGATGTCCAATTTATAATAGGACTATATATATTAAGAGGTATTTATTTACAAGGAATTAATATGAAAAATGACCAAAATATTTAAACAAAAGCATCCTTTAACAAGCAAGCGTTTCCAAATTGGGTTAAAGACATCTAAGTCTCTACAAACATGGAAAAACCCATATAAGTCCCTACTAAAATTGGGACAGACGTATGAGTCCCTAAAAACTCAGAAAAACCCAATTATCATTCCTCAGTTAAATTTCCATTCAAACTTAATGGAATATTCCTAAAATATTCCATCTCATATAATTGTGTAGATATTGAAGTCCTTATAAACAGTCATAAAGACAAATTAGTCTATGCAAAAGACAAAATTGCCCCTAAAAGACTTTTACATTAAATTGTGTACACATTGCAGTCCCTATAAATAATCATAAAGACAAATTAGTCCCCGCAAAAGATAAAATTGCCCTTGAAAGACTTTTACATTTAATTGAATAGACATTACAGTCCTTATAAACAATCGTAAAGACAAATTGGTCCCTCTAAAAGACAAAAATACCCATGAAGGATTTTTACATTTAATTGTGTAGACATTGCAGTCCTTATAAACAATCATAAAGACAAATAATATAATTTATTTATTTATTTTTTCATCTTCTATCCTATCGCTCACACTCCACCTGAAGATCTCAATTTGGATGTAAAAAAAATATTTTAACTAGTAGAATGCATTCTTTTTACCTTTTTGTTTGTAGGGAAGTAAAAAAAGTGGCATGAGTTTATTAAAATTCTCTCTGCTAGGAATGTAAATAAACAAATTTTGTGAAAAATCATGTATAGGTATTTCAAAGCAAGCAAACACTTTAAAGAAAAGAGCATTATTCATTACTTGTTCAGGTGAAGTGTGAGCAATAGGATAAAAGATGAAAGAATAAATAAAAAATTATATTATTTGTCTTTATGATTGTTTATAGGTAAATAAGGACTGCAATTTTTACACAATTAAATGTAAAAATCATTCAGGGGCATTTTTATCTTTTACATGGATCAATTTGTCTTTACGATTATTTATAAGGACTGTAATGTCTATCCAATTAAATGTAAAAATCTTTCAGGGCAATTTTGTCTTTTGCAAGGACTAATTTGTCTTTATGATTGTTTATAGGGACTGCGATGTGGACTGCGATGTGTACACATTTTAATGTAAAAGTCTGGTAATTTTGTCTTTTGCATGGACTAATTTGTCTTTATGACTGTTTATAAGGACTTCAATGTCTACACAATTATATGTGACGGAATATTCTGGGAATATTCCGTTAAGTTTGGATGAAAATTTAACTCAGGGATGATAATTGGATTTTTCTGAGTTTTCAGGGACTCGTATGTCTGTCCCAATTTTAGTAGGGACTTATATGGATTTTTTCATGTTTGTAGAGACTTAGATGTCTTTAACCCTTCCAAATTTAATTCTTGGTTAAATCTTGTCCTACTAGTAGAAGTTAGACTCAAACCTGTCAAGAGGTGGTTTGGTAATATTATGTTCATACAGATATCGTGCAAATATCAGTTTATTCTCATTTATACTAATATAGTTATGAACACATATTCTTTTCAAACAAACATGTTTTGGGGTTATTACATTCCATCATCATATTCCCTCCTCATTCCTGTACCCAAACAGGGTACAACAAGAGTATTTACAAGAAAATAACATGAAAAATATACCAAAATATTTGAACAAACAGAATATCATGACATCTTTAATATGCAAGTGTTTCTAAATTTCTTTTCTCATCAAATCTTATTCTACCAATAGAAGTCAGACTCAAACTTGTCAAGAGGTGGTTTCATAATACCAATGTATTCTCACTTATACCAGCTATACCCACCTATTTATGTACCCAAACAAGGTATAACAATACTTACAAGGAAATAATACGAATATAAAAAAAACCCAAATATTTGAACAAAACAATGTGACATCTTTTAAAAGGCAACCATTTCTAAATTTCTTTGTCTACTTAGTAGAAGTCAGACTTCAAACTTGTTAAGATGTGGTTTGTTCACGCGCAGATATCATGCAAATGCACGGGAGGGGGGGACACACACGCAACAACGGTGGCGCTCTTCAACCAGCTGTCGAGCTACACGTGGGACGCGAAGGTGGTGCTAGCACTGGCGGCATTCGCGGTGAGCTACGGCGAGTTCTGGCTAACGGCGCAGCTATACACGGTGAACCCACTAGCCAAGTCAGTGGCAATGTTGAAGCAAATCCCGGACATAATCGAACACGCAGACGTGCTGAAGCCAAGGTTCGACGCCCTCAACAACCTAATCAAGTCCATGCTCGACGTCACCAAGTGCATCATCGAGTTCAAGGAGCTCCCCTCCGAGTACATCTCCCCTGACACCTCCCCCATGTCTACCGCCCTCACCCACATCCCCACCGCTGTCTACTGGACCATTCGGAGCGTAGTCGCCTGCGCTTCCCAGATCATCGGCCTCATCGGCTTGGGTGACGAGTAAGTCTTTTGTTGGAGATTGATCAGACTTTACTTATTGGAATTGTCTTTGAATTGGTCACGAGTAAGTTTTTGGTTCCCGCTCGTGATGGGATCCAGTCACGGTTGTCTCCAGCCGATCAGACCTCATCGGTTTATTTTATAAAAAACTAATTTTATGCATGTACTAAAACACGTGGTACAACATTTTATTTATACATGGATAAAATAATCATAACAATATAAATATGAACAGCCTTTGAATAATCTCGTACTAAAGATTGATCAAGTTTGATTGACCTGTCTTTTGAATTGTACAGGTATTTGAACTCCACCACAGAGGCTTGGGAACTGTCGAGCTTGGCACACAAGGTGAACAACATACATGGGCATCTTACCAAGCAACTAAGCTTGTGCCATCGTCATATAGGTAAGGCTCACTCAATGTGCTACATTTACATACGATCCAGTTCAAGATTGAATGTTTGTATATGAATCTTGATTAATTAAATGGAGCAGATGAAAAGAAGCACGTTGAAGCGTACCAGACGCTCGTTCGCCTCTTCGAATCGACCCATGTTGACAACATGAAGATCCTCAAGGCCCTCATCAACAATAGGGAAGACATGCCTCTCATCGAGGGTTCAACAAAGAAGAGGGTTAAGCATCATAACACTACATCATTACTAAGTTCACTAGTATCTCTACTAATCTGTCAAGATGTAGTCTGATTACATGACTAACACATAACCACCACACATTGTTTGTGACATAGGTCTCTGTAGATGTATTGAGAAGGAAAATAGTGATACTATTCATATCGGACCTCGATATCTCCCATGAACTCTATATCCTCACACAGATATACAACGACCATCTCTCCAAGAAGATGGAGAGGCGCTACGAGATGGTGTGGCTCCCCGTGCATGACAAGTCTGCGCCGTGGACGACTTCCAAGCAAGAGGCCTTCAATCGCCTGGTCTCGGATATGCCTTGGTACTCGCTCTACCACCCTATGAAACTCGACGCTGCGGCAATCAAGTACATCAAGGAGGTGTGGCGGTTCGACAAGAAGCCGCTGCTGGTGGTTTTGGATCCACAGGGGAAGGTGGTGTGTCCAAATGCGATGCACATGATGTGGATTTGGGGGAGCCTCGCGTATCCGTTCTCGAGCGCGAGGGAGGAGGCGCTGTGGAGGGAGGAGACGTGGGGGCTGGAACTGCTAGTCGATGAGATCGACACATTGATCCTTACGTGGGTACGTATTTCATTATTTGATAATCCTGAGGTATGGGATTCCGTCGGCTCTCTTAAAAACTTACATGTGTCAACTCATATGTTTAACATGTAAAAATTTATTACTTTCTTAAATGCATGTTAGTCCCACATTTATATATTGACTATATCTGATATGATCCCATGGTGTCCATGCCTCATCGATAGTTTAAGGTTGGACTCTGTGGTCTTTATTACTGTCAAACAATTAGACACATTTTTTTAATTATCAATTTGTATAGACCCGTTTAATTTGTATAATTTTGGGATGGATTTTGATTCCATGTGAGATTATTTAAAAAATGTGTAAAATTCAGTGTTTCGTTAGTGCTAATCTTAGTGGTAATTGTGAGCCCCACTTGATTTAGAATCAAGGCATATAGAAAAATAGGATGGAATCAAATTCCAGAATATTAAATTAGATTACTATTCTACCATTACTATCTACGTCCTTTATAAAATAAATAGAAATATTAGGAAAATTATTATTATTATGTGTTTAATTATATAATCAGTTGTTTTATTTATTTACATTCGTTAAATATTTATAAAAAATTACTCCTTTTTATAATTGTGACATGGGTAAATAAATAAATTTTGTAAGTATACATATATTAGTAATAGTATTTTAGACATTTAAACCAAATTCATTTATCATTTTTCAAATGTGAACCAAACACTAGAAAATGATATTTTTTGAAAATCCCTTGGCAAATCAAACAATACGATGAAATGTAAAATGATTCATGATAAAGTAAATCTATCTAAAAAAATGACACGAATCAAATGCCTTATCAATTTGTTTATTAGCTTTGTCTATCGGTAATGAATGTGTCCTTTTACTATGTCTAGCTAATAGAAAACTTTATCTAGGGTCTGTCGATCCATCTGGCTAGCTAATTTAACTCATGTATAAAAGAAAATGATATGCCCAGCCCCCATTGTAGTCCACGCTGGTTTTTTTGTAAAAAAAAAAAAAATCATACACTCTCCACTTGAAATACACGCTATTATATGAAATGAAATATATACTGAAATACATTAGTGTGTATTTTTTTTCAAGTTAAAAAAGGATAAAATGCATGTATATCCCCCGGAGTTTGTAAAACCTGCAAAAACACCCCCTATAGTTTAAAAAGATACACTTAGACCCCCTATTGTAATTTAAAAATATACACACTTATACCCCCTATTATATACTCATTGGAGGAGCGAAAAATTGACGTACCGCGGGTTCGGGTAGTCAGATCCGTCCGGTCCTGCTCTCTTTCATTCCGCTGATGGTTCTTGCCGGTGAGCGCTCCTTCTCGAACGTTGAAGACACAGGGAGGTGGAGACCTGCAGAAGACCCTCCGATACTCAAGTTAGTAATAGCGGTCAAGTTAGGATTTTTGGAAAAGAATTTCACATTCCTCCACAAAAAATTAGCTCCTTATTTATAGAGTCTCCTTGGGTTGCCCTAGGATTAGTGGTCGATCTCTTCATCATCAGACGGATGAGGAGAGATCTATGATTCCCAGGAAACAAAATATATATCTCAGGGATTTGTTAATTATATCCTTGTCAAAGATATATATTTTGTTGGGATTTCAGGGATCAGTCAAGGATGATTTTAATTCCGCAATATATCATTGTGATTTGGAAATTGAATAGCGATAATTTCAAATCAAGTGAGTATATTTGGGAGGACCAGGAAATCATTCTCGATGATCTAGAACATTCATTGGAAATATACTGACTTGGGACGTTGTTGTCAGATCTGAGCGGGCCGATGGGCTGGGTCGTGTCATGCTCCAGTCAATTAGGTTGCAGATCCATGTAATCGGGTGATGGGCTACCTGTATCTGACTTGCTTTGGTGGGTCAGGAAAATGACCCCTACACTCATCATTAAGTAAAAAAAAATGGTAACATAAAAGTGTTATTTAACCATTCAAAATAATAGTTGATACTTACATTCATATTTTTTTAAGTAATAAAAAGCAATCTTACATCTCAAATTAACATCCATATATCTTAATTAATATAAATCATTCATACATTTCAAATAACCATATTTCTCATGTGACCGTCTTCACTATGTTACCATGCAACTTAATTGAGAGGGCTGTAAGTGTATATTTTTATACTATAGAGGATGTCTTTGCAGTTTTTGCAAACTTGAGGGGGTTAAAATGCATTTATCCTAAAAAAAATGATAAAAATTTGCGTCATTCACTATGATAGAATATTATACACTATGATAACGCAATACATACTTAAATACACTTAATGCGATGGTTAAAACCATCACTATAAGATGTGTATAATGACGATTTTTAGCTGTCATTATACATATGTTAAAATGTCACTATATACATAATAAGACACCACATATAAGAGCGAATATATAAACGTCACCAAATGGATTAGAAGCGGTTTTTAGCATATGATGATGGTTATAAACCGTCACCGTAATGTATTTCTCTTATAGTGCATATACTACATTATCATAACGTATGGGACTGTAAAATAGGGCGCACAACGAAATGAGTGAATCAACGCTCATTTTTAAATCTTTCATGTGCATATATATTAATATTTGAATCCAGAGAGATTCAGAGAGGACATGAATGTTTTTCAAATAATTGGCAATTCTACATGTAAATTAATGTTACTTGGATATGCATTATCAGGGTTGGAAAAATGATGCATTGGATTGGGAGGGTTTTTCAGTCTTTTCAGAGGGTCAAGAATATTAATGTACGGCATAGTTGAACTTAAAGCCTATGTAATTTTATAATATATTTTAGATTCATATATTTTTTTAAAAATGAAAATCTTGAGAACCAACCTTTAAAAAAGGTTCAGTGTCACATTCAGTCATTTTTACAATTTTAAATGCATCTTATATACCTCGTTAACTCTCTTTACTCATTGTATCGATGTATATATCTCATTCAAAAATGATACCTTCAATTCATTAGACTATATATATTTTTTACTTTATATACAATTACATACCTTATTAAATGGTTATATGATTTCTATAATAAATGAAAACATGTGTTGTCTGCATTTTGAGTTGTAAAAAAATTACAGATAAAGCAAGAGCGATTCATCTGCCTCTATGGTGGAGAAGACATAGACTGGATCCGCCGCTTCACGTCAGCGATGCGCCACGTGGTCCAGGAGACGGGGATCCCTCTCCATATGGTCTACGTCGGCAAGAGCAACCCGAAGGAGCGCGTCCGCCGCGCTGTGGCCGTGATAGCTGAGGAGAAGTTGAGTGGGTACTGGCAGGACCCTATCATGATGTGGTTCTTTTGGGTCCGCCTTGAGAGCATGCTCCACTCGAAGATGCAGGCGGGGCGGAACATCGACAACGACCCAATCATGCAGGTATAGTAACAAAATACTCCATATTTTTTCAAATATTTGTTAGAGTATTCTTATTCTGATTAGATATCTTATACACAAAACCTACCATACCTAGGAGCGGAGCCAGAACATTAGTATGGATTGGCTAATGTAAAATGTAATAAAACTTACTTTCTTATATTTAATTAAAAAAAAATACTAAGTTCTTTTTAATAAACTAAACAAGTTATTCAAAATAGATATTAATACACTTCATTAAAAATCTAATCAAAATGACATATATATGTACAAACAATTATATAAGAAGATATTATCTGAGTTGAACCATATTATGTTTCCATTGATATTTTTAATAAATTCTTTTTGACAATTAGGATTACGTTTGGAGCTTTTTGGCGTTTATTTGATATATTCAAAGAGGTAATTTCTTTGGATAATTTTTGCTTTGTTAAAAAGATGTGGTTTAATAAGGAGGTTTGATTAATTAGGATAAGTAATATATTAGGATGAGATTTAGTTTACCATTTGTACATATAATCAATTTAAATGATTTGAAGTGATGAATTAAATTCATTGCCCAATAATCTAGTGGATCCATTTGAATTTTTTAACACATTTATATCGACAGGTGGGTTTTTTTTTTTTTTTAAATTGGTTTCTACCTTAAGTCATATTAATCTACTTGGTTTAAGATATTTTATGAACAAAATAAAAGCATAAAATAAAAGTACATGAATATAAAACATATATACTACATGTATTTGACAGAAAAATGTCTTCAAAATATGAGCCAGGCTGTAGCCTGGCCCAATCAACTAATGCAACCGCCCCAACCGTTATCAAATATAATTCTTAAATAATCTAAGAATATATACGTATCATATCGAACATAAAACTTATTGAATATTTATCTTACAAGAACTTTATCATTATGCATATATGCAGGAGGTGATGCAAATGATGAGCTTCGACGGAAGTGAGGAGGGGTGGGCTGTGGTGAGTCGGGGATCGGTGGAGATTGTGAAGGCGCACGGGCGGAAGATCGTAGACTGCCTGGGGAAGTTTCAAGAGTGGAAAGGAGGGGTGGAAAAGGACGGGTTTGTGCCCGCACTTACGGCAGCGCTCGTGCCGTATGAGACGCATGAGCACTGCACGCGGCTGATACTGCCAGGGGACACAGGAAGGATTCAGGACAACGTAATATGCGCGGAGTGTCGAAAGCCAATGGAGAAGTTTATATTGTACCGATGCTGCACCGATTGAGGAGGCCGAGAGGGGAGGAGCGTTGTTTAGTGGTTTTTGATGTTGGAAAATAATGTGTTGCATGTTTTATATTTCATCAAACATATGCAATATTGAATAACATTGAAATTGTTCATGAACAATTAACAATAAAAATACAATTTTGGTTTAGATATTTCACCAAACATTTTATATACAAGTTTCAAATATCAAAATACTTACAAAATCATACAGACATTTTATCCAGGAACTAATAAGAAAAAGATATATGAAGTTGGTAGCTTCAAACGAAATATGAAAAAAGGAGGGACTTATCACTAAATAACATTGTTTAGATGGACTAAAAAATAAAAATGATATTTCACAAACTAACGGTAGATGAATGAACATTTGGCGGAGGGTCTAAAAACGAAATAAGCGCTTAAAGCTTGAGACTTAAAAGAAAATATGAAGAATGAAGAAATCGATATCTAAATAAGCATGTCTATAAACACTTAAAACTAAAAATCCCTAAAAAAAAAAAAAACATGTTTTCTTTTACCGTAGACAAGACCGCCGTATTGTCAAACCATCACAGTACCTCTTACAATGATCTACAACGGATGACAGAGGTAGCAAAAACCCGCGTTGTAAATATTCGCTATATTTTTAATATCAATAATGATTCCTAGACCCCAACTTTTCAGGCCCTTCACAGGCCCCATGATGTGACAATATGACATTACCTATTATACCCTCTAATTGATAACCACCTTAAACAAGGAAAACGGTTCGATTTATTCCTAGGATTGTGGAGATTTCATTAATTACTGTATTTCTTTTTATTTGCATTGTGTAAAATCATTAATCCCTATAATTTACGATGAACATATTCGTAGCAGTCCCGAAATTTTAATCTGAAGAAGTTTGAAAAACTGATTTGTTCTTTATCGAATTGGATCTCTCTTCCGGATCAGGTTTGTCAATTGTGTATTTTCTTTTTTTTATCTTATTGAATAAAAGTCACATCGAATTTGAAATTAAATTTTTGATGATCAAATATTCAATCTATGTTACATGTTTCAATTCAAAAAATGAATTTTTTTATGTTTTGATCACTATTTCACACTTTTTTTTATATTTGTTTCGTTATAATTTCATAAATGTAATTTTGATATTGTTACATTTAATTGTTACTGGTTCGTGTGATGTTTATATTAGACTCTCGAACTCGGATATTCATTTACACAATTTTGTTACATTCATAAATGTAACAACCAATGAAATGTAACATTATCTCATGTTGTGCATTTCTTTTAACAATGCAAATAGAAATGACGTATAAATGCAACAGTGAAGTACATACTTTTACAGAGGATTCTGATACATTTTCTTTGAAAGGCAGTGCACTAGAAATTGAAATAGATAATTTTAAATAGTAAATGTAACTGTTTGACATTTAGGTAAATATAATTGTTTGTTCCATCTATATAAATGTAACAGTTTTTATATAAATGTAACAAATCGTTGTGAGAGATTTAACATTTAAGAAATGTATTTGTAACTACCAATATAAAATGTAACTGTTTCATATGTTAACTGAATGTGTCTTTTATTTAAATTTGAATACAATAACTACCTAGAGAAAATGAGTCGTTTGAAGGATTTTAATGAAAACAATTTCGGTAATCTAGGTTCAATTATAATTTAGGTAATGATTTCAAAATTCAAAATTTGAAATAGGTAAATGGATTTTAAGATTTACATGGAAGAGTCATAATCAAATAGAGAAAATGGGGGGATTTGGGTTAATAAGACAAATTTTTAATGAATGGCAAATTTGTATTTTGTCATTTTACAATTTTTTGAAAAAGTCAACAAACCAAAAAACCAACCAATGAAATGATGACACCTCATGGGGCTTGTGAGTGGGGCTTATATTATGGGGCCTAGGTATCATGACTCTTTTAATACATATAATAGTTTTTGCTATGGTCTCCTTGAAACCGTTGTAAAATAAATCAGGTTTTTTTTTTTTTTGTGAATTGCTCAAATGCCCTTGAACCAAAAACTCTATATTTTCCTGCCCCTAGTTTTTATAAAAAAAATTGGGTGAATTACCCAAATACCCCTGCAGCTGACCCTTAATTTTTTTTTGCCCTCAGTTTTTTTTTTAAAAAAATTTACCCCTGCAGCAAACACTTAATTTATTTTCTACCCATATCCTTCTGATTCCCCCAGCACCACAAAATTGCAATTTCCCCCCTGGAACTGCATATATTTTTTCTGTAACTTTTGAAACACAAAATGTAATTCTGTAAATATTATCTGTAAGTGCATTACTATGCATTTCATGTAAAAATGCTAACTTGCAAAACACTAGAGAAACATACGTTAATGCATAATACCTAAAAATATTTTATCACAATAAATACATCAAAGCACTTGAATTCATCTAATGTTTGTATTCTGATGTTCTTTTCCTACCCTAATGAACTAAGATGTTGTATTTAATCTGATCATCTTCATGTCATTTTGGTTGAAATCAAATCCATTGTTACACCTTCGAGTTAGCAAACGTACATCATTAGAAAGAAAGCGCAGTTCAAACTATATTAGAGATGCAATAATTAGTCAAACACTCAAATAGATCAAACATCAATAAGTGTGTACTCCATGACAATATAAAAATCACATTTATATTAATGTTATGCATTAATGTATATTTCTCTAGTGTTTTGCAAGTTATCATTTTTGCATGACATAATATGCATTTACAGATAATATTTATAGAAGTTACATTTTATGTTATCAAAGTTACAGAAAATATATACACTTACATAGGGAAAACTATGATTTTGTGGGACTGGGGGAATTAAAGGGATGAGGGTAGAAAAAAAATTAGGTGTTCACTGCGGGGGTAAAAAAAAAATTTCAAAAGCTGGAGGCAGAAAAAAATTGAGGGTTGGCAGCAGGGGTATTTGGGCAATTCACCCAAAAAAATTACCCCTGTAGTGTTGTTCTATTCTTATTTGCTCATAACTTTTCACAATACCTAAATTACCATTTACAGACAAAGTCACATAAATATAGAAATATAATGTGATACATACAGACAATATACATATAGTTACAGATATTTAACCTCTTCATGCTCCTGTTCTTGAGCAGTTTCACTGCCAATATCAACCTTTCAATGAAAACAGACTCTGATATCGCCTCACCTTTCAACATGTGGAGCCTGGATGGGCATTTCGAATTCAAGGACACCCAGCATGCCTCGCGTGACTTTGGGAACCATTTCCGGTTCCCCCCTCACGCTATTCTCCGTCCGGAATCTGTTTCTGATATCGTGATGACGTTGAAGAGTGTCTATGAAATGGGTCCGAGCTCGAACCTCACCGTGGCCGCCGCGGCATGGACACTCTCTCCAGGGACAGGCACAGGCACCGGGGGGGATTGTTGTCGAGATGGAGTCTCTCAGAGACCAAGAAATGCAAGTCCATGTCGGGGAGTCCCCTTATATAGACGTCTCTAGCGGGGAGCTCTGGATAAATGTGCTGCATGAGAGCCTGAAACACGGGCTCGCACCTAAGTCTTGGACCGACTACCTCTACCTCACCGTAGGGGGCACACTTTCCAATGCAGGGGTCAGCGGGCAAACCTTCCGGCACGGCCCACAGATCAATAATGTCCGCAACCTCGAGATTGTAACCGGTCTGCATAACCAACCCGCTTTTAATTCATTGTGCTTTTAATCTGAACCACTGACATGGTTAAATACTGACTCATGCAGGAAGAGGAGAGCTGTTCAACTGTTCATCAGAAGAAAATCCTGACCTGTTTTATGGGGCTCTCGGAGGATTGGGTCAGTTTGGAATCATCACCCGAGCAAGAATCGATCTTGAGAAAGCGCCAAAGATGGTATGCAAAAACTCGAACCCTTTCAAAAGTGAAAGCTAAACCAAGTTATTCTTTTCCAAACAATTAAAACCAAAAACATTATTACAGACTCGAATACACAATCACTGTCCTGTGAGAGCCAAGTCTAGTCCAAATAAAATACAACATGTGCCACATGCACGATTTACAATACATAAAATTACTCTAGGACTGCTGACAGCCTCGCACTCGCCACCCGCCGGAAGAACGCTCCACGCCCATAAGACCACGCCACAAGGAAGCTCCAGCTCCACGCCCAACACTGCCCCTGAAAAGAAACAGTATGCGAGGGGTGAGCTATAAGCTCAGTGAGTGGCTGGAAACCAATCACCATACAACAGTTCAATACTAAAACAATTTCCTTTCAAGGAAAAACATGGGTAGAAACCCAATGGATAACAAGGTCACGCGGCGGCGCGACCAACCTCATCCTCACCCTCACTCCCGGAGGAAGACTCTTGGGACTTTTGGGGAGAGACCATACCGTTGGTCGAAGAGACGCGGAATTATTGATCCACACAGCACTACTGAATCACCAACCTCACCCTCACCCTCACTCCCAGAGGGAGACTCTTGGGTCTCTTGGGGAGAGACCATACCGCTGGTCGAAGAGACCCAGAATTACTGGTCTACACAACGCTACAGGATCATCTACATCGGGATAACTGCCCAACGATGTCTTTGAACATCAATACGCAACCGAACCCAACAACTATGGGAACGGACGAACAACGAATGGGTCACGCGGCGACGTGTCTTCACCTCATCCTCACCCTCACCCTTTAGAGGTGACATAGGACTTTTGGAAGAGACTTAGACTGCTCTACACCCTTGGTCCACTAGTAGCCCTTTCCCCACGTAACCTCTACCTGGTATACTCCCACGATCAGTACGCTTCCAAACGCATCGGTGGTACCTACGGATGGGAGCCCTCTGTCAGGACAGCTCTTCCAACGCCGGGGAGTTCCTACATCGGATCCAACGAAGGGGAGAACGATTTCACGCTCGCTATATCATTCGTTAGCCCTCTCCCGGGTAGCCTCTACCTGGTATACTCCCACGATCAGTACGCTTCCGAACGCATCGGTGGTACCTACGGATGGGAGCCCTCTGTTAGGACAGCTACAACCCGGGCCGTTTCAACACAGACGACATTGGGAGGAAACGGTCCATGTTTGCAAAGCGAACCCAATGGAATGACAACTACCCTTGATAGTCACATATCAATGATATCGAATATTATTGCACTCTCACACGGTTGCATCGCTCGGTCACAAGGGGGTTGCCTCTACTCTCACGCAGAAATAATCCCAAGGCACATAGCCCAATAGGCGGTTCATATACACGCCTATCACGGGTAGGCCTAGCTTAATGCCACAACTACCGGCTTAACAAAACCGATAAGATAATGAATTCTTCTGAATTCCAAACGAGTGCATCGCTCGGATGCACGGGGGCGATTACATCGCTAGCGCCCTAACTAATAAGGTACAACCCGACAACGGGTCATACCCACGCCTATTTCAGATAGGCCTAATCAGTCTTAACATGCGCATATATATATCCAGGAGACTTATATCTTAGTTGTGTACATGAACTACATGCACGATAACCTATCAAATAATTATAGGGATACTCCCTAACATGGATTTACATCATAATAAATCATACAACATGCATACATGGCAATTATCTACAGAGAGCATTCAACGTACACAAAGATGTTTAAACACAAAATGGTTATAGATACATTCCAAGTGTCATTACTATATATTTATGAACTACAAGTCTTATCATCTGTAAGTGCATTCAACATATACAAAATGGTTAAACACAATGATTATAGATACATTCAGAAAATGTCATTAAAATAGATACAAAAACTGTTTAAATTATGATATTGTCTTCCTATCCCAATGAAATCAGACATTGTCTCCCTCTTGATCCTCTTAATGTCCTCTTGGATGAATTTGAACCCAGTAAAATGTAATTACAACTTACAGAAATATACTTACAACTTGCAACAATATAATGCTCAATTAAAGAAATATAATCACAACTTTCATAAATATACTTATCAAATATTGAAATTACAACATCACATAACCTGCTTCTTCTTGGGGAGGCCCTATTACAGCTCGGCATTGGTCTTTTTTGATGGGAGTCTAGTAGTGGGAGGGGGCGAAAGCGAGTTTGCTTGAGCTTACAAATAAAAGTGTTTGTTTCACCGCTTCGCGCCTTCCTTTGAACTAAATCTCTTCCTTCTTGCCCTCTTAAGCCATAGTTTCGGAAGTGCTTACTCACTACTTGTAGATTCCTCAGGATGATTGCCATTTGCAGAGCATAAATGTAATACAATATATTGAATTAAACTAAGGTAGGGGGAGAGAATATCATAGAGAGAGAACCTCATGGGGGTTGTCTCCAGGGAGAGAGAACATCGTGGGGGTTACCGGGGAGTGTGATTTGGGAAAAGAGTGTTTTGGGAGGAAGAAAGGGTGTTTTGGGGGAAGAGTGTTTTTTTGAGGGGGTGGGGAGGGTGTTTGGGGGGGGGGGGGGTGAGGGGAGAGTGTACTTTTTTTTTTTGGGGGGGGGGGGAGGTTTATGTATCAAATAATGAGATGGCATTGGTGAGGGGCAAAAAGAAAATGGGATCAAATTTTAGGGGTAAAAAAATAATAAAAAGAAGTTCATGATTAAAAAAATAGGGTTGTTGGTCCATAAACATTCAGGCAATTCACTTTTTTTTTTTTTTAAGCAATATATTTACCATCGGTTTACATAGCGTCCCAGTGCAACAAATTATGAGACTGCATCCACACAAGGATAACAAAAAAAAAAAGGTATAACCTTAGCCCCCTTTTGAAGCAAGGAAGCGATTCATTCATACTTTATTCCCCTGTATTTTATTCTGCCTTCGATTGAACACTATTTTGATAGGTTAAGCAAATTCTGAATTGTCACATGCATCTTCTCATCCAAACCTCAACATGGGGTGGGTCCACCAATTTATAGTTGCATAGCTTTATGAGTGGCTCATGAAGGGCAAAGAGTCAGTCAAGCTCCAGCTTCTGATTCAAATCTTGATGTGACACAAAAATGTCCCTTTAAAGGTTGCCTACTTCATCAAATTAGATATTACTGGTAAAATGCATTAGTGATGGCAATTGCAATTTTTTTCTAAGTGAGATGTCCTTGCCGACAAGGGATTAACCAAAAACTTATGAATGCAATAGGTACATTCGATGCTGGGATAAGCGATCGGGCTCGGGTTGGGTTAGTCTATTCATGACACTAAGTTAAATCCAACCTAATTTTTTTTTGTCACAACCGAATCTGGATTTTTCAAACCAACTCGTCCATAATTCAGATTCAACTCATAGGGTTCGGGTTAGACTTAACCTAACTTGAAGCTCTACAAAGAAATGAGACTTGTTTCAATAGAAACCTTCATGAGCGAAGAATGGTATAAAATCTAAGAGGAATAATTATCAAGATTTTCCTTTTATTATATAATAAAATTTGTATGAGTTTGTTTTATACAATCTTTTTAGATGAATTTTTACAATCATGGAAGGTATTCTGTATGATCAATTACTAACAAGATAATGTAATATTTTAATACGTCGAGTTTTCTTTTTTCCATCAATCATTTAGATGCATCATCACAAATTTCAATGCCTATACTCGCTGAAAGTTATCAAAACTTTCATAATTGGTTAACAGAATCCCCTTGATCGATAAACCTTGAAATTTAGTCATACTTCTGTTGATAGGATAAGATTTAACTAAAAAAATAAAAAAACACAAATCTACCAAAAAAAAATATTTGTACAAAATCATGGAATAGTATAATATTTTTTATGGGTTCAAGGGACACAAGTTGCATGCAACTTGTATTTTTCTTTTTTCCTTTTTTTTTTTTTCTTTTTCTTTGCTCTTTTCAAATGGATAATGCTTTATTCTGAAGTTAAAAATTAAAACAAAGGTGCATGTGATGGATCTCAAGCAAAGGAAAACAATAAAGAATACAAGGTTTGGAATAATAAAAGTGACCGAGTATATGTATGCTTTTACAAGGTTTTCTTTCCCAGAACATATACTTATTGAGTTCATGTATTGTAAGAATAATGTATGGTTTCAAATTCAAGTACAAAGCTTTTAAAAAACAGTTTTGAAACATGGTATAATATAATATTGTAAGAATTAGAAGAAACAAGAACTATATGGCACAATAAATGTGCCACTTTTTATCTGTAACTAATTGGATAATGTTGGAGATAATCTCGCATGTTGTCCCTCTAACCAATTATGCTACATGCAGACACTGCCAAATTGACACATTGTCACAAAGTTGTTGTACACTAAATATTCAACAAGGGTTATATCTAATATGATAAGTGTATATATATTTGCGAATGATAGTGATATATATAATAAAAATAAATAAATAAAATTAAACAGTTTTCTAAATGTGTTACACCCAGAAATGCCATGTTAGGTGTGAAGGCGACAACTATTATTAAAGTTAGTTTACACGGACCCTAAAGATAATAAACGTATGATACCAGCTATGAGATGTATCAAATTACCAAACTTCTCTAAACATCCAGATAAGTTCAGAGTACTATATAACTACGGCTACAAGCTAAGATCTAAAAGCTTTAGCCATGAAAGGGACCATACAATACAGTATCCATATGCATGAGCATAATAAGCAAAAGGGAAGAGCCCTAAACCCCCATATGAAGCAAGGAAGTGATTCATTTCATACTTTATTCCTTGTCTCCGACTACATGTATATATGTATATATATATATGTATAGTTCACATGCAATCTCTTCACAATCCATCCCCAGAAGTAGAGAATTCACTTCCAGTTATCAAATGGCCAACCTTCAATCAATGACCACTGGTCCTTCAGTGATCCCAACAACCCATCCTTCAAACCCCACTGGTCATTCAATGGGCGTCCACCCTTTAGTCCCCACTGGTCCATCAATGCCAATCTCTGCTGCTCCAACAATGGGCAGTGGTTCTGCTTCAATGGGAGCAGCAGTTAATCCTTCAATGTCTGCTGCTGCTGTTGTTCATCCAACTGTGGCCACCGCTGTTACTCCTCATCAGAAAATGCAGCTGATAAAGAGCGAGCGCCACCTCTTCTCGTCATCGGACGACAGCATGGTCATGAGGCAGATCATCGCCACCCACTCCCCCGATGGTCGCGATATCGACACCCGCCCTCTCCTCCGCGTCATCGAGGATGTCCTCCATAACGCCACCCCCACCGTCATCGTGGTAAACAATGCAAATATTTTTGCTCCTGACTTTCAGAAGGGTAAAAAAATGATCTAATAACAAAAAAAAAAATTGACTTGGACCAATCACAAGGGGTGATAGCATCTGTGCCATTGTGATTGGTCTGAGTCACTGAATTAATCAAATTTAATCGTTCGATGAAAAATCCTTTCTCGAAGGACTATATGCGATACGAGTATTTTGTACTTGATTTTTCTTGTTTCGATAGGCGACGCCACCAGACATGGAAGTTGTGGGGGACAGGATGCAATACGCCGGGACCGTGGGGATGCTCGAAGCGCTTGCGTACACTATTCACCGGATCTCGTGTGAGGTAAAATGACTATCAAATTCAGTATAATAAAAATTATGTGAAACAATTAATGAAAAAAAATTTAATTGGGATGCCCATGAATGAACACATGAATGAATTATTGTAAATGTCATTTATCTGGATATTTCAGTGAAAGAAAACTGAAATTAAATATCAAACCGATCTAAGACTTCACTCATATAAATTTTTTGGAATATCATCCTCAAGAAAATATATTTTAAGCAAATCAGCAATTTCTTATCATATTCACCCCCGTTTGGTTGCGCGATTGGACGCGTTTTTGTTTTTTGAAAAACTGAAAGGCTGAAATCGTGCAGCCAAACGGGGCAGTTTTTTACAAAATCGGAAGCTGGATTCCTTTTAATTTTTCTCTCGAAATCTGTGTTTTAAAAAGCTCAAAAACAACGCTTTTTGGTCGGAATCGATTTTTTGAATTGAAAAGCAACTTTCTCTTCCAAACATTAAACTTCTTTCAAATATTGATTCTTGAATTAAAAAAAAAACATCCTAAAAAAGTCAAAGTCTAAAATCATCTTAAAAAACAGTTTTATTTTAAAAGCTACTTTTCAATCTGTGTTTTCAAATGGACCTTTAGTCTATTTCATGTTTACTTAACCTGTTTTATCATATTCACATTCTTGTTATAATGTTTTATATAACATGCCGCGTGATGTCCAATTTATAATAGGACTAGATATATATTAAGAGTATTTATAAGGAAAAAAAAATATGAAAAAAAAACAAACAAACTGAACAACACAATGTGACATCATTTTTAAAAAAATTTATGATTAAATTTTGTCTTATTAATTTTAAAAGTCGAATTGGAATCTATCAAAATGTGATTTAGTAATATTATGTACACATATATCGTGTAAATATCAGTTTATTTTTATTTACACTTACATACTATATCCATTTATCATGTACCAAACAAAATATAAGAGTACTTACAAGGAAGTATCATAAAAAAAGGACCAAAATATATATTTGAACAAACCCAGTGTGACATCTTTTAAAAGGCAACCATTTCTAAATTTTATTTGTCCCACTAGTAAAAGTACGACTTACACTTTGAACCTGTCAAGAGGCTATTTGGTAATATAGATATCATGTTGTTTATGGCGCAGATATCATGCAAATGCACAGGAGGGGGAGACGCGCACGCGACGACGGTGGTGCTCTTCAACCAACTCTCAAACTACTCGTGGGACGCGAAGGTTGTGCTGGCGCTGGCGGCGTTCGCAGTGAGCTACGGCGAATTCTGGCTGACGGCGCAGCTGTACACGGTGAACCCACTCGCGAAGTCAGTGGCAATGCTGAAGCAAGTCCCGGATATACTCGAACACACAGACGTGCTGAAGCCGAGGTTCGACGCCCTCAACAACCTAATCAAGTCCATGCTCGACGTCACCAAGTGCATCATCGAGTTCAAGGAGCTCCCCACCCAATACATCTCCCCTGACAACTCCCCCATGTCCACCTCCCTCACCCACATCCCCACCGCTGTCTACTGGACCATCCGGAGCATCGTCGCCTGTGCTTCCCAGATCATCGGCCTCATTGGCTTAGGTCACGAGTAAGTCTTTTGTTGGAGATTAATCAAACCTCACTGATTAGAACTGTTTTTGAATTGATCAGGGTTGGATCCAGCCGAGCTGATCAGATCTCATCTATTTGTTATGAAAAACTAGTTTTGTGCATGTAATAAAGCGTGATTTTATTAAAGCGAAGAACATTTTACAAATTAAAATCACATATGGTACAACATTCTATTTATATATGGATAAAATAATTATAACGATATAAATATGCATTTAAATGTATAGTTTAAAAAAAAACGTGTTTTAGTAAGTTTGAACTATCTTTGAATAATCTTGTATTGAAGGCTGATCAGATTTGCTTGAATTGTACAGGTATTTGAGCTCGACCACAGAGGCTTGGGAACTGTCGAGCTTGGCGCATAAGGTGAACAATATTCATGGGCATCTTACCAAGCAACTAAGCTTGTGCCATAATCATATAGGTAAGGGTCACATTACATATGATCTAGTTCAAGATTGATTGATTGCATATGAATCTTGATCAATTAAATGGAGCAGATGAAAAGAAGCACATCGAAGCGTACCAGACGCTCGTTCACCTCTTCGAAACGATCCACATCGACAACATGAAGATCCTCAAGGCCCTCATCAACAACAAGGAAGACTTGCCTCTCATCGAGGGTTTGACAAAGAAGAGGGTTAAGCATCATAACACTACATTTTTTTTCCTATACTCCAATTCATAATAATGATTGAATCTTATCCTATTATAATCAAATTAAGTTCATTAGTATCTCTGCCAATCTACCAAGAGATGGTCTAGTTACATGACTGACACATAATCACATTGTTTGTGATGACATAGGTCTCTGTCGATGTATTGAGAAGGAAAATAGTGATACTATTCATATCGGACCTTGATATCTCCCGCGAGGAGCTCTTCATCCTAACACAAATATACAACGACCATCTCTCCACCGGGAAGCTAGAGAGGCACTACGAGATGGTGTGGCTCCCCGTGCTTGACAAGTCTGCGCCGTGGACGAATTCCAAGCAAGAGGCCTTCAATCGCCTGGTCTCGGATATGCCTTGGTTCTCGCTCTACCACCCTACAATACTCAATGCCGCAGTGATCAAGTACATCAAGGAGGTGTGGCGGTTCGACAAGAAGCCGATACTGGTGGTTTTGGATTCACAAGGGAGGTTGGTGTGTCCAAATGCGCTGCACATGATGTGGATTTGGGGGAGCCTCGCATATCCGTTCTCGAGCACGAGGGAGGAGGCGTTGTGGAGGGATGAGACGTGGAGGCTTGAGCTGCTGGTGGACGAGATCGACCCGTTGATCCTTAAGTGGGTACGTGAATTTACGTTTAATCATATTTTATTTTTTGATATAATCTTGAGGGATGGGATCTGATCTAAGATTAATATGTATTAACTTACATGTTTAACATATAAAAATCTATGACATTTTAATATGCATGTTAGTCCCACAATATATACTAACCATGTATGATATGATCCAATTATGTCTATGCCTCGATGGTTGAAGGTTGTATTGTGTAATCTTTATTGCCTTCAAACAATTATACACAATTGGTAATTATCAATGTCTATAAGTTCACGATGCATAATAGAAAACTTTGTGTGGGTCTGTCGATTCTTGTGTATCCATTCTTAAATCTTTGATATTAATATTTGAATTCAAATATTTAGATATTCAAATTAGATAGGAATGTTTTTCAAATAATTGACAATTCTATAAGTAAAAGCTAGTTGAGTATGAATTAGGAAAATGATGCATTGGATTAAGAGGATTTCTCGTCTCTTTCATAGATTGTAGAAAGAGAATGCAAACTTTATTTTAATTTTTTGGGTCATCATTAATCATACAATAATTTATTTATTTTTTTGGTGTAAATGATTAATCATACAATATAGTTGAATGTAAAATGTATTTTATTTTATAATATATTTCATATTTGAATATATTATAATCGTGATATCTACCACTTTTAAAATCGTTCTAAGTATTCTCCGGCATTAGAATTTTTATTTTACCTATTCAGAGCAGATGCAGATATAGATCTGCTTCTATTACTTTCATATCTTTTTGGGTGTAAGTTGACATGACACACAAAAAAAAAAGCTCTGCTACACCCAATCTTTTTTATATATACAGTCGTGTATATCTCGTTAGAGCTCTCCACTCACCGTATTGAACAATATACCTCTTAGACACATTTTCTATAAATAATGTCATTCAATTAATTAAAGTATATACTTTACATTTTTAAAAATTATGTATCTATTTAGACAAGATACATGATTTTAAAAAAAAATTAAATCATGTATTATCTGCGTTTTAGAGTGTAAAATGTATCGAGTCTAACATTTCCCAAACAGATAAAGGAAGACCGGTTCATCTGCCTCTACGGCGGAGAAGACATAGATTGGATCCGCCGCTTCACATCGGCGATGCACCATGTGGTCCAGGAGACGCGGATCCCGCTCGAGATGGTCTACGTCGGCAAGAGCAATCCAAGGGAGCGTGTCCGCCGCGCCGTGGCCGTGATAGCCGAGGAGAAGCTGAGCGGGTACTGGCAGGACCCTGTCATGATGTGGTTCTTCTGGGTCCGCCTCGAGAGCATGCTCCACTCCAAGATGCAAGCGGGGCGGAACATCGACAACGACCCAATCATGCAGGTATAGTAACAAAATATTTCATACTTTTCTAAATATTCGTTACGTACTCTGATCAGATATCTCACACAATGCATGCGAAATTCATTTTTTTCTTTTAATAAATTTTAGGCATTTTCATTTCAAAAAAATTTCAAAGCAGACAATGTCCAAACACTGGGGACATAATAGAAAATAGAGAAATGAAATTAGAAAAGAAAGTGCCAAGAATAGCAAGAAAGGGAAGTAGTTCCATGCTGACAACAAAAAAAAATGAGTAGAAAAAAATTCTACTCGACGCCAACGCAGGAAACCCCTACAACCCTGATCCGCATCGAGAAGAACCTACTCATCCATCCGAATGCAGGCCGCCCCTGCAATCCCTGTGCCCTACTCCATGACGTTTCACTTATCATTTTCCACAAGTTCTCAAAATAGAAGTCTGCCCCTCTTAAAACCACCTCGCTTCGTTTTTGGCATGTGAAATTCACTAATATTCGAATTAATCTAAAATATAGTCTAATGATCTTCGCACTTTTCTGTATTTATCTTGTATAATTTACGAATGTACACGTATAGTACTGAACATGACACTTACCAAATATTTACCGCTCATGAACATTGTCACTGTGCACGCAGGAGGTGATGCAGATGATGAGCTTCGATGGGAGCGAGGAGGGGTGGGCGGTGGTGAGCCGGGGATCGGCGGAGATCGTGAAGGCACACGGGCGGAAGATCGTGGACTGCCTGGGGAAGTTCGAGGAGTGGAAGGGAGGGGTGGAGAGGGACGGGTTGGTGCACGCGCTAACGGCGGCGCTCGTGCCGTATGAGACGCATGAGCACTGCACGCGACTGATACTGCCAGGAGACACTGGGAGGATTCAGGACAACGTTATATGCGCAGAGTGTCGAAAGCCGATGGAGAAGTATATATTGTACCGATGCTGCACCGATTGAGGGGTGTTTTGATGCATGGTTGGAAAATAATGTCATGTGTGTTTTGTGTTCTTTGTTTGGTTTGGTTGAGGTTTTGTTGTCCGTGTATTTGCTGTGTGTGTTTTTTTTCAAATGTTTATTTTTTTAAGGATTAATAAAAGATAATGTTACATACAATCTCTTTTCCATCCCTAATCCATCTTTTATCTGTATACTAGCTAACTGAAAGTGTTTAAGTTTTGTAATATTTTCATTTGAGATTTTATCATTAATTTTCTTTGTTCTTTATTTTTTAGATTAAGGATAAGAATGGAAAAAAAAAAGGATAATGTTATATATTCACCACATCTATCTTATTCAAATCCACAAATCATTAATTTCAAAATAAATTTTTATAAATATATGGTTTTAATAATATCATTTATGGTGTCAATAACAAAATATATTACCCCAAATTTTATATTTAAAATATAATATTTCAAATATTTGAAATATAATATTCCAAATTAATATTATTAAAAATATAATATCATTTATGAATCCTTTCAGCCCGTTTTTTATTTTATTTTATTTTTTTTGTTCTTTTGGTTTTAGTTTTTTTTTTGTATATATGCAAAAAAACTCATTTTCAGTTATAACATCTCTCTTTTATGTGTAATTTCGTAATAAATTTTACAAATAATTTATATAATCAATACTAAAACTTTCATTATATTATATATGTATATATAACATGATTATAACATGATATATTATAGCAAATATAATGGATTAAAAAAAATTGAGGATGTTGGTTTTGGGTTTGTTTTTAAATATTTCATTAATTACGTGCACAACGTGTGGGGGAAAGACTAGTTCTAGTGTACACATGTTTTGAATTTTTTTAAAAATATTATATTTCATTTAATGAGGTACATGATTTTTATAAAAAATGAAACATATGCTCTAATGAATTTTATGGATGCATTTATAGAAAATATAATTTTTTATTGAAGTATATACCTTGTTAATGTGAGTATATGATCATTTGAAACTAGAATTGGGCTGCCAAAACAAATAAAAAATGTGTGTATCAGCACTTGTTAAATTTTATTGTTGTGTGACATGTTTATTGTTGGAAGTAATTTTAAAAATTTGAATATAATGTGATTTTAAGTATTCATAAAGCGAAGAACATTTGAATGTTCTAAGTAGTGAGTAATAATTTCAAATGTTCTAAGTTAAATCTTAATTGTTTAATTTATGAAATAAAATTTCAATTGTGTTGTGAATACTGTGGATAACCACCACCACTTCAACTCCCACCACTTTCTCCATAACCCCCTCTTTTCACTTCCCTAATTTCTCACTCTCCTATACTTTCACTCTCTCCACTTACCCCATGATGTGTAAATTGAGCCTATAAATAGAGAGTTCTTCAATGTATTGATTACCAACAAATAGTGAATAAAATCTCTATTTACTTCACTTCTCTACGTGCATGTGTGCTTTATTTATGTACTTTTATGTTTCATGTATTCTATTTAGTTTTTTTTTTTTTAAGAAAAAGGTTGATGTTGCTATCACAATTTTGTTAAAGATTTTGAAGTATAACTCTGAAAGATATGAGAGGAAATAGATAAAACAATAAAATTAAATTAAAAAAAAAGATGAGAAAGGAAGCAATCATCTCGGCAACGCAAAACCAGTCAGAAGAGCTATTTAACCAAGTTTACGCCACTGGAAGGACCGTCTCCCCTTCAAAGTGCGATGCTTAGATGTCCATTGCGAAAATTAAACTCCCTCACGCCTATGACAAAACGTCCCCAATCTTGAACGTATCCATAGAAAATCTCCCACATATTCTCCTAGTAAGCTCTGTGTCACGACCCAGGGCGGCCATCCCCAGGACGCGGCAAGTGTATATAAGATATCAGTATACAGGAGTTCAATAACATACTCACACAACAGCAAATATGACAACACAGATAAAGCAGGGCTGACATAATATATACACCAGATGCGGAAGCTAAAAAGACTGAATCTGTAATAAAAAACATACTACAGACTCGATACATAATCGTATGTCCTGTGAGAGCCAACATGTCTATATATATACACAAATACAACCCATACAAAATCCAAACTAGGTGCCCAAGCACAGAGATATATACATACAACAAGAGAAGGGTGCTGATGGCCTCAAAACTCGAGGGACGTGGCGCTACTCCTCTACTGGTGTAGTCGCTCGGGAAGCTCCTCCCTCAGAGATCACTGAAAAAGACAATATGCGAGGGGTGAGCCACACGCTCAGTGAATAGCACAACCCATGCATACAGTTCATATTAACCACATTTAAATCAAGCCAATAGCCCCAAAGCTGCATAAACAACACAAATCCGGGGGTTCGTCACATCGCCGAACCCCATACCCTCACCCTCACCCTCAATAGGTGACCAAGGATGTTGGGACTTAATGGGTGGATAATCATCCATACACAATCCTGTGGGTCGTCGCATCACCGGCCCACCATACCCTCACCCTCACCTCTCAACAGGTGACCTAGGCTCTTGGGACTGACTAGGCTGTTGGTCACCCTCGGTTCACCGATAGTCTCTCCCCACTCCGTAGGTCGTTTGGCCACTCCCACGTTCGGCGCAGTCCTTCTACCAAATCAGGAGGCGCCTACTGGTGGAAGCCCCTGCACGGGACAACCTTTCTAACGCCGGGGTAGTCTCTACACAGATCCAACGGAGGGAACAGAACAGCCTATCCATCGCATATGATCCACTCGGATCCGCTGACAGCACATCTCTACAACTCTAATGTCTTGAATTCCTTTGAATTCCACCAGCGCGCATAACCAGGATGCGGGGAAATAAATAAGACATAAAAGGGGAAAAGAGACCTTGGGAGGGTAACCTGAGGTCCCGATGTAGGGCATCCGACAACCAAACGAGGAACACGGAGTACCCTAACCCGGGTCTCAATGTTAACCTCGCAAGGCCCCCTTATATTCCCTAAACATGCTATCAATACTAACGCTTGCATTTAATTAAATAAATCAAACTAATAGGACGCATGCACAGGTCAGGGCTTTCCTAAGGGTGCCATGATACACGGCTCATGCACAAATCCTAAGGGGGCAAGACCCTAACATACAAGTCTAGGGGTGGCATGCATTCTACACACACACATCATGCTTACATGGATTTCAAAACAACAGTTAATACTAACTATGTGCCCCAGGGGAGGACGGTACACGCCCAAAAGCATGTAACGCCTCCCAACTGGGTTGGGTTGTCCCACTCACCGAAAATCGGGTCGACGCGCGACCGTCCGTCGAGATCTGCAAGACAGGGTATTAACTGGTGAGTATAATCCACAATTACCCCAAATTACACAAAACACACAAATAAATACCCAACACTCGGGCAAACGTGCATACGACCCGCACGCACGCTAGCCCGAGCACCCCGGCAACCACCCGCACGGCCACCCGACCGCCCGGGTGCACCGCCGCGCTTCAGCCCGCTCACCCCGCGCACCGCCGGGCCCCTGCCCGCCGCCTGAACACGCTGCCGCACCACCCGGGGCACCGCGCGTCCACTGCGCCCAGCCGCAGCAGCCCGCGCGCGCCCCGCACGCCTCGCGCCGGCCCGCGAGCACCCCGCACGCCCCCGCGCGCAGCGCCTCGCCCCGCGCGCACCCCGCGCGCACCTCCGCCACCTCGCCGCGCCCCGCGCGCACCACAGCCGCCTCGCCGCGCCCCGCGCGCACCACCACTGCCTCGGCCATCACCCCCAGCACCCGCCAACCCGTCCAGCGCTCCCAGCACGCACTCCGCGCGCATCGCCGCTCGCACATCTCCCCGCACCAGCTGCCCGACCAGCCCTTGCACCAGACCCGCGCGACCAGCTCCTCGCGCACAGACCCGCACGACCAGCACGCACGCCCTGCACGCCCGCGCACAGCACGCCCTGCACGCGCGCTCTGCTGGCCACCCGCTCCCCCGAGCGCACGCCCGCGCGCACGCCGGCGCGCGTCTAGCCCGCGCGCTGCCTGCGTTGCTGCCGCTGCTGCCTGCTGCCCGGAACAGACCCCCACTGCCCGAGTACCTCCTCCATCACCCAATGGCCTCCGACGACCTCCGACCGCCCCCAACCACCTCCGACGACCTCCCACAGCCGCCGACCACCTCCCAAACACAAAAACCCCCTCCTAACAAGCATCTAAGCATGAAAAAGAGGGAAAGAAAGCTTACCAAGGGGGAGGAAGAGGTGACCGGGTGCTCTCCGTGCACCGAAACCCTTCTCAACGGCCCTCTCACACCCCGATCTATCTCGGCCTTCGAAATGGCCTGAATCAGAGGACAAAGAGGGGAGGTCGGGGCGGCTAGGATCGTCGGAATCGGGTTTTGAAGGTACCGGGGTGTAGATCGGGACCCGATCTACACTTCTTAGGTTTTAGGTTTTTGGTTTTGAGGGGTCTAAGGCCTTCAAAAGGGAGAAAAAGAGAGAGAGAGGAGAGAGGGAAAGTTGGTAGGGATGATGAATAGTGCCTCACACATTTTAGATCACACATATTTATATTAAGCGACTTAAAAACCCAGATACGCCCCGGAACTGTGAAATTTCGGAAACGTTGCCGGAATTTGATGAAATTTTCATGAGTGGCTTAAAATGGCACCAGGACACATAATATGCAGTTAGATTTTCAATCGGAGTCCTCTAGCTCGGGACGATAGCTAACAGTCCAAAATTATGCGGTTCCGATCAAAAAATGCAAAAATTTTAAAAACTACTAAAATGCTCCAATGGTTACCAACAGGCCAGAAAGTGACACATATATAACACTCTGACTCTTCTAAACAACGCTGCGTTCCTCGTTAACCAAATCGCCCATGCACCCGCTGGGATGATCGATTGGGAAATGAAGGTCGCAATTCTTTCATCTCCAATGCTTCGTAGCTCCTTTCCCGCTGCCAAAGTCCTCCACTATGAGAAAACTAGTGGACAACCCAGTGGCAGCCCCGACCTCCAACCATAGACGATGTGCGATTCGACATTAACAGAAAAGATGGTGCGTCGTTTCTGATTCCTCCGAGCAAAGAACGCACGTTGTTGGCGAGGAGAGATTCCATTTGGCCTTGTAAACCATCATCAACACTCTGTTGTGATAAAGCAACCACATAAAAATCTTGATCTTCAATGGAATTCCTGGCTTCCAAAACTGGGATAGCATTGCATGGATTGGTGACACTTCTTCTCGGTCTCGGCACCACCATTTGTAGGCCTCACTGGGAACACTAACGAGGCCTGCGGTTTCTAGATGATACGATATTTCATGACATAAAAATCTTGATCTTCAATGGAATTCCTGGCTTCCAAAACTGGGATAGCATTGCATGGATTGGTGACACTTCTTCTCGGTCTCGGCACCACCATTTGTAGGCCTCACTGGGAACACTAACGAGGCCTGCGGTTTCTAGATGATACGATATTTCATGTCTGGGTGGAGGTTTGCCGAAGCTAGCAGCTCTAAAACAAGCCCAACTGGCTAATCTCCACATTGGAGAGTCTAGCTCGGGAGAGCTCAACGCCCCTGCAAGTCTGAGTCCCCTGTGGTTTGACATAAATCGGCCAGTGATCCATCTTTATTTGTCGCAATGAGGTGCAAGTCCGGAGCAAGCGTGCGCAACTCCGAATCTGCAGTCCAGACGTCCTGGCAAAAATGGATTGATCGGCCATTTCCGATCTTCCATCCTACAACGCTGAACAACAGACTGCGATCCGCGAAGATGGCCTTGCAAGTGTGAGAGGTTCGAGCGTTTATCAACGGCCAACATTTATCACCCGTTCCCTCCCCTCCATATCTATTGCGCATGAGGTTTGTCCACAACGAATTGCATCCCTGCAACCATTTCCAAACCCATTTCGCGAGGAGAGAGCAATTCATATCTCGCAAATTCAAAATTCCCAACCCTCCCTCTTGCTTGCTTCGGCAAACGACATCCCAATTCATCAAGTATGGGGTTTTCTTGGTCATCTCTGCTCCCCGCCACAGGAAACGCCGTCGGACTTGCTCGATTTGCTCAAGGTCGCCCAAGGGAATTTGGAAAACAGACAAGTAAAATAGTGGAAAATTTGTTAATACCGATTGGAGTAGAATGAGACGACCACCCCAAATAAGCTCCTTCCAGCCGGTGAGCCTTTGTTGAAGACGTTCTATTAGAGGATCCCAGTTAGCTTTTGCTAGCCTACCCTTCACCAAAGGCAACCCCAGGTGACGGGTTGGAATGTTCACAATGCCATCCATTCTGCGAGTCTGACGCTCAGCCTCTGAGGTGTTGATCCCATGCAGTGCAATCTTCCAAAGGTTGATGTTCAAACTAGAGAGGATCTCAAAACACTTTAGGATGAAGTGGAGACCCCGAACAAATCTGTCCTCCACCTTGCATAACATGAGCGTGTTGTCCGTCTATTGAATCAGCGAGACTTTTCGACCCCCCCCCCCCCCCCCACACCCCGTGCGCAGGCTAGGCCAGATATCCAGCCGTGCAACTCCGCTCGCTTGGTGAGACAACTTAATATGTTCGCAACTAACACGAATAACAGGGGAGACAGGGGATCTCCCTGTTGCAACCCCTATTAAGAGGGAAGTATGTTATATATGTGTCACTTTTAGCCTTCTGGTAACCATTGGAGCATTCTGGCAGTTTTTTAGTTTTTTTCGTTTTTCGATCGGAACTGCTAAAATTTTGGACTGTTAGCTATCATCCTGAGTTTGAGGACTCTGATTGAAAATCTAACTGCATATTATGTGTCCTGGTGCCATTTCAAGCCACTCAAGAAAATTTCATCGAATTCCGGTAACGTTTCAGAATTTCACAGTTCCGGGGCGTATCCGGGTTTTGACCGAGCGAGAAGTCATTGGGAGAGTTGACTTGGTCAAAGTGGGCCCATGACTTAGTCAACCCCTTTTGTTTTTTTGTGTGGTTGGGTTGACCCAAGTCAAAGCTCACTTAAACCTCACTAATCCTCTCTTAAACCCTAATTAAACCTAGTTAGCCTAATCTAAGTGAGTGTTGACTTATAAGTGAAGCTAAAATATTTCCCCCTCCACTATTTATCATCTTCTCCACCCATCCCTCTCTCTCCCTCTCTCTCTTTTTCCACCTTTTACCCTAGCTAGAGGGCTTGGATCAAGAAACCCTAAGAAGAGAAAGGATAGGTGAGCTCCCGATCACTCTCCCGGTGGTCTCGGATTCGAGTTCCCACTTGTATGACCCCCTCTCATACCCTCTTTTCTCCTCTGATTTCAGCCACCTTGAGGGCTGAAGGAGATCTTGGTGGTGGTGGTCCTTGAGGAGGTGTTTCGGTGCACGAAGAGCTCCCGATCCCCTTCCCTTCCTTTCCTCTCCTAGGGTAAGCTTTCTTTCTTTCCTTTTCTTGCTTAGATGCATGTTAGGAGGGTGGTTTTGAGTATGGGTGGCTGTTGGTGGCGGTGGGTGGCTGTTGGTGGCGGTTGGTGGCCATTGGTTGGGGCGCAGTGAGCGCATGGTGCACCGGGGGGCTCGGCAGAGTGTCCGGGCATGCGGGCTGGGCTCGGCAGTGCGTCTGGGCGCGCGGGCCGGGGCTCGGCTGTGCGCCCGGGGCAGGTGGCCGTGCGTGCGGCTGCCCGGGGGTTTGGGATTGAGTCGGGGTGCTCGGGCTGGCGTGCGTACGAGCCGTATGTACGTTTGCCCGAGTGTTGTGTATTTTTAGTGTATTTTTGGTGTATTTGTGTATTTTACTCACCGAGTTGATCTATGCAGCATGATTAATATGTAGTATGCATGCTACCCTAGACCTTGTATGTTAGGGACTTGCACCCTTAGGATATGTGTAAGAGCCATGCATCCTGTCAAGTTTAATTTATTAAATTAAATGCGAGCATATGTCTATTAGTATGCCTTGGGGAATATTAAGGGGGCCTTGTGAGGTCAACATTGAGACCCGGGCTAGGGTACTCCGTGTTCCTTGTTTGGTTGTCGGGATGTCCTATATCGGGACCTCAGGTTGCCCTCCCAAGGTTTCTTTTCCTCATTATTATCATATATGTTCCCCGCATCTTGGTTATGCGCCCTGGAGGAATTCTGAAGAATTCATGACATTAGAGTTGTTGAGATGTGTTGTCGGCGGATCCGAGTGGATCATATGCGTATGGATAGGCTGTTCTGTTCCCTTCGTTGGATCCATGTAGAGACTGCCCCAGCGTTAGAAAGGCCGTCCCGTGAGAGGGCTCCCATCAGTAGGCACCTCCTGATTTGGGACGGACTGTGCTGAATGTGGGAGTGGCCAAGCGGCTACGGAGTGGAGGAGAGACTATCGGTGGACCAAGGGTGACCAACAGCCTAGTGAGTCCCAATATCCTATGTCACCATATTGAGGGGTGAGGGTGAGGGTGTGGTGGGTCGGCGATGTAGCGACCCACTGGATTTGTGTATGGATGATTAACAGCTTAGTAAGTCCCAATATCCTATGTCACCTATTGAGGGGTGAGGGTGAGGGTGTGGTGGGTCGGCGATGTAGCGACCCACTGGATTTGTGTAGTTCCTGCCACTTTGAGGCTTTTAATAAGATTGTGGTTAATATAAATTGTGATGCATGGGTTGTGCTATTCACTGAGCGTGTGGCTCACCCCTCGCATAATATTTTTCTCCAGTGATTACTGAGGCGGACTTGAAGGAAGAGCTCCCTGAGAGACTGCACCAATAGCGGAGTAGCGCCAAGTCCCACAAGTTTTAGAGGCCATCAGCATCCTTTTGATTGTATGTATATATTTCTGTGCTTAGGCACCCAGTTTGGATTGCATTTGGATGTATTTGTGTATATTGGCTCTCACAGGACAGATGATTGTGTATCGAGTCTGTAGTATGTTTTTGGATTACAGATTCAGTCTTTTAGCTTCCGCTATCTGTGTATATATCATGTCAGCCTTGCTTTCGTCTGTGTTGTACCCAGCCATCGTCCCATTTACCATTACTGATGCCCGCACAGTCTCAATGCATGTTTGGATCATGCTAATCCATCTGTGGAAGAAGCCATGCAATCGCCAAGACTTGTAAGAGGAAATATCGATCAACGTTGTCGTATGCCTTCGCGAAGTCAAGCTTGAACATCAGCCCTCTACGATGGTCCTTATGCAATGCCGAAATAATCTCCTCTGCAGAGAAAAAACCTTCTTGGAGGTGCCAGTCGGGCACAAATGCTGCTTGTGAATCATCTATTAGCGAACCGCAAACTTCCTTTAGGCAGTGAGCCATTATCTTAGCCATTATCATATAGGCGCTGTTTACGAGACATATTGGCCTGAACTCATCAATGTATAGCGCCCCGGGTTTCTTTGGAATTAGTACAAACGCTGAGGAGTTCAGGCATCCGATGCTTTGTTGGCCATTGAAGAACTCTACACACATATCAATTATATCCTCCTTCATTGTAAACCAGAACCTCTGAAAGAATTTGAGGCAGATGTTGGAGATATGGATGAACAATTAGTATCTCACTATTTTGAAAAGTAGTTATTGTGATTAAAATTACTTTGACTATTTGTTAAGATTGATTGTTATTCTAATTCTATTACAGTAACTATCCACATCTTGGAATTAAGTGAGAGGAATCCATAATGGGTCTGATTCCATAAATATCTCATTACTGAGATTTGCCCTCCTCTTAGCATATATAAGGGATTGGATCCCATTAGATATCCTAAGTCCAGAAAAGCTAAAGAGAGAAAGCCAAATCTTTTCTTTAACCCTCTAAAAGACAGAAGTAGAATAGTTGAGACAGATCGTGGTCGACCTCCAATCATTCAGATTAAATAAGTCTTCGAACCTGTGAATTTAGTCTAACAATTGGTATCAGAGCATGGTTATAGAATTATTTAAGGTGATATATAGTTTATTCATCATATATATGTTAAATAATTCATTTGCTTTGAATTATAGATGATATAACATGCATGTCTTACATGCTAACACTTATATGCTTATCTCATGCATATGTATATTTAAATCGGCATATGGTTAATCGGCATGTGTATATGCATGTGTATTTAATCATTGAAATATTCTTATTCATATATGCATGTACACGGAATACATCAAATGCTTACCGTATATAGTTTTTAATGGAGAATGATTGACATTAGCATCCAGGGCTTCATTAATTGTGCTTTGATACATGTGTATGCATATAAGATAATGAAATGAACCTTGTTCATATATTCTGTGTATGATTTACAGTAGAGGCCGATTGGTTATGATCATCTCTTCTATTTGGATTTAATTATTTGATTTCTATTTATTTTAATCGGCATGTCAATCGGGATTCTTAAACCTTGTATGACATTTATGTTATTGTTTTAATGAAGGGATAAATGAATGCCAATTAAATAAATACATAAATTAAGTTTGTTATGAATGTGTATGCAAAAGGATTTAAGATTTACATCTTTTAAATGGAATAAATGTTATCTTCATTTGATTGATGTAGTTATTATCCATATCTTATGTTAGATTATAAAGTTATCTTTAATCTAATCAAGTATATATGAGATCTATTAAGATATGGTTATGAATTTAAATTTTAAAAGTTTGTTATTTCATTAACCAATAAAGATGATCTCAAGATTTACAAATATCAGGATAATGACAGTTTTGCAAAAAAAACCCTGATATTTTGTGATTTCAGGGTAAAGAGACTTTTGTAAAAAGGACCCTGAAGTTCTGTAAATAATATAGAATTCTGGAGAATGGCACTTTTGCAAACAGAACCTTGATATTCGGTAAAATTAAATTTTAGTCCCTGATTTCTGTGAAAATTATTATTCACATTTTATTAAGGGAATCAAAATAATTAGTTTGTTAATATACCATTGATGTTTAGATTTTGGGATGAATTTTAAACTCTACAAATATCATGTTAATTATTTGTATGATTTAATTATTTTGGTATTTTGACGTGCATGTTATATGGTATGACATTTCTTTTTTAATTAACATGCTTAAAGTAAAAGTGGTCATTACATTAGGATGATTTAATTCATACGTTAATATTTATGAGCACACCAAAGAGGCCTTAGATGTTAAAATTAGTGAATTAATCATATAAAGTTAGTAATGACGATCTTATGGCATTTTATAAACCGACACATAGGTCAATCCCAAAGGAGGGCCAATGTGATTTAGGTATAAAATGGAATAGAATAATAGAAAACCTACATTCTATGTACCCAGGAGTCCATGGCTTGCCCAAAGGTGTCAAGACTCTTCGTTACTGAAACGTAGGATATACCTAAATGAGTGTAGGTTTAATTGCGGTTGTAAACTCAATCCCAAAGGAGAGGTTTATAATGTCGCTACTTAACCACTCAACCAAATGAGTATATTTAAGGTTATCATATACATATTTGGAATTTATTGCATAATTTGGAATATATGCATTGAATGAATGTTATAATATGTAGCCTTATACTTTAAGACATTAGGTTGATTTAATATCTGATGTGAGTCAATATTGTCCTTTTCAGCAATTTCTCCTACTTTTGTTTCAAGTAATAACAATAATATTCCTATCCTCAATGGATCAAACTTTACTGAATGGAAGGAACAAATCAATTTAACATTAGGGTGGATGGATATGGATCTTGCGTTGAGGGAGGACAAACCTGCTCCCCTCAATGCAGAGAGCACGCAAGAAGAAAAGGCCAAGTATGAGAAATGGGAACACTCAAATCGGCAAGCTCTTTTGCTGATTAAAGCATATGTGGGAAAGAACATTCGGGGATCTATCCCTGAGTGTGACATAGCCAAATCTTATCTGGAAAATGTGGAGAAACAATTTGTTAGCTCCAATAAAGCCTTGGCCAGCACCCTAATGAACAAATTGTCCTCCATGAAGTATAAAAGATCCGGAGCCATTCGTGAACACATAATGCAAATGCGAGATCTAGCTGCTCAATTAAACACACTTGATGCACTTTGTTCTCAACTCTTTACCGCCTCAATATAGTCCATTCAAAATTTTCTACAACACACATAAGGAAGATTGGTCAATCAATGAACTTCTGACCATGTGTGTGCAAGAGGAAGAGAGGCTAAAGCAAGAGAATATGGAGAATGTTAATTTAACTTCTCATGTGGAGAACAAGTATATTGGAAAAGGAAAAGGTGTCTCTTTCAAGAAGACGTCAAAGAAAACTTCAACTATTCAGAACCAAGTTGAAGCTTAAGCTCTGGTTCCATTCCGAATCAAACCAGAAAACAAGTGATAAAATGCTTCTTTTGCAAGAAGAAAGGACACATGAAGAAGGACTGTCAAAAATATCAGAAATGGCTTGCCAAGAAAGGTAATAATTTGGCTTTTGTGTGTGAACAATTGAATATGGTTTCTGTTCCAAATTACTCGTGGTGGATTGACTCTGGTGCCACAATCCATGTTGCCAATTCTATGCAGGGCTTTCTGTCCCAAAGGACTCCAACTGAGAGTGAACGATGCATCATATCAGGAAATGGGATGCGTTCACGCGTGGAGGCTGTAGGAACCTTTAGATTGATCTTAGACAGTAGTTTTGTTTTAGACCTTGAGAACATTTTCTTTATTCCCAGTTATTCCCGCAATTTGATTTCTGTTGCTAGATTGGATCGTATTAGTTTCTCATTTAATTTCAATAATTGTGGTTTGTCTATTTCCCATAATTCCCAATTAGTTAGTTCTGGAATTCTTGTGGATGGTTTATACAGACTGCATCTTGATAATTCCTATAAGCAATCTCTTTTAACCTTGCATAGAAATGTTGGCATTAAGCGTGGAAGAATAAATGAAACATCATCCATGTGTTGGCATAAAAGGTTAGACCATGTCTCAGGAGAGAGAATCCAGAGATTAGTCAAAGAGGGTATACTATCTTCACTTGATTTCTCTGATTTTGGGACATGTGTGGACTGCATAAAGGGAAAGCAGCCCAAAACCTATAAAAGAAATGCCATAAGGAGTAATGGAACATTAGAATTAATCCATACAGATATTTGTGGTCCTTTTCCTCCTTGTATAAGTGGCGAAAGATACTTCATCACATTCACTGATGAACACTCAAGATATGGTTATATCTACATGCTCTCTGAGAAATCAGAAGCAATCAATGCCTTTAAAGGTTTCAAGGCAGAGGTAGAAAACCAACAAAATAAAAGAATCAAAGTGGTAAGGTCAGATAGGGGTGGTGAATATTATGGTAGACACACTGAAGCTGGAAGAGCTATTGGTCCATTTGGTAGGTTGCTTGAAGGATGTGGAATTCAAGCACAATATTCCATGCCAGGCAGACCTAATCAAAATGGTGTTGCCGAAAGAAGGAATCGCACTCTTTTGGACATGGTTAGGAGTATGATTAGTAATTCTTCACTTTCTTTGTTCTTATGGAGTGAGGCTTTAAAGAATGCTATTTATTAGTTAAACGGATTCCTTTGAAGGCTGTACCAAAAACACCTTTTGAAATATGGACAAGAAGGAAACCTAGTTTAAATCACCTACATACGTGGGGTTGTCAGGCTAGGTTATATAATCCACATGAAAGGAAATTAGATTCTAGGACAGTAAGTGCATATTTTATTGGATATCCAGAAAGATCCAAAGGATATAAATTTTACTGTCCTTCACTCCAAACCAGAATAGTGAAAACTGATGTAGCAAAATTTCTTGAGGATGACTTAATTAGTGGGAGCATGGAACTTCGAAACATTGTATTCGAGGAGATAATAAAAATGACACCTGATGTTGTTGATAGTTTGATGGTTCCATATCCAGTAATTCAACAACGAATTGTGGAACCACAACCTATTGTTCAAGATCCACCTCACCAAGAACCTGAACCGGTAAATGAAATTCCTCCTCCAGTTCAAGAGGAAATTCAAATACCATTAAGAAGGTCTTCAAGAGAAAGAAGAAAAGCTATATCAGATGAATATGTTGTGTATCTACATGAAGGCCTTGATTTAGAAGATCCTATTTCATTTTCACAAGCCATAAATAGTAGAGATTCATCTAAGTGGTACGATACTATGAAAGAAGAGTTTAATTCTTTGCAAAAGAACAATGTCTGGGATCTTGTTGAGTTGCCTGAATGAGTTAAACCCGTTGGGTGCAAATGGGTCTACAAGACCAAAAGGGACTCTAAAGGCAACATAGAGAAGCATAAATCCAAACTTGTAGCAAAAGGTTTCACTCAAATTGAAGGCATCGACTATAGAGAGGCCTTCTCTCCAGTCTCTCAGAAGGACTCCCTTAGAATTATTATGGCATTGGTAGCTCATTTTGATTTAGAGTTTCACCAAATGGATGTGAAAACAAGCCTCCCGACAGTGGTACCTCAAATTCAATGAGATAATTATGACCTATGGTTTTAAGGAAAACATTGTTGATCAATGTATATATCTCAAGGTCAGTGGGAGCAAGTTTATATTTCTGGTTCTGTATGTCGATGACATCCTGCTTGCTAATAATGATTTAGGGTTATTTCATGACACTAAGAACTTTTTTAGCCAAAATTTTGAGATGAAGGATATGGGTGAAGCCTCCTATGTTTTAGGCATAGAGATTACATAGATAGATCTAAGTATTTACTTGGACTATCTCAAAGGACCTAAATCGTAAAGTGCTTGAGAGGTTCGGCATGACTAACTGTAAACCTTGTGTGGCTCCTATCCAAAAGGGTGACAAATTCAGTAAAGCTCAATGTCCAAGGAATAAACTTGAAACTCTAGAGATGGAGAAAATTCCTTATGCTTCCGCTGTTGGCAGCCTGATGTATGCTCAAACATGCACTCGTCCTGATATTGCCTATGCAGTTGGATTACTTGGAAGGTATCAAAGTAATCCAGGCATGGAGCATTGGAAGGCAGCCAAAAAGGTTATGAGATATCTTCAAGGGATAAAAGAACACATGCTCACATATAGAAGATCAGATAATCTTGAACTCATTGGGTACTCCGACTCTGATTATGCTGTATGCTCCGATGACTGTAAATCAACATCTGGATATGGCTTCATGCTTGGTGGTGTTGTTTCATGGAAGAGTGAGAAGCAAAAGGCGACCGCTTCCTCTACCATGCACGCAGAGTATATGGCTTGTCACACAGCCACATCTCAAGCATTAGCATTAAAGAATTTTGTCAGACTTCAAGTGGTAGAGTCCATCTCAAGACCAATAAAGATTTATTATGACAACTCAGCTGATGTCCTTTTTGCTAACAACAGAAAGATATATAAGGGCCTTAAGCACATTAACTTTAAATATTATGTTGTTAAAGAAAGGACTGAGAAGGGCTACATATTAATTGATCATATTAGCATCGACATGATGCTTGCAGATCCTATGACTAAAGGGCTAGCACCTACATTGTATAAGGAACATGTAGAACATATGGGTCTCATTTCGGATTGGAGCTTGGTGTAATTTTCAACATTTTATGGTTGTATTTTGGTTTATTTATAAATAACATTCATTTTGTCTTTTAACACATTGTCTTAATCAAGTAAATGTCCGTGTGGACAATAAAGAGGGCCGTGTAAAAGGTATTTGGTTATAGCCTTTTCATTTGGTAGACATAAAGTTTTGTCTAAATAAAGGTACTCGGTTTAATGGATAAAATGATATTGTAATTATAGAAGGGACTACTCTACTATAATGCAGTAGAACCGTCATAGTTCTTGTCATTGATTCCCTTGAATTGAGTTAAAGATACAGAATTATTGGAATCATTTTTCAAAGCGCGCGCATTCTTGTTTTTCAAATTTGATCAATTCAGTACATCAAGTTTATTATTATATTATATATTTTTTTATAAAATATTCTTTTCAAAGAGGACGTGTGTTATATGGGCCAAGTGGGAGAATGTTGGAGATATGGATGAACAATTAAAGATAAGGATTAGTATCCCACTATTTTGAAAAGTAGTTATTGTGATTAAAATTACTTTGACTATTTGTTACGAAGTGGGACACATTTTCTATTCATCATAATCTCTCACTTACAATAGCACACACATCACACGGTTGAGAAGTACTGGATTGATTGTGATTCTAATTCCGTTACAATAACTACCCACATCCTGGGATTAAGTGGAAGGAATCCGTAATGAGTGTGATTCCATAAAGATCTCATTACTGAGATTTAGCCCCCCTCTTAGCATATAAAAAGAATTGGATCCCATTAGATATCCTAAGTCCATAAAAGCTAAAGAGAGGAAGTCAAATCTTTTCTTTAACCCTTTTATTTTTTCAGGCTCTAAAAGACAGAAGAAGAATAGTAGAGACAGATTGTGATCGACCTCCAATCATTCAGATTAAATATGTCGATCCGTAAGTCTTCGATCCTATGAATTTAGTCTAACAGCAGAAACTATCAGAACTCGGTGCTTTGTCATCGACCGCCCCAAAAATGGCTCATCTGATCTCGTTCTCCTTGAGTGATGCATCGAGACAGGTGGAGTGCAACGACGATAGAGTAGGTAGGGATTTATCAGACCATGCCAGCTTCCAACCCCTCCTTTTACCAAATGCCTTCTTAAAATGTTGTATCAGCTTGGATTTAATGTCATTTGGTTCCTCCCAGATTTGCCCTTCAATTTCCACTCGCAAGATCCGATTGATGCGTTGATGTTGGCTAGCCACCTTGTAAAAAACTAAGTATTATTATCCCCCACTTTGAGCCACAACGCTTTGGACCTTTGTCGCCACTCGATTTCTTTGAGTTTAAGAATATCCCCACGATCTTCTTTAGCCTTCATCCGTTGAGCCCGGTCATCCATCGTGACGGCATTCGCCTCTTTGGCTCTGTCCCAGGATTGGATTATAGTAGATAGAGCTTCCTTCTTTTCTTTTTGCCTAGCGCACTCCCTTGTGCTCCACTCCTGGAGCACCCTCTTTAAACGTTGGAGTTTGAAGACCACCCTTCGAGCACCTCTGAGTCCCCCAGCGGCCGCATTCCACGATGAGTTAACGACTTCATCAATGTTATCCACCTCGCACCACCAAGTCTCAAAACGAAACGGTGGGTTTGATACTCGCTCTGGTTGAGATTTGAGAAGCAGTGGTATGTGGTCCGACACTGTCCGCGCTAATCCAGAGACCTCACAGCCCAGGAAATGTATTCTATTTAGTTTACAACATGCTATCAACACAAAAAAGCTTTCGTCAATTTCAAATACACACAAGATCAGAGAGATCATTTCATTGAATCAACAAATTTAGAATAATAAGTTTACACAAATTCACGACACATTATCAGCTCAAACAGTATTCTATATATGTGATGTACATTAAATCAACGATTTGTATATTTTTTGTGATGTGTACAGGAACATCATCAACAGTATTATATATATATGTGTGTCCCAAATGGTAGGTGTTGATTCTTTTGTCAAACAGCGAGCATTTATAAGTATTACTCATGCTATTTTTTTTTTTTTTTTATCTTATCTCAACAGTGAGCAATTTCGATACATGTATGTATATGTACATGAATATTTGAATCGTGAATCACATACATGTCTAGTTTGATCATTTTTTTTTAAGTATCATCTAATCTTGATATATTGTTCTCCATCTCTAAAGAAAAGTTAATTTGACATTTTGGTGTAAATATGTATATGCACAAATGGTTGATATGCACATCGGTTTGGGTGCAATATTTCATTGATATATTTTCGTATGCTAATGTGTGCTACTGATTTCTGGTTTCATTCTTTATTTACATGATACCATGATAGAATTATGTAATGGCTAGTATCATGGTTTCATCATCATTTCTTATTTCAATAAAAAAAAATTGATGATTACATGGATAGGGGTGGTAAACAAGCCAAACGAGCCAAGCTTTGACCTCTTCAAGCTTGGCTCGTTTAATATCAGGCTCGGCTCAGGACTGAGCTTCATTTCGTATTCAAGCTCGGCTCGTTGGGCTCGTTAAAAACTCGGTTAAAGCTCAGCTCGGCTCGTTTATTAAATAAGTCATGCCAAAGCTCGAACCAAAGCTCGGCTCGGGCTCGTTTAGCTAAAAAAAATCTTGTTTAACATTTGAGAAGTCACATTTCACAAATCAAAATACTTTATACATGTGAAAGTGACATAAGCTCGGGCTTGATGTTCCCCCCTTTTTATGTTAAGTAAACAAGCTCGTCTAGGCTCAGGCTCTGCTCTGGCTTGACTCGTTTGTCTAATCGAACGAGCTTTAACCGAGCCGAATCCTAGCCGAGCCCGAGCTACTCAGCTCGTTTACCAGCCTTATATATGGATCCCTGAATGACCATGCGAAAGTTATGATTAACATGTGTCCTTGAAAGACTATACAAACATCATTACTACTTCGATATTTTTTAGGGTCTTTGAAGGACCATAAAAAGAAAATATGGATTCATGTATCCCAACAGGAACATGTAAATTAAATGTTATGATTATCTTTCACTACCAAATAAGAAGATTTAAGAATAAATATCTCATTGCAAAAGGTCCACTAAACATTATGCATCAAATAAATGCTCCAATAGTAGCAATAACGAAAGCAAGAATTATTCATCGATCTCATGTACTATCGTTGCCGAACAACAAACTTTCGATGAAAAATCATATATATACCAATCCAATGGCTCAGCATCCCTGCCTGAAGCATTTTATTTTAGTCATGGAAGTAATCATGGTTAACGGCTAAATCATGGTTAATAAAATCACAATAATCATATAAATGTCAATTTATCTGAAACCACCATAAGTGGAATGCTATTGAATGAAAGCAGGGGAAAGGTTTGCAGAACAAACCATTAGAATACAAAGAAAATTATTTTCATCTATGTGATATTTAGAAACATGATTATGTAACTGATGTACGCTTAAAACTTTAAGTGGTGAAAAGCATGGTCACGTACTTGATGTACAATCAAACCTTTGTCTTTTATGTATTCATGTTATAATTTTTTTTTATTATATGAAATGCATTATCATTTTTTATATTTATCTTTGTTTTTTAGTTTAACATTAGTTAATGCAAATCATAATATTATTTTTGGTATTACAAACTTGATTGACAGCTTTAGAAGAGCAGTTTTCATGTTATAAGGAGATACAAAAATTTTGAATCAGTGATGGATTTATATTCATCTAGATCCAGAAGAACGTACTGAATTTTAAGGATATTTATCTTAATAGATATTATATTGAGACTATGAAGTATCAATGAATTAAGAATTTCTTATGTCAGAACCATACAATAGGAAAGCTTTAAACTCTCTTCTACTGAATTATAAAATATGAACCAGAAGTTCTACTATATTTATGATTTGGCATGACCATCATGGATATACATGGTACATGATGATGTGTTGAACTATTTATTTGGATATATACTATAGAATCAGTAGATTTTTTGCTCAATGATAGTTAATGATTTTCTTGCACGAATTGCAGATTGCCATTCCAATGAGACATTATTTATGCCGTTAGGAGGAGAAAATCCTTTGCCAAAAGAACAGTGTGAAATTTTGTGAAAATTTTTATTTTTGTCTCATTTTAACACTCACACTTCTTAATGTGATTTGAAGTGAAAAAATCAACCATCTCCAAAGAATTGCGCATCAATTGCCACATACATTTCATGATGAAGCAAAAGTGGAAAAATCATACTCCAGATGTAAATATTACAACTCGAATTAATGTTTCAATTGAGTACACCGACTAATGAATCTATAAAGACACACCTGAAGCGTGAAAGACCTGTCGGTTCAAAAGATTATGATTCCTGAAGGAGAAAAATAATGCTCCAGAAGAGCTTGAAACACTTGTAAGATCCACATTAATAGCTTCTGCAAAAGATAAAATCCATGAATAGATACAAGTCCCTGAAGAGACATTAAAGCGACATATGTCCCTGAAGAGACATGTCCCTGTAAGGCAAATACAAGAAAATTTTCAAAAATTATGCATATATTGTGGGATCACAAACAAGTGATCATCGACGATATATTTTCTTTTATTGTAGCTACTAAAATTATTGAAGATGATTTAATACCACATTCAGTGGATGAATATAGGCAGAAACATAATTGGCCACAAAAATACTATTCAAGTGGAATTGGATTCACTTGATCAAAAGTATTTGGATCAGTAGTCCTAATCCTGAAAGTGTTAATCCGGTTAGTTGTGAATGAGTGTTTGCAAACACAATAAGAGAAACGAGATAGTTAGATACAAAGCTCATCTTGTATGTGGCACAAAGTTAATGCAAAGACTTGGGGACCAATTGAAAAAAAAAGAGTTTATTTTGAAAAATAAAATATTGGGACTCTTGTAGAGCTCAAATTATCTTTTGAGTATTTTAAAAAAGAGTTTGAAATGAAAGATATATCCTGAGAAAATAAGATATTGTCTCGACCCGCAGATTGAGCAAAGTTCAAGCGGGATACTTGTCCATCAAACAACATATATTGAAAAAATCTTGAAGCGCTTTAATATGGAAAAATGTCATCCAATAAGTAATGGTGGTCAGGTCATTTGACCCAAAGAAGACAATTAAAATATTCTTGGTCCTGAAGTACCATATCTTATTGTAATTGGTGAATTATTATATTTGATACAATGTACTCGATATAACATTGCACTTTTAGTTTATTCCATTGGCCAGATTTAGTTCTGCTCCAACTTGAAGACACTGAAATTGCGTGAAACACATTCTTCGTTTTATTCGTGGAACGATACAGAGAAAATTAATATGGCCTCTGTGCAAGGATGACAACACAATTCGAGATATAAGTAATGGCATTGGGATACAATGGGCTAGTAACCAAGTTTTTCTTTTAATCTCATCATTATGAGAGGGAGTATTATTAGATGACATTTGCGTATTGTACTCTTTTTTTTTGCACCTAGGTTTTGTCCCACTGGGTTTTCCTGATAAAGCTTTAATGAAGCAGTGTTAAAGCGCAGACACTAATATAAGATAAAGTATATTGTACTCTTTTTCTTTTGCTTTGGTTTTTTCCTACTGTTTTCCAAACCATGTTTTAATTAGGCAATTATCTTAGCGTGATGGCCATCCAATAAGAATTGTTGTGAATATTGTGGACAACCACCACCACTTTTTCCGTAAGAGCATCTCCAACACTGCTCCCTATTTTTTCAGCAAGTTAGTGTGAAAAGAGTGTCAACTCTATTTTAGGGGATCATTTTTCACAGCGCTCTATTTTTTTTTGTTATTCAACCTAACTATCATATTTAATATAAAAATAAATATTATTTGATCTTGTATTTCAATTGTAGTATATTCTCAACGGTCACATTTCCAACGATCATAACGCCAACGGTCATATTTTTAACTGTCATAATTTTAACATGTATGACACATTCATTATAAAGGGATCATTTTTTTTTCATTTTCATTCATCTCAACTCACTTTTCTCTCAATTGTATTCTCATTTTATCTTTCATGGCTCACAATTGTGTAGCCCAAATATTTTTTAATGATTCTAACTCTGATGATGAGCTAGAAACAACAACAATAGCTATTATGGATGACGAACAACTCAGAAGCAGAAGACGTCTTAGATCACATGGTGGTTCTGTTGAAAGTCACAAAGTCATCTATCGTGATCATGTTCAAGGTCATGAAAGACTTTATCGTGATTATTTTGCTAAAAGTCAAGTATATCCTCTTAATCTATTTCGGAAGAGGTTCTGCATGAATAGTTCTCTTTTTCTCCGTATTCAATCTATGGTGGAAGCATATGATCCATATTTTGTCCAAAAAAAATGTTGTTGGAAGTCTTGGTCTGTCGTCACTTCAGAAGATCTCATCCGCAACGAGAGTTCTCGCTTATGGAGTGGCAGCAGATTGTGTGAATGATTATGTGAGGATCAGCGAAAGCACTGCAATTGAGAGTTAAAAAATTCGTTAAGGCGATTGTTGCAATTTTTTCAGATGAATATTTGAGATCACCAAATACTAATGACATTACTAGGTTGCTAGCAGTTGGCAAAAATCGAGGGTTTCCAAGAATGCTGGGGAGCATTGACTGTATGCATTGGAAGTGGAAAAATTGTCCAACAGCATGGAAAGGTATGTATTCTGGTCACATCCATGAACCAACCATTATATTGGAAGTTGTTGCTTCATATGATCTTTGGATTTGGCATGCTTTTTTTGGAATAGTGGGATCCCATAATGACATCAATGTATTAGAACGATCTGTTGTATTTACTGATCTTGCTGAATGGCGTGCTGCTCCAGTCAATTACGTAGTCAATGGCAATAGCTATACAATGGGATATTATCTTGTTGACTGTATATATCCGAAATGGTCAACATTTGTTAAAACAATTCCATCTCCATGAAGAAACAAGCAAAAATATTTTGCTACAGCCAATGTTCTAAAAAGCGCTAGGCGCTAGTTAGGCGGTTGAAGGGGGACTAGGGATTAATCGGGGATTAATCCGTTACTACAAAATAATACATACATGTATATATATGTGTATAATACCTAAATGTTGAAAAATAAAATAAATAAAATAAACTAAAGAACATAAATGACCTGGCACATAGATATTCATGAAGAGAATGTGTAACTATCACATAGATAAATCATGAAGAGAACATAAGTAGAATCATACAAATAATTATAAAGAGAATTATTTATGACTTAGATAATCATAAACAAATGATACCTAGGTGCATCTATAACATACATATAACTTAGATTATTTATAAACAAATAATCATACACAAGTGCATCTATGACTTAGATAATACTTAACTAATAGGTGCAACTATAACATACTACATAGATAATAAAGTAAAAATGTGAGCAATTAAATAACCCAAAAAAATCTTGATTTTTATATGCAACAAATTTTTATTTTTTTGAGGCCGACTAGTCCCCGCCTAGACCCGCCTCGACCCACCTAGGCGGCCGACCGCCTAGACAGGGCGATTTTGCCCTAAGCAATGCGGGAAGGCCCCGCCTCCGCCTAGGCGGCCGACTAGTCCCCGCCTAGAGTCGCTTTTTAGAACACTGGCTGCAGCTCAAGAGTCGGCCAGAAAAGATATAGAACGAGCATTTGGTGTGCTCCAAGCTCGTTTTGCAATTGTACGTGGACCAGCACGTTTTTGAAAACGTGAAACGCTTAATGATATTATGAAAGCGTGTGTAATATTGCACAACATGATCATTGAATATGAATAAGATGTCAATGGAGTAGACTTTAATTATGATGTTGTGGGTGAAAGCCCTCCTTCATCAGTGTCGCATGATCATACATCAGAACTTATTGAATTCATTCAATATCATCATCGCATCAGAAATAGGAAAACACATTCTCAACTCCAAGCGGACTTAGTCGAGCACTTGTGGCAGCGACATGGAGAATGATATGTTTATTTGTGGAAGTTAAATGTATTTTTCATGTTTGTTGTTCTTTTCTTTTCATGTTTCTTATTGTTTTCGGAGGAATTTAGTTTGATAATATTAGCTCAAATAAAATACATGATTTGTTTCAAGCATCTTTCTCAAACGTTTAACTTCAAACATTGTTCTAATAAAAACATAAAAACATAAAAACTTCAAACATCACTTTTGACCAGGGTTACATTCTCTTCCAAGGATTTCCATCTGGTGACGATTATAATATTCTGCTTGTAGTGGAGGCATTCCACTCGTATCCATCGTCATTATTCTCTCCTCCTCTTTTAGTTGTTTCATTTGATGCCTTTCTTGCTCAAGAGCAAGCTTTTCTTTCTCATGAGCTAAGCGTTCTTGGTCTTGGAGATATGTTTTTTCATACATTTCCATTTTCTTCTCATTCATTTGCTTTTTTTCTTCTTTCATCTCATGCAATAAAACTGCAAGAGATGAACTCGTATAATCAGTTTCACCATCTTTGCCATTTCGTTTACTTAAAAGAATTTTTTTAGCCTTCCTAGCCGATGGTCTTTCCAAATCCACAAAGTTATCATGTGAGCTATCATCATCTCCCAGATTTATCGAGTCTGGAGTAGAAGGAGAAGAACTCATAGGAGTTGCACTTTAATGCTCTCAATCTAGTAATAAAATTAGACATCTCCATTATGTACTCCCTTATATTTCCTTTGCTGTCATACCGCATATGACAAGTTTGCTAAAAAGCGTACAAGTCTCAACCTTTTTTGATCCAATGAATCGTTTTGCAATTTCGACAAGGAAATTCTTGGCATTTTCTTGCTCAGGCATTGCACTTCGAATAGTGTCAGAAATAGAGTGTTTCATTATCATAAGACTAATCCGATTAGAGCGCTCCCACTTCTCATATAAAGCCCTTTCATCAGGCGTGCTTTCTTTAGTGAGCTCAACAAGTTCATCAACCCGAAGCGCATAATCCAAATCCATACACCCAAGAAAATTTTTAACATGCTCTTTCCATTTTGCAAAATTAGATCCATTAAGCATTGAGATGTTATTCAGGTTGGCAAATATAGAAGATGCATTCACTACACAAGAGATTAAGAAATGCTCACAATTAACAATTATTCCATCACCACCTTATTTGGCGAGAACCATCCATTTCGGCTGGTACCTCAACTCATTCCAGCAATGTTCGAATGCAAATGATGTTTTGTGCAGGGACTGAAATAGGAGTTTTGCTTGACCAATCTGAAATTAAAAAAAAAAACACTAATGATCATGACAAATAACAATAATTATAAATGCATAATTAGTTATGTTAATTATAATACCTTGTCTCTTTCATTCACACCACTTTGATTCCTCGATTCGATTTGAGCAAAACACCCACAAAACTTATTCGTGCTGAGTTGAATCATTGACCAACGATGCATTAGAGAATTTTGACTACGATCAAATTTAAAGTTTTTGTACTTGTGGAAATACTCCCACACTCGTAACCAATATGCCTTGTGTTTTTTCTCATTTCCTTGCACTGCATCCAAACTAATGTTGAGTCATGCTGAAACAATAAGAAGATCTTCTTCTAAGGTGAAATTGCCGCCTCGTGATTTTTTAGTGGTAGATCCTACTTCAAAAACTTGAGAAGCTTGACCCCCCCGATCCAGTGATTCCATATTAAATTCACTCTCAATATTAGACCCTTCATAGAGAAGATCGGTGTAGTATGCATCTCCATTAGCATCCATCTACATGAAAAACATGAAAAAAAATTCAGCATGCATACAACATGTAATCCTAATCAATGGCAAAACAGCATGCATACAACCTAGAACAGCATGCATACAACCTATCATCTTTTTAAATATACATATGTAATCCCAATCAATGGCAAAATAACCCAAAATTCAGCAAGCAGAAAACATGTATAGACTTGGAAGCACACATAACATGCATAATGATCTGAAAAAAATCTAGAATAAATATATGAATAGCACTCATTTTGGCATTTCAACATACATGTACACCTCAAGTTCAAATTGATTTGAAAGAAATTCAATACAAATATATGAATAGAACTCATTTTGGCATTTCAACATACATGTTTACTTCAAGTTCAAACTATAGAAAAATCCATCAATGGTAGAACATATTAAACTCATCTAAAGAAGAAAAAAAAACAATGATAGACCTCAAGTTCAGATTCAACGCATACCTCAACTTGTCAAGTTTTTTTCTTTCTCAATCATGTAAAATAAAAAAAAACAAAGAGGGAGGGAGAGAGAGACATAAACAGAGGATAGAAAGAGATAAACTAATGAAGACCACATGTTCTTGAAGCATAAATTCAAAACCCACTTTCAATAGGTAATATGCCCGTTTTTTTTTTTAAATAATAATAAAAAATGAGAGAGTACATATTGTAGAGAGCATCGAATGCTCGCCCCTGCTGGAGAGTCAAGTACACCTCCCCCAAAATAGGGAAACAGTTTGGGGTACCCGTTGGAGAAGAAAAAGGAGGTTATGCTCCCCAATTTGTGAAAAAAATGGGTATGGCGAGAAGTGTTGGAGATGTTGTATCCCCCTCTCTTCACTTCTCCGACTTTCCACTGTCTTACACCCCCATTCTCTTATCCCATGATGTGTAAATTGAGTCTATAAATAGGGGGTTCTTCAATGTATTGATAACTAACACATAGTGAATAAAATCTCTTTTTACTTTTCTTCCCGGTATGTTTGTGTGTTTTGTTTATGTACTCTTATGTTTCATGTATTCTATTTAGTTTACAATAAATTGTACAACTTTTTTCAGATACTATTACTTCTATAGTTTTATCTCTTTATTATCTAAGTAAAAATGCTCTTCATTTTCATATTACTCATTTTTTTGTGCATATCATTGACTCTTATAAAGTTCTAATGGTTTAAAATAACACAATTTAAAATGAAAAATATCTATATAACCCCCTATAATCTTCCTGAAATTCATATAACCCCCTGCAATCTCAATATATCCATATAACCCCCTGTAAACACACCATAAATGCAAATAACCCTTAGCGGTTAAATTTTTTTTAACAGAGTTAGAATATTTTAGACATATTTCGTTATCTTTAGAATATTTTAGACATATTTCGTTATCTAAACCATGATTAACAAATATGTGTTTTTTTAACTATCTGAAAGCAGTCAATACTTTAAAAAAAAAACTCTAAAAGAGTGTAAAATTAGAAATATGAGGCTTTTTTTTTGAAGTATTGATTTTTTGTTTTATTAAAAGAATATATATTTGTTAATTATGATTTAAATAACGGAATATTTCTCGAATATTTTAAATTTGTTAAAAAAAATTTAACCACAGGGGGTTATTTGTATTTTTGGTGTGTTTATAGGGAGTTATGTGGATATATTGAGATTACAGGGGGGTTATATAGATATCAGGAAGATTACAAAGGGAAAGAATTTTTAATCGCAGGGGGTTATTTACATTTATGGTGTGTTTATAGGGGATTATATGGATATATTGAGATTACAGGGGATTATATGTATATCAGGAAAATTACGAGGGGTTATATGGAGTTTTCCCTTTAAAAATTAAATCCAAGCACTTCATGAACCCATTCCAATCTGAATCTAACCCCCCAAATCTCCACCTGACAAGTTGGATTAGGTTGGTTTAATAATGGGATAAGTGATGAGATAAAATTATAATTGTGGAGATAAATAGGAGGGGAGAACAACTTATCCGGTTTGATATAAAAAATAATCAAGATAAAGTACGGGCAATTGTCTTAATTTTAAAATAAAAACAGAGATCTTTGTACCACCTAAAGGCTAAAATAAAATTCGTCCACATTTTTTATCTTAATTTTAACAAATGTAAATAAAAATAGATTTTTTATCCTCTAATATCGAAAGAATTCATCATCAAAGCCTTAACCAACTCTTCTAGGTTTGAGTGTGGGGCCAAGTTGGGTTGAGTACTAAACTTTCTCTAATTTCATGTTAAATTCGGATTGAGCTCCAACTGAAAAAAATAAAAATAATAATAATGAAACAGTCGGTTGACACACCGCACGTGAGAACCGCGGATCCTCCCAAGAACAATGAACACAAATAAAACAGAAAAGAATAAAAAGTGAAACTTTAAAAAAAAAAAAAAAAAGAAATGATAAGTGCTGCATCAGTCGCGTGCAGCTACCGCCATATCCCACTACCCCATAAAAAAAAGTCCATATCTTTCACTTCATCATCACATCATAGTTTCTGCTCACTCTCTCTCTCTTCCGGTCTCCACCACTTCTTCAAAATGGAGGTACTTCCCTGATCATCATCTCCTCTTATATTTCGTGTTAGTTTGTTATTGCTTTGTCTTTCATGGTGGGATGTGTGTTTTTGTGTGTGATTGATTAGAGTTGGTGCTTTTGTTGTTGGGGGGCTGGGGGATTGGTTCATTGGTTTGTTATTGGAGAATGAGATTTTGATTGTATTGGATTAGGATGTTGAACTTGCTGACTCATATTAGGAATTTTTTTTCTTTGATTGGTTTGGGTTTATCATGATCTTGATTTGGCTGGGATCCACCTATTGAGGTACTGTTATAAAAAAACGAAGTATACATTGAGATACACTGATGCATTTTTTTTTCTTGAAAAAGTATAGGATTTTAATTCATATATATCACAGTGTATAATACACTATTGTAGCATATAGGCTGCCGGAAGACTGCATCTGGGTTGCATAAGATATGCAAAATGGACTGAGTGTATTAGCACTCATATTGAATTTAGGGTTATCATTTTTTTTCTTATTTTTACCTAGATAATTAGTTAATGGTTTTTTTTATGATTACTAGTAGTTAGGTTTTTAGGATTCTATTGGGTTGTTATTTTAAAAAAAATATATGTTGGTATTGGTGGGTGAGTTAAATGTTCAACCCCAAATAAATTTAGGCTTATAAATAGAATGTTGAGAGGAATCGAAGTTTAAAATTATATCTCTTGAGTAATGCATAATTTCTGCTGATCAAAGTGTTCATTTTCACCGTGTTGAGTTCCGTCAAATTATGAGTGCATTTTCTAGTTACTTTTGGGATGCCTGTGTCCGGACTCTGGAGGTTCTAGTGTTGATGAGAATTTGCCTCTTTTTTTTTACCTACTTGTCCTGACTTGGATCTGGCTAATTTCCGGTACACATTTTTTGTGTGATTTTCATCTGAAGAATTGGTGGTAAATTCTGAATTATCTTGGCTGATTTGGTTGATGTTTTGTACATGTTGTAAGCAAATTTGTGATTTTTTTAATGTTACAGAAGTTTAATTGAGCTGTCGAATAGCCACCCAACTGACCATGACCTAGTGCATTGCATAAACAGGTTGGATTGGAAGTTCGAATTTTAAACTGGACTAACATGATGAATAATGGATGATGTCTGGATATTTTGCAGTCTGATCAGTCCAACTCACATAGACCTGATGTTCAGTTTCGGAACAAATAAATTGCTCTACAATTAGATGGACAATGTAAACAATTTTTGACATGATTTGCTGAAGCTTTTCAACTGCACATATCACACATTTTGATTAATGACAAAGGCATGATTGACTTGATTCACTTTTCTGGGGACTGATAATCTTTTAAGGCAAGTGATTTCATTTTGTAATTATAGAGCCTTAGGAATGCCCTTTAAGATTATATAATCTTGAAAAATGTGAAGAGATTAATACATACACTTGTTATTTTGCATATAGTTACTGATATCCTGTTCTTAAACTAATTTTCAGAAATGTTTACTCAATTTTACTTGTTAAGAAAAAAGAATGAATGACCGAGTTAATGGCAAATGACGGGAAACCAGATCTCCACCAATTTATTAGAAACTCTCCACGCTTTTGTTGTCTGGAGTCTCTAGGAGAGTTCATGACGCATTTGCTGTCATCTTAAAAGTTAAATTAAATAATGATTACCAAAGGCTCTGTCTCGGGCTGTTTTTACTTGTGTGTTTATGTACCTGTAGTACATAATTTTGGATCTTGGGTGCATTGATGCTCTTGAAGCTGTTCCCTATAAATGTCTTCGGGGATGAAGTATGTTGTGAATTCTTGTTAAATATTTTTCTTATTCTATGGAATCTGGGAATATTACTCTACAGATCTTGATATAAAAAAAAACAAACAACAATCTTTTTAATTTTAAAGTCGGTGATTTGGTACAGTTTTCAGAGCATAGAATGTTCCTGTATAAGCTGAATTATAAGCTCATTCTTCTTATATTCTGTGTACACCGGTATATCCATGATCCAACTTATCATCTTCATTTCATCCATGTCCATCAATTACATATTGTTTCATAATTGCTGAACTTTCTGTCCAGTACAGTGTGGGTGACTACCTCACCTTTCCTTCAACTCACCTGCCACTGGACGTTCCTACTAGGCATTATAGAATTTTTCATTGCTTTCCTTTCCTCAATATTCTGCGAATGTTATTGAAATCATAAATGCTTTACATTATCTTTTCCTAAAATCTATTCTCAACCCTCCCATAGGAATCTTCTTTTTTTGTTATGTAGTTTTCTTTTCTGTTTATTGTATTTGGCTTTTGCGGAATGTACCCCAAATTGATAAATAAATTTATGTGGCGGCATTCCTACCCTTGTATTGAAAAGAAACACTTCAAGAAAGTGGCGTACTGGGCTTTGGTTAGCCAGGGTATCAAACCCAGGGGAAAATTCAAGAAAATGCTTCACATCTCTCATGCGAAGTGTTTGAAGTAATATAGTAAAGTGTCAATAGCTCATCTCTCACGTTGTTTGTTGGAGTATTTGAATTTCATGTAATATGATTGATCCCACCTTCTGTCAATAAAAAAAAAAAGAGGATCAACCTGGAAAATACATGGGTGGCAATCACATCTCTCATTAGAACATGTGTCCTCATGCTCCTAGGAGAGGGGTTGGCGTCCCTTATGGTAAATACATGATTATTATGGTTGTAAGTTTTGGTGTGATTTATTGTTTGGGTAACCTGCTTCGGGTGGTTTTCTTACTTTGCCTCCTTTTTCCCTTAACTTTTTGTGTGAAGATCCCTTGTCTCTTTTTGTACCGGAGCATTCTCTTTATAATATGATTGATCCAACCTTCCGTCAATAAAAATATAAGAAGAAAATGCTTCAGATTTTTAGCCACAACCATGTAATTCTGTCATTTACAGTCAGTGAAGGGCCTCATCTTGAACTGGTGTTAAACCTGTCTTCTGCTGATGCAAAGGATCAGGCCACCTGAGTTGTTCTCCTATCTGTAATGAATGCCAAAAACAATCATAGCACTTTTGCTTCCTCTCATTTTTTTTAGCTCTTTCATATATCTTGAGATGCCATCTCTAGCCGTCTTACTACCCTCCAAAAATAAAGTCATTGTATTGCATGTTATATACCCAGTTCTGAGTTGATAAATACATGTGAAGATTCTTTGATCTATTTTCTTCTTTTCTCTTTTTTTTTTTTCAATAATGTTTTTGGTTTTTTTGGTGGTTGTCGGCTATAGGTTGTGTTTTTCATCTCAGGTCTTTCATCAATTTGTTCCCTCTTTTTTTTGATGAAATGGTTTGAAAGAAACGTGTCTTTCGCTCTCTCATATGTCATTTTATAGGTTCATATGACACCTAAAGTCCATCAGTTAGATCATGTAGAAAATCTAATATCTAAGATAAATATAAACCATAATGCATAGAAGAGGAGAGACAAAGAGGTAGAGAAACACAAATATACGAAAGATTACATCTTGAATATTCTGCATAATAAGAAACGGATTACATGGATCCTATTTATAAACTCCAAAACCTAAGTTTGAATAGATTCAAATCTCAACATAGTTTGTTAACCAAATCATTCAGTTGAGATTTAATTTTATTTAGTTACAACTCAGTCAACTCTTTATTCATAACACCCTTCTGCAATCACATGTTCTATTAATAGAATAATAGTGTGAATTGATGCTCGCTTTTTGTCCGGCGAATTCCATCACTTTGCCCTTGCTCTGCTTGAGTCTGTCGGAGTTAATGGTCCACTAGATCAGATCTGCCACGATCTCTCTCAATAAACACTTGAATCAAGATATTTGGAATAAATTGAAAAGATATTAGGGTTTCAATGAATAAGAAAGGGATCCATAAAGAAATATAAAAACATAATTTTATTGAAGTAATAAAAATCAAATAAGGATCATATCATATCAAAATCTGACAAGGCTTTGATACCATGTGGAAAATCTTAATCTAAGATAAATATAAAAGATACCGCATAGAAGAGGAGAGACAGAGAGAGGGAGAGACACAAATATTCGAAAGACTACATCTTGAATATTCTACATAATAAGAAAGGAATTGCATGGATCCTATTTATAATCTCAAAAACCTAAGTTTGGATAGACTCAAATCTCAACATAGTCTGCTAACCAAATCATTCAGTTGAGATTTTATTTTATTTAGTTACAACTCAGTCAACTCTTTATTCCTAATTGCATATATTATAACATGTGAATATCAAGTCATTGGTGTGGCTTTTTATCGTTATTGGATAAGAGAACATGAACTTGTCTCCACTCTTGGAGCTTTATTACTAGGATTTTGATCCACAGCAAGACATCCCTAACTGATGCTTATCTAGGTACAGTTATTGGGCTAGTTCACCACAGATACGTGTTGGGGAGAGTTACATCATTGGATTTTACCCCTTGAACTACATTACATTATGGGCTGGAGAAGCATTGGAGGACTCCTTAGGTTGCTTCTCTTATCAACTTCCTGTTGGTAATATGTGCAGATCCTTTAAAGATTTTTTTAGACTGTTGAATCTCCCTCCCCACTTTTTTCTGGGTCTTCTTCCAGGACCTGTTTCTGTTCTAAGGACAAAATAAAGAAGTCGGAGCTTCCCTCTTCTGATGCCCATACTTCTGAGGGAAATGGCCATGCTTCCCAGGTTTACTGGTTACTGTGATTTTGTTTTGTCCTGAGGCATAATACAGATTTATGTTTGTCATTTACTTTTCAATCTGTGTGTTAAGCACTACAATTTTGAATATTTAATTAGTGAGAACTCGAATAATTATTTTCCACATAATTTTGTTTTATTTATGAATGAAATGTTTGTTTACAAAGTAAGTGCTGCAATTTGATCACTTGATTGGTGAAAGCTTGATTTTTGGAAATTTTACAGAATTAAAAATGTCATGGGTTTTCAGCTTAATAATGTATTTTTGGAACATATTTGTGTCTCTTATACTAATATTAGTTGTTTGAATGACTTTGTGGAATGCTGTGATGCTTCTAAATTAGAATTTAAAATGGACATTTATGGATTAGGAAAATGGGAAAGGGAATATAGTGTTAAGAAATTGTAATTGTCCTCTTCTAAACATATTTAGTTGTGTCTTATCTTGGATGTGTTCCATATGAGAATGCGGATGAGATGAATGAGCATCTGTTTGTACACTGTCAGTATATCAAAGTAATTTGGTACATGCTGAAGGATGGCTTGGGGGAAAATCCAGCTTTCACTTCTATCCCTTCCATGCTGGACTGCTTCAGAAATCATAGGAAAGGGACAAAAGCAAAAGAAATGAGTTTATTCTTTTCTTCCTTATATTGGGGTATATGGCTGATTTGTTGCTGGTAAGAAATGAGAAACTCTTATGATACATTCAAAATGTATGGGCAAGCTTAGTTTGCTTTTAAAAGTTATTGGAGTAAACATGTCCTTTGAGTTGAGAAGATCTCAATTGATAAATTGGGTGTATTATGTAATTCCCTATCCTTACACAATAAGATATTGTCCACTTTGTCCTTTGTGGGCTTACTGCTTTAAAGCCTGACATAGTGTGTAAAAGTTGTGCTCACATATAAGCACAATTTATTTTCCTCTTATTAGACGATGTGGGATTAAACTCAATAGTGTGGAAACTCTATCTCACCTTCACCCCATCTATGAGTCTATTGGGACTTTTGGACCTCTTGGCTATCCCAGCCCACCACTCCCTCAAGAGATTGGGAGTGACATTAATTGTGGAATGAGAGGTTAATTGATTTTTTATTGTTTGGGTGAACATGCATCTTGTTAAACTCCAGTATTTGTCAATGAAAAACATATCTTGTATGAGTCATCAGGTTGTAATTATTTTGTGGTTCTTAAGTGTCAATTGAAGAGAAGAACTATTGAAGTGATGGCTCATTTGTTGGAATTATATCTCAATGCGGTGTATCACATCAGACGGGGATGAAACCATATTAGGGTGGTCTCCTAATTGGTATATTAAATAAGGTTTGATCTTAATTAATATTTAAGATGAATCTCTTAAAATCAAGGAACAATATTTGTTTGTTGATTAGGAGATTACTTGGAGAGGAAGTTATTTATCTCTATAAATATCTTCCAAGATTCCATAGCAAGACTTCGCATGATATGAATGTGGAGATCCATTGAGAGGTTGAGAGGGTTCTAAAAGAAGATAACTTCATGAGGGAGTTCGTGAGTCTCTTAATGTTTTTGTATCTCAATTATTATAGCGGATTCCTCTGTTATTGCTCCGTGGATATAGGCTTAGGCCGAACCACGTATATCTTTGTGTTCTTCGTGTGATGGTATTCCATTCTTGTGTTTGATCTTGGGTTTTCTTGATGGCTTCCGTGAATGTGTTTTCCAACATCATCAAAATCCTTGGTAACTCTGTCTCACACACTTAGTCCCATTGACCTTGAAATTATCCTAGGGGTGTATTTGTGTCAAAGGGAAAGTGAGTGAAAGTGAAAAATTTTCCACCACATGCACAAACTCCATGAAAGTTGGTCAAAGAGAAAATCTTTTACTTTCCACCACTTTCCCTTTGACTCAAATTGTCTCACTTTCTTTCATTTTCCCTTCAAATTTGTGCATAAACACACCCTAAGATCAAAATGTTTTTTTAATGTGAGTGAAGTTTTGATTTTGAAAATATCTAGAATGATTCAAAATTTGATTTTAAAATGTTTTGAAAATGTTTTGATTGGAAAATTAACCCCAGAAATGTTTCAAAACTTAATATCTCGATCTTGGTGTTGCTCTCCTAGTTCAAAATATACTTAATGTAGTTTGAAACTACTAAATTTGGAGCAAACCGTCCGAATGTTGATATGGTCATATGGACATTCAGAAAGTTATTGCCAGTTCAAGAGATTTGATAATATATCAAATTTCATTAACCATAAATTCATATTTGATTAGGACATTTTTAAAAGGGTCCGGACTTTAATTTTGAAATTCAAAATCCTCGATAAATGGGATATGACTTTGTGGGATGGTGTTTATCTAGAAATTAGATCTCATACCCTTTGAATCCCGGACATTTTTGGGACAGAATATTCTAGAGAATATTATTTGCCCTCGTCCTCTATATAAAGGTCTGCCCATCCCTCAAAAACAATAAGGTGACTTTATCCGGACCTTTTTTGGACATAATATTCTGAGAATAGTATTTTGCTCTCATCCTCCATATAAAGGTTTGTCCATCCCTCAAAAACAATAAGGTGGCTGACCCTATTTTAAGTTAGAACTTTTTGAGACTTATAAACCCTAGTTCCATTTCCACCTTGTGAGACTTTTTAGAAAAAATCATATTCAAATTAGTCTCAAACCATGCTTCTTCAACCTGTGAGAGAGATTTTGATTCAATTTTGGATCTCATTGGTTCTAGAGGAAACACAAAAACGAATAGACCAGTAATGGAGGTGTATTTTTTGCATTCCATATCAATCACTAGGAAGGATCATACGGGTGTACCATCAAAGAAGTTTGCAGTTTGGTCATAGAAACAACATGGCAATGGGACTTTGAAACGTCTAAGGAACGAGTGAGAAACTCTCGAGCGCAAGACCGGTGACATACACAATGGAAGAAGCGGACAACCAAGAGCGGGAATAAGAAGGGAAGGAGTTAACCGTGAACTAGTGGACAATCAGGGGTGTCTATCAGAACAGGAAGTTTCGAGGGCTAGGAGTCTTGATCACTGGGACCGAAGAAACAACTCCACGAACGCGCGTCAAATAACAACAAAACAACAATTATTCTTCATAGAAGAGAATATCAGTTGAAATCTTTGTTCTATTAGGTATTAATTAAATATGGGTTTAATTCTTTGTAGTCTTGCTTGAAACATCATCCGGTTAAATTGCATCTACTGCTACAAGGGTCAACCCTGATAAGTAAAGATACAACCAATTTTCCTGGGGAAATGGGGCGAGCTTTGTCAACTTGTCAAGCGACTTCAACAAAGACAAATTATGAGATCAAACTTTTGTAGCTGTAGTTTTTCCTATTGGTCAAACAACCCTTACATGATCTGATCCAGAAGAAACCAGGGATGATGTTGATACTAGAGATTCAGTTCCTGACGACTTTGCACCTTGCACTGACTGCTCGTATCCGTCATCCTGTTGGGTCAATCTTAGTCCGCGGAGTACTCTGTCTTCTTTGGTTGTTGTTGGCACGGGGCACATGAGTATGGGCATGAGAGACATCCATGGGTTTCGTTTCGTTGGAAAATAAATTCCCTTCTAAAGTTAGACTCCTCAAGGAGGAAGTTGTTGTGGCAAGGTTATGTCTTCTATTTGTCTCATAGTGAATTGTGTCTGGACTCCTCCCGTGGTTTTTTCCCATGTTAAACAAAAACTCTTGTATTGCGTGTTTTTCCACGTTAAGCAAAACTCTTGTATTGTGTTTGGTGGTGTGATTGTGATTGCTTGTGTTGAATATTCTTTATATGAAAAATTAATCAAATAAGCAAATCTGAACTCATAGATATAAATTTTTTGTAGATCTAAAATTACGTCACGAGTTAAGAATAGAACTACTCAACCCCAAAAAAGGGAAGGGAAAAAAAAAGTGTCAAATTTCGGTTGGCTGTTTGAACTGCATCTCTTCGCAAAGTCATCACCATGGAAATTCCAGATGATCTCACTTGTTTCTTACCAAAATAAAGTTATCGAATTCATTCGTGTGTTATGGTACAGATTTTTTGTTTAAAATTGTTTCTCAAACGTTATCTTCCATTTCCCAATAAGGTTTTTTTCCCTCATGTTTTCATTTTCTTGTATATCCCAGAAATGTTTCATTCCATTTTTAAGTTTACACTGTGGAATAAAACTTGTCTTTGGTGTATATAGAGGTTCTGGACTAGAGGAGCGCTTGATGAGAATAAAGCACTCGTGGAGCATTTGCAGCACTATGGTGTTGTCAAGTCAAGGAAGGTTGCTGAAGTGATGGAGAAGATCGACAGGGGATTATTTGTACCTGAAGGGAATCCAGCATATGTTGATAGCCCCATGCAAATAGGTTATAATGCTACCATATCAGCACCACATATGCATGGAATGTGTTTGGAGTTGTTGGAGGAGCATTTGAAGTCAGGGATGCATGTGTTAGATGTTGGTTCAGGTTATTCAAACGATTTTAACCATTTTCATTTTCATATTATTTGTCTGTGCTTGACTTGTGAATGCTATAGTTTACTGTGCTGAGTAAAACATTTCTGGACAGCAGATTATGGTTCTTTGATGTTGATTATTATTCATCTCCCATTTGTAGGCACTGGATATCTGACGGCATGCTTTGCAATGATGGTGGGACCACAAGGTCGTGCAGTGGGAGTGGAACATATTCCGGAGCTGGTTGCTTCTTCCATTGAAAATCTCAAGAAGAGCGCAGCCGCACCTTTATTGAAGGAAGGTTCACTTTCTGTGCATGTCGCAGGTCTGTCCTGATATATACCTCACTTTTGTATTTTCTCACTATCCTAGCTGGCTCAATACTAGGCAGAATATCATGCTTCATTGCATTATTGATGTTAGCAGAATGAAGCGATACGATGCTGAAATAAATTTGATCCCGCGTTAGCTTAGTTCCATGTTTTTGGCATACAAACTCTTATCCTTGATTGTTATCTGACTATTAAACAACTTTCTCAACTGTGAAGTTTCTTCTTGGTATGATGCCCTTTCTATTGAGGACGGCCTTTTTGTCACATGTTAATATTGATCTGTTATAGCAAGAAATCAGCTTTAGCAATTTTACAATTTCTGAGGGTTCTTCACCTGCTGATAAGCGGATTCCTTGTAGACTGTCATGGGTTGTGTAAATTTTATCATATGTGGGCTATATGTTTGCGTCACTAGGTCCATTTTAAATTTATCATCTTTTTTTATCCTATCACCATCCATTATGTTCTTGATTCCTCTTGACAACTAGTTGGCTTATCTTTCATTTTCTTTTTTTTGGGATAGTGAATTTACCTTGGCGAATGCAAACTTTATATTAAAGTTTCCATATTACCTCCTCATCTAGACTTTCTTCAAGTCCCTGATTGTGTAAGCTATCCACTAATTTGCTATGGCCAAGAACCTTATGCCCGGTCTTTGTCTGCAAATTTTTTTTTTCTCCCTAGGAATTTCCCATCGAGTTGTGAACACGCATTGAACTACTCATTATTGTTGTAAAATCTCTTCTTCAAACTTATACCAATAGCAGACCGCAAATGTATGAGAGAGTGGTGTTTTTGTTTATTTCCCATGTCAATTAGACATGTGACTAATATTTAGTACTAGTATTAATGTGCTCAAGGCTGAATGTAGGCATTCCTATAGCCTAAGTGGGTGTCTACAAAACAAATTGTATGTTTGTTTGTTTTTTTTGGGTACATAGAGGCCTAGACAAGGGCCACACTATCCCCCTTTTATACAGAGGAAACCTACAACAACCCCAAAGGGGAAGCCAACAACAGCCAGAGCCTAAGCCCACAACCAGCCCAACAGGGCTTTTTCTTCCTTTTCTTTCTTGCCTGCGGCAAGAATCGACCACGGGTGCATCAAAGGACACCAGCATCCTTACACCATCGGCCTAAGCCGTGGGGGACAAAAAATTCTATGTTACATGAAACACAGTAATCACCAAATATTGTTGAGGGCAGTACTTCAAATTTTGAAATGCATCATGAAGAGAGACATCATAGTTCCGCACTGTGGTACTCTTTAACTCTCAATGGAAAACACCATGTAGAGAAATATAGCGAATTTGCACTGAATAACTGAAAACTTGTTTATTTTGTTGTTGCAGATGGTAGGCTGGGTTGGCCGGAACTCGCACCTTACGATGCCATCCATGTTGGGGCCGCGGCCTCGGAGATTCCACAACCACTAATTGATCAGCTGAAGCCTGGGGGAAGGATTGTGATCCCAGTTGGAAACATTTTCCAGGATCTGCAGGTGGTCGACAAGAAGGCCGACGGATCCATCAGTGTTCGAAGCGAGACATCCGTCCGCTACGTTCCTCTGACGAGTCGAGCGAGCCAGTTACATGACAACTGATGAAATGATCACGTGGGTAAATCAATGTAAAAAGGGGGGAAATGTGTTATACTGTTTAGTTAGGTGGATTGAGTATTTGTTCTGCAACTTTGTGTTGTTGTGTGGTTGGTGGTTGTTATGCCCAAGGTTTATGTGGAACATGTGCTCTATGTATATATGCTTTATCGTGAATAAATGTACAAAAAAAAGTGTTGGTTTATATTATGGGGGAGAGGTGTTTTTGTGTGTTGGTGTTTGAAATTAATAGTCAGTTCCATAATCTTGTCCAGATTGGTATGCAGGGTGGATGGTTTATTGATACAGGTCAGGTTGAATAACTTTCATTTTTTGTATTTGAAAAATGTCATGGAGTTTTTTTATTTACAGCTCTTGCATGTGTCTTATCTCACAATGTATTAAATTTTTTATGAATGTTTCATTTTTTATGAAGATGGTATTTTGTTGCATAAAATACACATTTAATAAATCGAAGTGTGTGAGAACTGTTCATGGTAGGCGACGATAGACGAGTGAAAGAATGCTTTGTCGGTGTGTAGTAGCTTAACTTGCAAGGTATAGTATATGACTAGTAATATAATAAAAAAGAAAATTATTATACTAAGGACTCGTTTGGAAATATAGATTGGAAAGTAGATTTGAGTATAAAGCTATTTTTTCACATGCTTTTTTACTGTGTACTTTTATGGGTTGTTTTTTTGTTTAATTCAGAAATCACGTTTATTGATGATAACTGAAGCTGTTTATAAATATTTAAAAATTGTTTATGTTTGGTTACAAAGCCAGAGTTTAATAAAGTCCTGAAATAGAAATTATCATTTACCCCCATCTTTAAATCACATGACTGATACATCTTAGATTGCAAAATCCTTTCTCCATACCACCACTACTCACCTTCAGAACCCTAGCGAAAACCCATCTACAATTGACCCGATCCTTCAAAGTGGATCAACCGGTTGTCGTTTCGACAGACATGACCCCCCCCCCCCCCCGGCTAGCGCATCCAACCTCCTGTTGGGAAAAACTTAATCCCGACTGCCAAGATCCGTCGATCGAGGTATAGATCGGATAACAAAAAAGGTTTATTAAATCTTTTTCATGTAAACCCTACAAGGCGGAATTAGGGTTTACTTTTAGAACTCAGATCAGAGTTCTACCGAGGATGAAGATCGAATCTAAAAGACGACGACGGATCGCTCGATCGGAGCCTTCAGATCTTCTGCCGTATGTCCTTCGTATGTTGTAGATTCGCGGCGGAGCGTGGTCTCCTTCTTGCTTCAAACGGCAGCCGCGAATCCCTTCGGTCTCTTCTCTCCTTTTCCTCACCTTTCCTGGATCCAAAGATCCTAAAGGGTTTCTAGGGTTAGGGTTTTGATTTCGACGGAAATCATCCTAATGAGAGAGAGAGAAAGCCACATATTTATAAGCTAGGGCAGGGACCTAAAGGAGAAATCAGTAATTGGCTCCTATGGGCTTGGGTACCATAACTCAACCTAGAATTAAAACCAAAGGCCCATAAGTCATAATTCATTCCACTAAAGGATTATGACTACACTCCAAATATACTAATCTCAAAATAATATTTCGAGCTCCTTATATTATATGCTTAATATCTCTCCACGCTAAGATTTCAACACTCGTTATGAAATAATTATTACTGACAATATTATTTCACAACATCTTATTCTCCTTGAGATCTTCCGCTTAACTTATTTGACATGTTGGATAGTTAAATCCACCGGCCGGTTTAGACATGACCAAAACTTATAAGCATCCTCAAAGAATATCATCAATCTCCTATAGGAGACGTGGATTCCATCAATAGTAAATATTCATCATACAAGTGTTATTTTCACCTAACTCACCGAGCCTATTGATCCATAAGAGAATCTCACTCTTTAATGAATAAAAATGATAAATAACAAATGCACATGTCTAAGAACCATTTTAGGATTAAGAGCATTAGCAATCATAATAAAATATGGGGTATAAATTATTTTATCTAGTCAGTACAAAAATAATTACCCCAACTTGGTTCGCTCAATACACACAAGGTGTACTAGCACAATCACCCAAAACTTATGAACCGGTCTTTTATAGTCAAGATAGACTACGTAAGATGAATTGCACTACAACCTTTATCCAATGGATTATCCAAGTCCATCTAAAGTTGTGAACCTTAACTTATAATTCACAGGGAACCGATAATCTGATCTTCCGTGTGTAAGCCGAACTCTACACACCAGACTATCTACAGTGTAAATTAAAGGACTATATTAAAACAAGCGCAATATTTCAAACAATATAATGCAAGCATTTACCAATAATAATCCTCATCAAAATGCTAAGTCCATCTTAATAATAGAGTTTATTACATAAGTCATGGCTTTTAGAACACTACTCTAACAATCTCCCACTTGGACTCAAAGCCATGAAGCCATACATCTAACTCCCATTCCTTCTACGTGACAATCAAATGACTTGGCCGTCAAGCTCTTTGTAAAAGGGTCTGCCAGGTTGTTTTCTGATGCAATCTTGGTCACAATGACATCGCCTTGCTATACTATCTCTCGTATCAAATGATACTTACGCTCAATGTGTTTTGCTTTCTTATGGGTCCGTGGTTCCTTTGAATTTGCAACAGCTCCGCTATTATCACAATAAAGTGTAATAGGTGATTCTATCATAGGTACCACATCTAGATCCATGAGGAAGTTCCTGAGCCAAACTGCCTCCTTTGCTGCCTCAGAGGCCGCCACATATTCGGCTTCCATGGTGGAGTCAGCAATGCATGATTGCGTGATACTCCTCCAACTTATGGCTCCACCTCCCAAAGTAAACACATATCCTGATGTTGACTTTCTGGAATCCTTATCTGACATGAAGTACGAGTCATAGTACCCTACTGGTGTCAGATTCTCTGCCTGGTAAACCAACATATAATCCTTAGTCCTTTTCAGGTACTTGAGAATATGTTTTACCGCAGTCCAGTGTTCTTGCCCAGGGTTAGACTGATATCTGCTAACTATGCCAACTGCAAAGCAAATGTCTAGTCTAGTACAAAGCATTGCATACATGAGGCTTCCTACAGCCGAAGCATAAGGAACTGCCTTCATCTTCTCTATCTCCTTTGGAGAAGTAGGACATTGCTCTGTAGATAGAGTAATTCCATGTCTGAAGGGTAGAAAACCTTTCTTCGAATCGTGCATGCTAAATCTAGTAAGAACTGAGTCAATATAAGTAGTTTGTGATAAGGCCAACATCCTATTCCTGCGATCTCGTATGACCTTGATACCAAGGATGTGACTGGCTTCTCCCAATTCCTTCATATCAAATTGGTTGGATAACCATACTTTAACTGTAGACAATACCCCAATATCGTTTCCAATGAGTAAGATGTTATCCACATAAAGTATTAGAAACACCACCACATTTCCGTTGCACTTTTTATACACACAAGGTTCATCCAGGCATTGATCAAAACCAAAAGATTTGATTGCCTGATCAAAACGGATGTTCCAAGATCTTGATTCTTGCTTGAGTCCATAAATGGACTTCTTGAGCTTGCACAAAATATGCTCCTGATCCTTTGCTATGAAACCGTCTGGTTGCACCATATAGATGCACTCGTCGAGACTTCCATTGAGGAAAGCTGTCTTGACGTCCATTTGCCAAATTTCATAATCGAAATGAGCCGCAATGGACAAGAGAATCCGGATAGAATTCATCATGGCTACCGGCGAAAATGTTTCCTCATAATCGATTCCCTCTTTCTGAGTAAAACCCTTCGCCACGAGCCTTGCTTTGTAAGTCTCAACCATTCTGTCTGATCCTCTTTTCTTCTTATAGATCCATTTGCACCCAATGGGTTTTATCCCTTCGGGTGGATCCACAAGCTCCCAGACATGATTCGAATACATAGACTCTATTTCAAACATCATAGCCTTTTGCCAAAGCTCTGCATCCTTATCTTGTAGTGCTTCATTGTAGTTACAGGGTTCGGCATTATGTTCCTCAGGGACCTTGTCATATGACTCTCCCAAGAACATATACCTGTCGGGTTGTTGGTGTTATATATGTGTCACTTTTTGGCCTATTGGCAACCATTGGAGCATTTTTAGCAGTTTTAAAATTTTTGTGTTTTTCGATCGGAACCGCATAATTTTAGACTGTTAGCTATCGTCCGAGTTAGAGGACTCCGATTGAAAATCTAACTGCATATTATGTGTCCTGGTGCCGTTTTAAGCCACTCATGAAAATTTCATCGAATTCCGGCATCGTTTCCAAAAATTTCACAGTTCCGGGGCGTATCCGGGTTTTTAAGTCGCGCACTATATAAGTGGGATCTAAAATCCCGAGTTACTATTCATCATCTTCCCGACGTGCTTTTTCTCTCTCCCCTCTCTCTTTTTCTCACTTTCAAGCCCCCTAGACCCCTCAAACCACAAAAAACCCAAAGCACGGGAAGTGTAGATCGGGTCCCGATCTACACACCGGTGTCTTTAAATCCCGATTCCGGCGATCCTAGCCTCCCCGACCTCCCCTCTTTGTCCTCTGATTTGGCCCGTTTCGAAGGCCAAGATAGATCGGGGCGTGTGAGGGCCGTTGAGAAGGGTTTCGGTGCGCGGAGAGCACCCGGTCACCTCTTCCTCCCCCTTGGTAAGCTTCTTTCCCTCTTTTTCTTGTTTAGATGATTGCTAGGGGGGGGGTTTTGTGTTTGGGAGGTGGTCGGCGGCAGTGGGGGTCGTCGGAGGGTGGTCGGAGGTGGTCGGCGGTCGTGAGAGGGGCGGTGGTGGCGCTCGAGCAGTGGCAGGCCTGTTCCGGGCAGCAGGCAGCAGCGGCAGCGGCCCAGGCAGCGCGCAGGCTGGGCGCGCGCGGGCATGCGCGCGTGCGTGCGCGGGCGTGAGTACGCGCGGCGTGCGCGCGAGTGCGCGCGGGTCTGGTGCGGGGAGCTGATAGGGCGGCTGTGCGCGGGTCTGTTCGTGCAACTGTGCGCGAGGGGCTGATGGCGAGCTGCGCGCGAGGAGCTGGTCGCGCGGGTCCAGCGCGAGGGACTGGTCGAGTGGCAATGCGCACGGGTTGGCGGTGCTAGGCGTGCGCGAGGTGGTGGCCGAGGGCAGTGCGCGCGGGTGTGCAGAGTGCGCGCGGAGGGCGCGGTGAGACGGTCGTGGTGCGCGCGAGGCGCGGCGAGGCGGCAGTGGTGCGCGGAGGGCGCGGCGAGGCGGCGGAGGTGCGCGCGGGGTGCGCGCGGGGCGAGGTGCTGCGCGCGGGGGCCGTGCGGAGTGCTCGCGGGGCGGCACGAGGTGTTCGGGGCGCGCGGGCTACTGCGGCTGGGCGCAGTGGACGCGCGGAGCCCCGGGGGTGGTGCGGCGGCGTGTCCAGGCGGCGGGCAGAGGGTCCGGCGGAGCACGGGGTGCGCGGGCTGAAGCGCGGGGGTGCACCCGGGCGGTCGGGGGGCCGTGCGGGTGGTTGCCGGGGGTGTTGGGTGTTGATTTGGGGTTGTGGTGTATTTTTGTGTGTTTAATAGTACTTGTGGATTATACTTACCCAGTTAATACCTGTCTTGCAGATCTCGATGGACGGTCGCGCGTCGACCCGATTTCCGGTGAGTGGGACAACCCAACCCAGTTTGGGAGGCGTTACATGCTTTGGGCGTGTACCGATCTCCCCTGGGGCGTATAGTTGGTATTAATTCTTGCAATTATAATCTATGTATGCATGATGTGTGTGTAGAATTGCATGCCACCCTAGATTGTGTGATAGGGACTTGCACCCTTAGGATTGTGCATGAGCCGTGCATCCTGCCACCTCGCTATCATGCTAGGAAAGCCCGACCTGTGCATGCGTCCTATTAGTTTGATTTATTTAATTAAATGCAAACTGTATTAATAGATAGCATGCTTAGGGAATATAAGGGGGCCTTGCGAGGTTAACATTGAGACCCGGGTTAGGGTACTCCGTGTTCCTCGTTTGGTTGTCGGATGTCCTACATCGGGACCTCAGGTTACCCTCCCAAGGTCTCTTTTCCCCATATGGGTCTTATTTATTTCCCCGCATCCTGGTTATGCGCGCTGGTGGAATTCTGAGGAATTCAAGACATTAGAGTTGTAGAGATGTGCTGTCAGCGGATCCGAGTGGATCATATGCGATGGATAGGCTGTTCTGTTCCCTTCGTCGGATCCGTGTAGAGACTACCTCAGCGTTAGACAGGTTGTCCCGTGCAGGGGCTCCCATTAGTAGGCGCCTCCTGATTTGGTGAAGGACTGTGCTGAACATGGGAGTGGCCAAACGACCTACGGAGTGAGGAGAGACTATCGGTGGACCAAGGGTAACCAACAGCCTAGTCAGTCCCAAGAGCCTAGGTCACCTGTTGAGAGGTGAGGGTGAGGGTATGGTGGGCCGGCGATGCGACGACCCACAGGATTATGTATGGATGATTATCAACCCGCTAAGTCCCAACATCCTAGGTCACCTGTTGAGGGTGAGGGTATGGGGTTCGGCGATGTAACGAACCCCCGGATTGGAGATATTATGCCACTTGTGGCTTATGACTTGCTTAAATGTGGTTAATATGAACTGTATGCATGGGTTGTGCTATTCACTGAGCGTGTGGCTCACCCCTCGCATATTGTCTTTTTCAGTGATCTCTGAGGGAGGAGCTTCCCGAGCGACTACACCAGTAGAGGAGTAGCGCCGCGTCCCACGAGTTTTTGAGGCCATCAGCACCCTTCTTTCAGTTGTATGTATATATTCTGTGCTTGGGCACCTAGTTGGATTATGTATGGATTTTATTGTGTATATATATGGACATGTTGGCTCTCACAGGACATACGATTATGTATCGAGTCTGTAGTATGTTTTGATTACAGACTCAGTCTTTTTAGCTTCCGCATTTGGTGTATATATTATGTCAGCCCTGCTTTTATCTGTGTTATCATTTTAGTGATTGTTTGTGGTTTATTGTTGGTTTCCTGTTACTGATATCATATATACACTTGCCGCGTCCCGGGGACGGCCGCCCTGGGGCGTGACAATTGGATAACCCTCCCACTACGACAAGGTACTACAGGGGTGCTAGTGACAATGTGTGGTGTCACTTGCGAACCCAGTGTGCTATAATCCATACGTTGTTCTGGTGTTGAGCCTAACGTGTTGATAGTATCACCGTGAACTGATTCAAACGTTGGTGGTATTGAGGAACTTTCTGCTTGTTCCTCTTTTCTCAATTCCTCTAGAACAACTCTACTCGTGGGCTTGTGATTTAGAATATAGTCTTCTTCTAAGAACCGGGCATTAGTGCTTACAATGACCTTCTGGTCCTTAGTACCATAAAATAGAACACCTTTAGTTCCTTTCGGATACCCTACAAAGAAACATACTTATGTTCTTGATTCCAACTTGCTAAGATCCTTTCTTAGCACATGTGCTTGACTACCCCAAATCTGAATATGCCGTAGACTAGGTTTGCGTCCAGTCACAATTCTGTGGGAGTAGAGGATACTGCCTTAGTTGGAACCAAGTTCAACAGATAAGCAGTTGTTTCTAATGCGTGTCCCCAAAAAGAAACAGGTAAACTAGAATAACTCATCATGGACCTTACCATCTCTAAAAGTGTCCTATTTCTCTACACCATTTTGCTGGGGTGTCCCTGGTGCAGTCAACTGGGATGTAATCCCGTGCTCCAATAAGTATTCCCTAAACTCTCCCAAGAGGTATTCACCACCACGATCAGATCATAGTGACTTTAGGTATTTACCCGTCTGCTTCTCCGTCTCTGCCTTAAATTCTTTGAATTTGTCAAAGGCGTCAGACTTTCGGCGAAGCAAGTAAATGTACCCATATCTTGAGTAATCATCAATAAATGTGATGAAATACTCATAACCACCTCTTGCCTGGACTGTCATGGGACCACACAAATCGGAGTGAACCAATTCCAATGGTCCTCCGGCTCTATTGCCCTTGGCCGAGAACGGCCTCTTGGTCATCTTTCCTTCTAAGCAAGATTCGCAGACTGGAAGTGCCTCCACTTCCAATGAACTCAGTGGTCCATCTTCAACCAGTCTTTGAATCCTTTTTAGATTAATATGACCAAGGCGTAAGTGCCAAAGATACGTTTGGTTCATCTGAGAAGATTCTTTTCTCTTTAGTGGTAACATGTTAGTGTTATTCAATTCATGCAGTTTAGGAGATTCAGGATTAATAACATAAAGATCATCCACCAATGTACCAGAACAGATAAAATGTCTTTTATTCTTGATAACCACAGAGTTATCAAAATAAACATAATAACCATCCATAGCCAATCTAGAAACAGAAACTAAGTTCCTTCTAATGGAAGGTACATAAAGACAATCTTTTAAAATTAAAATCCTATTATTACTGAAATGTAGATAAACGACTCCTGCTGCAACTGCTGCCACTTTCGCAGCATTCCCCATGTGAAGATAAATCTCTCCATCACTTAGTTTCCTGGTTTCCTGGAACCCCTGCAAATAATTGCATACATGATTAGTGGCTCTCGAGTCTACACACCAGGTCCTGGTAGATCGGACCGCTAAACATGTTTCAACTACTAGTGAATAAGATTTACCTGCGTTGTTCAGTTTGTTGAGATAGACCGGACATTGCTTCTTCCAGTGACCTGATTGTCCACACTGAAAACACTTGTCTTTCAGCTTTTTCTTTGTCTGTCCTTGAATTTTATTCACAACCTGAGTTCCTGCATGCTGAACCTTTCTCTTCTTCTTGGCTTTAGCCTTGAAAGTAGAACCTTTCTCAGTCACATAAATACTTGCCGGCTTCTTGTGAGACCCTCTACCGCCTGAAGCTCTTTGAGCAGTTCTGCCAATGTATAGTCACGCTTATTCATCGTGTAGTTGACACGGAATTGCTTAAAAGATTCTGGTAGAGACTGGAGTATGATATCGACCTGGGTCTCCCCATCAATTTCAGCTCCTAGGATCTCTAGTTCATTAAGATGACCCATCATCTTTAAAACATGATCCCTTACTGGTGTCCCCTCCGCCATACTAGTATTCATCAGTTCTTTCATGGCCACTTGCCTAGCGGCACGACTCTAGTCACCAAACATTTCCTTAAGGCTGACCATCATGTAGTAGGCAGTGGTCACAGACTGATGTTGATGACTTAGAACATTTGACATGGATGCCAGAATGTAACACCTAGCCATCTCATCAGCCCTCAGCCATTTCTGATAAGTCTGGGTTTCCTCATCGGTTGCCCCCTCACCAGGTTTTGGGGGACATACTTTAGTGAGTACAAACTTGTACTATGAGGAAGTCAACACAATATCCAGGTTTCTTTTTCAGTCAATATAATTAGGTCCAGTCAATTTACATTCTTTGAGAATAACAGCAAGTGGATTAAAAGCAGCCATTTTGAATCCTGAGAATTAAACATAATATAAAAAACAATCATGATATGGTAAATAAAAACTTTGAATTCAATTTAATGGTGGGTCCCTCTACCACATTAAAAGAATTCGTCAACAGCCTGATCTCTTATTGAATAGCATGCCTCGATAGTGAGGACGTATACCACTCAAACTTAGACCAGACAGGCCAATTCCTATTAATTTTACTATCTAGGTATCCTCTTATACCAAGTGAAATTAAACAGTTGACATACTTTGGTCCTATAAATAATAGCAGTGACTCCGATGGGGAGGGTACTATTACTTATAATTAAGTGTAAACCTCCACCTAATTTCAGATCAATTGTTCGCAATGCACTCCTCCGATGGGGAGATAGTGCACACTAACAATTACCCAAAATTATTCCTAAAGATAACTTGTACCGATAATGTCTACAATTTAACTCATCCGATGGGGAGGAAGGCCTATAGCCAACACGCAAGATAAATTGTATTACCTACAAGTTGGTGGTGGAGACCGTGGGAATTATATAATAATTTCTCACTCCCACTTAATATTTTAAATCCTTTTGAGGGTTATAAACATATTCATTGTATGCCAATATCCATGTTGTCCATTTAAGGTGGGTCTGTTATACTAGTTAACATCCACGCAATATAAAATCATGAGTATAATCACATGCATAAAACATACAACAAATAGAAAATTAGAATTCCGGCTATTATGGTCACACAACGACTATGATCGCTTCGATTGGAATTCTAATGCGAGCAGGGGGGTCCAGGGGGCGGCTCGCATTTAGGGACGAGCCCCCCCCCTTGTGGGGTTTGGGGTATAAATTACAAATAACAAATGCACATGTCTAAGAACCATTTTAGGATTAAGAGCATTAGCAATCATAATAAATATGGGGTATAAATTATTTTATCTAGTCAGTACAAAAATAATTACCCCAACTTGGTCCGTTCAATACACACAATGTGTACTAGACAATCACCCAAAACCTATGAACCGGTCTTTTATAGTCAAGATAGACTATGTAAGATGAATTGCACTACAACCTTTATCCAATGGATTATCCAAGTCCATCTAAAGTTGTGAACCTCAACTTATAATTCACAGGGAACCGATAATCTGATCTTCCGTGTGTAAGCCGAACTCTACACACCAGACTATCTACAGTGTAAATTAAAGGATATTAAAACAAGCGCAATATTTCAAACAATATAATGCAAGCATTTACCAATAATAATCCTCATCAAAATTCTAAGTCCACCTTAATAATAGAGTTTATTACATAAGTCATGGCTTTTAGAACACTACTCTAACACCTCCCTGATTCTGAAACAATGTTTCGCACCGCAGAACTAACAGATGGCCCGAGATCTTTTCCACATGGTTTTTTGGTCAGGTGGATGTATGTCAACTCCTTTCGCCGGTAGAAGCTCTGAAGTTGGTGGTGGAGGAGACGATGTCATGGTTTTCAAGAACTCACATAAGAGAAAAAAAGAAAAAAGAAAAAAAAAAGGGCCTCAACAAGAGAGGACTGGTTGGTGAGAAAATAAAAAGGGAGTTATTGTGGACTTCAATGATGATAAAATTAGAAAATAATTGACCACCCATAGCTTTTGGATCCAACGATTCCCCAAAAAACACACCAAGAATGCTTTGAAAAACACGGCTTTTAATGCATAAATTGATCGAAATCAACAAGGTGATTGTGATTCCCAATTAAGCCAAAGTGTTTAGCAGACAATTTGGATGCTTTTTTATTTGTCCAAAAGTAGAAGCGCCCTAATAGGTGTTGCCAAACGGAGCCTAAGTCATTTTACAATCATTTTTGTATTCCTAACATGTTTTTAATTTTATTGAATATTGTATATTTGAAATATAAGAAATGAAATATATAATTGAATGTCTACCTCTTTCAGTTTCTCCAACAGTGATTTCATGTAGGGGACAACTAAAGTCATCCTTCAACATCGAAACCCCCCCCCCCCCACATATATTTATCTTTTCTGAGTGAAGGGGGAGAGGGGGAGGGGTGGGTGGTGTTCATCTTTCAAAAAAAAAAAAACAGAGAGGGAGAGAGGGGGGAGGCTGGGAGGGAGGTGGAGAGCTGTGATAGCGTGGTAGGCGACTCTCTCTCTCTCTCTCTCCCCCGCTACCCCTTTGCCTACTCCCTCCTTTATCGTCACAAATCACCACCGCCCCCTTCACCATCGTGACCCCATCTCTGCCCTCCCCCTCCCTCTTCCCCCTCTCTTTCTGTCTCTTTATCTCTCCTCTTTGCCGCCTTGTCCCCTATCGCCGCCATCTCCTCCACCGCCTCCACCACCTTCTGCTTGTCTCAGCTGCTCTCTGCTCCCTTATCTCTCTCTCTCTCTCTCTCTCTCACTCTCTCTCTCTTGAAAGAAAAAAGAAGATTTGGGAGGGGGATGGTGCAACACGAGGATTTTGTAGGAGGTCACCCATCCTTGTAATACTCTTATCTGAACATGCTTAACTTCAGAGTTCTAACGGGATCAAGTGCATTAGTGCTAATATGATTGCATTCAAGTAATACTCTCTCTTTTTTGTTAAAGATGAAATCCCACTTTAGAAAAGATAAAAGTGGAGGATGAGGTTTCAATTTTACGTGTTGGATTTAACCCTTCCCTTTGATATTAGGTTAATGAAAAAAATTTAAAAAAACTAAAAACAAATGATTCAAATAAATGAGAATATGACAACTGTCCATTCAAAAGTGATAGTAACATTCTAAAAGTAATAAAATAACATGTCATTTTCTCATTGGTTTTATATGAACTTGATTAAAACTTAAAAATTGAATCATAGATTAGATCACTGGATTAACAATCCAAGGTTAATACTGTAGTAAAAAAGTAAAGAAAATGACCAAAAATTTGATAGAGCGAATAAGGGATTAACTCATCTTAAACACTCCACCCAAATTGAGAGTTGGTGTGTCTTATTATCATTGATTTAGGCAGTGTTTGAAAACACGTTAGAAAAATAAGAGTTTAAATAAAGGGGTTGAAATAGACTTTGATTCGTAGAAAACACATTTTCTGCGCTTTTTAAAAACAATATTTTTTACATTAAATGTTGTAAGTAACTTTTAATTAAACCTGTTTTTTAAAAAGTGTTTGGTAACACGTTTGCCCTTCTAGCTTTATTAAAATGCATAATCAATTTATTAAGCGTTTCCAAATGGCTCCTTAGTTATTAAAAATTGATAAAATTTTGATTTGAAAAAAAATTGCCTATTTAGAAATATGAATCGCATTGGAATACAGAGAAATAGGAGTGAAAGGCTCAAAACAATCGTTTGTTTGCATGGTGTAGGAGACCGAATTTATCATCAAATGGAATAAGGAACAAGATTGCATAGGTATGAGAATTAAGCCCATAATGATTAAAAGGAAGCTTAAGGTGAGAAAGCGCACATGCCCAAATCCCCCTGCAGGCTAATTGGGCCCATATTCCCCATCAGGTCGGGCAAATGACGTTGTTTTGTAGATACCCTTATTTTGACCGTCTAAATAAAGGAAATTTACTTCAAGTAATATTGAAAACAACCACATTTGGACATTCAAATAGAAAACTCCCTCAGAAACCGAAACCGAAACCCTAAGTCCAACACTTAGAAATATCTAAGTGCCTGGACAGGGGCTGCTACTTGAGAGTGGCCGCCCCATACCAAACGGGTAGTTTCAACTAGCTGCCACCCTGACCGACCCCAAACCGCCTTCCTAGATGGGACATAAAACAAGCATGATTGCAGCGGATCGTCCCTTCTAGCCGCTCCATCTCAGCAGGTTTATCCTTAGTAACCGACCCAAGCTACTGCTTGTCAGAGATGAAACATATGGCAGGTTATGATGGAGGCGGCTACCTGAGAGTAACCGCCCCTCACTGGCGGCTAAATACCATTAGCCGCCCCTCACCTGGACACTGTCAGAGAACAAAGATTTAAGGGGAGGTCAAATCAAGCACCTTATTACCCATTTTGATCTATTGTCCAGTTGACATTCCCATACCCCGTTTTTACTATAAATAGGGAGGCAACCAACATCATCAACATAATCAATACACATTCAATACCCATCAATAATCCCAACCACCCACATTCCCAACCATCAAACCACACCACCACCTCAAACCCTTGAGAGAAAAGTGAGAGAGAAACCCATTTCCTACACCAAATCACTCTCCAAATCCACTCTCCAAAACCCAGGTTAAACCTAGCTTAACCTCTGCCAAACACCAAATCAAACCCTACCCAGGTTCTGCCCAAATTGAACCAGACACCAGGCAACTACCCACAACTAACCGCCCCCCACCAGGCGGCTAAACCCAACTAGCCGGCCCTTTCCTAGCCCACTTCAAGTCCCAATTCTCCTCTGGTCAGGTTCCCGAAGCAGAAGAGGATCCCTGTCTTCACCTCTGTGTACGGCATATCCGTGTCTCAGAGCGGAGACCCCACAAACTCCCCACGAAGGCGATCAAATCCGCCCCTACTTTTCCTCCTTTTTTTAGAAAAGCAGGTGGCGATCACAACCACACCTGAATCCTCCTGAGGACCCGTCGGCCGCCTCAGCCAGGAACGAAACTCTCCACCACTCCTTCTGAGAGACGATCCGACCGAGTCCTGCCAAGGCGCAACTCTCCGGATCCGAGCCTCCGAAGAACCCCCACACACGCACAGACCACCGGAGGAGGACCGGAGAGGAGGAAGAGAGGGCCCCCCTTTTCTTTCCTTCCCCCCTTTCTTCGAAATCCGATACCGACAGCCTGGCGATCACGGTGGAACCTCCCTCGTGAAAGACAACAAAAGGTAATCCTCTTCTGCTTCTTTCCCAATAACCTAACTAGAATGTCACCATCTCTCTAGGAAAACTGAGAATTCCCACCCCTCAAGTCTGACCCTCATCTACTTTGCATAACAACATCCTTTACTGCTTTAAGCCGCACACAATTGCGCACCCCTTTTTACTGCTTTAAGTCGCACACAGCTGCGCACCCCTTTTACTGCTTTAAGCCGCACGCAGCTCTTTACTGCTTTAAGCTGCACACAGCTGCGCACCCCTTTTTACTGCTTTAAGTCGCACACAGCTGCGCACCCCTTTTACTGCTTTAAGTCACACACAGCTGCGCACCCCTTTTACTGCTTTAAGTCGCACACAGCTGTGCACCCCTTTTACTGCTTTAAGCCGCACACAGCTGCGCACCCCTTTACTGCTTTAAGCCGCACACAGCTGCGCACCCCTTTATCGCTTTATTTACTACTTTGATCTGCATTCATTCACACCTAGGCTTTTTCATATTCACACAATGGAGGCCTATACTTAGGAAAAAACAGTAGAGGAGAAAGACAACCAGGGAGACCAAACCGCCCAATTCCTCAGCCACCTAGAGGAGAGGATGGCTACCCTAGGATACCAGTCGGTCGAGGACATGTTCAATGACCTCACCGACTATCACCAGGCCAAGACCTTGAAGCAGGAAACTCCTGTTAAGACCCCCAAGGCTTGCCCCACCCCCAATACACTGCCAACACCCGGCTTCTCGGTAAATCCGAGTCCAAGCCTCTTTTCCTTTGCCCCACCATCCCCTGCAAATCCATTGTTCTCAATTGTTTCTACCCCAAGCCCTTACCAGGCTACCTCCAACCCGGGACCACTAAATAGCCCTCTCAGAGGAGAAACGTTTGATGAAACCATCTAGAGAGTTCTCTTCAAAACTGGCCCTTCTGCCCCCAAACACATGTCTCTGCACAACCTGAGACAGATCCCATCAGTCCACCTACTGGAGGGATTCAAAATCCTGAAATTTCACCGGTACAACGGTCGTGGAGACCCAGACATTCATTTAACCGCCTTTTATCTATACGCCCGACCGTTTCTAGATAACCAACCTCTGCTAGTATTACTCTTCCAAAAATCATTGGAAGGAGAAGCACTACAATGGTTCTCCACCCTCCCTGTAGATCATTTGTCAAACTTTTTGGTTGTAAGCGAGAAGTTTCTAGGCCGCTATAGTTATCAGAGGATTAGGACCCCCTCTATTTCAGATCTAACCGTAGAAAGAATGAGGCCTACGGAGGAATTCGAGGAGTACGTGTCCAATTGGCGCACCCTCGTCCACCGAACTGGCCTGCAATTAATGGAATGTCAAGAAATTGACATGATATTGCAGAGCCTGAGTCCAAAACTCCGACGAGTCTTTCGTACGGAGACTGTACCACGTACCAGCTTCTCATTGACCGTCACAACAGGATTTCCCTTTGTGCAGCCCCAGTAGTCCAAACCCAGTCCCCACCTATCAGCCATAGGGTTGGACAATCGCCGAGAAAGGCGCACACCCCCATGGTAGAGGAGATTACACCACAAGTCTCAGCAGTCTACCCGAACGGAGCGCGAGTCCCTGATCGAGGACCAGCTCCGAGACAGTATACATCCGGTTTGTCCGGATATATGCCACCTTGGCAAGATACTTATCCAAACATATTTTTCCTTGATTAGTACCCGCTTCCGTGCCGTTACGACAAAGCCTGTTAACCCAGAATCCCACAGTCCAAAACCCTATAAACCGAATCCCAATACATACAGATCCTGTAACAAAAGCTAGAACATATTATACAAGCCCTGATGGAAGAACCAAAAAACCTAAACGCCTACGCAATAGGAGCCACGAATCATGAAGAATTGCCTAGGATCATTCCGGATGGTTTAATCCTTCCAGCACCTTCCCCAATGAACCCAAACCCTATCAGGCCCCTCACCCCATACACAGGACAAGTACTCGAGCCCATCACAATTTATCCGGTAAAGGGAGGTGCCATCCGACCATTGGACCATTTCTCCTAGGCACAACCTAATCAAACCAATGACGTTAGGGCCAGAGTTCTCCCTACCTATCCCTCTGCTCCACCAAGGACGCAAGCCTTTGTTCCCCAACAAGTACCACAAAGGAAATACACTGCTATTCCGCCCCCATCAACTTATGAATCTCCAGCTTCTGAGATTATTGAATCTACAGAATGTCCCAAGCAGGACTCTGACGATGATGAAGAGTTTTTGGATGGAGATCTATTGGAACTCTTTTACCCTACTCCAGTACAACCTGAATCCATCATCCAAGCCTTACAACCAATTGAATCTAAAAACCCATTATTTTTACCTGCTCAAGATCAAATCATACTGATGCCCGTTAAACCTGCCTTGGTAACCTCAGATAACTCACATTCTGACTCATCAGATTCTGAGAATGACATAGACCTAGAACAACCAATTGTGTATAATCTCAAATCAGAACCACTCATATTTAAAAATGCACAATTTGAGGGAGCAGTCAAGCCATTCCAGTTGCCGGACTTGTCATCCCATTTGTCGAAGGAGCCCCCTCCTTCGGGTCCCCCCCCCCATATTCACATCAACTATTATTTATAAGTACCTGATTGCGCCGAAAGATGAGTCTTTACCCCCATCATCATCAGGGCCTCAACATTATGGTGAACCGTGCACCTGTTCAGTCAGTAGTCACCCTTGCGACTTACTTTTCCATATTCACATCTTTATTGACTGACCACTCATTGAGGAAAAAGTATCTTCCTGCTAAGAGTCTATGGCGGGTCAAGCTCCACTGGCATTTTCGACACCATTCAGGCTTTGATATCCTGATAGATGTTGTCAAAATAGACGCTGAGCAGCAGTGGTTGAGAAGGTATCCAACGCGCTTCAAGATAGAGGAGAACCGATACACAAACAATGATACATCAAAAAATCCTTCAGTTTGAGCCTCCATAGAGGACTCATCCTGCGCCATCATTTCCTGGAGGCCACTCTCCAGAATTATGCATATACTATCTTTTACATGCTTTTCTATATCCAAATTTACACACTTCCAAAACAAAAAAAAAAAATCCAAAAATACAATGTTAAACAGCTTTCATTCCTCATTCATGCACATAGTTGTTTACATGCTTTCCTAAAACGAAAAAAACCACAAACCGAGAAAAAAGAAAAAAGAAAAAAAAGAAGTTGAGAGCCACGGACCATGCCCAGGCCTACTAGAGGAGGGTGGCAAGGGCATTTGAAAAGAAAGTAATAGAGAGAATTTAAAATTGGGGAGCTTGTACTCAAGCAAATCATGCCATCAAGGCAGCCCCACCCCAGAGGCAAGCTGCAACCCACATGGGAGGGACCCTATGTGATCACCCATGCCTATTCCGGGAATGCCTACCGCTTGGTAAACCCCGAAGGAGTCGAGGTCCCAGGTTCGTGGAATGCACTTTATCTAAAAAAACTCCATGCATAGAAACTCTCAAAACTTGAGAAATATTATTCTTCCTTCCTGTGATTTCCAGTGTCTAAACCTGATAATAGAATTGCAAGACTCTCAAAGATAGCTTGTATTTTATTTGAACTCATATATTCACCACTCATGCCACCTTCATCACACCAGTATGACTTAGGAACTGGTTTATCTGATAAAAGGAGAAATTGCCTACCCTGTAGACTGGGACAATTTTATAAACCCAAAGCATCTCCCCTTATTTTCGCCCTCACTCGTATCAACCCAAAGACAAAATGAGGAATTACCCTGGACCTGGCATATGTCCCAAAACTGGCTCTGGCACTGTATAAACACTTCTAGAGGGGAAGCAGAAAAGAACAGAGGTGAAAAACAGAAACCACCCCCCCCCCTCAAATCAAAACAAAACAAAAGGCAATGAGAGGCTAAAGATCAAAACAACACCCAGACAACGGGTTAAACTCTCTACTTTAGCAGGCGTGAACGCCTTTACGCACAGTATATGCTGAACAAAAGGCTATACTAGTACACATCCAAGCAAACGGATTGTACTCTCCACTCGAAATACGGGTACACGCCCGGCGGGCTGTACTCTCCACCTAAATAAAGGAGTGGTAAAAAGAAGAAAGCCAAAGGGACCTAGGAAGTAAAGACATATGCCAGACTAGGACAATTCTAAAATGTTGCCCCAAAGGAAGATATTACTCTTACCCCATTCACCCCCCACCCTTTTATTTCTTGCTATGGAGTTGGAATTGAACCATGTCTGCTCGGAAAGGCAAAATCTCAACCAAAGATAAACCTTTTCTTTGTTTACAATAGCACACACGCACATGAGTTCACTTAAAATACTTGCCTATCTAAAGGAAGCTTGCTTGACTTAAATCTTGGTGCATTCATGGATTTCCCAGCATGTTTAGAATAATGTGATCAAGCATTTGAGAACCATGAACTTGAGGAATTGACACCTGAAGCCAATACCTTTCAAATACAATCCTGGTTTGGACATGAGTGACCACAAGGACCCTTCCTCGGGGACTTGATGGTATCTTTTACTTTGAAAAATTAAAAACATTGCCCTCCCACATAAAAGATCCTTTGAACAACTAAAATACTCCCCTATATCTTTTACACTTATGCATAAGGTTATATTTTTCTTTTCCAAACATTTAAGCATTCAATTTCCTTAAAATATCACAATTGACTCCCCATACCAAAGGAAAATTGCCCCTATTACACTCATTTCATGCCCATCCACACACACTTGAGAAGAAATTGCCCCACTCTCGCACCCACTTGAGGTTCCTTTTCATTCTCACACTTGGAATCACTTGGACTCCCCCCTTTTTTACGACAAGCACGGTTTCTCGCACTCTTTTCCTCGCATTACTTTTTCGATTACCTTAGATGGGTTGTAGCCCTTGACAATTCGAACAAAGAGGGACTCGAAAGTCAGTGCAGGGGCGCAATCCGGACAGATTTAACACTTGGTCCATGGAAAGAATATTTTTACAAGTTTTGAAGGATGAACAGACACTCACAAGGACTTTCTATAGTAGCAAACAAATGGCAAAATCAGAAAATTGTCCCAGGCCAGGGGCGGCTAACCCCAACTAGCCGCCTGCCATCAGACGGCTGAAACCAATTAGCCACCGCCCTACATGTAAAATCTACCAGTCCTAGGGCGGCTAAATACAACTAGCCGCCCCTCACCTGCTGACCCACCTATTCCTGTAAGTCCAGTTCAATAAACTCTTCAACCCTTTTAAAACCTGTCAAAAATCTTTATTTCCAAAAACCTGTACACACACATTCCATGCACATACACAATCCCTAAACCTACATAAAAACGAATCAGACAGGAACAAAAAGAAAAACCAATCTCAACCCTTGAGGCAGCCCCCAAAAGTGTGCCCCCGACCTCACCCGCGCCCACCAACGGCGTTTCTGCCGTTTGGGTCGCCTCCTCCGCGACCCCCCTCTCCGACCCATCGCTCTCCGATGAGCTAGACCCCGAGACAGCCCCTCTCTACTCTCGGGAGGACCGGAGACACTTCATCATCAAAGCCGTCCTCTTCCCCTTTGTCATCTCCTCTGATTTCGCGACAAGAAAAGCCCCAAAGGAAACTAGGGCTTCAAAATCAAGAAGAAATGAATGATCTAGGGCGAATCAAAGTCAAGAAAAACCAAGTTTTTCGGTTTCAAACGGAGAAGAAGAAGTGTTGGAGGGAGAAGAACTGTTTTTGAAAACGTGTAGGAGAGAGAGGGTCCTTTTCGGTTATAAGGGACCCAATCGACCGGCGGCTACTCGCGAGTAACTGCCCCCTATGCGACGGCTAAATACAACTAGCCGCCCCTCCCTGCCAGCTAAACACAACTAGTCGCCCCCTGCCAGCTTCTCAAACACACTTATTTTCAAGTTTTCTAAAAACAAACAGCCATGTATTGGTTTATTTTCAAGTTTTACTTGATCAAACACAACTCTTTTAAAGTTTTACCACAATTTCCAGTACCATTCATTTCAAATTTCTTCAGTTCTGGTTCTTTTTTGGAATCTTTGTCTTTCGAATGATTCAATTCACCAAATCAAACACACCTTTTTCTTTCTTCCTGTCGGTGATATCCCCTCTTTGCTAATCTACTAAAGCACGGGTACGGTAGGCACGAGGAAACTGACACTAGGTTGCTCCGTGCACGATGGCTAAGAACCCCGACCGAGGGTTGGATCACTCGCTTCTTTACTTTTACTCACTCTCCCACCTAGATCACTCCTTAGATAACCATTCTAGTCAAAATCCAGCATCTGATGACCTAAATTACCTCCCTAAATGGTATTTGGTCATGTGTCATAAACTTCTTGAAGGTTGGGCCGGCCAAAATAAGGGTCTCTTTCCTTATCATCGATCGAAGTCTTTCTGTTTCACACAAAGACTCCGTCCGATGAGGGACAATTGTAGATACCTTAATTTTGACCGTCCAAAGAAAGGAAATTTACTTCAAGTAATATTGGAAACAACCACATTTGGACATTCAAATAGAAAACTCCCTCAGAAACCGAAACCGAATACCCTAAGTCCAACACTTAGAAATATCTAAGAGCCTGGACAGGGGCGGCTACTTGAGAGTGGCCGCCCCATACCAGGCGGCTAGTTTCAACTAGCTGCCCCCCCCTGACCGACCACAAACCGCCTTCCTAGATGGGACATAAAGCAAGCATGATTGCGGCGGATCGTCCCTTCTAGCCGCCCCATCTCAGCCGGTTCATCCTTAGTAACCGACCCAAGCCACCGCTTGTTAGAGATGAGACATATGGTAGGTTATGATGGAGGCGGCTACCTGAGAGTAACCGCCCCTCACTGGCGGCTAAATACCATTAGCCGCCTCTCACCTGGACACTGTCAGAGAACAAAGATTTAAGGGGAGGTCAAATCAAGCACCTTATTACCCATTTTGATCTATTGTCCAGTTGACATTCCCATACCTCGTTTTTACTATAAATAGGGAGGCAACCAACATCATCAACATAATCAATACACATTCAATACCCATCAATAATCCCCAACCACCCACATTCCCAACCATCAAGCCACACCACCACCTCAAACCCTTGAGATAAAAGTGAGAGAGAAACCCATTTCCTACACCAAATCACTCTCCAAATCCACTCTCCAAAACCCAGGTTAAACCTAGCTGATCCACATGTAAAATAATTGATCATGGTATCCAAATATTAAAATATTTTCTCATTTTTTTTATAAATCCTTATTCCCATCTCATTCATCTTTTCTCAAAATCTTATTCTTAGTCAACTAGAAGTCTAGAACAATAAAAATTAGGGTTAAAGACATCTAAGTCCCTACAAACATGGGAAAACTCATATAAATCCCTACTAAAATTGGGACAGACGTATGAGTCACTGAAAACTCAGAAAAACTCAATTATCATTCCTGAGTTAAATTTCCATCCAAACTTAACGGAATATTCCCAGAATATTCCATCACATATAATTGCGTAGAGATTAAAGTCCTTATAAACAGTCATAAAGACAAATTAGTCCATATAAAAGGTAAAATTGCCCCTAAAAGACTTTCATATTAAATTGTGTACACATTGTAGTCCCTATAAATAATCATAAAAACAAATTAGTCTCCGCAAAAAATAAAATTACCCCTAAAAAACTTTTACATTTAATTGAATAGACATTACAGTCCTTATAAACAATTCTAAAGACAAATTGGTCCCTATAAAAGACAAAAATACCCCTGAAGGATTTTTACATTTAATTGTGTAGACATTGCAGTCCTTATAACAATCATAAAGATAAATAATATAATTTATTTTTTTATCTTTTATCACATCGCTCACACTCCACCTGAAGATCTCAATTTGGATGTAAAAAAAATATTTTAACCTGTAGAATGCATTCTTTTTACCTTTTTGTTTGTAGGGAAGTAAAAAAAGTGGCATGAGTTTATTAAAATTCTCTCTGCTAGGAATGTAAATAAACAAATTTTGTGAAAAATCATGTATAAATATTTCAAAGCAAGCAAACACCTTAAAGAAAAGAGCATTATTCATTACTTGTTCAGGTGGAGTGTGAGCAATAGGATAAAAAATGAAAGAATAAATAAAAAAATTATATTATTTGTCTTTATGATTGTTTATAAGTAAATAACGACTGCAATGTCTACACAATTAAATGTAAAAATCCTTCAGGGGCATTTTTATCTTTTACAGGGACCAAATTATTTTTACGATTATTTAGAAAGGCTGTAATGTCTATCCAATTAAATGTAAAAATCTTTCAAAGGCAATTTTGTCTTTTAGAGGGACTAATTTGTCTTTATGATTGTTTATAAGGACTGCAAATGTGTACACAATTTAATGTAAAAGTCTTTCACGGGCAATTTTATCTTTGCAGGGACTAATTTATATTTATAACTGTTTATAAGAACTTCAATGTCCACACAATTATATGTGATGAAATATTCTGGGAATATTCCATTAAGTTTGGATATAAATTTAACTCATGGATGATAATTGGTTTTTTTTTTAGTTTTCAGGTATTCGTATGTCTGTCCCAATTTTAGGAAGGACTTATATAGGTTTTCCCATGTTTGTAAGGACTTGGATGTCTTTAACCCCAAAAATTAATTGTTATAATTTTTAATAAGAATAACTAAATTATGTTATAAACTAAGTAGAATACATACACACATGTATACATAAACAAAATACACAAGCATATAGAAGAGAAGTAGAGAGAGATTCTTATTCACTATTTGTTGGTTGATGGAATACAAGAGAAACCCCTCTATTTATAGGGTGCATAGAGGAATCCCAAAGGTGGGAAGTTACAAGTCTATAGAGGTGAGGGGGAGATAGTGGGGCAATAATGGGAGTGTTATGGAAGAGAAGAGTGGGGGAGGTTATGGAGTTGAATGAGGGGGTTATGGAGTTGAAGAGTGGGGGAGGTTATGGGTTAGAGAAGTGGTGGTTATCCACCATATTCACAACACTCCCCCTTGGATGACCACCACGCTAAGAAAATTATCTCATTAAAACCTTGCTTAGAAAACCCAATGGGAAAAAACCAAAGCGAAGGAAAAAGAGTACAATGTAACTTAATCGTATAATAGTGTATGCGTTTGACACTGCCTCATTAAAACCTTGTCAGGAAAACCCAATGGGACAAAACCTAGGCGAAGGAAAAAGAGTATAGTTCGCAAAATGTCATAAAAAATTACTCCCCCTCATAAGTACAAGATTTCAAGAATTTTGGTCGCAAACTCGTCGCATCCCGATTTCATACACCAGCTTCTTGAATGTTGATGTCAACAAAGCTTCAGTAAATAAATTTACAAGATTGTCCTTTGACTGAATTTGTTGAACATCAATTTCATGTTTCAACTGGAGCTCATGAGTGTAAAAGAATTTTGGAGAAATATGCTTCATTCTATCACCCTTGATATATCCCCCTTTGATTTGAGCAATGCATGTTCCATTGTCTTCATATATAGTTGTTAGAACATCTGTAATGAGAGATAGTCCGCATGCAGTACGAATATGATGAACCAAAGACCTTATCCACATGCATTCCCGGCTTGCTTCGTGGAGTGCAAGAATCTCAGAGTGGTTAGAAGACGTGGCGACCAAAGTCTGTTTCGTAGATCGCCAAGAGATTGCTGTGCCACCGCAAGTGAATACATAGCTTGTTTGTGAGCGAGCCTTGTGAGGATCTGAAAGATATCCTGAATCTACATAACCCTTTAGTTGTGCACCATTATTGGAATCCTTTGCATAGAATAGACCCATGTCTAACGTTCCACGAAGATAACGAAAAATGTGCTTCACACCATTCCAATGCCTTCGAGTTGGTGCAGAGCTAAATCTGGCCAATAAATTAACTAAAAATGCAATGTCAGGTCTAGTGCATTGGGCCAAATATAATAAGGCACCAATTGCACTAAGATATGGTACTTCAGGACCAAGAATATTTTCAGTATCTTCTTTTGGACGAAAAGGGTCCTTCTTTGGGTCAAGTAACCTTACTATCATTGGAGTACTTAATGGATGACATTTGTCCATATTAAAACGCTTCAGGGTTTTTTCAACATATGTTGTTTGATGAACAAGTATCCCATTTTAACTTTGCTCAATTTGCAATCCAATACAATATCTTGTTTTTCCAAGATCTTTCATTTCAAACTCCTTTTTCAGATATTCGGAAGCCTTTTCGAGCTCTTCAGGAGTTCCAATTAGATTAATATCATCAACATATACTGCAATAATGGTAAATCCGAGTTCCGTTTTCTTAATAAATACACAGGGGCATATTGGATCATTGACATATCCTTCTTTATTAAGTACTCACTAAGACGGTTATATCACATTCGTCCAGATTGCTTTAATCCATACAAGGATCATCTTAGCTTGATTGAGTACATGTTTCGTGGTTTGCTTCAGGCAATTTTAGTCATTCAGGAACTTTCATATAAATGTCGATATCTAATTTTTCATATAAATATGCAGTAACCACATGTTATATATGTGTCACTTTTTAGCCTTCTGGTAACCATTGGAACATTCTGGCAGTTTTTCAGTTTTTTTCGTTTTTCGATCGGAACCGCTAAAATTTTGGACTGTTAGCTATCATCCTGAGTTTGAGGACTCCGATTGAAAATCTAACTGCATATTATGTGTCCTGGTGCCATTCCAAGCCACTCACGAAAATTTTATCGAATTCCGGTAACGTTTTAGAATTTCACAGTTCCAAAGCGTATCCGGGTTTTGACCGAGCGAGAAGTCATTGGGAGACTTGACTTGGTCAAATGTGGGCCCATGACTTGGTCAACCCCCTTTGTTTTCTAGTGTGGATGGGTTGACCCAAGTCCAAGTGCCTTTAAACCTCACTTAAACCCCCCCTAATCCTAGCTTAACCTAATCTTTTTTTCACTAATTGGGGGTGTGTGTTATATATGTGTCACTTTTTGGCTTGCTGGTAACCATTGGAGCATTTTGGTAGTTTTTTAGTTTTTTTTCGTTTTTCGATCGGAACCATAAAATTTTGAACTGTTAGCTATCGTCCTGTGTTTGAGGACTCCGATTGAAAATCTAACTGCATATTATGTGTCCTGGTGCCATTCTAAGCCACTCATGAAAATTTCATCGAATTCCGATAACGTTTCCAAAATTTCACAGTTCCGGGGCGTATCCGGGTGTTTTAAGTGACTTGCTATATAAATGAAATCTAAAACTTGATTGGCACTATTCATCATCCCTTCCAAAAGCTTTTTCTCTCTCCCCTGTCTCATTTTCTTCCATTTGAGCCCCTTAGAGCCCTCAAACCCAAAAACCTAAAGCATAGAAAGTGTAGATCGGGTCCCGATCTACACCCCGGTGCTTTCAAATCCGGATTCCGGCCAACCTAGCCCTCCCATCCGCCCTCTCTTCTCTTCAGATCTGAGCCAAATCGGAGGTGGGAGTAGGTCTCGGTGGTAGAGACCGTTGGGGGAGCATTTCGGTGCGCGGAGAGCAACCGGACACCTCTTCCTTCCCCTTGCTAAGCTCTTTTTCCTCTTCTTTTTGGCTTAGATGTATGTTAGGAAGGGGGTTTTGTGTTTGGGTGGTGGTCGGCGGCTGTGGGAGGCTGTCGGAGGTGGTTGGGGGCAGTCGGAGGCCATCGGAGGCCGGTGGATTGGTGGTGGAGGTGCTCGGGCATGGAGGTTGCTGTCTCGGGCAGGGCAGCAGCACAGGCAGCAGCACAGGCGCAGCAGGCAGAGCCGCTGGCAGGGCGCGCGCGTGCGTGCGCTCGGGGGGAGCTGGTGGCCAGCAGGGCGCGGGTGTGCTGGGCGTGCTGTGCGCGGGTGTGCTGGGCGTGCGGGCGCTGGGCGTGCTGTGCACCGGTGTGCTGGGCGTGCGGGCGCTGGGCGTGCTGTGCGCTGGGTGTGCTGGGGCTGCTGGTCGAGTGGGCGTGCGTGCAGGGCGTTGTGCAGGGTGCGCGCGGAGCGCTGCGCAGGGGCGAAGGCACGCTATGCGCGCGCGCGGGAGGGTGGAGTGCTGGGCGAGTCGGCGGTGCGTGCGGGGTGCGCGCGGAGCGAGGCGAGTGCAGCGGAGGTGCGCGCGGGGTGCGCGCGGGGCGAGGCGCAGGGCGCGAGGCGTGCGAGGTGCGCGCGGGCTGCTGCGCTGGGGCGCAGTGGGCGCGCGGTGCACCCGAGAGGCTGGGCGGCGTGTCCAGGCGGCGGGCAGGGGTCCGGCGGTGCGCCTGGGTGCGCGGGCTGAGGCGCGGCGGCGCATCCGGGGGTCGGGTGGCTGTGCGGGTGGTTGCCGGGGGTGCGGGAGTGAGCCGGGGTGCTCGGGTTAGCGTGCGTACGGGTCGTATGCACGTTTACCCAAGTGTTGGGTGTTTATTTGTATGTTTTTGTGTAGTTTGTAGTATTCGTGGGTTTTACTCACCAAGTTGTTACCCTGTCTTGCAGATTTTGATGGACGGTCGCGCGTCGACCCGACTTCTGGTGAGTGGGACAACCCAACCCAGTTTGGGAGGCGCTACATGCACTTGGGCGTGTACCGTCCTCCCCTGGGGCACATAGTTAGTATTAACTGTTGTATTGTAATACATGTAAGCATGATGTGTGTGTAGAATGCATGCCACCCTAGACTTGTATGTTAGGGACTTGCACCCTTAGGATTTGTGCATGAGCCGTGCATCCTGTCACCTCGTTATCATGCTAGGAAAGCCCTGACCTATGCATGCGTCCTATTAGTTTGATTTATTTACTTAAATGCAAACTTGTAATATTGTTAGCATGCTTTGAGGAATATAAGGGGGCCTTGCGAGGTTAACATTGAGACCCGGGTTAGGGTACTCCGTGTTCCTTGTTTGGTTGGCGGGATGTCCTACATCGGGACCTCAGGTTGCCCTCCCAAGGTCTCTTTTCCTCATTATTATCTTATGTATATTCCCCGCATCTTGGTTATGCGCGCTGGAGGAATTCTGAAAGAATTCAAGACATTAGAGTTGTAGAGATGTGCTGTCAGCGGATCCGAGTGGATCATATGCGATGGATAGGCTGTTCTGTTCCCTTCGTTGGATCCGTGTAGAGACTACCTCAGCGTTAGAAAGGTTGTCCCGTGCAGGGGCTCCCATCAGTAGGCACCTCCTGATTTGGTAGAAAGACTGTGCTGAATGTGGGAGTGGCCAAACGACCTACGGAGTGGGGAGAGACTATCGGTGGACCAAGGGTGACCAACAGCCTAGTCAGTCCCAAGAGCCTATGTCACCTATTGAGGGGTGAGGGTGAGGGTATGGTGGGCCGGCGATGCGGCGACCCACAGGATTGTGTATGGATGATTATCAGCCCATTAAGTCCCAATACCCTTTGTCACCTATTGAGGGGTGAGGGTGAGGGTGAGGGTGTGGTGGTTCGGCGATGTAGCGAACCACCGGACTTGTGATTGATTATGCCACTTTGGGGCTCTTTGCTATAAATTGTGGTTAATATAAACTGTATGCATGGGTTGTGCTATTCATTGAGCGTGTGGCTCACCCCTCGCATAAAATCTTTTTCAGTGATCACTGAGGAGGACTTGAAGGAGGAGCTTCCCGAGCGACTACACCAGTAGCGGAGTAGCGCCACGTCCCTCGAGTTTTGAGGCCATCAGCATCCTTCTCTTTGTTGTATGTATATATTTCTGTGCTTGGGCACCTAGTTTGGATTATGTATGGATTGTATTTGTGTGTATATGGACATGTTGACTCTCACAGGACATATGATTATGTATCGAGTCTGTAGTATGTTTTGATTACAGATTCAGTCTTTTTAGCTTCCGCATTTGGTGTATATATTATGTCAGCCCTGCTTTTATCTGTGTTGTCATTTTTGTTGTTGTGTGAGTATATTATTGAACTCCTGTTTACTGATATCATATATACACTTGCCGCGTCCCGGGGACGGCCGCCCTGGGGCGTGACAGTGTGAGTGTGTGTGGAGTGGGTGTGGGTATAAAGAAATCCCACGACAACATTTAAGTCCCTATTCATCATCTTCTCCACTCAATCCCTCTCTCTTCCATCTCTTTAAAACCTCCATATGACCTAGCTAGGGTGCTTGAAACCAAAAACCCTAAGAAGAGAAAAGATAGGTGAGCTCCCGATCTACCTTCCGGTGGTCTCGGATTCGAGTTCCCTCAAGTGTGACCCCCTCTCATGCCCTCTTTTCTCCTTTGATTTCAGCCATTTCGAGGGCTGAAGAAGATCTTGGTGGTGGTGGTCCTTGAGGTGGTGTTTCGGTGCGTGAAGAGCAACCGATCTTCCCTTCCTTGGGTGAGGTTTCCTTTCCATCCTTTCTTGTTTAGATGCATGTTAGGAGGGTGTTTTTGGCTGTGGGGGGCTGTTGGTGGCGGTTGGTGGCCATTGGTGGCCGTCGGGGAGGTGGTAGGGTGTCTCGGGTAGGTTGGCAGCGCAGGCAGGCAGGGCGGGCAAAGCAGGCTGGCAGGGCACGCGCGCGTGCGCGCAGGCGTGCGCACGGTGGAGCAGGAGCGTGCGGGTGCTGCGCGTTGGGCGTCGTGCGGGGGCATGCGCGCGGGGCGCTGCGCAGAGGCGCAGTGCGTGGGGCCGCGTGCGGATGCTGCGCGCAGGGCGCTGTGCGGGGGCGTGCACGCGGAGCGCTGCGCAGAGGCGCAGGCGTGCTGTGCGTGCGCGGTGAGGCGAGCCGGTGGTGCGCGTTGGGTGCGCGCGGGGTGAGGCGCTGGGGCGCAGGGCTTGCGGGTGTGCGCGCGGGTTGCTGCGCTGGGGTGCAGTGAGCGCGTGGTGCACCCGGGGGGCTCGTCAGCGTGTCCAGGCATGCAGGCAGGGGCTCGGCGTGCGTCTGGGCGTGCGGGCTGGGGCACGGCTATGCGCCTGGGTCGGGTGGCCGTGCGTACGGCTGCCCGGGGGTTCGGGAGTGAGTCGGGGTGCTCGGACTCGCGTGCGTACAGGCCGTATGTACGCTTGTCCGAGTGTTGGGTATTTTAGTGTATTTTTGTGTATAATTGTGTATTTTACTCACCGAGTTGATTACCCTGTCTTGCAGATCTTGACGGACGGTCGCGCGATGACCCGGTTATCGGTGAGTGGGACAATCCAACCCAGTAGGGAGGCGTTATATGCACTTGGGCGTGTACCGTCCTCCCCTGGGGCACCATGGTTTAATATTAACTTGTGTAATATGTAATCCATGCAAACATGATTGTTATGTAGTATGCATGCACCCTAGATCTTGTATGTTAGGGACTTGCACCCTTAGGATATGTGTAAGAGCCATGCATCCTGATAATATGTCTCCATGCTAGGAAGTCTCGACCTATGCATGCGTCCTATTAGTTTAATTTATTAAATTAAATGTGAACTTATGGTATTTTAGCATGCCTTAGGGAATATTATAAGGGGCCTTGCGAGGTCAACATTGAGACCCGGGCTAGGGTACTCCGTGTTCCTTGTTTGGTTGTCGGGATGTCCTATATCGGGACCTCATGGTGCCCTCCCAAGGTTTCTTTTCCCAATAATATTATATATGTTCCCCGCATCTTGGTTATGCGCCCTGGAGGAATTCTGAAGAATTCATGACATTAGAGTTGTTGAGATGCGTTGTTGACGGATCCGAGTGGATCATATGCGTATGGATAGGCTGTTTCTGTACCCTTCGTTGGATCCGTGTAGAGACTGCCCCAGCGTTAGAAAGGCCGTCCCGTGAGAGGGCTCCCATCAGTAGGTACCTCCTGATTTTGGATTCGGACTGTGCTGAATGTGGGAGTGGCCAAGCGGCCTACGGAGTGGAGGAGAGACTATCGGTGGACCAAGGGTGATTAACAGCCTAGTCAGTCCCAATATCCTATGTCACCATATTGAGGGGTGAGGGTGAGGGTGTGGTGGGTCAGCGATGTAGCGACCCACTGGATTGTGTAGTTCCTGCCACTTTGAGGCTTTAAATGATTAATTGTGGTTAATATGAATTGTGATGCATGGGTTGTGCTATTCACTGAGCGTGTGGCTCACCCCTCGCATATATTTTTCTACAGTTATTACTGAGTCGAACTTGAAGGGGGATCTCCCCGAGAGACTTCATCAGTAGCGGAGCAGCACCACGTCTCGCGAGTATTAGAGGCCATCAGCATCCTTTCTTTTGACTGTATGTATATATTTCCGTGCTTGTGCACCGTTTGTATATTATTTGGATGTATGTGTGTATATTGGCTCTCACAGGATAGTTGATTATGTATCGAGTCTGTAGTATGTTTTGAATTACAGACTCAGTCTTTTAGCTTTCCGCTATCTGTGTATATATCATGTCAGCCTTGCTTTCGTCTATGTTGTCATTTTAGTTGTTGTTTAGAGTATGTTATTGATCTCCTGTATAGACTGCTGATATCATGTATACACTTGCCGCGTCCCGGGGACGGCCGCCCTGGGGCGTGACAACATCTATTAGCTGCATGTCAAGTCCTTCTGAGACTACAAGACTAATTAAATACCGAAATGTGATTGTGTCCATCACAGGAGAATATGTCTCTTCAAAATCTATCCCAGGTCTCTGCAGGAAACCCTGTGCCACAAGACGAGCTTTGTATCTAACAATCTCGTTTCTTTCATTTCGTTTTCTCGCAAACACCCATTTACATCCTACTGGTTTAACACCTTCAGGGGTTAGGACTACTGGTCCAAATACTTGGTGTTTTGCAAGTGAATCCAATTCTGTTTGAATAGCAGCTTTCCATTGTGGCCAACAATTTTTTCGTCTGCATTCATCCACTGAACGTGGTTCTAAATCATTATCTGAAATGATTTCTGTAGCTACTGCAAATGAGAATATATCATCAACAAGCACTTGCTTTCGATCCCACAATATTTGTGAATTTGCATAATTTATGGAAATTTCTTCATTTCCATGTACTTGTTCTTCATGCACGGGCGTCACTTCAGGGACGTCAGTCTCTTCGGGACTTGTGTCACTTCAGGGGCTTCTTCCTCTTATTATTGTGGGTCTTTCAAGTGTTTCATACTCTTCAAGAGAATTATTCTTCATTGTTTTTCTCCTTCGGGAGCTGAATCTTTTGAGCCTATAGGTCTTCCACGCTTCAGGCGTGTTTTTGTTGATTCATTAGCCGGCATATTAACAGTTTTTCCTATTGGAACATTAATTCGAGCTGGAGTATTAGCAGCTGGAATATGTGATTTCATCACTTTTGCTGCATCATTGAATGCATCTGGCAATTGATGCGCAATTCTTTGAAGATGGGTGATTCTTTGCACTTCAGTTTCACATTGATTAGTGCGAGGATCAAGATGAGACAAAGATGGAGTTTGCCATGTAAGTTCACGTCGTTCTTCTGGCGACGGATTTTCTCCCCCTAACGACGGGAATATTGTCTCATCAAAATGACAATCCGCAAATCGAGCGGTAAAAACATCCCCTGTCAATGGTTCAAGATATCTTATAATAGAAGGAGAATCAAAGCCTACATAAATTCCCAATCGACGTTGAGGGCCCATTTTAGTTCGTTGTGTAGGGGCAATAGGAACTTGTACAGCACAACCAAAATTCGAAGATGTGAAATATTTGGTTGATGACCCAGTACGAGCTGTAAAGGGGAATATTGATGATAAGCAGTTGGCCGAAGGCGAACTAATGCTGCTGCATGCAATATAGCGTGACCCAAGCTGAAACGGGTAATTTTATCCTCAAAAGCATAGGACGTGCAATTAGCTGAAGATGCTTAATAAATGATTCAGCTAATCCATTTTGGGTGTGCACATGAGCAACAGGTGTTCAACATCGATGCCATGCGACATACAATAGTCGTTAAAAGTTTTCGATGTGAATTCACCAGCTCCATCAAGGCGTATTGACTTTATAGGATAATCCGAAAAATGAGACTGTAATCGGATTATCTGAGCAAGTAGTCTTGCAAATGCAGCATTCCGAGTGGATAATAGACAAACATGCGACCATCTAGCAGATGCGTCTATCAATACCATAAAATACTTGAATGGTCCACATGGGGGTGGATTGGGCCACATATATCCCCTTGGATTCTTTGCAAAAATGTTGGTGACTCAACATTGACTTTTGTAGGGGATGGTCTAACTATCAATTTTCCTTGTGAGCACGAAGTGCATTGATAGTGATTAGGTAAAAGAATCTTCTGGTTCTTTAACGAATGCCCAAATGAATTATCAATTATTCGACGCATCATTGTAGATCCTGGATGCCCGAGACGATCATGCCAAAGTGTAAAAATATCTGAATCATAGAACTTCTGGTTCATTACAGCATATGATTCGATTGTTTTTATGGTTGTATAATACAACCCAGATGAGAAAGCATGAAGTTTCTCTAATATATGTTTTTGGCCTGAAACAATTGAAGTAATGCATAAATACTCCATATTGTTTTCATTGATAGTCTCAATATGATATCCATTAAGACGGATATCCTTAAAACTTAGCAGATTTCTTCTGGATCTTGCTGAATATAATGCATCATTAATACAAAATTTTGTACCTCCTGGTAATATTATATTTGCTCTTCCGGAGCCTTCAATTAATTTCGTAGTACCAGAAATGGTATTAACATTTGCATTGATTAATGTCAATGTCGAGAAATATTGTTTATTTCGTAGGATCGTATGTGTTGTAGCGCTGTCTGCTAGACAAATGTCACCAACCATAGCCATTCTTGTAAAAAAAAAAAATGAAATAAATAAGATAAATATGAAAATAAGAAAATGGATTTTAGATAACAAAGAAAAATTATAATTATAAAAATTATAAAAGTCTGATCGTACATCAGGTACGTGACCATATTTTTAAGCACCAAATACATAACAATCATTTTCCTTGTGTTAGGGGTTTGTTCTGCAACCCTTTTCCCTTCAATTATGCTTTTGTTTAATAGCAAATCACTTCTAGTGATTTGAGATATTTTACAAACTCTATGATTGTTGTACTTTCAACTATATAAATCATGATCTCATCATTCATGACCACAACTTCCATGGCGAACATAAAATAAAATGCATTTACTTCGGGTAATGATGCTATACCATTGAGTTGAGTTACATGATATTTTAAAAAAATCGTTGTTCGGCAACGAGAATATATAAAATTGATGCTCTCAATATTGCTACAACTGGAGCATATTTGAGGCATAATGGCCAGTGGACCTTTGTCAATGAGGTATTAATCTTTAAATCCTCTTCATTATGATGATGATGGTGAAATCTAATCATAATTTACATGTTCCTGCTGGGATACATGGATCTTTTTTTTTATTATTATTTGGTCCTTCAAGGACCGAAAAATATATCATATAACTTTTGTTTGGTCCTACAGGGACACGAGCAATCATGATTTGTGTATATATATCTTTCAGGGATAAAAATTATACGGTCCTTCAGAGACACATTCTAATCATATCTTTCACATGATCCTACAAGGATCCATGTAATAATTTTTGTAGTCCTTCAGGATAGAATAAAATTTGCATGGTCTTATTGGAACACATTATTCATAACTTCTACATGGTCCTTCAGGGATCCATGTAAATACAATTTTTGTATGATCCTATAGGGACATATGACATTGTAACATTAAAATGAATCTCAAATCAAATATAAATATCAAATTAATTGATACAAGGAATAAGGACTGATGTTAGCAAAAATCTAAGAAATAAGTGAAACATCAAAATATAATTCCATATAGTCAAACATAAAAAATTTTAAGCTACAAATTTTAATCATTTTTTTTTCACATATATATGAATATGGAACAGATTGAGACTAATATGATTTTTTTTTATATGGAACAGATTGAGACTAATTGAGACTATTTACTATGTATTGTAACCACAGTAAAGTAATCGAAGCACTATATATGTTGAATAAATAAACTAATTAAGAAGATATTTATGCCACATATTAAAAAAAACTTTTAAAAACTTTTCATTTTCATTATTAAAAAAAAATACAAAAAGGAATCATGGTGCTGCAAAAATAGTATGGGTGTTTTTCAAATATGGCATGATGGTGAATATAATAAAATCATGGGTTCTACTCATGCTAATAGAATCATTCATGAATATAATAAACCAACATAATATATATAAATTATAGAATAACATGCCATACTTGTAACAACAATGAATTCAATTGGATGTAAAGGCATGAGAGAATATTTTTGATGTAGATCATTAACAATCCACCGAATACAAACTTTTCTCTTTAACAAAGAGCTTCTCGTGCTGATAACGTGTTATAAACTAAGTAAATACATACACACAAGTATATAAACACAGCACACAAGTATATAAAGAAGAGAAGTAGAGAGAGATTCTTATTCACTATTTGTTGATTGATGGAATACAAGAGAAACCTCTCTATTTATAGGGTGCATAGAGGAATCCAAAAAATAGGGAATTACAAGTCTATAGAGGTGAGGGGGAGATAGTGGGATAATAATGAAAGTGTTATGAAATAGAAGAGTGGGAAAGGTTATGGAGTTGAATGAGAGAGTTATGAAGTTAAAAAATGAAAAAAGTTATGGATCAGAGAAGTGATGGTTATCCACCATATTCAAAACAATATATTAATAATAATTCTTCAATTGGTATATACCTATTTATATTGAAATAGTTAACCAATTTATATTGAAATAGTTATGTCCCTTATCAAACGGGATAAGAATAAGGATTAGCTTATGTCACTTATCAAACGGGATAAGAGTAGCTGCCGGATATTAATAAGACCCAAATAGAAAGGAAAGGCGGTTCCCCTCTCTCTCTCTCTCTCTCTCTCTCAAATGCCACTCTCTAGTGAAAACCTAGAATTCATTGCGGGCGTACTTTGAAGGGGAAAGCGATATAGGCGAAGAGGGAAGAAGAAGGAGAGGGCGAAGAAGGGGTTGTGGAGGACAGGTTCATCTCAAAACCCCTATCCAAAGAGGTATGTTTTTCTTCTTTGTTGTTGGTTCTTCATCTTCTTCGCCTTTTCTCTTCTTCTTCTTCTTCTTCTTCTTCTTCTTCGATGTTTTTTGGGAGTGAGTGGATGAGCCCTCTTCGTCTTGTTCTCTATTTCTCTTTCTCTTCTTCATGGCTGACCTTGGACATAGAGGGGCAAAGCAGTCACCTAGGGCTTACGGATGGCCCTTAATCCCAAGAAAAATGTTATATATATATTTATTTATTTATTTATTTATTGGGATTATTTATTTATTTTTTATTTGGTATTTTATTGACTTTTTAGAAACTTATCTATTTTACTATTATGTTATGACTCGGGTGGCTTCTCGCCCACCGAGTGGCTTCTCTGCCCTTATTTTGTTGTTTTGTTATTTTTCAATCTTCTGTTCCTCTCACTCCTAATTCAGGCATCGTTGTTACAAATACTTAATGATTATCACTACTTTGCTAAATTTTTTTTAATTTTGTTTAGATTTTTTTTTACAAAAAAGACAATCATATCGGATTATGTGTTGATTTTTTATATTTTTGTGTTATTTTTTAAATTAGAATTTTGTTTATTTGTTATTTTTTGCTTTTTCTATCTTGAAATGCATGTGCTAATTTTTATTTATTTTTATTTTTTAATTTTTTTTGTTATTTGTGTTATCGTGATTTGTTTTTGTTAGGATCCTTTGTGTAAAAATTTGTGAGGGATGGTTTTAAAACTTGTTTAAAAATTTATGCGATGGTAATCACAAAAAAAATTGTGTGAATAAGGGCCTCACTTTAGGATTTCATCTAGGACGTCACCTAACTAGGCTATTTTCAGGGTTAACCTTGTTCTTCTTCTTTATCTATTTCTCTATTCAAGTTTTAATTGCTCTTTATCTAATTGTTCAACATGTGCTTCTTCTCTGCTTATTTTGTTGTGTGTGGCTCATTGAGGGGAGGGGATGATAGGCTGGAATAGCTAAGATCCTAATTGGCTCATGTGGGCTTATGGGTGAGATGAAAGCTCACACCGTTTAGTATCACATCATCTAGCGGACGAAGATAGTATATGCTTATATGCGAGCACAACATTTAACACATAAAGTTTTTTTTCTTTAATTTTTTTTTGAAGAAGGTAGACAATTGTCACCTTGATTGATATTGAGAACAATAATTTAATGTATGTCTAAAGAGAGATTGGGAGAAATTAAAAACTAAGAAGAGTGGGGCGAAACTTGCCCCCACCCATTGCAATTAAGTCTCTGTGTAGAAGATGATTCAACTAGAGGGGCCAGCTGTGCCCATTGATGCGGTTGTGAGCCAGGGGTTCTCGAGGTATAGTTGTTACCCCTTGAACAACACACCATTGCGTGTCATCCAATGTTTTGATATGTTGTTTGTGCGGCTGCATATCAAGATGTGGCCCTATACGCGTGCCTGGCCTGCATAAATGGTCCATGCGCTAACATGTGCCCACTTAGGTACGTGCACAAATCTTGACAAAAAACTAGGATTTTTTGGTCAAATTACAATATAGTGTTGTGGAGATGATTTGTTGATTATGTCATGTTATAATTGTAACCACTTGTCAAATGATTGAATTGTTAGTCAAGATTATTTCAATAATAAAGTCGTTTTGGAAGGTTAGTAGTATTTGATATTTATCTTGTTATTATCTTTTGTTTAGAAATAAGCATCACTAATTAAAATACAAAACTGCATATACTCCGCTTACCACATATACTTTATGCAGTATCCCAGCCACTCGCAAACCACTTATCGCATTATCGAACACTAGTGTCGTCCAAATGGCCCATACTCTAGCGAGAATTACCTCCCTTGGCACCTTAGCTTTTATACTCTTGTCGCCTTGCTCCGCTGCTCTCGGGCAAACCTCGTAGAGTTCCACGATGGTGATTGAGTTGAATGGAGGTCTAGCTTGCAGCCTTGCCCACAACTGCTTAATTGTTGGGCAGAGGTAGAAGAGTGTGAGAGTTCCACGATGGTGATTGAGTTGAATGGAGGTCTAGCTTGCAGCCTTGCCCACAACTGCTTAATTGTTGGGCAGAGGTAGAAGAGTGTGTGACACCAATTTTTCTTTGCTATGGCACAATGTGCAATCGGTAGTGGCCCCGAATACCACTTCATGCAATATTCCTTTGTTAGGAGGTAGGACACGCTCATAGAAAAATAGCCATAGGAATCCCTTCACTTGGAGGGGATTTTGGATTCCCACACCTCCTTAGCTTTTACGCTCATTGTCTTGTTGGATTGCAAGTGACGTCTCCACCAATCATATCCGAGCATCATCACATGACCTCCGCATGCATTAGGGACCCATTGCACCTGATTCGATTGATCGTACAACTGAGAAGCTTCTGCTCTTTCCGAGCAGCTTCCAAGGTGCTCAATTTTGTTGTCTTGAAGGTTTTGGTGCAGGCGTATGTCCCATGTGCCCCTTTCAGAACACCAGAGATTAGCCACCCTCGCCTTTGGGTCACACACGAGGCTGACCAATTCCGGAAGGATAACTGACAAGGTGTACCCATGACTCATCCCCAATCATTCGAGCTACCGACGAGATGTATTGGACCCCTAGGCCGAGGAGGCCCTTCACCAACACCATGGCCCTATGAGTAAGGGTTGGAAGGTGTTCACGCCTTTGAATACCACCGTATCCATCCTTAAAGACCTTCACTCGTCCCACCTCTGGGTTTGAGAGCCAAATCAAAGAAGCAGTACCTAACGTGTCTCTAGAAAGATCAGAAATGGGCAGAGCTGCAATTCTATGTACATGTAAAGAACTCAAACGTGACAACGTATGATAATACGATATGACGACAATGCAGCAATTGTCATTGATCAAGAACGGAATCCAATAGGAACTCGAGTTTTTGGTGTGATCGCTGGGGAATTGAGACATTTGAGTTTCACTAAAATAGTTTCCCTAACTCCTGAGGTATTATAAATAGTGGTAGATGATGCTACATTAGGATATCTGATATAGATCAATTAGTAGATTGTGTCTCACACATATTTTTACTAATTCGTAAATTCATAAATCTTTACTTTACTAATTCATGTCCTCGAGGTTGAGGACCCCGAGACCTCCATCACATTTCCTTATATACACCATGCTTTACTTGATCATGGTGAGCTTTATGGCCTCCGAGGCACCCCTCAACAAAAATTTCCTTCTAACTGAATCCAGGAGAAGTAGAGACGATAAGAAAAAGATAGGGAATGCCAGTGTTCAGAAAGTCGGTGCATGCGGCCACATGCGCGGTTCGGTCAGGTTCAACCGAATTGCATGTCTTCAGGGCAGCCTATATGCAGTGAAGGCCCACATATGCGCCCGCTTTCTGCATGCGCGATCGGATCTTCTTTCGGTTATCTTCGATCTTCCAGTCTTCTTATTCTTCAATCTTCAGATCAGGGCATTTTCTTCTTCAGACCAGGGTATGCTCTCTCTCTCTCTCTCTGATTTCTCTCTCTCTACCTCTGTCACTCTTTCCATCTCTCTGTCTCTCAGCCCCTCTCCCTTTTATCGCGCTTTGTTTCTTTGTCTGTCTCTTTCTCTATCATTCTCTCTCTCTCAACCTATCACTCTCAACCTCTCCTCTCTCTCAGTCTCTTTTGTGAGAAGTATAACTCAATACTTTTGTGCAATGTTTAAAATATTGAATATATTGATATATCGAAATCGTCCCCAAACGACATATCAATCGGCTTTTTTTTATTTACAAAAAAAATGGAAAAAATTGAAAAAACATAAAAAAAAAGATAGAAAATTGTGAAAAAACCAGGAAAATGAATAACAATAATTTCATATTAAGTTATGAATATTTTACAATGGTGTTGGTTTGAAATAAAAATGCATAACTAATTAATTACAACATAAAACTACAAAAGTGAGGAAATTTATTTAAATAGATAATCCATTGCATTGGTCACAAAATCTCCTCCTTGGGGGTCCCACCAATTGGTTTGCTATAACCATAAGAGATGCCACCACTATCATTGCCACCGTGTCCATCATTACTGTCATCCGAATCCTTGTCTTCCTCCTGAATTTCATTATCCGCATCCTTGAAAGCACGGACACTCCGTTCGGGGGGGCGTACCCGTGTCCGACACGTGTCGGACACGGCATGGACACGTGTCGGACACGCCTCCAGCCGTGTCCACTGAGATGGGCTGCAATTTTGGGTCTGGACACGGCCCAACCCAGCCCAAAAATTTTTAAAAAAGAGGAAAAAAACAGCCCCAAACTGATTTAAACAGCCTACAAGATTCCAAAGATATCCACTTAAACATAAGGCCTCACTTAAAAGGTTAAAAAAAACATAAATTGATGCTTGCTTTAATACTTGTAAAACTTTTTATGTATGAAGTATGATATTTTGTATTTTGCAACATTTTGAAAGAATGGTGGTGTATGGAAAACATTTGACTTCATATGGATGCACATTATATATTTATTATATTAATTTATTTATTGCCGTGTCCTAGCCGTATATGTGTCTTATTTTTTCAAAAATTCTGTGTCGCGTGTCCGTGTCCGTGCTTCATAGTCTGCATCTCATGTTTCATTTGATGATCTAACACCTTCTTGGCCCTGAAATTGTGTTGCTGGGATGACTTCATCTTCTTCATCATCGTCGTCATCCTCGTCTTCAGGCTCCTCAATGATCGGCCTTTTTCCCACAACGTCTTGCACCTTGTGATTGCTGAGTCTGCTGCGTGGATTGCCTAGGGCGTTGACGTTCTATGGTGTCGTCGTATGCTTGAAGCTCCACTTGAGACCATGTCAAGTCTTCACCTTGGAATACTGGGTCGTCGACATCTATAATCCACTCATTGTTGTTTTTTCAATGAATCCAAATTGATTGGATCTTCATGTATTGGGTTACGTTGAAGATTTAGGAAATGCTCTAGCAATTTTTGATTATATTGCACGAACACCAAATCATTCAACTTCTTTTGCTTCAACCGGTTCCTCTTCTTGGTGTGTAACGGTTGAAAACAAGAAAATTAAAGTTAAATTTTATAAAGTAGACGAAATTTAAAAATCGTACTTACCAAAATTTGAAAGCACAACTCATATTTTCAAATGTGCACCAGTTTCTCTCACAATGGGAAGATGAACAAGTGAGTCCAAGAATTTTGATGGCGATCTTCCTCAACTCCGGTACCTCGCCCCCGTATTTATCCCACCAATTGACTGAGATATTGTTTACCCTTGCTCTCACGATGGTTCCCCAACTGAACGGTCCTCTTTCCTATAAATAATAATCCAGTTGTTTTTGTTGTATGACTTGCACCTCCGGATCTGGTTCCATCTTCCCCATTGCTTGCACACAACGAAGCATATGTGTTTGAACTGCCGCGTCCCGATCCCTGGTCTTAAACCATACTAATGGATTAAGGACAAATCTTGCATGGTAAATGTTAGACGACATTTGACGAGTCCATCTTTCTTCGGTTACCTCAATAACAAGGCTATATTGCATCGGTCTATGCTGATAGTTTTTCTTGATTTTTTCTTTGGCTCTATCCATTGCATTGTATAAGTAGCCTGTAGAGAGCTTCTCATCTCCATTAACTAATCTCAAGACATGGATCAGAGGAATTTTAGCGTGAAATGCTCGTTGTACACCTTTTCAAAATTGAATAGAAAGAATAGTTCTTTGTGTTTGTTTTCCGATCCCAAGGTTACACTACTTGATCTTCCTCCATTCCTCTGCTACCATGAGTGTTCTAAGTGCATTTTTATATTCCCAAAGCAATTGCAAAGTTAAGAATGATGTGGCAAATCTAGTGGGTCGTGGCCTAACAATATCTCCATTGCGAAACAATCTCATTATATGCAATAATTGTGTGCATAAATGAAAACAGTGATTCTTTTAGTTAAACTAATAGTTCTAATATGTATCTTACGGATGTCTTCTAAAATTAAATCAATGCAATGTGCAGCACATGGTGTTCAAAATATTATGGGGTGTCTATCTATCACTAATTCACATGCAGTTTTATAGTTAGCAGCATTATCAGTTACAATTTAAACAACATTTTCTTTTCTGATAATATTTTCAGTAACATCATTCATTTCTTTAAACAAATATGTTGCAGTGTGTGAATATGCATATGCATCAATTGATTTTAAAAACATGGTTCCTTTAGGAGAATTAGCTAAAAAGTTAATCAATTATCTTTATCTCCTGTTTGTCCATCTATCACACATTAATGTGCAACCATAAGTTTTTCAATGTCCTTTATGTGTGTCTCTAAAATCTTATGAGGTACTCTTACCTCTTCTTGCAAACATGTTTCACTTATCTCATGCATTGATGGTGGGGCTAAACCAGACCCAAATCTACCTACTGCTTCTAATGCAACATGAAAAGAACGTGAAGTTAATGCATGATAAGATACACTTGCAGTGATTGCCTATTTAGCTATCCAGGGCCTCCTCTTAATCTTTGGTCAACTTCATCTTCAACATTACCTCTATAAAATAAATCCGTAGGACCCCTAGTGTTTTTCCTTCTTTGTTTGGGTTAGAGAGCCGTTGGGGGTTTTGCGTAGTACGAAATTGATAAAATACCTGGAAATCTATCAATTTGCGCCATTTAATCGTCGAAATCGATATATTGACCGATATATCAATATATTGATCGCGATTTAAAACTATGCTTTTGTGACATCTATTTTTATATTATTTTATTATTTTTGGTTTAAAATTGTGACAAGATGATTCACCACTTTTGTGACACATGTTCTTATATTATTTTATTTATTTGGTTTAAAATTGTGACAAGTGTCTTTTTATAAATTATCATTGTGTAATGTTTTTATCTATTATTGTTTAATTTGTTTTTATTGACTAAAAACAACATGTTATTTTGTTGTAAATTGTGTTCTTTCATTATTTTTTTTTTCCTTTTCATGTAATTACCACATCAAATGATATCCAATGAGGACAACATGATTTGATTATATTTATATTCTATGGTTAATTTTGCATACCTCCTTTGATGATAGGCATGGAATGTTAGATGCTTATAGCCTTCTAATATTTATCTTGTTAGCAATTATTTATAAATCTTCATCATAGTATCACACATTTTATTAATAAAAAATTATAGAACTACATATACTCCCGCATACCGCATATACTCTGTGTGGTACCCCAATCGCACACAAACTGCATCCCACATTCCTGAACACTGGGGAGTGCTGAAAACCAAATTGAAGGTGATCCTTCCCCTTAAACTGAGTGATCACTCCAGCTAGCTCGCTAGCCTCTTCTCCACTTGTTCGATGAGTGGATTCCACTTGGTCTTGGTGAACCTCCCTTTCACTAGGCATCGGGGGCTGCACTCTCTCCCTGCACTTAATGGGGGCAAGTGCCCCACCCCCCACTTGGAAAGCGGGAGGGAGACCACCTACCCCCCCCCCCCCTTCCACCCACATGGGGGCCCTTGGGGGGCCCCCTCTCTTTTTTCAAAGGGGGAGACACCTAGGGAGACACCTACCCCCCCTTTTAAAAGGGGGACACCTGTTCTGCCTTTTAAAATGGGAGACATGTGTCTCCCCATTTTACTAAAATTTTGGGGCATTTGTGCTTAGTTTTCCAGCACCCCCACCCCATGAACCCAGTTCGGGCTGGCCCGTGTTCAGGCCGGGGCAGGACCCTATGTTTCATCAGGCTGGGTTGGGTTTGTGCCCTACGAGCATGTGCCGGCGGGTTAGGTGTGCGGGCATCAGGCCAAATGCTGATCATTACCTTTTCACTAAAGGAAGACACATTTAAAGTGAGCTTGTGATGCTGGATGGCTTGAAGAGAGAAATTCAACTGTTGCTGGGTAAATTAAAAAAAAAGAAGAAACAATTAATGCGACATAAATTTAGATTTTCATAATTAGGAGAATTATATTCACATTGATTTCTCCATGGTAACAGAATTATTTTGAGTAGTTTTAGTTGATTAACTATTACTTAGATATCAAGTTAGGATCATTTTAAAATAAATTAGAAGATGTTTAGGAGTGTTGTGATGGAATTTTAATCTCTATTATAGGGATATGAATTTGTATATTTTTCCTTTTGTTTTTCTCAATGTTCTCAATGTTTAGGGTGGTTGAGTGGGGAGTCAGGGATTAATCGGTCACTATTTTAATAATATAAAATAATATATAAATATGTGTGTAGACCCAATTAAACATATAGAAAATCAAATCAAAACTCAAAAAATAAAAAATAAAACAATGTAAATGTACAAATTACAAAACCCTAAACTCTCACGTGCATAGCAAGTGAATACAAAATTCTACACTCGCATTACATGACAGCTGCCAAAGGAAAAAAAAAGAAAAAGAAAAGACAAATGACAACTGCCAATTAATTCATCCTTGCCACCTCTTCCCTTTCACATTTCCATCTGTCTCTGGTTTTCCCAAAATAACCTCGCAGACCTCACACTCCTCCGTCCCCGTCAACACCACCTCAGGCAGCGCCGCTACCGCCTCCTTCGACGCCGCAAGACACCTGCGACAGCCCCTTCTGCCCCTCCCCTGTCGTCTCTAGCTCCCGGAGCACGTCCTCGTACCTCCAATCCTCCCTTGACGCTGGCGGAGGCCCCATTGCATGGTGGACCCCAACTAGGCCCGCCTAGGCGATCGGTTAGGCCCAGCCGCTTAGGCAGAGCGCCTAGGGCCTGGGCGATGCGGGAAGTAGCCGCTTCCGCATAGGCGCCGCTTTTTGCCGATTTTAAGAACACTGGTTTTTCTTATGTTTACTTTGTGAGAGTTTTATCTTTTCATTCTTCTTTCGTGCCTCGGAAAGGATTTATAGAGTCGACATTGATCGTCTTCGTCTTGTTCCTCGCGGTGTTTCGCACTTCCGACTACGTCAAGTTCTCTTCAAGCCATCTTGCATTAGTCCCCTCATCTGAATTGGATGTTTTCCCATCCTGGTGCAAGACAACTAGAGTTGTTCCCACCATGCTGGACTTTAAGCTTGATTGCCACAAGCTTTGTTTTCTTCGCGTCAAGTGCCTCTATATAGTCAAAGAAGTGTTCGACTGCCCCAAGCCAATTGAGATAATCCTTGATGTGAAGTTGACCATTGAATTCGGGTAGCTTGACCTTCACCTAGAAGTCGCGGGCACGATCCATCTCTTGTTGGTGTTGATAACCACCACACTACGCGCTTGTCCGGGATCAAGGAACTCATCGAGCTCCTCCTTGGAGAAGTCATTTTTATGATGATGAAGGACTCGATGATTCTGTACCCAAAGTGGAATGGCTTCATTGGCCACCGGTCTCTCCTGATCATGATGAACCGTCATACGCTCCATAGCCTCTATCAAGTGTTGAAAAACAGCCTCCGATGCTTGAAATTGCATGAGCGAGATAAGGTTTTTGTTTTCATGCCCTCCCTTCGCTACGATGGAGTGTAGTTGTAACTCTGATACCACTTGACGTAGTGAGAAGCGCGAAATGCTGCAAGGAGTATACGAAGATCCTTTCTGTAGGCATGAAAGAAGGATGAAAAGATAAAACTCACATAACTAAAATACTTAAATTTTTATTGATTGATTGATTTGCACAACCCTTTTTACGTGTTTAAATATGGAGTTGTGAAAGAGCAAGAAAACAGAAAAATAAAAGAAATGTATACAAATTTAGATCTTATAGGGCCATTAAAATTCCATCAAAACATTGTTAAATAGTTTCTAATTTATTTTAAAGTGATCCTAACTTGATACCCAAGTGATAGTTAATCAATTAAAATAACTCAAAATAATTCCGTTAAAATGGAGAAATCAATGTGAATATGATTATCCTAATTATGGAAATTCAAATTTATGTCACATTAATTTTTTTAAACTTACCTTCCTTAGCAATGATTGAATTTCTGTTCAAGCCATCTTGCATCATCCTACTAAGGATAAAATGGATAATATCTGTGTTTAAGATTTGGGTGTTATAATTTTTAAAATTAGATTGTTCAGTTAGATTGTTATGTGACTTGTTTTCAAATGGATGAACTTGTGATGTAATTATATGATTGAGATTTTTTTTGTGTAAAATTGAAATATGAATTGATTATCTTGTCACATAAACATTGATTTGAGACATTGGAAAACTAAGGTGAATAGTCAATTTACCAAGTTGAAGGAAAATGACATGTTTAAGTGTCTACAATTAGTTTCTGATGTGAATGTAGACATTTTTTTTATAGAAAATGTTACACACCCCATCCATAGTCATGTCTGCAGTCCACACACGTTTTGATTTTTAAAAAATAAGTTATTTTATTAAATAAGGTATATGCTTAATGCTTTTGTAAAAAATGAAATATATCTTCTAATGTACGGACCTATTCTTATAAAAAAATGTTAAATTTTTTTGATGAGGTATATATACCTCGCTTAACAAGGCATATGGGATTGCAGGTGAAGTTGTATACGAGACAATTTATAACAATGCCCATTTTATATGTGTGTTTGGTTTGTTTTGTTTTCTTGTTTTATTTCCCAAGTGAAATGAAAAATAAATCTTGTAGTTTGGGTGATATGCTAAAAGTTGGAATTATCATGCATCAAAGCACTGAATTTGCATGTGAGTAATAAACCTCTACTACCTTACACACTGTATAAGAAAATTTTGCTTATCAATATATTTATTCTTTGTAACATTGTATTCATAAAACATATTTTTCATGCATTTTTTAGTAAATTATAGGAGCAACGATTCTGGAATGAAAGACATGAGGGTCTCCGATACCAAATAATTAGGAAATGAAGGGAAAGAAGAGGAAGACGAAGGGGGGGAACCCTAATGAAAAATGTTGATGGCTCATGTGGTCCGCACATGGTACATGTGGCCTGAGATTGTTTTTCTAAACAAAAAAGCCCATTTCTCACCAAAAGTAGGGTTCGGCACGAAACACTACCCATTTCTCACATTTCTCTTCCCTCTGCCCTTCCATTCGAACACCCTTCCTCCAAATCCTTGTAAACACCATTTTTTCCTTCAAATCTCTTTTTCAAATCCTCTTAAATCACCTTCACATTCTTCAAAACACCATTCCACGTGTATTCTATTGTTCATTCCCTTTTCCAATGATACTTAATTTTTTGTGTGATATTTGAATAATATATGATGGATGATGTTTATTATTCTACATTTTGTTGTTTGGCAGTGTCAATCCTTTCCTTTTTTGGTTTAAGATATATGCCATCTCCCAACCACAAACCCGAGATCCCAAAATCACAACCATGCATCTCACCATACTTTTTGTGTTTTTGTTTTCTTGATGGTAAACAAAAAAGTAGATAAACATTTTAAACGAAATGTTGAATTTTCTTCGTCCGACGATAATACCTTCTATGATCGTAAGGCGAAGAAGGCCTTTGAAAGAACCTTTAGTAGTTTCCCTCTGATCCTTGAATGCCAAATTGTCATCGAGAAATTCAAAGATGTACCATTATATCGCAACATTCCAACAATCAGTGTTCGGATACACAACCTGTGTGGCCGCATATGCGGTTTGGTTGGGTGACTGAACCACATATGACATAGGCGGGCAATATGCGGCCTTGGTCAGCATATGCGGGCCGATTCCGCCTGTGCGCTTGGTTTGGTAAACAGGTCGGGCAGGCCCATTTGGCCCGCCCGACCCTTTTACGACTTAAAAAATAAAGAAACATGTCGGTCCTAATTTCATCGAGACCTTCTTCAAGACATCTTCATCAAGTTGGCTCTGATCAACGAGCAAATGGGCCCGCCCGACCCGTTTACTACTTAAAAAAAAAAAGAAACATGTTAGTTGGTCCTAATTTCATCGAGACCTTCTTCAAGACATCTTCATTGAGGTGGCTCTGATCAACGAGCCTTCATTGAGCTAGGAACCTTCTTCATCAATCTGGCCCTAATCGATGAGCCTTCTTCGGCATCGACAACTTCTCTGATCTTCGACAACTTCTCTGATCTTCAGGTCTTTTTCAATTGGATTCTTCTTCTTCGATCTTTAAGCCTTCATCTCTCAATCCCTCGACTTCATCTTCTTGAGTATGCTCTCTCTCTCTCTCTAATATGTGTTTCTCTATCTCTCAGTCTCTCATTCCCTCCCCATCTCTATCAGTCTATCTCTCATTCTCTCTATCTCTTTTTATTATGTTTAAATCTTTATTGTTTGTTAATGTGTTATGTTTACATTTTTTGTAAACTCTGTTTTTATTATTTAATTTATGTGGTAATATGTTTGATTATGTTTACATTCTTTATAGATTATTTGTCTTTTGAATTTTTATGGTTAAATAGATTTATATATCTAATTTATGGCTTTTCATTGTATTATAGGTGTCGCCATGTTACTACTAAGTGGATTGTTGCTGGATATTCTTTTGCATCTAATATAGAATCATTTTTTATTAGTAAAAAAATTATAGAACCGCATATACTCCTTCACACTGCATACACTCTGTGCGGTACCCCAGCCGCACGCAAATCACTAATCGCATACCGCATATGCAAATATTGGCAACCATATTTGAATCTCATGGTTGGATGAACATTACACGGCTTGGTGGTGTATCTTATCCTCTTTATGTGCATTGGATTTATGCCAACATTCACGATGTGAATACTAATGATCACGCTTTCAGAACTTATCTTCATGGCAAATTTTATACCATTTCTGTCGAATCCATAGCCGACCCCACCTACAAATTACTCATGTGCCTGATGCCATAGATCATAGGAAATCTGCATTGAAACCTGATATTTCTGAGGAGGTTATCCACTTTTTATACGAGGGTCGGTGGATGCTGGTACCGTCACCTCTGGTGAGAATAACCTATGCCCCATGTTTATAATAGAAGATTTGACGTGGATAACTCATGTTTAAATGTGGATAACCTATGCCCCATGTTCAATGTTTGTAATAGAAGATTTGACGTGGATAACTCATGTGAAAATGACAATAATACCCTCGCATGCCCTCCTCTTTAATTCAAAGGACGGACGCTGTTGTTGAACTTGTCCTTTTCAAGGAACACGACAAGCCTTTAATTTTATTCCACCATTTGTATTCCCAATGCAAACCCATCTACCACCTTCTAAATACCATTGTTGCTCATAATATCATTTCTATCGGGCATAAGAGTGATATTTCTGAGGACATAGTAAACTTCTTTACATGCTTGGAACCAACATTCGAATTGATCTTTCTAACATCATTTTTTATGTCATCACCGAAGCATTCGTTTGCCAAACGAAAATGGACTCTCTTCCTTTCAGTGTGTTGATCAATGACTTGATTAAATCCTTTGGGATTGAAATCTCTCAAAAGAGCCCACAACACACTCAAAATCTCCTATCGATGATTCTACCAGGAAGAGGAGTGAGGGGCAACTAAAGAAGAAATCAGCTGTCGGTGGCTGCTAGCATAGAGGCTCCCGAGGGTCAAGTGGAGCAGTTTGCTGCTGGTGACATGACAATGCCGGTGATATGTCCACCGGTGAAATCTATTTTCTCTTGTGTTCATGGTTGGACTCACTGAACAACATTGACGGGCGGTTTAATAGGATTGAAAGTTGCATAGACACGTTCGATGCGACTATTCACTCACAGTTCGATCACGTCGATGCTGGGATAACTAAAGTCTATCTATGAATTGTCATGCGAGGGCGATATTTTGGGACCATGGGTATTTTGGGTTTGGGATCATTCTTGATTCCCCATGATCACAATCAACATGAACAACATGGAAGATCATCTAGTCCACAAGAATGAATGAATGATCATCTGGGATGTTTTTTGTTGTTTTGTAAAGTTTATCGAATTTCATTATGAATTGGTGAATGTCTAGAACATTCTTTTTATGATGGTGAATGAATGTTCTTTCTTTATTTGGTATATGGTTGTGCATAGGTTAATAGGGTTGTCATGGTGAGCAGTCACTGAACACCCATTAATGGGACAGATCTTGAACATTTAGAACTCATCGTTTGAATTCCGTTCGAACTATATTCGAACGGTCAGAGACTGTTTGAATGCCCGTTCGAACGATATTTGAAACGGACAAGGACTGTTCAAAGATCATTCGAATGTTCTTTGAACAGTGGGGATTTACCGATCGAATGCCATTCGGACGGCAATTTGAACGCCCTCGGCCCGTTTGACTTGCCGTTTGAACAACATTTCAAACTGTGAACTTTTGTTTGAATTTTTGTTCAAACGACATTCGAAGACAGATGGGGGTTTTACCGTTCGAAAGCAGTTCGAAGGGCAATTCGAACGGTCTCTGTTTGTTCGAACGGCAATTCGAATGCTCTCTGTCCGTTCAAACAACATTCGAATGGTGTGTTGACCGATTCAATTCTAGTTCGAACAAAATTCAAAGACGGGTTTTTATCGTTTGAATGACCGTTCAAACTATATTCGAATGGTAACTGAGCGTTCGAACCTTCTTCAGGCGTTCTAATACAGTTCGAATTTGTTTCAAACTTTTAGTAATCTAAAGTTCTTTTTCGGTACCTCAAATGAAAACATGTATGCCCAAGTGAAAATAATGATGCTTGAAACTTTGAATTACATAGTTAAACTTCGAATTACATAGCATTCTAAGGGATCACTGATAATAATAGCCTAGTGAAGAAGCTAAAAACTCTTCATTTCCCTCTTGGATCCATTGGAGAACACCATCTCCATCGTCCGGATCGTCCTCATCGAAGTAGACACCGGGCTGTGTTGAAGTATCCTCTTGTAATGGAACTTCATCATGTTCATCTTCTTGTCCCTCCACTTGCACATCTTCTTCGGCCGTTGGTTGCTCTTTGATCTCTTGTGTTGATCTTCTTCTTGTTGATCCATTGTCGCTTCCTCTACGAACGTATATCCTATGTGGGAGTGAATCATCCAGATCATTATCATTGACGTCTTTTCTAAACGCTTGCCGCTTGACTTCCTTCCATGTCAAGCAATCTCCCTTGTCATAAAAAACTCTCACCTCCCACTTATGTGATCAATCTTCATCTTCAAGTGTTGTAGATATTAGATCATAGAATCCGGGCTTCTCATGCAATTTTGAGAATCACTCATTCAGTTTTTGGTTGTACATGATGTAAATCAAATCATTCAACCTTTTGTTTTAGATGGTTTCTTTTCTTCATGTGGAATTGTTTAAAGGTACTCCAATATCGCTCACATACAGAGGCCGATGATGTGAGACATAGGATCTTCATTGCCAATTACTCAATTCTGGTACATCTACACCATAGTAGGACCACCTTCAGTTGGCTTGACGGTAGTCCGCTGTCTTCTCGCAATCTCCCTCCCGAATAAGCCCACTGCGTCCTGGTACATGTTTAGCAACCAGATCCTACTTTGCAGGGTCGTCAACCATCTTCTCCAATACGTCCAAGAATCCCCCAAAATGATTGTTTTTCGTGAGGTGAGTCTATCCTAAAAATGCCGGGTATGCGTGGGGTTGAAGAGGGTCCTATACTTTTGGAGGGGGGGGGGTGTGTTGTAATTGAGTAGTAGTTTTTTTATGTTTTCTCCCTCTCACTGGTAGATTTCTCCTCTACCACGTTTTTGTTGTCTTGCTTTGGGCATGTTATCATTTATTAATAATATTGAGGCTCATGCCTACCATTCCCATCAGAAAAAAAAACACTAAAATAAATCGGGATTAAGGTAAAAAGCAGCATGATAAAGGGAACTCATTTGGTGTTCCCATCTCCTATCGATGACAAAGATTACATTCCTAAAATTTCTTTCCCTTTGGGTGAGGTTCTTTTTAATTTTGGCCTTTGCATTTTCCATTGCATGCCAAACATATGGAAGTGATAGTTTTTCATTCCCATCGACCATCCTTAATACTTGTAGTAATGGTGTTGTGCACTTGCTTATGTGATGCACAATACCCTTCAAAAAGTTAGTTTCAAGGATGCTCCTTTCCACCTTGTCCTCTGCACACCCTTGCCCAATGTCCTTCATTCCATTCGGAAGAAACGACGAATTGTCTCAAAGCTTGTCTATGAAAATAGAGGTTTTGTATACATAGGATGTGTGGCAAATCGAATGATTCCCGACCTTACAAGGTTTCCTTTTAACTTCTGCCTCATGAGATGAAGAAGTTGTGAGTGTTTATACATGAATACACAAATCTTACGTGCTTTAGCTATGATGGACATGTTTTCTTTACATATTTATTTAATCATTAAATTAATGTAATGTGCGGCACAAGGTGTCCAAAATGGATGAGGCCACCTTCGTTGAAGCTCACCCGCAGAAATGTAAGAAGTAGTGTTGTCTGACAACTTGGACAACATGCTCCGGACCTACTTGGGCAATGACATTGATTAATTGATTATACAAGTGGCTGTTTGTGAGTGTGATGAAGCATCAATAGATTGATAAGTAACGTGCCAATGGGACAATTAACTAGAAAGTTAATGAATTTTCGACCGACCCGTGCGGTCCAACCATCAGCCATGATACTACACCCATACAATTTCCAATTCTCCCTACATCAGCCATGATACTACACTCATACAATTTCCAATTTTCCCTACATCAGCCATGACCTTGGCCAAAATCACCTATTTTCTTTATCATTTTCTTGAATGGGGCCATAGCAGCAGCATTGAAAGCAATTCCAACGTGAGAAAAATTGTGCAATGCTATGATATGTTTCATTCGGTGGGTCCAACCACCCCGTGCGAATCATCAGCTATGATACTACACCCATACAATTCCAATTCTCCCTTTATTGGTTTTCCAATTCCCTTGTTGCTTCTAATTCACTAACCAACAAAGGTCCGACCAATTGGTATGAGGTGGGTGGTTTAAGACCTCGGCCAAAATTACCTACTTTCTTTATCATTTTCTTGAATGGAGCCGTAGTAGCAGCATTGAAAGCAATTCCAGCGTGAGAGAAAAATTGTCCAACCATTAGCCATGATACTACACCCATACAATTTCCAATTCTCCTTATATTGGTTTTTCAATTCCCTTGTTGCTTCTACTTCACTAACCAACATAGGTCTAGCCAATTGGCATGGGGTGGGTGTCGTAGCAGCAACAGTGAAAGCAATTTCAGCGTGAGAAAAATTGCGCAATGCTACGATAGGTCTCATTCATCTCTTTTTTGAAGTGGCTCTCTATGGATGTTTGGGTTTGAGATGTATTCCTACTCTTAAGATCGACATCGCTACCTCTACAAAACATCCTATCAAGAGGTCCTCTAGAACGATCATGTACTCTTTTTTTAGGTTGGGATGATTCGGGGCGAGAACTAGGGTCGGGTTGTGATTAAATGGGAACAACATCATCATCTACAAAGCACAGACACTTCCCCGGAGGTGCCGTACCCGTGTCGGACACATGTCGGACACGGACACGGCTCCAACCGTGTTTGCCTTCATTTTGGCTAGGACACGCCTGGGACACGGCCCAGCCAGTTTCAGCCTAAAAGTAAAAAAAGAAAAAGAAAATGAAGGCCCAAACATAGCTCACAAGTATTCAACCATTTAAAAAGCCTAGAACAACTCATTTAAACAAAATCTTTTTCTTAAATTAAAAAAAAATGGTGATTTATTAGTTTAAAACAGTGATTTATAAAAATAGTGGTTTATTGGTTTAAAAATGTGATTTATAAAGACTTGTTTAGTGTTGTGTTGTGTAGTGTAGCGAGTGTTGACTAGTGAAACAAATAAACACAAGAGATTGAGAGAAGAAGATGCAAACAAATGATGAACTCCTCAACAGTGTCCTCCAAAAGCATTCAAAATCCTTTAGCTGATGTTTGGTTCGAGAATAAGCCCAGAATAAATTGGAATTAGTCGGAATAACCTCATTATGGATGTTTGGATGACTGGAATAAATGAGAATCTATATGTCATAATAACTAGCATAAACTGGTATATGGATTCCATCCACCTATTAAAATTAAGTTATTCCAGGTCATTCAAATAAAAAAAGCTTGTGGGTCCATTGTCAAATCAATTGTCATCACTTTTATAAATTAACTGGTATCATTTTTTTATCTTTTATAAATATTTATCCACACTTTATTTACATTTTATCCAAACAACAAAAACTTTATTATTACGTTTTTTAATGAGAATAATTTAAAACACAACCAAACACAAAATCTTTTTATCCTTATTTATACTAGAATAGTTATAAATCTTTGAATAATTTAATTCTCGAACCAAACATGGGCTTAAGGCCTACTTTGTCTTCAACAACACCCTACAATCAAAATACAATGCATTACACACAGGAATAAAGTTGAAATGAAAAATTTGAAAGAACATAAGCTATGATTGAGAGTTGGAGAGATTTGATAGTTTGGTGTGCATTTGGGGTTCAAATGGATCCCAATATATAGTGGAAACCCCCCAAAAAGTGGGCAAAAAATACATTTCAAATGGCTAGTATGGAACTAGCCGTTGGCGCCACATGCGCTGCACATGGTGCATATGCGGCCTCTTGGCTGCATGTGCAGCAAATGTGCCACACTTGGGCGGCACATGCACTGCATCCTACTGGGCACACATCGGTACGTGCGGCTATATATATCGGTACGTGCGGCTACACTTTGAACTATGATAGTTACACAATCTTTATGGGGAGAGAATATAGCTGCCCAATTGTTCTCTAAGTACACCCTCCTTTGTTGAAAGACATTCACTGGGTATTTCAAATGCTCCAACAAATCGCATGTGGAACCAATTATTGGAAGTTTAAAAGATTCTACGATCACCGCGCTTTTATCTTTTCATGAACCAGTGCCATTTCATCAATATCATCAAAAGAGAAATGGGACCTAAGGGTCATACCCACCTTCCCCCAAAGCTTCTCACTAAATGTGCAATTGAAGAATAAGTAGTCCCTTGTCTCATCATTTAAACCGCAAAGCTCGCAGGTGACATTGGAATTTTTCACCGATTTCGATTTATTAATCTTTGTGAGAATTTTGTCAAGTGTGAGTAATCACATGAAGCAGTAGACCTTTAAAGGGGCGAAGGCACCCCAAATAAGGCACTCTAAGCAGAATAGTGAAAAGGAGAAGGGTTCTTGTTTAGCATCCTATAAAAGGACTTCATGGAAAATTTGGAACGAGGGGACAACTTCCGTAGCACTGAATCCTCCACCTCGAAGTTCAAGTCTACCTCTTGGAGAGCCGCAAGGAACGAAATTAACTCCTCTTCTACATCATTAAGGCTACGCCGCAATTGTGGGATCCAAATGATTGAATTTTCACAGCAAGTAAAAGAATCACAAATGATGTCATTCTCATCAAACTCCATTCAGAATAGATTGGGAAAGAGAAAAAGCCGTAGAAGCTCCACGAAGTCAATTGTCCTTCCAAAATCGGGTTTCACTTTCACCCCGTTACATGGGGAGAGAACAATCATCTCTTTGATCACCTTGGTCAACTTAAGTATGTCCTTCACCTTTGATATAATAACTCTATGATGAGGAATCAAAGACAATCTTGAACTCCCCGAATAATACTTCTCATGAATGACTCTAATCCACAAGGAGTCCGGATTGTCCATCATTCTCCAAAGCCATTTCCTTATTAGAGCTTTGTTCATGTTGTAGAGATTGATAACACCCATGCCACCTTTTTTCTTGTCCCTACTAATAACGTCCCAATTTGCTAAGTGAGGACCATTGTCGTTTTCCTCGGTACCGTTCCTTTGAAAGATCCTTGTTTTTTCCATCTTCTCGAGGATATCACAAGGAACTTTGAAGATAGGAAAAAAGTATAGAGGGACGTCAGTGAGCACCGCTTTGAGAAGCACAGCGCCACCCGGTATACCACATACTTTTAGATGTTTCATCATGAAACAATATATAAAATGTTTATCGAACATGTTCTTCTTGCACCATACATGTGTTCTTCACACATGCATGGTACTAGTGTATTATTATTCTATATTTGTTGTCATGTTTTTGCCATGTTAGTGTCCTATTTTTTCAAAATTTGCCATATCACCATGTGTGTGTTTCCGTGTCCCATGTCTGTGTCTATGTTCATGCTGCATGGAATACAACTTAACTTAAAATGGAATTAACCAATACATAATTTTTGGACTTATCCCTTTACTATTTTTTAAGTTAAAATGCTGTTGGTTTATTTAAGGAATTTAAAACTGCAATAAAGGATAAGACTGAATTGTTTGGGTTGTTTCCAAACTTGTACCAGGGACCAATGTCTATACTGCTTAGGAGTAGCAACATGGGTATGGTTAAAGGTGCTCTTAGGATAAGGGCAAGACCCTAACTTTTATGAAATCAGCCAGAAATGATATGTTAAAATGTCTATATAAGGGTAGATGTGACCCTCTATAAAACTAAGAGCAGAAAATGTTCCATGTAACTGACCCCACATTGTTGGGTGAATGGCTTTGTTATTATTGTTAATTTGTTAATAGTTTTAGAAACTGGTCCTGAAGGTGGCCTGAATTTATATATTGTTTTAGATTGATTATGAATAAATTTTAGGTTGTGCTATTTGTTTGTTTATGGATTCAGCCTGAAGATTAGTTTAAAAGTGTTGACTTTCTTTGATCATCTTTCATCCATATTTTTAATATTTGCTCTTCCTTTCTTGATCATTGAGCTAGATGCGCCTTGTGGTGTTAGATTGGTATCGGAGTTTTGAGTGTTTGCGTTTTCCTCGAGTGAATTCTCAACAATGAATCTTTCATGTTTATGTGTTCGTCTTCAGTTAAATACTAACTTTTTCTCATGACCAAATTTAAGTTTATGGTAGCTTTGTTGCTTGTATTTTTTTTTTTTTCGGATTTTTTCAGCTACAGAACTGACAGAAATTAAAATTGCTTACTCTTATATCAGAAGAAAAATTCTGATTTCCCATGTTTATGTGTTCATCTACAATTAAATACTGACTTTTTCTTATCACCAAATTTAAGTTCATGGTAGCTTTGTTGCCTGTATGTTTTTTTTTCCGGATTTTTTCAGCTACAGAACTGACAGAAATTCAAATTGTTCTCTTATATCAGAAGAAAAATTCTGATTTCCCATGTCAGAAGTTCCACGGAATTTATCAGCTGGAGTTGACCCAGAAGAAGCAGGGCCTGACTATCTTGGATTCTTCAAACATGCCTTGCTAGAATTACTCTCTTACAATGGAGACGTATTTCCATATCATGAGCCTTCGGTTTTAACATCTTCAGAAGAAAGATTGTTCAGCAGGGGGATAAAAGGCCTTTCTGATTTCCAGATAGAAAAATTGACAGCAATGCTTAATGAAAGTAAATTTGCTCTAGATCATGAAGTTGATGAGGTTAGTTCACATCTCGCATTTTCATTAACTAGTGTAATGGTTTGAAATTGGTAGAGATATGCTTGCTTTTAAAATTATGATGGCATTACTGCAAATTGTGGTGTTTGTTTTGAATCACTGAAGTTATAGATCAGTATGCATTATGTTAACTTGTATTTCTTATTTATGTTTGTTACAGCATGTGGCATATTAATCACAGAAGTCATTTAGAACTATGTAGCACATCACATATTTTCTTCTATTTATATTGGCTACTAAGTCCGCATGTCATTCATTTCTCTCAGTTATGAACATATTTGAATTTTGCTGCATGTGATGAATACGATGATTCCAGACAATTGAGCAACAAGTTGTATTGATGGTGACATTGAATGTGATTGTGTCTTATATGCTCGATATTGTCTGTTGGTCCAATCAAATTCTCTATATATCCCCGATGAAAAATGTGCTGCATAAGTTTGCAGATCCATATGGACTTCATCATGTTTGTAGTCATTTGGTTGTTTCATTTTCCAGATGTTCTAAAGCGTTGTATCAAATTGTTGAGTTCTTGAGACACCATTAATACTTCTTTGTTATGTAGAGATGATACTCACACACACAAACACCAATCCTGTTCCCCATGGCTAGGTGATCAGGATTCTGATTTTTATATTCTGTCCATTGTAAGTTCTTAATTTCAGATAACTAGATATGTTTGTGCCCGTCCACCTATGTCTGGAGCCATTAATGTTCTGTCTGAAAATTTGATTTGAAGAAATCATGTATGTGGGATCTGTTCTCCCCTATTGTTAGTGAACATCTTGAGACATTTCAAACATTTTCTTGGTATTTTGCATACCGTTTGCTAATGATTATATTTAAAGAATTAATTTTGGAAGCAGGTATGCGATCGTGTATTCCAATTTCAAAAACATCTCCCTGAAAATGAAGGCATTCCCTGTTATTTGGATGCAACAAATGAAGGCATGAATGAGCGTTTATACAAAAAGCAGAAATCTACTTCCTCCTCTCTTGGTAATCCTCTTGACGGGCAAGCCAGAACTTCCGGAACTCCTTTATTGAAAAAGGTCCATGTTTTATCACTTTCTTCTGACTATATATTGTATACATCTATCTTTCTTTTTTTATTTAAGAAATATTGAAATAGTTCTATTGTGTCTTTCAAACAACAGGAAAATAAAACTTTATAAATTCAATGCACAAATGGTTTGCATCCTTCAAGTTTATTTTCAGATATAATAGTGGATGAGGAGGAATAATTGAATCACTTTTGACATGTTTCATGAGACAGCAAGAAGTTAAATTTAACTATTGGTTCTGATGGTAAATACACAGATTTAATTTATTAATACTTCATTTGCAGCAAATACATACCACCACCCACACATGCACATACACAAGGGAATGATTTTGTACTTGCAGAGTGAATTACTAACCAAATGTGATTACTTTTATGACATTTAGATACAATTGCTTTTGCTATTAAAGAATTAATGGCACTTCTAAGGCCCTATTTGAGATAGCCACAGCACTCCTTTCCGTTTCATGCTCCTAAGCCCGTAATTTTTTTATTTGCCTATAGAAAAGAGGACAATGCATTCAATACATAGAGAAAATGCATCTGGTGTTACTTGCATTGCAATTGCTCTGTTCTTTGATTGTTGGCAATCTCATTTGTTTTGATCATATTTAGGAGCATACTAACTTTATCTTCCCTTTTCTCTCAAAAAAAAAAAAAAAAAAAGAAGAGGAGCATATCAGCTAATTAAGTAGAACTAAAATAATATGGGATTAGCTAATTTCTAGAAAGATCCATCTTCTCCAAATGTCATCTGTGTGGTATTATTCTTTAAGATGAGAGGATCTTTATCAGCATGTATAGAGCCATCCTTGAGCTATAACTGGTTTTTAGAGCAACCCGGGTATTCCTATTTCTGCATTCCCAGTGGGTCACTGCTTCGTAGTATATGTAATTTATGCTGTCCTTGGACTTCCTGATCTGATTTTAGAGGAAGTATGGAATTCCATCACAGATTGTTGTACTTAGATGAAGTATTAGTTATTGTCATCTGATCGTCAGAAAGAATGTTATATGACAAAAAGATATATACTTCATGAGTAGACAGTTCTATCATATGTTCAGTGGAGTTTCAATACAACTAAGAATAGTCTTCCAAGCAACATGGTTCTTTGACTTGTTTTATATTCTTGCCATAATGAATTAGGATATTATGCACAGCAGCTTTCTCCTGTCTGTAAGAAAAATTGGATTTTAAAAACATAGGAAGCATTGAATATCATGTGTCCAAGTTTTCCATTTATTTGTATTATTTCATAATTACGAACAACCATCTGCGTTCTGCACTTCCACCACTCTTTGGGAATTCTTTTGAGCTACTTGAACTGCAGAAACTATGTCATCATACTTGAAATTCTCTGTTCTTCACATATGATTTCAGCGACCATTTAAAGAAAAAATAAATGAAATGACAGTAATTGTGCATCTTCTCCTCTAAACATTATATCAGGCAACCATCCTGTACATCAAATTATCTGCCAATAATTGGCAACTTCATGCCGCTGCTTCTGCATTTCAAGCCCTCTTATCATAAAACAGTCTTATTGGATAAGATAAATTAATGGAGCATGGACACATCTAATATCAAGAGACCAAAGTGTTTGTTTGTATCAAATCAACAATATAATTTTATTGACTTGAATCATTTCTCTTGGGGATTCTTTATCTATAGAGTTAAGAGCTCTGACCATTGATATGCAATCTGTTTAGAGTGAAAGCTTAGGGAAGATCAGAATTTTGTCCTATCATGTCCATTTCCATTATCTTTATGCTTTGTGAAACATATACCCCAAGGATGTACCAATTTCTGTACTTCAGGTTGTTTTGTCAGCAAGTATAGTTATATTGGTTATTTGATCACTTTATGTATTGTCAATTTGGATCCTGAAATTCATGTAGGTGGACAATGAATTTCAAAATCTCTCATTCAACAACGAATTAGGAACAGACGAAGCTCGAAAAATAGATGCAAAGGTACTTAAGTGGATTTTTTATGATAATTCATGGCAGATTTAGAATATTGGAGTATTTTCTGCGATTTTTTACATCTTACTGAACTGCGCATATGTTCAATATGCATATTGGGCAAGGAACCCCAACAAGAGTTGAAAAAACCTCAGGTGCATAGAATAGCCCACAAACCTTTTGCACCATGTAAGGCTGGTGGGATTCAAAGTAGAGACCTATGGGGAGCAAATCCATGCGTCTAGCCAAAGAGCCATCCTGTGTGGGCTCTGTTTGTTGCATGTGTAACTAACATGATTACAGATAATCACAAGTCACAGGCTTGTGCTTAAAAGATGAGGTTGCCTTGAATAGTTTGACTAAAATTGAATTTTATTTTCAGCTCAGGAAGATGGGACAGCAACTTGAAGAATACATGAATATTTTGATGTCCATGTTCAGGTATTATATACTCTGGACCTTGCTCATAGTTGTCAGGAGCATCATGATAATTTGAACACACTGCTTTGGTTCCTATCGTGATGGAGTTCTTGTTAATGTTCGGATATGCATAATTAGAGAAGACTGGGTGTTCCCGGTGGTTTTAGGACAATATTCATTTCTTTGAAATAAAAGGGTTCATGGAGAAGCTGCAAGTTGGAGTAGCAGTTAAACCTGCAGCATGGCTAAGTACTTCTGAGGGCTAAATCTTGAGATGCTCTCAAAGAATTAGTTGGTTTATATAACTATGGTTTAGTATTAATATTAAAATTAATGCCATTGCCAACAATGACCTTTGAGGATACTTCTGTCTGTCCAAAGTACTTTTACATCACATAGCCTAGAAGTTTGGAATTTTCCAGATTGACGACACCTAATTCTCAATTGGGACGTGGGAGTTTGATTTTTGTCAACAATTGAGTGTGTTTATTGCTTGACTCGGTAATAATTGAAACTATAATTGTCATTTTATAATATTATAAAAGTGAGCCTTATGTAATATTCAAAGCACCACAAAGCACGAGGAACAATATAAAAAGTTGATGTCTTATGGAACCCTATGGCACTCACTCTCTCTACATGAAGATGGTCCTCTTAAAGCGAAGTCGTGGAGGTAAGTTGATGTTCTTATGTTCAACTAGGGGGTGTTTTAGTGGAAACCAAAACAGCAGGTCTGACAGGAAACTGAAATCCAATGATGACCCAGAGACTTGTTATCCTTGTTACATTGGCATGCATCTTTTTTACCATGGGAACAAATACTAGAGTTCAGACAAAGGAGCTGACATTTTTCTTTCTGGCAAGGTTTCCATGTATGTAACCTAAATTTTAAAGAAGTTTGTTGAGTTTTTTATTCCCTAGAAGCAGGTGATGCATAATTTCTCTGGCAAAGTATAAATGGATGCCTTAATGGCACTGAAGGATTGTCCATGGATTATAACCTTGCTTGGAATCTATATCGATGGACAGCATATTAGACATGAAGAATAAAAGTGTTAAAATGATCATGTTTAAATTCCATTTTTGGCCAGTCTCCATGTTTCATACTCTGTCTACAGACGATCAGGAGAGAACCCTTCGTGCATTTGACACCCATGGTAAAAATAAGATTTTCCATTAATATAGTTTGCTTACATGCATCTATGTCTGATAATTGTATGCAAAAATATCTGGAAGGACTTCTCACTGAAAGAACAATTTCATTCTTCCTGTTTAGAGTTTTTTTCGGAAAATTGGATGCGCAGTCCTTTTGGCAGCCCCGTTTAGTTTTTGAAGTATATATTTGTCTAATGAAGTACATTTTTTTAATAAAAAAAATGTGTACATATTCATATTAATTGAATGCATGTATTTTTGTGGTTTTTGTAATATAGTATAAACTGACCGACTCAAAAAAGTATATACTAACATAGTGGAGTACACTGCACTACGCAATTGCATATGTTGTGTTAGTGCAATAGCTACTGCAAATGGTGTTGCAAAACGGATTGAGTATATTGATATACTATCAAATGTGTAGATAAACTGTCAGGTTGTAGAGTTTTTGCAGCAAGTTATTCTGTTAGGAACTTGTTACAACTGTTATTTTCCAACTAGATTGGCTTTCCAAACAAATGTTGGTTGTGTTTATCTTATTAGATGTGATTTAAATATTTTCGATTAATATTTTGTTTGCTAGGATGGATCCAAAAAAATACACATTATGAATTATCTTATCAAATCACCTCTTGCCAGTTCTATGATCACCAATTTGGACTCATTTTGCAGGCCTATGACCCTTGCTGAGAAGCAACAACTACTCAACATGATAAAGAAGATCCCACGAAATGCACTGGACCGTGTCATAAATATCATCCAAAGCAGGAAGCCTTCGGAAAGTAATCCACCCGATGAAATTCATGTCGACTTGGAAGAGGAGGTTAGTTTCGCATTGAAGTGAGATTGTTTGGCCTCATCAATTACTTTAGGGCATCGATACACTCAGTCCTTTTTATAGTCTTGTTTGCAATCACCTATCACATTATAAGCTCCACTATGTCAATGTATACTCTTTTGTGAACGTAAAAATATATGCATTCAATTTATACAACTATATACTTTATTTTATTTTTTTATAAAAGAACGTATTGCGTTAGCCAAGAATCAAAACTTGTTTAAAGGGACTGTATAAAGGACTGAGCGTGACATATACCATTACTTAATGTCTCATAATTGATATTTATGGTTTATTTTTCTTTCTTAGGATGATGTTACCCTTTGGAGATTGTACTTTCATGTGAAATTAGTGGCGACAGCGAACAACATCTCATTATAGTGTTTTGATGTACATGCAAAGATGTATATGGAGGTGTTTTTTCCCCCTCAAGATGGTCAGTTCCTCTCTTACATATTAGATATACTGAACATGTTATACTGAACAGCCCCAAATTTTGGTTCATCAAATGGGGTTACATGTCAATACTGAACAGCCCCAAATTTTCATCAAATGGGGATGGTTATATCACATACATTGAAAATGATTGAAAATCGAAATATCTAATTGTGCTCCTCTGGTGATGTTACATGATCATATTAATGTAAGTTTGTTCAATAAATCTAGTTAGATTCATGCCGTGTTGTATGAAGGGTGGTTTTTTTTGTTTTTTTATTTTTTATTTATTTTTATTTTTTTGGAAATTGATCTGTTTGATTGCATTAGCATTTTTGTTTGTTGGCCTTTTGTTTTGTAGTACAACTCTTGGATGATTTTAGGGACAGCACCCCCGCATCCTCTGAACTTTTTGAAAGGTGTATATTTGATGTATCTAAGCATTTACTTTCATGAAAATCAAGTTCTTACTCCTGTAAATAATATAGTGAATCGTGTGAGGCTGCAAATAAGGATCATGTGTAACAGTGTCTTTTGTCTCTCTTGTTTCTGTGCGTTTTTTAGTAGGTTTCTTTATATATTCCTTTTAAATATTTATTTGTTTTTATAATAACATAGTTTTATTGTATGTCACCAATCTTTCTCAATGGAAATATGCAATATTATCACTTGTTATAATTAAAATTAACTTAACTAGATTTATTACTCTTAAAAAAGAAAAAAATAACCTTTAATATTTGCTATAATGGAGACCGGGGTCGAACCGGGGCGTTCTCTATGGACTGGTGCAACTCTTCCACCCTACTTATGGGGCGACGTGCGTGTGGTCGCACTTGTTGACATAAAAAACGGATCAGACGAGAGAAAAGAAGAACCCCACATGAGGGAGGATTTGGTGATCTTGTGTGGGTACCTTGGAGGGGTTTTCTGAGTGGGGTTTGTTTTATGGTTTGGGTTTGTTGAGGAGTAACCAAGACGGGATTGTTTTTTGGAGAGGTAGAGGGCAGTGGAGGAGGAGGGATTGAGGTTAGTCTCTCACCAGTCAGTGACGGTCTCGGACGGCGACCGTTGGGGGGAGGTGGAGATGAATGAATCAATGGGTTCAGGAGGAGAGAACAGGGTGAGAATAAGAGAAGAATCAAAAGGAGAGAGAACTGGAAAAACTGAGGGTGGTGGGTTTAGGTTTAGTGTGCGATGAATATATACGATGGTGGGTTAAGAAGTAACAAAAAAAAATTGGGTGGCGTGTTAAGTTGGTTGGGGGGATCAACAATTAGGCTGGTGGGTCTGGAGCTGCCCTTGCATTTTTATTTGTATACAAAAGAGAAGATAAATGTTGCAGGCATATTTACAAATATATTTTGAAACTTTTAAACATTTTAATAATTAATAATATAAAACTATTAACACACACACATTACCAATCAAAAGTATTTAAAGTGTTTTAATATCGTCAACTTTTTTTTTTTATTTGGGCTTGAAACTAAATATTCTAATTTTATTATATGTCCACTTAAATTCGCGAACATTTTGTTGGAGCGGGTCGAATATAAACAATAAATAAATATATTTTTGTTATAACAGTTTATCAATATGTCCGTTTTTTTAGTTGCTCTTATATGAGGGTATTAATAAATTCAACAAATCATGTTTTTACTTTTTAATTCGCGGTTATGTTGGATAAGATAAGATAAGTAATTACAGTATAACAAGTTGCAACCCTACCCCATTTGGATACGGAATAGGCCATGGAATAACCTGGGATAAAGCAGAATAAATTATTTTTAGTGTTTAGATGTAGTGAATATTCTGGGATAACCTATGCCAGAATAAAATGTTATAAAGTGGTATATGGATTCTAGCTAAACCTTGGAATTAAAATTATTCCAGGTTATTCCACCCAAAGAATGTGGGTCCACTGTCAAATCAACTGTCATCATTTTATCTAAACAACTATCTAACATTTTATCTAAAGAATGTTATAAATCACATGTAAAATCAACTATCATCATTTTTTCATATTTTATAAATCATTATCCATACTTAATTCACATTTTATCTAAACAATAAAAACTTTATTATTATGTTTCCCAACGAGAATAATTTAAAACACAACCAAACACAAAATCACTTATTCTACTACTATACTCACTTACGCTAGTATAACTATATACCTCAGAATAAATCTTATTCTGTATCCAAACATGGGCCTGAATACTGAGTATAATTAGCATGATCTAAATATTTTAATAACTATTTTATATAATTTGATGTTTTTTCATAAGATTTAATAATATTATTTTATTTTCCCACACATATTTTGTATGGATTGGGACACAGTTAAAAATCCAAATGATACTCATTCATCAGCATGCGAGGACACTTCACATCTCCAGCTATCTTAAATGATGAAGTAATTGCCACAAATGAAATTGGGTGAAAGTGTCTGGGGTGTGATTTTAGGTTATTCGCTCCCGATAGCTATATTGAGATAAATAACAATCCAGGCTGAATAAGTAACTTTTTATTTGGTTTTTTTTTTTTATTATTCTCATTGGGAAACGTAAAAATAACTTTTTTGTTGTTTGGTTCACCTTGGATAAAGTGATGATAAATGGTTGATAAGGGATGAATAAGAGTTTATGATTTTTTAAATGACAATTATACCCTCTGAGAATAGTGTGAGAGATATATGATTGATTTGATAGATGTGACAGTTTTTGGAATATGTGTGAGTTTCTTAGGTGAGATAAATTTTTTAAAATGACATATAAGGATATTTTTATCCATTGGTATAGATAAGCCTTGATAAGCAATTCCACAATTTTCTTAGAATAGTTATCAAGCTTTATCCTAGCTTATCCAGACATAACTATCGAGGTTTATTCTATCAAAACGAATAACTTTTTTTAAATATTCTCATCTATTCTTTATTATTCTTGCCTTATGTTTCTCGCCATACGGGGTAGTGTTTCCATAATTGATCAAGCTATTTTTTAAAACTAGATTTGAACTATATTCAAATCGTACAATTTGAGTGGTGGGGATAACAACTTTGGTGGTAGGAGTTTTCATTCCCAGTTTTGTGTCATTCGTGATCTGTTTTATTAGAGTTTTGATACACCCAATCTCAAAAATCATCTCCCGATCATATATGCTTATTTAAAAGTTATATGCACTTAAAAATTAATTTTAAAAAATCCATCAAAGTGCTTACTGCTTATAACCTCAAACAATGTGGCATTTTTGGGACGATTTTTCCAAAATCATGTGATCTATTATGAGTAATGAAAAATATATGAAAAATGAAATGTCCAGCTCTAATTGTAATCTCAATTATAATTCACACGGTTTTTTTTTTTTTAATCATACATTCATCCATTGAAGTACATGCTGGTATATGAAATGAAGTATATGCTGAGATACATTAATGTATTTTTTTCATTTTAAAAAAATAAATTTTTTTTGTGTTTCATACACTATGATAGAACTCTATATGTTACAATAACGCAATATATTTTGTGTTACCATTATGTATGAGGCTACGATTGTAAAACGGATTGAGTATATCAACGCTCAAAATACATTTACAACTGTCACAGTTTTAAATGTGGTCAATGAGACATTTTTAGCAGAACCTAACGAGTAGTCCTCCAAATTTTCATCTTTTCGCCTAAAGATATTAGCTTCGAAAGTTACATGTTATACATCATTTAGATTTGATTAAATCATAATATTCAGGATTTAAATAACCCCCTGCATTCTCCTTGCAACATCTCCCAACTTGTTTTCATGTATAACAAATCAATCATATTAAAATATCGTTCTGAATCTGAATGTTAATATTCATTCATATCTAAAAAGTGTATACATATATTAAGCTGTCTGATCCATTTTTTTAAAATACTATTGGCAGCAATGCATCTAATACTAAGGACTGTGACACACGAAGTAGGACAAACACTACTCTAACCATATACGGATCAACAAAAACCAGACCAATCACTTTCACCTGTCATCTTCATTTCTTGAACAAACAATCTTTTTTGTCACCACTACCCAGATTTATGTTATCTTTTCAAATGTGTTTTTTCTGGATTTCAATCTTCTGTATTCAAATTGTGGCGGTCAATTCTGTGATTTGATCATTTTTTTGGAGGGCTTTGCATGTGGAGATTTTAACATGGAGCGCCATACACCCAATCCATCATTTTGCAGCCATGTCTATAGCCTAAAAACACCTCTACAATCACCTATACACTCTGTTATTAGAGTGTATACTATAATAGAGCAATATATACTCTACTAACACAATGTATGTTAAAAAAAAAAAATCAAAGATAAAAAAACTTGCTAGTTCTTCTAATTATATACTTACTTTTTAAACAATATATATTTCAATGGGCAAATATATATGTTTGAAAAAAAAAAAGGCGGTGAGGGCTAAAAATAAAGCTGAACATATCATTTTCCTTTAACATGGCATTACTTGCGGGGGATTATACAAGGGAAAGGCTTCAACTGAATATACTTTGATTAAAAGGTTTTTGCACAAGTTTATCGAGTCTTTGAATTGATCTTTTTCCTCTAACTGTTACATTTCCACTCTAGATATTGATGAATTGAATAACCCAATGAAGTCAGATTTCTAACATGGAAATTGATATGAGAAAGCAAGGATCCAATAACAGGGACCAAATCATATGCTTCAATAAAACATCAATTAAAATAAACTTAAACAACCTTGAAATTGATATGAGAAAGCAAGGACTAACAATAATTTTAAGTGAGAGAAAAGCATAACGACCAAGAAAGCTACTTCCAATAACAGGGGCAGGGGTGAGGGAAGCTTGCCAAAACTACAACAAAAAATTAAACAAAACTAAAGGCTGAAGAAAACACCTCCTTATGGAAGATGCAAATTCAAAGATACACAGGCGCAGTGTGCTGTCTCTTTAAAGTTCATCCGAATTAAAACGAGTTGCGTCGTGGCCTTTCTTCAGCCACATTCACTCTGATTGCTCTTCCATCCAAATTCTGTAGCATGATAAAAGTTAGAAAATGACAATAGAATTTCCCCAAGAGATCTTGTCACACCATATTGTTTTCGTATCCAATGGGTCGCATCAACTTATTATTATTCTTTCTTACTTACTGTTGTCATACCGTTATTCCTATTCTTATTTTACTATTTGTTATCCAACTATTCTTACTCTTGACTCTTATTTATATTGGTATTCTTACTTTTATTCTTACTGTTATTTTTCATTGTTATTCTTATTGTTGTTCTTACTGTTATAGCAGTTTTTTGCAAAAATGATAGAATCTTTTTCATCAATCCAGATTTCATAGGAGGGGAACATGTTCTACCTCGAGTTTAATTAACCCACTTTCTCGATTTATATAACGTAACCTCAATATACTAAACATTATGATCAAAGCATATTCACCTCTATAAGTGTGAGTTTAAAAACATGGGTTTTAGTCCTACCTGGCCATCAAGGGCGGCGATTGCGTCATTCAACTCAGTCTCTGAGGTCATTGTTACAAACCCAAACCCACGTGAACGTCCAGTCTCCCTGTCATAGACAACCCTAGCTTCAACCACCTTGCCATGTTCGCTGAACACCTGTTCCAAGCGTGCATCGTCCACCTGCCATGGCAGGTTCCCAACATAGAGCCTAAAAGAGGGCTCAAACGACCTAGGGATACGTTCTGGTTGGGATCCTCTTGGGGCCGCTTTGTTCACGGTCAAAAGCCTGCCATTGACATCCTGTTGCAAAGCAAGGGAATTCATATCAATTTTGGACGTAAAATATCAAGGCAAACAACAGCTACTATGACCATTAGTTTCCATACTGAGTTATATGCTCTAGATTCCATTACCTGGTGGGAATTTGAATTGTACAACATATTTTTCAAGTTCATTCTTTAAAATTGCATACTATGATGTCATTGTATGATAATGTAGTTTTGTAATGGCGTGACGCTGTGCTCTACCAAAAAAAAGGAGAAATATACAAAAAAAGATCCTGATGACAATTACTTGAGAAAAGATTTTGAGAAATTTCAGTAGTCTGTGAAGGATGATCTTTAACCAGTTAATGATAATACACAGTCAAACAGGCAGTCTATCAAGAGAAATTCATTGAGCAACATCATCAAACAAACCAGTATCAATTCCTTATAGCTGAATTAAACATGTGAATCAAAACATGATCACATGATTCTCCTTCAAATTGGAAAAAAATAAATAATAATAACAGCCAGTAAAAAGGTTGAGTAAATAATGATAACAGCCAATAAAAAGGTTGTCTTAAGTGACACATTTTGGAAGAGCCATGTTGCCTCGCATCCGTATACAAGCATACACTAGGATGTTGCTGTTTACATGGGCATTTAGTTATACATAACTTATGATGCATGATTATGGTGAAAGGCCTGTTCTATCTTTTATGGCTTCAAAAGATACAAATATTATTTATTTATTTATTTAGCACAAATAAGTCTTTTTCCTACTCACCATATTCATGAAATAAACCAAGACAATGCTGTACAGAATAGTAGACCATTTGCATTAGCACAAATCAATTCCTACAGTCATCCATCCATCATCCCACATTTCAAGGATGCGAGAAATTGATGCTTCTGCATCTCAGAATAAGTAAATCTGAAAATTGTGTCATGGACTCATGTATAAATATCCCTTTAGACACAATGGTCCATAGTTCTCCAAGAAATGGATCACATGAAAAGAAAAAATAAAATGCCATCATCTCATCCCACTTGACCTTAAAAGAGCATGTATTCCCTGGATAACAATCCTACAAATCCTATACATGCTACTATAAGAAGAAATGAAGACTGAATTATAAAAGCAATGTCCTGTTAGAGAGGAATTATAATAAGTAAACAGAGCTGTTGATTTCATATATACTATGGCAAGGGAAAACCTGGTTGTTCAAGGTCTGGGTCATTTAGAAAAAGGTTGGAAGGACAAAGGTGCCTTAGCCCAGGAACACTGATAGGATGAATTTATATAAACAAAATGCAAGTTAAAAGGAGACAAGAGAGTGCTTTTGTTTTAGGAAATGAAAAATATTGACTCCACATAATCAATATTTTCATGAAAGAAGTCCAAGAACTTTCGGATGCTTGTAACTTTGGTTTTTGTGATATAAAATCAGGGTAGCAGTGGTCTACCCTCAAAAAAAAAAATCCACGAACCCTCTCCCCCCTCCCCTCTCATTTCCCTTCCACCCATCCCCAAACCCACAGAAAACTGACTATTAAGCCCTTGTTTGGATGCGATTTCCGCCAGCTTTTGATTTCTGGGCAATCAGTTTAGCAGGAATCAGTTCCAAACGGGTTCAATGGGTGCAGATTTTAGAAAATAGATTTCCAACTTTTATTTGTGTATCTTGGTGGAAAAACAGATCCCAAGGAGCTTACAATTCCATATGTGAATTTCCAAAATACAAAATTCAATTTGTTTTGCTCTCCGTTAAATCTAATTATTTGATTACAAAAATACACATACAAAATCTACTTAAAATCTAACCCAAGAATCATATTTCGCTAGGAATCACCTTTGGAGAAGAATCATTTCCAAATGGCATGAACAGAGAGATGCAGACATGCATGGGTATGGACATGAACAGAGAGATGCCAAAAGAATATGAAATTCAACATTTTCAAAAAAAAAAAAAAAAAAGTATATGAACTGAGATATATGTAAACTATTTGATATCCCGTACAATTACCATTATGCACCTAGTTGCGATAAATCAGTCATCCAAACATGTGCACTGTATAGTTTTCTTAAACAACTCTAGAAGGTTTGCTAGACAATTTCTCAACCTTCATGTCATGTTATTAACATCTACTTTATCAATGTTTCCTTAAGAGCCAAAAAGAAAAAGCATATAGGCTCACGTGAAAATCCATTGGACAGTCATAAAGCCTAGAGATGTTTAATCTGCTAATTCCATCCCACTCTTTCATTACCATTTTTTCAAATGATCAGTGATATCTATTTTTTGAATAGTGCAATAAAAAGTTCACATAGTACATAAGAATACTGTCTGTCAAGTGTCAACTTAGAACTCCATACAATGTCAAATCACTACTTAGCAATTAGTATTTCCAAAAAAATAATAACATAATCCAAAAAAGTTTTTTATGCGTGTGTGAACAATTGAATAAAAAATTAAATGAGATTCCCAATTAATAACAAACCTCATTATCTTTAGCATGAATGTTTGATTCTTCTTAACTACGCTTCTACATAAATAACAGAACTCTTAACCACAGCCTACAACAGAACAGCCCACACTGTTCTGTAAAAGTCAAATGGAATGACATTTGAATCAATGAATATGTTACAAAAGAAGAAGACCACTGTTAATCCAAAAGGCCAAACTGATGAGGAAAAAAATTCCTACCATACAATTGATTTTATCATCAACAAAGCCAACCCAAAGCATTAGTTGAGACCCTAGGTATGTTTTATACCACACAAAAAGTAAATCCATTTACATGGAAATCTTCAAAGAGCATTATTTAGAATCACTTTTACTAGCCATTTATAGAAAAGTCAGAGAAATGAATAGCAGTATAAACTTAATGAGAAACTTACATAACGGTTGAACATCTCCACGGCTTTCTCTGCTTCCTCAATCGTGCTCATTGTAACAAATCCAAATCCACGACTCCTATCCGTTTCTCTATTGTAAATAACCTACACATGATCAAGTAATATCAGCATCTCAAAAATCATATTCCGCTCACAAGTTGGCAGTACCACCTGCCTTATGAAACATTTACCAACCATAAATCACATATGGTGGAAGATCATGTTTAACAATGCAAACATTCAAAATACTCCAGTTTTGCACAACAGCCCTGTCATATTAACACTCATCATGAAAAACAACACAAAATAAACCTGTCCACTCCAATTCATTTAAAGAGATTTATACTCTTAAGCTTCTCAATTCAAACGCCCAATACCCCCAATAAAAACCTTACTGCAAAGAAAAGTTCAATAATAAGAAAATAATATAAAAAAAACATGCACAGATACAGAAAGCAAGCTCAAGACCCACCAGCTCTCAAAATTCAAATATCCAGGAAAAAAAAAATCATTAAAAAAAAAAAGAACTCAAGAACCCAAAAAACCAAAACCCATAAACAACACAAAACCAATTCCAACAATCAAGAAACAACAACAAAAAAAAGAGAGACCCAAATCAATAAAACTCTTAAAAATCAAGGCTTTTTTCGTTCTTCTTCTTCTATTCAAATCACCTCGGCGACCTCGACCACGCCAGCCTTATCAAAGAGCGCGGCGAGCCTCTCGCTGTCGAGGTCGTAAGGAAGGTTCCCCACGAAGAGCTTCGCCTCCTCCGGAGGCTCCACATAACTCTCCTCCTCCACCTCATCCTCTTCCAATCCTCCCTCCGGATCCGCCACCGCCACAGCCCCACCAACATCAGACGCCTCCCCTACCCCCTCCCAATCAGACAACTGCGCCTCCCCCTCCAGAGGCTTGGCCTCGCCGTCCCAATCAAAACCCTCCTGACCCAACTCGGTCCTGGCGACGAGAGGGACGAAAGGGGGTCGCTTGGAGAGGGAGAGAGAGGTGGGTAGTCTTGGATTGGAGGAGGAGGGGAGGGAGAGGAAGTGGGGTTTGGCGGGGAGGAGGGAGATGGTGAGACAGGCGTCCGCCATGGAAATGGTGGGCTTGAAGAGGGTCGAAGCCGCCATTGGAGAGTGAGGGAGGGTGGATAAGGTGAGGGTGGGGGAAAGGGAGGGTTGGGTTTGAGAGAGGAGGGAGAGTTTAGAAAGAGAGGCCACAAAACACTATTATGTGATGTGGTTCACATTCGAAGCGCCCCTTGCTTTTTTGTCTTGGGTCCGAAACCCGGACGGGTTGGGCCGGATTGACGTGTCGAGGGCCCAGACCTCGTTATTGGACCCGGGCCCTGAACCATGGGTCAGCCAGACTTGGATCCATTTCGGCTAGCTTGTAGGTCCGTCAAAAGAACCCAGCTTGTGGGTTCCTTGTACCAACTCATGTAACTTTAATGTATTTATAATTGGGATGTAGCTCCCTATGAAAAGCAAAATAAAAAATTCTTTTAAAATTGATAAACTCATTCAAATCCTTATCTTATCAGACTATATTTATTTTAGTCCCTATAACTAACCAGATACGTAGTTAACCCTAACCATGCATGGTAAATTACAGTTATACCCTTTTAAAATTTATTTTCTTTGTTGGAAAATATTGATATAACTCCCTGAAAATTTTGAAAATCGAAAAAAGTCTCCGTGAAATTTAAAAATCGTCTTAAGTCCCTTAAATTTTCTTAAAATCATAAAAAATCCCTGCGATTATCTAAAAATATATACTGATTTATTTAAATTTTATTAAACAAATTATAGTTTTATAATCAAGGTGTTATACTTTTTATTGCCAGTAATTTTGAGTTGAGAATGTGTTATAGAATTTTGATTTAATTTTTAAATTATTTTCTCATTTTGTGATGGAGTTGATGAAACTATAATTTTTTTTTTATTCAGTCTCTATAATGAAATTGAGGAAGTGAAAATGCTGAAAAATAATTTAATTTTGTAGATCAAATGAGGTTCGATGGATTTTTTTTTTACAGTTGAGGATGACATTTCAGGAGATGGGGATGTTGAAAAATGACGGGGATATTTTTGTCTTACAAAAAAAGTAAATCTGATTTTATAAAGTTTGTAGGGACTTAATCCAATTTTAGTAAGTTTCTGATGACTTATTTCAATATACTCTTGACTGGAGGACTAAATTCGTTAACCATATACACTTTATGACGACCTAGGAAGATTTTCATATTTTAGAGGGACTTTTTGTGATTTTAAGAAGATTTCAGGGAGTTAAGATTATTTTTCCCTTTTAAAAATTGGCTCCAACTAATTAATATCCTCATTAAACCTCGTAACTAAATCCCACAAAGGGCAACACCATTAAATCCTCTCCCTGACGTAACATATTTCTAAAAAATTTGAATTTGAGGGTTCAGATTTCGGCGAAACCATACGAATGAGAAAAAGGAAAAAAATTAGGCTATCTGATTCTCTTCCCCAACAAATCGTCAATAATGGCGAAGAAAAAAGGACATATTTCTTTCCACAATCGACATTTCACCGTCGCGTTTTTTTTTTTGGCGAAATAAACAGGTAGATTGTATTTGATAAACAGGTCGTGCTTTTTTTTTTTTTTTGCACTTCTTATTAGACGAAATATCTAATTTTCAAAATCATATATGAAACGATTTCCTTAAGTGGACTCATATTAATTTGAAGAATCATTGTTTCAGATATCTAATATCCATTTGAAGAATCATTGTTTCAGATACTTGCATCTGAAATCCAAAAAAAAAAAAAATGATTTGAAATCAGTGATTCAGATACATGCATCTGTATCAAAAAAAAATTTGTGTATCTGAATTGTTTTTTTTTTTTTTTTGGTTTGGAAGCATGTCATTAATCTCTGATATATTATAAATTGTTTCTGATACATTGTTTTCGTCTCCCAGTGTATCTAGATTAGAGGAAAAATGAATTTATATTTTTCGATTGTTTAGGGTTTTCTCGTGTGCATATTTCTTATGAGGAAACAAGAGTATTAATTTTCCTTAAAGGAAAAATGAATTTACATCAAACCAAAAACTTTTTTTGTACAAAGAAGATTTCAAATGCTCCAATTGTAAAACAACAGCTCCTGAATGCGTTTGCCGGAGATACAGACACAGATTATGAAGATATGCGCAAGCTACAATCTCTTCTACATTTTGCTGATCAACCACAACAAACAATTCCTTCGACAAATCACATGTGTCCACAAAAACACCATCACTGCTTAGTGAAAAGAAAGAACATCAACCACATGTTATCAATTAAGATACAATAATGTATATGAAAATCCAAATGAATAAATATGGTCTACATGCTACTGAGAACTGCACAGAAAATTCATAAAAGGTCTTCAAAATATCAACAATAAGTAATTAAATATTAATCAGCTATACATTAATCAAATCCATAAAAATAAAAATAACAACCTTCAAAAAATGGGGTGGAATTCAAATTCAGATACAGGTGTATCTGGAATTTTAACAAATACGCATTCTATTTAAGTGAATGTGCACTGTATTTGAAAATCTTGAATCTGAATGAGTCGAATAATAATGATACAAAGCTAAAAAATATGATGAATGACACATTATGCATAATTATACACAAACACACAATCATAAACGATTGTACATATCATACCTGGTACACAGCAATGCATATAAATCAAGATACATGCCATGTATCTAAATTTAAAATAAAATTTAGATTCAATACATGTATATGATGATTCAAAGGAATGACGAAAAATCAAAATCAAAATAATGTATTCAAATCGAAAAAGCACTTGCCTGAATGGATCGCCATTGTTTGAACCACAAACTGGTAAAAAATAAAACTAAATGAATCAAAATTCTTCTCTTCTCCACCGATCGAACTGAAACAAAAATAAAATTCGATGTTTATTTTCAAATCCACCAATCCATCTGAATTTCAAAACTAAAAAATCGCAAAATCTTGTAATTTTTGAGATTCGAAAAACCTAACCAGGATGTATCAATTTCTGATTGCACCAGAATCAGATCGCAAGGAAGAATAAAATCGAGAATTCACCACGTATACACGGACCAGATGTAATAAAAAATGAAATTGATATTTGTTTTCCTATCACCTGTTCATTCAGAAAACAGAAATGGACAATCGTAAATGTTTTGGACGACCCATTGAAAACAAAAATTCAAAAATGAGAAAAATATCACAGATCATAACTACCTTGGGATTAATGGGAGAGGTTATGAAATACTAAAACAATTAATTAGAGAGGGAGGTATTATATGTATTTCAATTTTGCCACCTCAGGGCTAAAAATCATTATTGATCCAATAAATGTAAATGTAACACATTCGACAATATATTATACATTTTTATGATTGGCGGATTGTTCAATTGAACTTCTGACACTTCAATTCCTTTCTGACACTTCAATTCCATTCATTCATTGTTCAGTTGAATTTACATTGTTTAATTCGATTCACAGTGTTTCAGTTTGATTCATTTATTGTTTAATATGATTTATACGCATTGCAAATCATTCATTTAATTGTTCTGATAGATTCAAGAGTTTTCCAGTTCATTCATTGTCTATTTTTATTCTAGCGTACTTTAGTTCAATTCATTCATTGTACAATTCGATTCAAGAGTGTTTCAGTTTAATTCATTCATTTGATTCATAATTACTTCAATTTGATTCTTTGATTAATAAATACTTTAGTTCAATTCATATATTGTTCAGCTCAATTCAACATAATTCAATTCATTTCATACATTGTACACTTTCATTTATACATTGTTCAGTTTTATTCAGTAGGGCTTCAGTTCGATTCACTGTTATATTTTTAATAATAAAAAAAGTATACACTCACAAGTAGAGTACATTTCTATTAGAAATGTCATATGTATCAGTGCCACTTTAACAGATATGGCCTGACTTTGTTTGGCATAAATAAACTCCAGTGTGTATTAATGTCTACAATCCTTCAATGTTCACAAAAAAAAAAAAAAAAATCCTTCACTATCTTGGAAGTTTGAAATTCAAATTTGTCTAACACAGTCAGACATGCAATTAACAGCTTCTATATTTTTTGTATGTATTAATAAGACCTGTTAGACAGGCATAAAATGTTGAAAGCATGGACAAACATAGATAAATTTCGATTAGATAAACATCGTCAAAATCTATCACTTGTGTTCACATTAGAATGTGCAAGGTTTTCTTTGAGTAGCTCAACTTAAACAAAAAATTGATACCATATATCAATTACCGTATATAATCCACAAAAATACAACATACAAACTAAAAATTTGTCAATTAATGAACTCACACATACAAGGTCACTTCATTTTTTTGCCGGTTGAATTCAGAGAATCTGCAAATCAAACTGGCAGTTATGACTATAAAAATTTAACATGTATATAACATAAATAGATGAGAGACATTTATACACCATTCAGTACAACTGCCCTAGTGAAGATAATTCAAAGAGGACTCACAATGAGCACATTAAGTCTGGCATCCAGACTACTCACTTCAGCTTTCCTAGGTGACCAGTTGCAAAATCACGAATGAGAGCTAGCGAATATCTGCAACAAGAAAATCAAGACAAGTGGAACTAAGAATTGAATAAACATCGAAGACTAATGTTATGTAAATGATAGCAGAGAGAGACATCTCACCCCTGCCAAAATGTCTTTTGAGAGTTTCGGTTTTTTTCTCTGACCATTATTATCATCGACTGGTCGTGTCTGTGGGATCTGGCGAACGAACTTGGGTTCCTCGGTTTCAGGTGGATTACTATTGTTTGGATCTGAAGCTTCAATTTTCTTCCTCTGCCCAACAAATCAGTGTGTCAGTTAAAAAACAAACAAGAAGAAAAAAAGAACAAAATAGTCATTGTCTTCATAAAAGTAAACATTTTTTGAATATTTCTGCTACCACTTCAAACTATCTCCATTTTCTTACATCAATCATATAACTTGTGAGAATAATATATGAAAATTTAATTTGGATTGTAACTACAAGAACAGCATTTGTACGAATAAAATGAATATAATATTTTCTGGAAACAAGTCAAAATTACATGGACATGAATAATTGAGACTGATATTAATCTTCCATAAACTGATAGGAACACAAAAAGGAGGGAGTTTACCACCAAGAAATGAAGTGATTTTTGGAGGTTGTATTACTCATTTTGAGAATCTACGGAGAACAATGTTCAGCTTTCTAATGGATTGGAGATTTGGAGTTGTAATTGTACTGGGGCCACTTCTGTATATCATTTTGCAAAGTGGGGGAAGTTAGTGCTAGATGTTTTGACTTCTTCCCATCATTCTTCTATCTTCCTCTCCTATTTCTCCTTTGTAAAGTCTTTCAGAGCAGATTACCCACCTGTGACCTTTTTTTCAAGAAGTTGTATCCCCGAATCTTAATAAAAGTTCTTCATGGACACCCACGTTTTCTCATAAGAATTTATAGAAACAAATAAAAAAGTTATTTAGGATTCTTCCTAGTAGAGTAATATCCGAAGAGTGTAGTGCAGAGGAGTGGTACATTGCTTATGAACCATTCATTGACTATTTTTTTCTTCTTTATTCTCTATTATCATTTGTTTCAAGTAGGTCATCAAGTTAACAACATTGGTGGACACTACCTTAGGCTAAAAATAAATTACCTCATCTGTTCACTTATAGGATTCGACTTTTTTGCTTATGAACCATCATTGGCTCAGTTTCTCTTCTTTATTTCTCTATTACCATTTGTTTCAAGTAGTTTATCAATTTAATTAAAATTGGTGGACACCACCTTTGACTAAAAGATAAAGTAACCTTATCTATTCATTTATAGGACTTGACTGATTTGCTGCGTACATTATTTAGCTACCTAAATAACCAGAATTGAGAGGAAAAAAAGGATCTTAATTTCCCACCATCATCATCACTACCAGCACAACAAATTTTCATTAAAATGGAAAATTTTCATCACTGGAGAGGCAAGATCAAGCACGAGAATAGAAAATCCACCAGGGGGAACACATTGCCAAAAGGAGTCTCATAAGATGGTACACATACCTTCTCGACACGCTCTGTTATAGCCTTCAAGGCACGAGACCGATCCACCCTGGACAGGTAGAAATCACGTTCCCTTTTAGCAGCAGAAATCTCCAGCGCAAGCTTTTGCTCTCTGGTAGCTTTCTTGAAAGCTACATAAGCCACTCAAGTCAGTAACGTATCATTCATCTATGCAAATATGACAAGGCGATTAACGAAGGTGCATACCAATTTCTTCACTGAGATCATCCCACTTAAATTTACTTAAATATTTGATGTTCCAGAGATCATAATAAAATGATGACTTCCTCTTCCCGCCTATAAAACCGATGATAATTAAGAGGCACACAAAATAACAAACAAACAAACATTGGAGAAGCAATGAATCATGCGCAGACAACCAATAATGAGAAGACAACATATGGGCATATGTTACACTGAATAATGAGAAGACAATGAATGAAAATAACTAAAAACAAAAACATGTACTAATCGGAAATTTTTTTTAAAAAAAGATGCCTGTAATCAGCCATCAGTACAATCACAGAAATACCCACCAGGTCTCAGATCTCTGTCCTACTCACATTCATATCTGAGACTGAAAAACTCGTACTTTTTATTTTTTTTGAGAAATGGCAGGAACTCTAGCACCAAATTCATTGCACTGATTGGGGTGATGGGTTACAGATCCATAGGGAAAAAAATAAAGAAGAAAGAGGAATTCAAAAACAGTAGATGATTCTACTGTCTGAATAACATGTATAAACAGATACCCAAAGAAAAAAAAAAAAAAAACAGAAAGCAAAAATTAACGCCCCACCCGGCGCCCCCAACCAACACACACAAAAAAAAAAAAAAACCTGGAAAATGTACTCCCCGATCTTCAATTTACCATCCTTCAAAATAACTTCTATAGCTCTTACACAATGAATTTCCCAGACCTTAGATGAGACGACTAGTGCACTCCCATTTTAATATGTATTACTTTACTTTTGCTTTAATGCTCCTATCCCCTTAGTTTCATGTTGTGTGGTAAGATTTCATCAAATTAATCATTCACCTCACCACATTCAAGGGTGCTGACGAAATAATCATTTATCATGAGAAGCAAATCAGATAGTTGAACCATAAAGCAAATTAAATGGTTAAACATAAACTTCAAATTTGAAATTGATTAATCACATAAAACCAGCAGCTGCATTATTGCTTTCTAAACAACCTTTGAACAAATCTCACATTTGCAATATGTTAAAACAGCAACATGAACATATAAATTAATATGATGCAAGTAGGAAACACTCAGTTACACTTTAAAGAATTAGTTTTTTTTTTTCATTTTCTTTAAGACTTTCCCTTTTGGCGTGACCAATTACAAAGATGTTACAATTAGACAGCGTTGCCACGTTGGTACAAAACCTGGGTGGGCGCAACCTGTGGCAATGGATCTATGTGGTTAAGATCCTATCTTTCCGCGCCACCATCACCTAGGTGCTTTGTTTATTGCCTAGGGGCACAACAATAATTATTACAGCTTACCCAACATCATGAGTTTGAATATCGGAAGCGGCAACCTAGGAAAAGCCCAATGAGTATAAATTGGAGATAGAATTTCCATGAAAACAAAAGAAAAGGAAACCTATCTATGAGAGAGAGAGAGAGAAGGAAACCTAGCCCTCAAACCATGTTAGACAAAAAAAAAATTTTGGGGGGAGGGGTGTGTTGGGGGGTAAGAGGAAAGATGATCTAACTCCTCCATTAGGGCTCAGCTCAAAATAATGAAATGTGTATGTACTTACAAAGTTACAAGAGGACGAAGGAAAAGACTAACACTGATGGCCAGCCCATATTACTATTAGCCCCTCAATCTTGAAATCTGGTCCAGAAGCCCTAGTGGAATAGCAAAAAAAGGAAAATGAAGAATATTGGAAGATTGGATAGGGCAACTTCTAATGAAACCAACTTATTCGCATGCTGAGAATTCTTCCCTTCCATTTTCTTTTATCAAATCCATCAAATAAAGGCATTTACTCTTGATTCAAACTCATTTGTGAATAGGGAAACCTAAGGTATATAATAGAAAACTGCTCAACACTACAACGCACAATACCAGCATTATCAATCGACACTTTTTCTTGTTAAAATAAATAAATAAATAAAACTCATTGAGAAGTTAACCCTCGGTAAAAAGCCATCACCCAGAGCGGTCCCTCATATAATAAGGGGCTAAAAGGGAAAAGACTAGATACTGTTCTAACCCTTTGACTTTTTTAAAAAGTTTGTCAAGTTAACCCAAGCACTTGAACATTACTCCGAACAATGCCCCCTAGAAGTTAAATTTCAATCCAAACACTAATTTTAAACACCTCACAATCACTTTGAAGCCGCACTCATTCTCCTGACTGCCATAAAAAACCAATAGGTTGACTACTACATACTGCAAATGAGAGACACAAGGAACTGCAGCAATAGTGTAACCCCACAGCCATCCATCTTCCTCTGTTCCCAGAAGACAGTAGAAGCATTAAGAAATCTTTTGATAGAAGGATGAGATGTTTCCCATGATTATATGAAATAATGGAATACATCCAGAGTGGACATAAACAAAAAAGAAAAAAAAATAGAGAAAGGAGTGATCTTCGTAGGAGAGGAGAGAAAAATGAAAAGTTAAAAAAAAAAAAGATCAATCCTGCTTAGAAGCATATTTTACAAAGAATAGCCCCACCTGTCAATGCTCACTGCTCAACCCCAATAATGTGTCTAGCCCAAGCTATATATTGCTCAGTGTTTCCACCCAAAGACCACAGCAAAACACATACAGCATGATTTGCAAAAATCTCCCTTTACTGGTAACCAAGAGATGAATTATCAATACAACATGATCATCTATAAGCAGAGGCTCACAAAAGGTCAATATGATGATATTGATGCAAAGACTGGGAACACAAGCTCTGAAACCATATTGGATTTGTGGAAAACACAAAAAAATAGAGAGATAATCTAACCTTTTATTAGGTCTTAGCACAAAATATGTATGTATATACAATGGGAAGGAGGAAAATACTAAACTGTAATATACAGTATATCTAACACTGACAGTCAGCCCACATGAAACTCCACATTCTTTCAATTTGGTCCAGAATCCCCTGTCGAATAGCATAAAAGTATATGAAGTATATAGAAAGAATGTATAGGACAACTTATAACAGGACCACCCCACCCCACATGTGGAGGATTTTTCCCTTCTATTATCTTTTTATCAAATCCATCAATTAAAGGCTTCTAGTATTGATTCCTTAAACTCCAACGTAAAGATGCAAATCAAGGTATTTAATAGAAAACTGCCCAATCCTATAATCTCCCACGTAAAGAGGTAAACCAAGGTATTTAAACTAGGTGTTTGACACTAATATCCCACAGCTTTTCAACGAAACAATGATCAACCACATTCAAAATGGTGATAAAACTCATACATGCACAAAATTAACATAATATATTATAAGAGAGTTGAAAATGCAACAAAAAAACATGGACATAATTCAAAATAAAAGTATACCTATTTGTTCACCATTGAGCATATTAGCAACGTTCTTGGCGACTCTCTTATTCGTGAATTCAACCCACCTACAATTGTTGCAAATGATCACGAAAATATAAGTCAGTAATAAAAAAAAGAACATGAACAGAATGAGATCTACAAAGGCAATAATAACTGCCACTTTATGGAAAAAGACAAAAAAATAAATAAAATACAAGTGTTATAAAGAGCTTTCACCAAAATTCATAAACAGTATTGTACAGTCTGTGCATTTTAATCTATATCATCAGAAAGTCCTTATCCAGAGAATCAGATCGCAGAGCATAAAATATGTATCAAAACAAACAATTGAAAATAAAATTTGTTTCCTTTACTTTTATTTATACATTTTGACAATGCAAGCACACAGTCCGTTCAAAATCTCATCAAAATCTATGAAGCAGGGAAGACCACTACATATAAGTGTCCTAAAAAGCGAGATTGAAAGTGGGAATTAAGAAAGCTCCTAGAAAGAATCAGGTCTAACCCGCCTCACCCAATGAATAAACCCTTAATTCCAAACAATGCTTCTGCAGGAATAACAAATAACCCAAGCGTGTTTCTAAACACCCCAAGTGTTCTCATCCCTCAAAGAAAGCATAAAAAAACACACCTTTTAATCACAAACAGTCAAAAAAAAAAAAACTTTCCAAAAGCAGCCTTAACACAAAAGCCTCCTTTTCAAACCCGTTTACAATCCAAAATTCAATAGAAAACACATGAATTCAACAACACATTGACTAAAAATCAGAACAGATTACCCTTCCGAGAACCCTTTCCCCCGGAACCCGCCCGCTCGCTTCCTCTGCACCTGCGCAGCAGGGTCTACCAAACACCAAAAAACACAAAATCAATCCCAAATTCAATCTTCCCCCAAAAAAAATCACCACCGCCACCGCATCATACCTTCCGGGGTGAGGTAGATGCGCTCGAGGTCTCCGTATCGGGAGAGGATCTGTCGGAGCTTGAGAGGGTCCATGTGGGGAGGTATCCGACTCAAGTAGCAAATCCCCCTCTTTTTGGCCGCGGCCAGCTCTCTCAGGTAACGCTCCTTCTTCCTCTTCCTCCTCTCCTCCTTCCGCCGCCTGCGCTTCTCCTCCTCCGCCCCTTCGTCGTCCCTTTCATTGGCGGGGGCGGCTTCGGATTCGGATTTCTTGTCGTCTTCCATTCTTTTTTTCTTTTTTCTTTTGATTGATTGAGGGATGGAGAGTTTGGTTAGGGTTTTAGTTTAAAAAATAATGATATAAAGTAAAAGGTACAAATCGATCAAGCTCCCTGGTTACTTATGAAAGTCAGAAAAAATACATGTAAAATTTGATAAATTCTCTTGTATCTTTATCTTATTAAATAATATTTATTTTAATCTCTATAATTAAATAAATGTGTGGTTAATCTTTAACCATGTATGATAAATTAGTATTATATCTTTTTAAAATTTATTTTCTTTGTTGAAAAAAATTGATATAACTCCTTGAAAATTTATGAAAATAAAAAAAAATCTTTATGAAATTTAAAAATCTTTTTAACTTTTTAAAATCTTCTTAAAATCATAAAAAATCCATGTAATTATCTAAAAATATATACTGATTTATTTAAATTTTATTAAACAAATTATAATTTTATAATCAAGGTGAGTTAAGAATGTATTATAGAATTTTGATTGGATTTTTAAATTATTTTCTCTACTGATTTTATAGCGGAGTTGATAAAGCTGTAATTTTTTTGTTCAGTCTCTGTAATGAGATTAAGTAGGTGAAAATATTGAAAAATGACTCTATTTTATATATCAAATGAGATTTGATCGATATTTTTTTTTATAGATGAGGATGACATTTCAGAAAATGGGGATGTTGAAAAATGATGGGAGTATTTTTATCTTACAAAAGAACTAAATCTGATTTAATAAAGTTTGTAGGAACTGAATCCACTTTTAGTAAGTTTCTGAGGACTTATTCAAATATACTCTTGACTAGGTGATTAAATTCGTTAACCATATATATTATGAGGATCTAGGATGATTTTCTGATTTTAGAAGGACTTTTTGGTATTTGAAGAAGATTTTAGGGGTTAAAAGAAGAGTTTTTTCAAAATAAAAATGTTTGGGGAGTTTTTTTTCAACCGTTGATTGAAATCGGACGGTGGAGACTGAGGCATCTAAATTCCACGTATCAGATGAGAATACGTACAATAGTGTCCATCGCTGCATCGCATACGCAGATCCGATTATCGTCCACTCTCTCTCTCTCTCTCTCTCTCTTTCTCTCTCAAGAAATCTGTCTATGACAAGCAAATGAGGTTGGATCAAAGAGAAATTTGGGTGAGGGCTTGTACACATTTTTTTTAATTTTTAGGCTCTTTTGGTTCGAGAATAAACCGAGAATAAATGAGACTTAATTGAAATAATTTTAAAATGAGTGTTTGAAAAATAAGAATAAATGAGAATTTGTATATCATAATTAACTGATATAAAATGTTGAAAAATGATTCACAAGCATCATTTCATAGGCCTCTCCATCGTAAGCCTCATGAGGTGACATATTTTGGATTATCGATTATACCCTTAAATGAGTTTTGGTAACTTCCCAACGTAATTAATGGTGGACGGTTGAGGGAGCATTCAATTGTGTTATTTTTTTTCCTTTTTTGACTCATCACAATTAAATCGTGGTTGAGAGGGGTATTCAATCGTGTGTGTGTGTTTTTTTCCTTTTTTTAACTCATCACAATTAAATTGTGCTTTCATAATGGAATAATCTACTTAATTGTCGTGATAAAATTTTAAAATTTTTTATGTAGAGTCTATTGAATATCGAATTTAATATTTTGGATGTCTTTTTAATCTTATATGATCAAAAAAAATAATTGATCAATTTGGCTACCATTGAAATGTCTGTCTATTCAGGTTGGATGGTCATTTATTGTATGTTTTCTCAATTGTTTCATTTTATGTTAATTTTGGTTGTTTTTTATGTCAAACGTGGTTTCTATACGGCATATCAGTTGTTTAACATTTGATGTTGAAATTTGAATATGGAATGTTGTTGTTTAATATTTAAACGTTAGATACATATTCATATTTTTATTAGACTTATATGCATTATTTTTTAAAAGATAGTTACATTCCAAACTAATCTGTAAATTTATACACTTTTTTATAAGTTAGTTACATTCACAAATGTAACTAACCTTTTGTGCAATTGATCGATTTGGCTATAGTTTTCAATGTCTGTCGATTCAGGTATGACCTTTGTTATTGTTTGTTTTTGCATTTATTACAATTTTTTTTTCTTGAATTTGTTGTTTGATGTTAAATATGACAGCCTTTGATCTAGCTTTTGTTTACAATTTTTTCTTTGAATCTGGTGTTTGATGTTAAATATGTTCTTTGGAGGATTTTATAGAGTTTTGATGTTATATTGACATATGGTTGTGTTACATTTTTTAACTAATATGAACCTTTATACATTATATTTTGTAAATCAGTTATATTTTTCAAATATACAACTGATATTTACACGCCTTAAATAATAAAATTCAGTTAACTAAACTATTTGTGCAATATATTTTTAAACTAAGTTATATTAACAAAATGTAACTGACTTTTTTATCTGATCTTAGTGTTTCGCTAAACGTCAGTTACATTCATCAAAAAGTCGATATGAAGGTAAAAAAGGTGGAATCCGGAGGATGACTAAAAAGATAGTCGAACCACCTTTTATATGATACAGAGCGACGAAAGGAATCCACGGGTGGTGACGCATTTCGACGAAGATGAGCAGTTGGGCCGGAATGATTTTTTTAAGTTGCTAAATTTTTTAAAAAAACGGTTAGAATTTTTTGGGATGTGTTTCGAGAGGAGAAACCAGAACGTGTGATTTAAATAGGGGTAGTTCTGTACTTTGCTTTTTTACATTTTGTAAAGATCAACTAGATGGCCAATAAAAATTTGACACCTCATGGGATCTATGAGTGGAGCTTATATAATGGAGTATTTGTAGGAAAACTCTAAAATGTTATATGAATTCTTATCAATATCTTATTTACATTTTATTTAAATAACAAAAAATTTATTACGTTTTTTTTATGAGAATCATTAAAAACACAATAAACAAAAAATTACTTTTATTATTATTTATACTAGAATTGCCCGAAACCTCATAACATAATTCTCTATCAAACAAAGGATTAGAGATGAGATGATGATGTTGGGTACACGGGTTGTACTTGTGCAATGGAAGAGGAAATTGGGTTAATTTTTTTTTTTTTTGGAGGGGGAGAGAGCGGGGCAGGACCGGCTTGATATATTATGAGGCCTAAGGTGATTAAATAGTTTTAATTTTAATTTTAAATTATTAATTTTTAAACTTAAATATCATTTTTCTGGTTTATTTATGAAAAATTACTAATTAAATTATTATATTCAAGTTTTATTTGATTCAAATAAAAAAATGCCTAGTTTTTTATTGTCTACACCACATAATTTTTTTTCCATCTACAAGTAAGCAGAAATTCAAAGAGAAGTTTTTTTTATACAAAGAAGAAATAGAGTGAGAAGAGGGATTTTTTTTGAAATAAAGATGAAATAGATTGAAAATAATAAAAAAAGAGTGAAAAAATCACTTATTAAGCTTTGCCGTTTCATATTCCCATTGTTTTTATTCAAAAAAGTTTTTAAATTCTATTGTTTATGTAAATTTTTTTTCAATTTTTTAAGTATCATAAAATGTTGTCATTTTTTTAATTTTTATTTTTTAACCATATCAAAATTACTATTAATATTTTTTTTTAATTTTTTTTTTTATAACGTGTTAAGCTATTATTGGTCAATATCTGAACCTACTTATAAATAAAAATAATTTAGGGGCCTTTTTATGCATATGGGGGTTTTGGCAATTGTCTGAGTTGCCTAATAAAAGAGTCACGCTTGGGGGTGAGAAGGGCTGTGATAATTTGTCATATTTTGGATTTGATAAATTGTTATGGATTTAAAAAACAAAAAATCAATAATTCGCTTTCATCGAACGGGTTATCGATTATCGGATACGATATGGTTCGTACCTGTCTATCCTTTGACACGTGTCCCATTTTGATAGGATGCGAATTTTCCCCTCCACAATAACAATTACAATAACTATTGTAGGGAGACTCTTTCATATATGTAATTTTTTAAATATGAAAATATTTAAATTTAAATATGAATATAAATTAGGATTAGGATAAGAAGAAGATATATTAACATTTTGATTAGTTGATAGATTTCGGTGGATCTTAATAAATATTTTTATATATCATATACAAAGAAATAATTCTAAAAATATATATATCATATTTTTATCTTGAGAAATATTTCAAGTATTTTCATGTCAACAAATTTCACACCTAAAGAAGAAAGTCATATTTTTTTTTTGAAGAAAGGTAGATATTATTAACTAGTTTTCATTTTGAATACCGTAATACAAATTGGAATGGGATAAGAGAAAACAGGAAAAAAATTAAAAAAAGTAAACAAAAATACCGAACGCCCCAAAGAAAGTTATGTTAACAAATTTATTTTAGTGCAAATATTTTCCTTAAAACAATAGTTCACATCTTATACTGCATGGTATATTTTTCCACACCTTCCATTCTTCAGTGTATTTTTTCTTAGATTAATTTGATGAGAGAGGGGATGGGGAATGAAGATTTTTACATAATAGGGTTTTGAAAAGAATAATGATAAAAGAAAACGGGCACGGATAGTCCCACCACCCATTTTATTTTGAGCACCACCTTTTTTACCTCACTACCTATCATTTGGTTTATTTTCAAGTTCACCACCTTATAAATTTTTTTTACCAAAGACTCAAAGTTCACCACCTTCACATTTTCTAAAACATGAATCTTTCTTCTCTCTTTTTTATTTCCCTTCTCTCTTCTCATTCCACCCTCCCTCTCTCTGTCCGGCCTCCGCTTCATCGTCGACATCCATCGGTACAAGAGTACTGGATCTCGACCTCCATCGACGTCCACTTCCACTTTGTCCTCAACATCCATCGGTGCAAGAATGGATCCCAACTTCCGTTGACAGCCTCCTCGGCTTTGTCGTCAATATTCGTCGGTGCAAGAGCAAATCTTGATCTTCGTCAACGTCCACCTCCGCTTTGTATTGGACATCCACTGGTGCTTTGAATTCTGGTTTTGATCAAACGTTAGATGGTTTTCTTTGCAAGTATGACTTTAAGTGTTTATCAATGTTTATCAATGGATTAATTAAAGAGACCTAAGTGTGGATAAGTAACTCTTGTTGAATTTGTGATTTTTTCTTCTTCTTATGTTTTATGAAAAAACTTGATTTATGAAGCAATCGACAAGCAAACTGTCTAACAATACACATATACTCAACACACGATGTATCTAACCTTTAGAAAAAAACATTAAAACTTTCATACATTTATGTGTTTGACAGTAACAGTCTCCAATTACTACAACCATTGATATTGGTGTAGTTAAACACACAACTATAACTCATTCCAGAACCTACAGGGTTTTTTCTGTTTCCATCGACATGGATATTGTCTAGAAAATATAATTATGTAGACACTCCATGTGTCTAACTCATTCGAAAACCTACAGGTTTTTTTTTCTGTTTCCATCGACGGGGTCATTGTCTAGGAAATATAATTATGTAGACATCTCATGTGTCTAACGCATTTCAGAACCTACAGGATTTTTTTTTCTATGTCTATCGACATAGGAATTGTCTAATAAATATAATTATATAGACACCCTATGTCTCTAACTCATTCCAGAACCTACGAAATTTTTTTTTTTTTATGTTTTCATCGACATGGCTATTGTCTAGGAAATATAATTATGTAGACATCCTATGTGTCTAACTCATTCCAGAACCTACATGATTTTTTTTTTGTGTTCATCGACATAGGAATTGTCTAAAAAATATAATTATATAGACACCCTATGTATCTAACTCATTCCAGAACCTACATGTCTTTTTTTTTGTTTTCATCGACAAGGCCATTGTCTAGGAAATATAATTACGTAAACATCCCATGTGTCTAACTTATGTCAATTATTTAGAGTGGTGGGATTGACCTAGCCAATTACTTAGGGTGGTGAGAAGGGGAGGGTGGTGCCCTTAATGCATTTTTGAGAGTTATGCACGAATGGCAATATTGTAAATAAAGGGTGGTGTTTAATATAAATGGGGTGGTGGGAATATCCGCCCCCAAAGAAAACTAGATGGGAGTTGTTCTTATGGATTTTTTTTTTTTTTTTTTTGGAAAATGATATTGGTGGATCTGCCACTTCTTTGATTAAAAATGAGTATAGTTTCTAAATCTAGAGCAGAATAAAATTGCAAGGTAAACAAGTAGAATGCAAGGTAACAGAGATCCACTGAAAGCCTACTTAGGAGATCTAAACAAGGCTTACGGAGAACCTTCTGACCAAACATCTACTACTCAATGCTCAACTTATTCCTCTCCACCCGAATGTTCTGCCCATGCACAAAAGCAATCCCACGCCGCAATATTTCGATTGTCCCCGTCCCATATCCCCTCCACCGAAATAGAAGACCCACCGAAGATCTTATCATTGCATCTAAGCCAGATAGCCCACATAACCGCCGAAACCAATGACTGCATAACTTTACTTTGAGTGCTCCTGTCTCCTCGTTGAGAAATTCTGCGCCCCATGTCCCAAAGATGGTCAAACAACAAAGGACGCCAACGACGTCCCAAAGAAGCCCCAAGACACTCCCACACCTCCAGAGCTATTGAACATTCACAGAAGAGGTGTAGTGTTGTTTTCACCCCGATATCACAGAGAGAGCAAAGCGAAGAGTCTCCAGGCCGCCAAATAGAGCGATACGAGCGCGTGAGTAACCTCTCGTTGTAGGCAAGCCACATAAAGAACCGCACCTTCAGTGGAATCTTGGGGCCCCAAATTTGAGTGGCCTTCCGAGCCACACCACCATTCCAAGGATTGTCTCTAACCCACCAAAGATAAGCCGAGTGCACGGAAAAGCTTGGAGATGGAGAGCATATCCATTCTAGCACATCAGAAGATGCTTCATCAGTCCTGAAATTAGCCAAAACGTAGAACAGCTGGGCATATTGTAAGAATTCCTCCTCCGATAGTCCCCTTCTTAACTGGATACGCCAACCCCCACCCGCTCATGCATGATCCTGTCTCCTTCTTATGGATTGTTTTCAACCCTAATATATGCAAGTGAAAAAAAAAGTTAATAAAGTATACAATCTTGTTTGCAGTCTCATTTATTAGGCGCACACTTTTTAATTTATTAGAAATATATAATTTGTTGAAAAAATACAATTACGGGTCACAATCAATGTAAGGAACAACATTCTCACTTGTAAGAGCAACTCCAACCCAACTCCCCATTTTTTCTTTACATTCCCTCCCCATTTTTTTTTCTCTATATTTAAGTGTGTCTCTAACCTTACTCTATATTCTTTTATCTCTTGAAAGCCAAAAGACATAAATATTCATTGAAGCATTAAAAAATGACTTTTTCAAAAGATAAATATGTCATTACCATGGTGGGACCCCCATTTGGGGAGGTATGTTTGCTCTTCACCTGTGGAGAGGGAAAACCACCATTCCTGTTTAAGGGAGGATTTTATGGAGGGGATTGGAGCTGGTGTTCATTGCGTCCTCCTCAAAATTTGGAGAATGAGCGGTCGTTTACAGAGTGTGTTGGAGGTGCTCTAACGTTTCTCTCTGGAGAGCCCTCCTATCACAAAAACCAAAGTGCCGCTATTACACACAATACAATTTGAAATAAAAATATGTATTAAATTCAAATACGTACATCATTTAAAGACATATTTAATTCATCAAACAAGTAAATATCTTCAAAAAATAAATTCATCCTATAAGTATTACATCCTATCACCCATCAATTTTTATTTACAAAATATCCTTATAAAATGTAAACAATTATAAAGCATCTATAATTATATTTGTGGATGTTTACTTGATTTGCATTCTGACACCTCCATATTCCAAGTCAAAAGAAACTCATGTTTCCATTTCAAGTCACAAGAGTTGTAAAAGTGTCTAGCCTTTTTATTAAGGGCACCGATATTCCCACCCACATAGTTATTCACTCTACCTCTCTCAAAAAATCAGAATGTAGCTTTTTTAAAGAGTGACCCCACCCTGATCCATTCGACTTTGTGAAGTCGTCCATTATGTGACAGGTCGACATCACAGAGTCGAACTGATCACAGAGATATAAAGCCCTCTTTATAGCCCATTCGAATTTGTAAAGTCGTTCATTATTTCACATGTCGACATCACAGAGTCGAACTAGTTATAGAGACCTAAGACATTCTCTAAGGCCTGTTCGACTTTGTATTTTGAAGAATGTATTTACGTGTCATAGCATTCTCAATGAAATAATATCTTCAAAAGATGATGCGTTGTTCAGTATCATGAATGACATATCACATGATGTTGAGTTTGGATATCTCTTTGTGATGTCGTCCATTGTGTCACAAGTCGAATGGGCCGTAGAGAGGGTCTTAGGTCTCTTGGATCAGTTTGACTATGTGATGTCAACCTGTGACATAATGGCAATGTTTTAAAATTCGAACCGTTCAATGAACCAAAAAAATGAATGAGTCAAGGGTCATTGGTTCAACTGTTGGGTCAACCAGATTTCAACCATGACATAATTATAATATAATAATTTTTTTTAATTATAATTACTAAATAAAAATAAAAAATATTAAAAATTGTATATAATGGACTCGTCCCTTCTACCGGCGATGCGTTCCTGGTCTTAATTGGCCGGGTCGTGCCTCCAGCGCTGTTACTTTGAAGAAATTAGAGTGCTCAAAACAAGCCCACGCTCTGAATACATTAGCATCCAATCCTTTTCCCGAGGTTACGGATCCATTTTGCCAACTTCCCTTGCCTACATTGTTCCATTGGCCAGAGGCTGTTCACCTTGGAGACCTGATGCGGTTATGAGTACGACCGGACGTGGGAGGCACTCGGTCCTCCGGATTTTCACTGGCCACCGGGGCGCATCGGACACCACGCGACGTGCGGTACTCTTCCGACCACTGGACCCTACCTCCGGCTGAGTCGATTCCAGGGTCGGTAGGTCGTTAATTATTATAATATAATATTAATTGTATGTATTTCATTAAGCGGATATCTTATTTAACAAAAAAAATTTACAACATACTAGGTTTTAAACCGGGATGAACATATATCATTTTCCTCCCTATAATCTTGCGTTTCAAACTTAGGTTTTGACAAAATGCACTGGAAAGTCCTTAAAGCCTCTTTTTTTTACACTAAAAAAGCGAATGTAGATTGAAAAGTAAAAACATGATGGCCTAGTTTGGTATGGGGATAAGAGGTTGAGATAAAGAAATAACTGGATTAAATCACTTGTTATCCTATATGGCATAAGAAAAAAAAAAGATAAAGCATTGACAATTGTCCACATTTTGAGATAAAAAATGGGGATAGTTTGTTCTGGGTAAAAGATAGAATAGACTTTGTCCCTATTTTTTATTCGTATTTTATAAAATTGGGATAACATTTATGACTACTCTTCCTTTTCTTTTCACTCCTTTTTTTTCTCTCATTAGGGCACTCAGCACAGTCCATGGAGAACTCACCGTACAACAGCTCAACAACCAGCATGAAACTCTTGTAAAAAAAAGAAAAGAAAACAACAACGCATGAAACAAGAGAGATTCAAACACACCCAGATCAATGCGTCTAATTTGGGGTTAATGTATATATGTTATAATTCATTTTGTATATCCAAAAAATGATTTCATTAAAAAGGATTTGTAAGTTTTGATTTCATTAAAATTCATAAAATTTTTAACATCATAAATATATTTGATCAATACAAAGAAAAGATATCTAATCACCGATATTCCTAAAAATCAGATCAATATAGCATTCTAAAAAATATAATCTAAATAACATGAAAATATTTTTACCAGTTGAGGTGAATGTGATTTGAAAAGAAGAAGAAGCTCTTGAGAGAGGGGTTAAACAAAGGATGCAAGAGTTAAAAACCAGTAGTTTGAAGAGCCCAATAGTCACATGAAAAGTGAGAATATGTTCCACCAAATAATATTAATGCCTTATTAATAGTAAGGGTAGACTTGATATTTTTAATTTTTTTTTTAAGTTATCCCATATTTGATCCAAATGCAAGATTGATGATAACAATATACAAAAATTAGGATAATAAAGAGCATTACTAAATGTAAATGTGGATAAAAATAGTAGTTTTTTATCATCATAAATTAATATAACTTATCTTAAATATTTATCCCTTTACCAACTAGGCCGATATGTGTATTTTGATATGCATTTGAGTTTTTTCCATTTTTTAAACACAGAATCAGCACAAACAAAGATTTCAAAAGGGAACAAAAAAAAAAAAAAAAAAAAATTCAACCAAATTGGACAAATCACAGGAAGCTATAGACCCTAAAATGTAGGCACATCCATGAAAAGATCATGCCCTGAATGCATGAGGACCACAGTCTCAATTGTGTGTTTGTCCAGTTCTCTCTCGCTTTTTGTCCCCCATTTAAGCAAATTATATGCACAACCACCAAGTCCCCAACCACCCACTCACCCACCCTTCACCACCACTCCTTAATGAGTCACCAAACAAAACAAACTCTACAACAACAACAAAAAATCCATTGTTTCCACAAAAAAAAACAAAAAAGTAGTAGAAGCACCATAGGTTACAATGAAGCTCTCCTATCAAAAGCTCAAGAAACAAAGAGAAGACTATGAAGGAGAAGATGATGAGTTGGATGCCTTGGTGAGGAAGTACAAGAGGTGGCTGAGGCTGAGGAGGCCGAGGCGGCCGAGGGTTCGGGTGCCAAAGCTCGCGAGGGCGTTGAGGAGGAAGGCGAGGGCGGTGTGTTCTAGGGTTAGGGTTTCCTTTGGGAGGGTGGTGGAGAGGCTTAGGGAGAGTAGGTCACACATGGGGGAATTGTTTGGTGGGAACTACTTGTTCATGCAGGTCAGCCCTGCCTCTTTGAAGTGTTACAGTGATCACAGGAGGGCCATGCATATGCATGCTAATGGGGTGCATGTGTTGAATGCTCCAAGGTACTGCATTTCTTAGGGTTGGTTTTGGGATCTCTCTTATGTGGGGTGTCACTTCTTTTACTTTGGTCGATTTTGTTTTTGTTTTTTTTTTTCAAACTTTCATGAACATTGTTGATAAATGCAAGTATAAAGATATGATCTGGTCAGAGTTGGATCCCATCTATACAAGCTTTAATGGAATCTAGCTCTGACTAGAACTTATCCCACAAGTTTTAGGTAAGTTATATATGGTATGAAGGGATTTGGATTATGTATTTGAGTCTTTGATATGTTAGTCTTGTTAATTAGATAAAGGCAATAGAGGATATGTGAATATATGTTGTGAAGAATCATGTCTTTTATGTCAGTTTTTTGCTTGATCATAAAATAAATGTTCAACCCACAAAATTTACTTTTTTCACATTGAATTCAGTGTATGCTCTAATATGGTAGTTCAGATTTCAGAGTTTCAACATGAGCTGAAAAATCTAGAAATAATTGAATTGTATACAAGGAGCCCAATAATGAATCCCAAGCATAGCAAAAATTGGATTTCCATGTGTAAGAGAATCACTAAATTTGTCCAAATTTATTCTCACCCAATGCATTCATGAAAATCATCAGATCAGACCAAATTATTGGTGATAAAAAATAGCTACAGATTATATTTATTCACATGCGTTGATAATTCAATGCAAGATGCAACAATGACTTACATTCTTCAACCATGAATAATTATTATATGTACCAAGATAAGCTATTCACAGTAAAACTAGCATAGAGTAAATACAATTCATTGCTCACAGCTCACAAGCGGGACCATATATTCTTAAATTAACTCAAGATCTATTCCAACAATTACTTCCATGCATGTGAGCTGTCATTAATGGATGATCAATGAATCTAATACTTACCCTGAGTAATATCAGGGACAATGTCACTTCCGGTCTACACATGATTTGATTTTTTTTAAAAATGTATATATATCATGTAACTAAGCATGTAACAATATATATACTAATCCATGTCAAGGGGATTGGATATATGGATATTAATATTTGGATTTAGATGATATGAATATTTTTTGGATAATGAACATGCCTAAATATGAACACCACTTTGAATGATCAAATGATATATTAGATGAATATGAGAATCAAAATCAATATTTAATTTGAATGTTTATTCTCTTTTCCTATAATTATTTAAATTTTTATAATTGCAATTAATCATACTAGATAATGAATATGAATAATATATAATAAAAACGTATATAAATTTGTTGGATTCAAATAATTCCAGGTCAGATATATTAATACCCGTATCCGTAATAAGGATATTTGAATTTCATATAATATTTTTTTTTGGATATGGATGTGGTTTGAGTATGTATATATATATATGGTTAATTTACTAATGTAGTACATATTATAAACAAATTAAATATATCTCCTTGTGGAAATTTTTTTTTACATATTTAATGTGACAAAACGTATATGTAACCCTCAGCGAAATGAGACTATAAATGAAATCTCAGATCCTTATCCAGTCACATCCGTCCAAACAGGGTGAAGGAATAAGCAAGTCCCTTTCAAGAAAATAGTGTGTGTGACTTGCGACTAAGAGCATCTCCAATGGAGAACTCTAAAATGGAGTCTTAAGATATATTAAAAAAATAAAAAAGTGAGTTTAGAGTCTTACTATTCATTCATCAACTCCAACCACAATCTTTATTTTCATCTCTATTATATTTTTTTATATTTTATAATAAAACTTTAATTTATCAAATCTCTCTTATTTTTTTGATATATTATACATTATTGAGATTTATTAGTGAAATTTAAAATCCGTAGAAGTTAATAATTAATATAATATTAATGTAAAAAAATAAAAAATATATTAAATATATAACATTTTTAAACATATGTTAAACATATTCAATATTAGACTCATTTGAATCGTATCGACGACATCTATCCAATGGTATCAATTTTATAAAAATTAAACTTATATTATAAAAGTTATCAAACATTATTAAAAAAAAAAAAATAACAAACCTCCATATTTAGAGGTTGAAACAGTGAGCCTCCAAATATGGAGTCTCATTTAGTGGCCTTTAAAATAGAGGTTATTTTTGCCTATTCATTGGAGAGAAAATAAATTTCAAAATGAAGATATAGAGTACCATTGAATTTGCTCTAACAGGTGAAAAGATCCATCTTAAAACATGTCATATGGAGAGAGAGAGAGAGAGAGAGAGAGAGAGAAAGAAAGAGGGGAACGGAGAGAGAGAGAGAGAGAGGGGAACGGGACCACCACCTCCATTATTTTTCATTTTTTTTTTTTTTTTTTTTATACACCTGCAGTCTGATTTTATTTTATTTTTACGTTTAATTTTTTATAATACCTAAACTACCATCTCTTACAAATAAAAAAACCCTACAATGTCCCCATCTTCTTCACCAAATCAACTAAACCTCTATCAGCTGACACACTTGCCGCCAGCCACGACACAAATTCACAACGCAATTGTTCACATCGTCGTTCACATCACCGACCCGACGTTCACATTGCCGCCACGACAGTGATTCGCCATCCACATCGTCGTTTAATGATCCGCTGCCCTTAACACCGCCGCCGCGACGCCCACCAGTTGGGGGGGTTGAGAGGGTGGGTTGCGGCGATTCGACGGCGGCGGTGGAGGTTGTGGACGCGGAAGAGGTCTCGGTGGGTGGAGTGGGTGAATGAGTCCTTCTTGGGTGTTGTTGAGAGGGTTTGGTGGGTTTTTGAACGGTTGATGATGCGAGGAAGAAGAGGAGGAGGAAGATGAGAAGAGCTGGATTGGAAGAGACAATCATTGCTAAAGATCGATTTTTTTTTATGGGTTTCTGATTGAGAAGAGCTCCTACTCAATCAAAACTTTGTTTTTTTTTTTTTTTGTCCTTGTTTTCTTTATTTGGATTGAATTGAAAAACCCAAATGAAGAAATCCAAGAATTTTGTTTGTAGAAGTGGGTATGCACATAACGGGAGTGAAGAAGGGGAAGAAAGGAAATGAAGGAATACTAATTAATTTTATTTTAAAAAAAAGTGTATTTGTGCATTTTATATATACATGATTTTAAAGGAAAATATGAGAAGAAATGTAATACCTAATTACATTACATAAATACAAAAATGTAATGCTCAATTCCAGAAATATAATCACAACATACAAAAATATACTTATCAATTACAAAAACTATAATATTACATAACTAGTGATTATCATTTACAGAATAGAAATGTAATATCATATATAGAAATAAACTAATGACATACAATTTTACAGAAATGCAATATCATCTATGGAATTAAAATAACTATTTACAAATATATAAATGACAGACATTTAAAAAAAATATAATAACATTTTACAGATATGTAATGACAAATTACAGAAGCTATATAAAAAATTACCGAATGTAATAAATGATTTACAAAATCATTCACATAACAACAACGCGGGAATATAATGTGTACATAAATTTAATATCATTTATATTTTATAAAAATGTAATACCATATATGCAATTAAACTAACCTTTTACATATATGTAAATAACAAATAATTTAGATGCATAAATGTAATAACCTTTTATAGATATATAATGAGCAATTATAGAAAATTTATAAACAATTACATGATGTAATAAATGATTTACAGAAATCATTCACATAAGAACAACGTAGAGAGTGATTTGGAGAGAGTGGGTTTTAGGGGGAAGTTACACCGATTTTGGGGGTGGGGGAGGTGAGGGGTAGTTTAGGCATCAAATGCTAAGGTGGCGCTAGTCAGGGGTAAAAAAAAAATGAGACCAAATAGTAAGGTTACATTTTTATGTATATGACTCTCAATTCTTGAATCTATTGTAGAAACAGTCTAGAAATGAATGTATAACAATTCTGTGTCTAGTCACCTTTGTGTATATTGAATGCTCTTTGTAGATAAACTATTATAAATATATGTAATCATGTGTATCATATCTGTATGTATTAATTGTATTTCTATAACTCTTTAATGTAAGTATCAATGTTAGTTATTATAACTAAAAATTATATTTATGTAACTAATATGCAACATTTATGTAAATTGATAAGGGGAAGTTAGAACTTAAAAGCAGCTTTAATTTTCAGCGTTCTCTCCGTGTTTGAAACTTCTTAGAAACAACACATTGGAAACATAGGGTTGTTTTTTCAAAGGCGAGGGTTTGAAACTCACATTTAAATGGACCTTAAAATTATGTGATAATTCATTATATTTATAACATTATGGAAAACATTGGTGATCAAGCTCCTTCAGGACATACTAGAGGTATTGTGAATATCTGCTTTAGTATTTACTAAAGGCTTCTTTTTATGTTATGTATGTATGCATGAGACCATGATTAATAGAAGTTGATTATGATCATAATTGGTTATAATTAAAGTTCCTGTTCAAGGGAAAAGAATCAACTATAAAAGTTTAGGTGGGATTTCATAAAAGAGCAGAGAACATATTTAAACTTAGAATCTCTTCAAAATCAACAGCAATGTGAAATCAGTTGTAAAAAAAATGATGCTTTTCATTGCAGAAACCCCTCTCAAAGACACCATTCACATAAAATCAGAAAGGCCTTTTTTTCCCCTCTCTCAACACTACAAATATGATTAATAATACATCATTTCATCATGGGATCAAATAAGGCGTTCTTGCTCGCTTCCCGCGAGGACAGTTAGGATGAACAGTGGATCGGTGAGTGGTGAGGTTAACGGCGACGGTGTGAACAACGGATCAGAGAGTGGCGAGGTGAACAGCGGATCGGCTAGTGGCGATGGTGTGAACAACAGATCGGTGAGCGATGAGCTGAACAACGACGGTGTGAAGGTGATAGATGTCGACGAAGAATTACAGCAAGAGCGTCGGCGGACTAGGAGGCACTCGTGTGGGAAAGAAGAAGAAAAAGAAAGGAAATGTGATTTTATTTTGTCTTATATGTGGGGGTAGTTCTGGTTTTAAGAAAAAGAAGGGGTAAAAAAAAATTAGATAAAGTTGTGGGGGTAAATAAAAAATAAAAAAAAATTCAAGGGCATATAAAAAATGTGAGGGTCGGTCCAAGGGTGTATGGGCAATTCACCCATGATTTAATGCTGCCTTACAAAAACAGCTGGAAACATTTTTTTCCTTCACATGCAATGTACCTCATGTTCCGCTCATCGGATTCTAGTTGCATCAGAAAGGCCGGTTTTTCGTTTATTAATCTGATTGGAAACACATATATCAATTTTTTTTATAATTTGTTAAAAATATTGAAAACTCTATATAAATGATGATTTTACCATTCTAAATAGATTATAAAACTCTATCCGAAATGATAAAATTGTCATTTACATAAAATGATTTTAAATTTTTTTTAATTTAGATGTCCCAGGCCAAATAAGTGGTCATCACCAAGTGATGGAAAGGTGCTACATTGATTCTGATTGATTGACAAGAACATTCATTTATCCGATGATATACATAAGAGCTTTTTATTTTTAAGTCCATGTAAGCTATACTATTTGGTGATTCATCACATCCTTATTTATATTTTTTTTATTTCCCCAATTTCTAATGCTATTTCATTATTAGTTCCTTTCGCCATATCCATCTAGTTGGCCTGTCGGATAGTTGAAATTCTTAAACTACCATTTGAAATTTTTATTTTCAAGTCTCTTTAAACTATGCTATTCAGTGATTGATCACTCCCTTCTTCATATTGCATTTTAAGTCCCCAACTTCAAATAATTTTTCATTATTACTCCCTGCGCAAAATGTCAATCTATTTGGGGCCAATGGATATTTAAAGCTCTTAAACTACTCATCCTCTAAATGAAAGAAACCCCCAATAAAATAATTTTTAACATTTTTAAATGAAAGAAACCCCCAATAAAATCATTTTTAACATTTTTATAACTAGTATATCTTCAACCTTCATCATTTGATACTTTAAATCAATGATGTCATGATGATATTTCAAATATAATAGTGTAGTCAAGATTCTATAACAGTAGAGGAAAATCTCACATTCTTCATGAATGAAATTTCAAATATAAATAAATAAATAAAAACTAAAATAATAATAACTTAAATGTAAAAATAAATAAATAATATAAAGATGTTAGATTCCTATAAAATCACTAAATCTTTAATTAAATAAAAGTTTAGAACCATGCAAAATAAATTTTTTATTGACTGTAAATTTTTTAATGGCATCTAAATTTTTAAATTGAAAATTTTAAACCAAGAAAAAAAATTTAAATTGAAAATTTTAAACCAAGAAAAAAACACTTAAAATATCTAATTCGATATTTCAGTATTTTAAACCAAGAAAAAATCATTTAAATCAAAATTTAAAAATAAAAAAATCTTCAAATTCGCTTACAGAATTATTCTTTTTTTTGCTTATGTAATCAATCCTAATTAGATAATTAAAACTATGAGAAAATGCAACCTCGGATTGAGTGGGCATAAGCAGTTTTGAATAACACATATAGAAGACCAAATCTATCACACCGAAATAAGAAATAAAGGTGCAGGAATAATCTGAATAGAATAAGAATTTTGCATTAAACGGTCGGTTCGTCTAAAGATCCCATCAAAGCTCATAATACAACCCAATAAGAAGAACCGTTTAAAGGCCATACCGCCTCGACCCATCACATTCTGCCATAAACACAACACCATCTCAGGTCAGGCCAATAAACAGTCTGGTCGAACTCCTGACTAGACCTGGGTGAATAGGGGCATAGCTCTTGTCCGACCTGAACAAAAGCACGGAGTCCGCATCGGCGAGATAACAAAAAGCCCATGGAATATTCCCTAACATAGTGGTTGTAACCAATTGTCAGAAATTGGTTATGACGAGTTGATCCCAAGATCACATGTGTCAACCAATCCAAGAGCCCCGTGGAAGATCCCATCCCATGATATGCTCACACCTCCATAGCAACAGGTACACCCCTCCCACTATAAATAGGAGGGTATCCCCTTCACTATAAAGGAGAGACTTCTTCTTCTTCCCCAAAGGACCCTACACACAAGCTAAAAATCTCATTTTAAGGGAGATTGGACTTGATCGTCGGAGGTTCTTGGGACGGCACCACTTCCGGTGTGAGATCCCACCAAAAGAGGAACTAAGTGTGACTTGATCCCTTAATAAGAGTACGTACGTAGGCAGCCTGAGAAGTCACATCAGGTTCAGTCTAGACAAAAATCTCGTCAATCGATCCACCGCGGACCCTCATCGTTGTCTCTTCGTGGATCTACCTAAACCAAGCCCTGGCGATCCTCGAGTCTGGCCCTTCGAGGAGAAGCACATTTTCACCTCCCAAAACATTGAAATTCTCACTGAACACCTAATAATGTAAATGTAGTTTCATTTTAGATATGTCACCAAACATTTTGTATTAAATTCCCAAATATCAAAATACTTACAAAATGATACAGACATTTTGTGCAGAGACTAATAATAAAAAGACCTTTGAAGTTGAGGACTTAAAAAAGAAGAAGGGAGGGACTGATAATATAGTTTACAGGGACTTAAAATAAAAATATCATTTCACAAACTAACTGTATTGAGATGCACATTTGGCACATGGACTAATAATGAAATAGGCATTTGAAGTTCAAGACTTAAAAAGAAATATGAAGAAGGGATGGATTGATCACTAAATAACATAGTTTACAAGGACTTAAAAATAAAAATCCTTATGTATCCACAAATATAGAAAAATCCAGATAACCCCCTGCATTTTTCCTAAATCTAAAAAACCCCTAAAAAACATAAGTAAAAGCCAAATCAACCACCTGAATTAAATAATAACTAACAAAATTAGAATATTACTAGAGTATTCTATTATTCTAACCTAGGCAAACCGAAATTAAGTCCCTATAAACTATCAAAAACACAAATAATCCCATGATAATTATGTTTTTACCCCTCTTTTAACAAACCGTCTTCTTCTTCCTTCACGTTGGGTTAAAATCAAGTAACCCTTAGGTTAAATTGGCTGATAGAAGAGCTGATTTGGCTTTTAGTTATATTTCTGGAGGGTTATTTGGATTTAGGGAAAACACAAGGGGTTATCTGAATTTTCATATGTATGTGAGGGTTATATGAATTTTTTTCTTGAATACAAATGTATCAAATATTACTTTTGGTTCTATTTTATTTTTAGTATTATATGATAAGGATCATATATTAATAAAAATGCATCCTCTGTGACCTGTGTAGTGGTGTGTCATGTAGTCGAACACATCACAGCAAAATAGTGAATAATTAGGTGTGATGTAGTCAATCCTTGTTGTTTGTTACAAATGATTCAGATCCCAGGAGGAAAAAAAGAGAGGATGTCAATTTTAGCAGTTTTGAAAAAAAGACTTGAGATCATCAGCCTTTTTGTTCTTTTGTTTTTTCTAAGTTTCATCGACCTTCTTGATTACATGACTTGAGCTCACATCACTCGGTGTTCCCTCTTGCACGTGTTATATAATGAGACAAAAATTTCGGCCAATCTTTGTCAATTTCTAAAGAGTTATTTGTAGATCAACCCCCAGGTTCTACTAGTTTCACAACCAGACCCTTATCGGTGTTACAAATAGGTTTCTGATCCAGATTTCCAGATTTATAACCAGGTCTCTTACAACATGCTCATATTTTTAAATGGGCTCAAAACATGACTTCTCTAACTTCAAATTTCATGAAATTTCATCCAATGGTTCTTCAGACCATTCATATTACCCATAAAATTATAAAATAAATATTTTAATCTCGTTTAATAGATACTAAAATTACAAATGGAATCAGAACCATCTGAGCCCATAAAGTTATTAATGGAAATCTTGCTTTTGAAATTTGTTCTGTTCTCTATTTCTGGATTGATTTTAGATCAAGGAGATTTATAAGAGTGTTTAGATTATTACTTGTCCATAATATTATTATAACACATATCTCTCTTGTTATGACATATTGTTTGAGTGTTCATGTGTTTTTGGAATTGAGTTATGATAATCCATGAAATTGAGTTATGAGTTGTGATTCTTTATTGCTCTTCGTGCTCATGTTATCCATGAAATTGTTGATAGTGGATTTGGTAACTATATTTTTATGGGCAATTAACATAAATGGCACCGTTTAAATGAAAATTAGCAAAAATGGCACTGGTCGGGTAATATTTGCAAAAAATAGCACTGGTCAGCGCTAATCATTTTTTTTTTACACTAGAGGCACCATATATATATGGCGCCTCCAATGTAAATTTGTGCCCCCACAGTGGGGGGCGTTTGCAAAGGAGGCGCCATATATATCTATGGCGCTATGGCGCCTCCCTTTAAAACTGAAAAACACTGGAGGCGCCGTATATATATGGCGCCTCGAGGTATTTTTCTAACACTTAATCAGGGGCGCGGATACATATGGCGCCTCCAATGTAAACCGGCAGCAATGCATAAATTACAACTTTTGTTTGTATAATGAATAAACCTGTACAGACAATAGTTTGCATTCAATAACATATAATAGTTTTAGTTAACAAAACGACACTACGAAAAAGAGTTTGCAACCAATATACAATAGTTTTTGTTAACATTCATCCAAACACTTTTTTCCATACATTTTGTTTAGTTTTAGTTTTCCTAGGAGCTGGAGGTGCTGAAGAAGAAGGTGCATCAGTGGGTTGAGATGGTGGTATCACTGGTTGAGCCGGTGTGGTAAACTCTTCGGGTCGACGTGAAGTACCAATAATTCCAAATACTCTGCGTGGTCCACGTACATATGTCTGCAAAGGTCTCGTGAACGTCGATAAATTGTGTGGTACATCTGGAATGTTGGACTGCTGGTGTGGCTGCTCATGTACATCCTGATCAAGGTGTACCAAATCACTGAATAGCTCCTCAATGGTGAACATGGGCTCAGACTCACTGAAATCAGCCCCTGTCAGGTCATCGTCGAGGCGATCATACATTGATGCAACGTAAGAGCTCTGATACTGTGATTGTTCCCTATCCTCCACCATTGCCTCTGCAAGGTCACGTGTCACCACTGATATGCGCCCCCACTCGTTAGAATCAGGATATAATACTGCTCCCCGTGCAAGCACCTCATTGATATCACGTGCAATTATCACCTGGTAATGAAAAATAAAATATTTAGAGATAGTTGAAAGTAAAAAAGTAAAAAAAATAAAAACATTCAGACCTGAACTTGTACAATATAGCCAGGAGGGCATCGTGGGGGTGGTGGTGGTGTGGTATGCCTCACTATTCTCTCCTAGTACCACTCCATGTATCCTCGACTATTCCGAATGTAAGGGAATTGATGGATGTGTTCATCGTGTTGTTCCCAACGCTCAATATAAGATTGGTGGAACTCCATCCAATTCACATCTTGTCTGCCTCACCTGTTCACCCTATCCATATCCTCCACATCAGTTGGTGTATCTTGGTGCCATCCAAACTGTCGTGCAACCCGATCAGGTAGGTGCATCTCAACGATATCAAAACAAATCAACGGAACTCTAGCCAACCACAACATATGATGATCTCTACAAATTGGTGGAAGTGACTCATATTTCCCAATATAGGGTTTCCATACAACCTACACAAAATAAAAGAATTAATATTCAGAGTTAACTATATGTGTGTTATAAATAATAAAACTTGATCATTTACCTGTGATTGATCCTGGTAGTCCAACTGTGCTCTATACCACATCAAAAAACGTGTGTTATCATCAAACCTTTGAAATATCTTCCACCTAAATGAATAAATACAATTGATCTATATCATTAAACCACATTTCTTCATATTAGTTGTAACAGAAATTTCATTTTCATGAATTACCTAGCTCTAAGAGGCCTGTCACCGAGTACAAAGTCTTCTTGTAATATTGGCCGTTCAACATGTAATCTTTCCCACGACCATAATTGATACAATATAAAACAATTGTATGAAACGACAAAGGTTTCTACATAGATAACCATGAATAGTTAAAAAGATAAATTGATGTAAACCTGTAGAAGCGCAAAAAAACCAGCTGAACCCGCTGAAGTCCTCTGTCCAATCACACTACCCTCGTACAGGGCTCTATACAGGTGGGCCAACACAGCTGATCCCCAAGAATAACGTCCAGCCTCATTGAAATCTCTTAAAAGATAAAGCCAACAACCATGTATCTTGTTCCCCGTGCCATCAGTGAAGATCGTGCATCCAAGAACGAACATAAAATATGCTCGGGCATACTGCTGAATGATCACCTCGTCCATCTTAACATCTGGCATGATGCTGAAATTTTCTCTCAGCCAAGATAGAAGAATCCTCCCCCTTGTCAGCTTCCCTGTTGAAGGGACAACACCTAACAACTCCTCGCATACCGATCCCCAATCATCACAATCTGTGACCCTTGTCACAGCCTTACCAGCAATGGGAAGACCAGTGAGCACACCAACATCCTCCAGGTGGAATGTGTTAGTCTTTGGTCTCCATCGCTCAATCAGAGCCGTCAACAGTCGTCTATCAACTATAGTGTATCCCATCTGAGTCAAATAGTACAATCCAGAGGCTCTGACATATGGCTCGATACGCGGATCTATAGGCCAATGACGTAACTGAACCATGTGTATCTTCAAACCCATGATATCAGTCTATCATACAAAAATGATAAATTTTTAAATACATTTCCATGAAAGCTGAAAATTATAAATGAAATGAGATAGATGAATTACCTTCCCCTCAAAACCTTGATGACACATATGAGATGACTGAAAATATAATAGATCATCAACGATGGGTCCATGCCACTCACGAAGATCCATAGTCTATAATTTCACTTACATGGATTAAATATAATCATACATATATAAACTCATCATCAAAGGACATAAAAAGAAGTCAAGTTAGATAGTGTTTGTATGTGTACCCTATCAATTGTTTCGACGGGGACCCTCTATTGGTGGTCATGATCCCATAACGATGACTTTCGTCATAACAAAGGGCCCAAAACAGTGGAGGGAAATCATCAAGCCATGTACGTGCTTGCGGATTGATGCTCAACAGTTTTTGCATTTCTTCAGCAAATTTCTTTGGACATTTCAAGGTGGCGGCCCGCCAAACCATGTCACTCAGCTCCTTTGATTTGATATTTTTCTTACAATTACAAATCATGTGTCTCATGCAGAAACGATGATGCCATACCACTCTTGATTCATCTATAACATTTTTCACTCCTGCAATGATACCCAAATGCCGATTGGATATGACACAAACATCTTCTCTACCGTGCGTCCACCAATACAGCTCCCAAAGGAACCAGATCCAACTGCTTTTGTTTTCAGATTCTACAATGGCAAAAGCTAAAGGAAGAAGGCCATTTTCTGCATCGCTAGCAGTAGCTATCAAGAGATTTCCTTTATACTTGCCATATAGATGTGTTCCATCAATGCACACTAGTGGGCGACAATACTTGTATGCCTCAAGTGCCGGTCCAAATGCCCAAAAAGCACGGTCAAACTGACGAACCGGTCTGCCCATGTATTCTCGAATAACTTCACCTTGAAAGATTACCTGTGTTCCTGGATTACTCCTCCTCAGGGCCTCAACGTAAAGAGGTAACTCTGCATAAGACTGCTCCCAATTCCCAAATACCCTCTCCATAGCCTTCCATTTAGCACGGTGTGCCTTGGAATATGAGATTGTGTAATGATGATCGGCACGTATCTTGTCAACAATTTCAATAGAACTGATCTTCAAATTATGGCGGATTGTAGGCATGATAAGTTGTGATATATAATTAGAACTGAACTGTCTATGATTAGAACTGAGGAGTGGATCTAAGCATGTATGAGGACCTCTGATGGTGGAAATCTTGAACATTTCTGAATCACCTACTCTCTTCACATACAATCACCATGGACATTCAGTATTTATGCACACGGCTATGTACCTTTGTGAGTTGGAATTTATCACATGACATTGCACACATTTCTTTATGCTCCATGTTCGGACAACATTGATGAGTGCCTTTTTATTTGCGAAGAGTTGACCAATTTCAATATCACCACAGGAAGAAGAACCGATCTCGTAGATACATGGATGGACATCTTCTGCCACTGCCCGCTCCATAAGCTGATTCGTTGGGTACATTTGTGGAATATTATACTCCAAATTTGAAACCATTTCCACATTATTGTCCTCCTCAGTGTCAGATTCACTAGCCCAATCATCCTCGCTATCTTCTTCATGTACTACTTCTTCTTCATCTACTTGTTCTTCTTCAGCTTCTTCATGAATATCATCCAAGCCGAAGTCATGATATGGGGACCTAAAAAGGCCATTATGTTATGCATGATATGCCTCATTAAATATTCACTCAAATTAATATACACACAATATTGACAATGGTCTACCATGTGCACTCTCATGCACATTTGTCGGTGTCGTACCAAATGCTATATCCTTTTGAGTATTTGGTACAAATGATGACGACGAAGGTTGATATGGATCACGAGCAAGAGAGGGATATGAATCATCCCCATCATAGGGCCTTGCACAACGATCCCTTTGTATGATCTCTTCCTTCTCCAACCATAACTCGATGCCGTGTACGTGCTTTGGATACAAGTTCATCATCATCTTCACACCCATATCATCCTCGATAGGGAGCCCACAACTCATTCCAGGACGTGTGGGATACATCGCACTCATACATAATGTATAACGGCTTGGATCAGTTTCTGTTAGTTGATACATCATTTGGAGCAAATCAACATACGAAATCTTTTTATGTATGATAATGCCTTTCCTAGAACCACCTTCATAAAATGAAGTTCTCCATGTTTTACGATTCTCCCGTTAAAAGAATAGATTAACGGGACTTTAGATTTCTTTCCCATCTAAGAAAATTCCATGACATTCAATAATCCAAAACATATTGTGATATAATAATATACAACACATTTTTCACAAACAATATTCAACATTTATTTCAACAACAAAAAAAAATTCAATATTAGGTCAAAATTCACATCAATTAAAATGTCAAGAAAACAAAACAACATTGAACATTTTTTTCAAAAAAGAAAAAGAAAAATTCAACATTAAAAATTCACATCAATCAAATATTACAAAAAAAAAGGGGGAGGGGGAATGGAGAGGGGTTGATTACCTTTTTAGATTGAATGTGCTTGAGAGATGTTTGTTAATGGATGAGTTGGGGGAGGGTTTGATTTTTGTGGGGAAATAGACTGAGGGGGGGGGGGGTGTGTTGTTTTTTGGGTAGATGAGAGAAATATGGTGTTTTTCAGGTAGATGAGAGAAATGGGTTTGGGTAGAGTTATTATAAAGGAGGCGCCGTATATATATGGCGCATTTTGAATGCGCCATATATATACGGCGCCTCCCTATGTAATGAAAAAACACTGGAGGTGCCATATATATACGGCGCCTCCCTATTTAATGGAAAAACACTGGAGGCGCCATATATATGGCGCCTCCAATGTAAAAATAAAAAAAATTGTATTTTTTTGCAAATATTCCCCGACCAGTGCCATTTTTGTTAATTTTCGTTTAAATGGTGCCATTTATGCTAGTTGCCCTATTTTTATTGTATTACGAGTGCACAAATAAATAAAGACTGTAGTTATAAACATATGGAGCTTTACAAGAATGAGTTTTAAATAGTTTTAAAAGAGTGTTTAGATTATTACATGTTATTCATAATATTATTACAACATAGGTCTCTCTTATTATGACGGATTTTTTTGAGTATTCATGTGTTTTTGGAATTGAAAATCCCTGGTCTATGCAAGTCTTGAGTGCAATTCTTTGTTGTTCTTTGCACTCATGTTATCCATGGAATTGTTGATAGCGGATTTGTTAACTATGTTTTTACTGTATTATGAGTGCACAAATGAATCAAGACTATAATTGTAAACATATGGAACTTTATAAGAATGAGTTTTAAATAGGTCTAGAAAAGCTGAAATCTCTTTGTAAGAAAAGACAAATCTTACAAAGTCTCTCACACACCCCCGGCCCCTCCCCCCTCTCAGTTTTTGAGATAAGTATATGATCACACAGATCCCTGGTCCAAGGAATTAGGCTATGTTTTATGTTTCCCTAGATGTTACCTATCAGGCTATTACATTTGAGGTATGGTAATAATGCTTCAATTTTGTGTGATAAATTTCAAAGTTTTAGAGAAAATTTCAAAGTTGGTGCAATGGTGATTATTCAGGTACTCTTGAAGTTACATGAGAATTATTTCTGTGATAAATTTCAAAGTTTTAGAGAAAATTTCTTTTTTTAATCAAATGTATTTCAATTTGCATGCCTCTATCTGGGAGTGTGATAAAATTGCAGAATCACTTGGTTTGATTTATTTGAGTTACAATGACTTTCAAACACGCGCATTTGCTCGTGCATTTAACTAATATATATTATGCTTAAATTGAACTTGGTCAACCATTTTTTTAATGGACAAAAGTCATTAAAATTCCTTGTAGAATTTTTGAAATTGCAAAAATTTCTTCTAAAATCGTGAATAACAACCTATAATATGTCCATGTAAATTGGTTTAGTCCCTAGGCCAAGTTGTCATTTTCTTTTTATAAAATAGGTATCCTATCCCTTTCAAGTTGCCATTTGTTGAGAAAGCATATTTTTCTGAGTTTTCCTTATGCTTAGCATTGTTACTTTAAATTGTATTCCAATAAGTATCTAAAATTGATTAAATTAACAATGATGATTATCAGGCCTCATCTCATAGGCCCTATATAAGTCCCATGGGGTGGCATAGATGTTAATACCAGTTTTTGTTATATATGTGTCACTTTTTACCTTCTGGTCACCATTGGAGCATTCTGGCAGTTTTTCAACTTTTTCTTTTTTCGATCGGAACCGCTAAAATTTTGGACTTTTAGCTATCATCCTGAGCTTGAGGACTCCGATTGAAAATCTAACTGCATATTATGTGTCCTGGTGCCATTTCAAGCCACTCACGAAAATTTCATCGAATTCCGGTAACGTTTCAGAATTTCACAGTTCCGAATCGTATCCGGGTTTTGACCAAGCGAAAAGTCATTGGGAGACTTGACTTGGTCAAAGTTGACCCTTGACTTGGTCAAATGGTTTTGGTTTTTAGTGTGGTTGGGTTGACTAGGGTCAAATCTCACCTAAACCTAACTAAACCTAGCTTAACCTAATTTAATTCTAAGTGGTGAGTGTGTGAGTGTGTGTGGTGTGTGTGTGTGCTTAAGTGAAGTCCACGCCCAAGCATAGTGTTCCCCCTCCCTATTCATCATCTTCTCTCTCAAGCTCTCTCAAAAGCTCTCACCTCCCTCTCTTTAAATCCCCCATTTGACCTAGTTAGAGTGTTCAAAAGAAGAAGCCATTGAAGGAGAAAAGATAGGTGAGGACCCGATCTATCTTTCTATGGTCTTGGATCTCCATTTCCCCTTGGTTTTCCTCCTCTCTTACCTCCTTTTCTCCCCTGTTTTCAGCCCTTCTTTGGCTGAGAAGAAGGCTTGGTGGTGGTGGTCTTGGAGGTGGCGAATCGGTGCGCGAAGAGCACCCGATTTCCTCCCCTTCCCTTCCTCTCCTTGGGTGAGCTTTCTTTCCTTCCTTTTCTTGTGTAGATGCTTGATTAGGATGTGTTTTTGGGTATGCATGGCATGCATGGTGGTTGGGGGGTTGGGGGGGGGGGGCTGTTGGGGGCTGTTGGGGGTTTGGGATGGCTCGGGTGCGCGTGCGGGATCATCCCTGCGCGTGCGCGCAGGCCTGTGCGCGCAGGCAGGGCAGGCACGCAGTCGGGCGAGCTGGCGCGTGCGCGCGGGGGTACTGCGCTGGGGCGCAGTGCGTGCGGGTGTGCGCGCGAGGTGCTGCGCTGGGGCGCAGTGTGCTCGGGTGCACCCGGGGCTGTACGTGCGGTGCGCGCGGGCACGCGCGAGCATGCGGCGTGTCTGGGCGTGCGGGCAGAGGTTCGGCAGCGCGCCTGGGCGCGCGGGCTGGGGCGCGGCAGTGCGCCCGGGGCGCGGGTGTGCGTGCGTGCGTGCGCACCCGTGCGTACGCGTGCGGGTGGCCGTGCGCATGGCTGCCCGGGGGTGCGGGAGTGTGTCGGGGCACTCGGACTCGCGTGCGTACGGGCCCGTATGCATGCTTGTCCGAGTGTTGGGTATTCCTAGCGTATTTTGTATGTATTTGTGTATTTTACTCACCATGTTGAATGCCTTGTCTTGCAGATCTTGACGGACGGTCACGCGACGACCCGGGTATTGGTGAGTGGGACAATCCAACCCAGTAGGGAGGCGTTTTATACACTTAGGAGTGTATTGCCCTCCCCTGGGGCACCATAGTTGCATATTAACTTGTATTATGTGTATCTATGCATGCATGATTATTATGTAGTATCCATGCCACCCTAGGCCATGCATGTTAGGGATATGTACCCTTAGGATATGTGTAAAGGCCCAAGCATCCCGATACTATGTTTTCATGCTAGGGAAGCCTCGACCTACGCATGCGTCCCATTTAGTTTAATTTATTTAAATCAAATGTGAGCTTTTGTAATTAGCATGCCTTAGCGAATATTATAACCTTGCGGTTATAATATATGCTTCCCCGCATCTTAGTTATGCGCCCTGGAGGAATTCTGAAGAATTCATGACATTTATAGAGTTGAGATCGGTGTCGGCGGATCCAAGTGGATCATATCCGTGTGGGTAGGCTGTTTCTCTTCCCTTCGTTGGATCCGTGTAGGGACTCCTCAGCGTTAGACAGGCCGTCCTGACAGAGGGCTCCCATCAGTAGGCACCTCCTGATTTGGTTTCGGACTGTGCTGAATCGTGGGAGTAGACCAAGGGTGATTAACAGCCTAGTCAGTCCCAAAAGACCATGTCACCAGTTTGAGGGTGAGGGTGAGGGTGTAGTGGGTTGGCGATGAGCGACCCACTGGTTTGTGTAGTTGTTGCCACTTAGAGGCTATGAATGATTTGAGGTTAATATGAATTGTGATGCATGGGTTGTGCTATTCACTGAGCGTGTGGCTCACCCCTCGCATATATTTTTTCTCCAGTGATATCTGAGTCGGATCCGCAGGAGGAGCTCCCCGAGGCACGTCAGCAGTAGCGGAGCAGCGTCACGCTCTGAGTGTGAGAGGCCATTCAGCATCCCCCTTTGATTGTATGTATTGTATTCCGTGCTTGGGCACATGTTTGTATTATTTTTGGATGTCGTGTATATATATTGGCTCTCACAGGACAGTTGATTATGTATCGAGTCTGTAATATGTCTTTGAATTACAGATTCAGTCTTTTAGCTTCCGCTATTTGTGTATATATCATGTCAGCCTCATTGTTGTCTGTGTTGTCATTTGATGTTGTTTAGAGTATGTTATTGACCTCCTGTATAGACTGCTGATATCATATATACCCTTGCCGCGTCCCGGGGACGGCCGCCCTGGGGCGTGACAGTTTTACCCTTTCTACCTTTCTTGGTAACTACTCCCCATAATTAAGCAGTCGGTCATGATTTCTATATTTGGAACCGACAATTTTAATTGCTGTTTTTTTTTTGTATCTATAATTGAATTGTTATCCATCCACAATAACCGATATTCTTTTACTATTATTGTTTTGAAGAACATATAGCAGCAGATCGCAGATGTGTTTTGGAGGATTTTTCAATCACTAATTTGATTTTTGGAGGATTTTTCAGCCTTTGATATGATAGAAAATCACAATTTAATGATTTGGCTATTGTTTTCAATGTAATAATTTGGCTGATGTTTGATGTTAATTTATTTTTTATTGGCATGTTTTTTCTTTTTAAACAATTTGAAATAAATCATCTATTTAAACATTTCGATTTTGGGTGAAGTCATATTAATAGAGGTAAATGTATTTAACATTCGAAAGTCAGTTACATTTCAAACATATTTGACCTTATATACAATATTTTCAATTAGTTACATTTCAAACTAATATCAACCTTTTTTCTATTATATTTTGAAAGTAAGTTACATTTTTGAAATATAACCGACATTTATGTATATTGTATAATAAAATTTAATTGCATTTTAAACTGACTTTTAGTGCATTATATAATGTAAATCAGTTATATTTCAAAATGTAACTAACTTTTTGTTTGATTTTAGTGAATCTATAAGTACTAAAATTCCATACTGGAATTCATGTTTACATTTAGTTTTGTAATTTGAATATAAGGAATAGAGGGGATTCAGTTTAATTTTCCTTGGAAGCCAGTCTACAAAAGGATTTGAATGGAGTGGAGCAGCAATGTGTAGAAGCGTTTGTTCCAAGTGTTGGAATGACATTTATTTATGAAGATGATGTACATATGTTTTATAATAACTTTGCTCATAGAGAAGGTTTTGACATTGCAAAGATTCACGGGAAAAAAAAAGATAAAAATGGGAGGCGGAGGTTTTTTTTCTATTAATTGCATGTTCTTAGAATGGAAAGCATGTTCCAACTGGGAAGAATGCATTAAATGTTATGCAATTGAAAACATTTAATCTCGGTTACATTATGAAATTCTAAGTTATAATTATTAAAAAGTCAGTTACATTTAGTAAAAGTCAGTTACATTCTCCCATTTTTTGTCAGTTATATACATAATTAGTGAGTGATTCAAGATACATCATGACATACACATAAAGAACATTTACCAAAAGTCAGTTACTTTCAACAAAAAAGTCGGTTACATTTCGAGAATTTCAGTGACATAACACAAAACCATAGGAAGAAGTGAGGGATTTAGTGATCGATCCCTCACTTCTTTGTATTTTGGTTTTAGTCCCCAGATTTAAAGGATACATTCCCTTTTAGTCCCTGGGAAGAACCTATCCCTAAATTATTTGATTTTTTTTTAGTCTCTGGGAGGGATTAAAAAGAAACATATCTTTTAAATCTGAGAACTAAAACCAAAATACGAAGAAGTGAGGGATCGATCACTAAATCATATGGTTTATGGGGACTTAAAAATAAAAACCCTTTCTATAAATGTATTCATGCAGTTCATTGGAGCATATGCTTCATTTTTTATAAAAAAAATTACCTCATTAGATTATGTATATTGTTTTTTTAAAAAAATTCAAAACACATGCAGGCCAGAAATTGAGGCTGAAAAATGGACTGTACGTAACATTATCCAAGTATAAAATATCAATAACAAAAAAAAAATACTAAATCTAGGCCAGGCTCCAACCAACTTGTAAGTCCACCTTTGCTTTCTGCTTAAAACTATCTCAACTATCATCTTTCATTTTCTAAATAAGTGCTTTAGTGGTAGAAACTAAACTCATTGCATTTAAGATATCTTGAGATTTGCACTGCAAAGCTTGACATAAATTATCACTGATGCCCATAATTTCTTTCATGAGATGCAAGTTAAAAATAAGCTCTTAAGTTAACTCATCATAAGCTACATCTGCATCCTTATGATGTTCCATCTGCAATGCATTTTGAATAACTGAGCAAGTTGCTTTAAACATCCTTATCAAACTACCAATAGAACAAAAGTGAGATCCCCAACGAATGTCTTCGGCTCTTTGTAAAATGCCAATCTAGTTAAGTCCTTTAACAATCTCCAACTCATCAAAGGCAAGCAAGCACTCAATTTCAAGTGCTTGAGCTGCTTGTAATTCACCATGACGTTTACATGAAGCACCTACAGTATTAACTATCCAAGTCAATTTAGTGAAGATATGATGGATAAGAATTACTTCTCTGGAAGCTGCAGCCAATGCTAGTTGGAGATGATGAGCCATGTAGTGAATATAATAAGCATATTGATAATCAATCAATAATAAAGCCTTCAATCCATTCCATTCCCCACGCATATTATTAGCGCCATCATAACTTTGACCTCAAACATTATGAATCCTCAAATTGAAGTGAGAAAGAATTGTAGATATCTCAATCTTCAAAATTAATGGAGATATGTGAGAAAGATGAGCAAGATAAAAAAACCATTCTCAAAGAAATCCTTTTTTTTATCAACAAATCTCAAAACAAGGGCCATTTGTTCTCTTTTAGATTCATCATGTGCTTCATCAACCATAATACAAAATTTTGCATCACAAATTTCATTGTAGATAATATTTCACACCTTGCTTGAGAAAATATATAAATGTCTTTTTGAATCTTTGGTGAGGTATACTTAGCATTTCCTGGAGCCCTTTCTAAGGCAACATCAGCCACTTTTTTATCATAGGATGCTAGGATCTTAATCATCTCAATGAAATTTCCACAATTCTTAGACTAAATACTCTCATCATGGCTTCTAAATGCACACGCATGGAATGTTAACCATCTAACAACATCTATTGATGTTATATATGTGTCACTTTTAGCCTGCTGGTAACCGTTAGAGCGTTCTGGCAGTTTTTCGATTTTTACCGGTTTTCGATCGGAACCGCAAATTTTTGGACTGTTAGCCATCGTCCTAAGCTAGAGGACTCCGATTGGAAATCTAACTGCATATTTGGTGTCCTGGTGCCATTTTAGGCCTCTCACGAAAATTTCATCGAATTCCGGTAACGTTCCCGAAATTTCACAGTTCCGGGGCGTATCTGGGTTTTTAAGTGACTTGGTATAAATAGCGGGTGAGAAAATATCTTATGTCACTATTCATCATCCCTACCAAATCCCTCTCTCTCCTCCCTCTCTCTTTTTCTTCCATTAGAGGCCCTTAGACCCCTCAAACCTAAAAACCTAAAGCACGAGAAGTGTAGATCGGGTCCCGATCTACACTCCGGTGTTTTCAAATCCCTTTTCCGACGAGTCTAGCCACTCCGACCTCCTCTCTTTCTCCCCTGTTTTGGCCCGGTTCGAAGGCCGTGGTAGATCGGGGCGTAAGAGGGCCTTTGGGAAAGGTTTCGGCGCGCGGAGAGCGTCCGGACTTCCCTTCCTCCCTTGGTAAGCCCTATTTTCCCCTCTTTTCTTGTTTAGATGGATGTTAGGAGGTGGGAAATGAGGTTGGGTGGTGGTCGGAGGCGGTGGGTGGCCGTCGGAGGGCTGGGGTGGTGGTCGGAGGCCGTGGGTGGTGGTGGTGAGTGGGTGCTCGGGCAGGGGAGCTAGGCTGCTCGGGTAGGTGAGGTGGCTGTCCCGGGAGCGCTGGCAGCAGGCGCAGCAGCGTGGGGCACCAGGTGGTCGGGCGTGCGGGTGCGTGCGCGCAGGGGTGCGCGCGGCGTGCGCTCGGGTGGTGCTGCAGGCGCTGGGCGTGCTGGTCAAGCGGCTGGAGCTGGGCGGCGGTGCTGGGGGTGATGGCCGTGAGGGCGGGGCGCGCGCGGGTGCTGCGCATGGGGCGCAGGGCACTCGGGCGTGCGGCAGGCAGCAGGCACACCAGTTTGCCGGGCGCGCGAGGGCGTGCGCACGGGCGCGCGCACGGGCGTACGCTCGGGGGGGGGGGGGGTGCAGGGGGAGGCATGTGGGTAGGCAGGCTGTGGGCTGTGCGCGCGGGCAGGCCGGGCTGGCAGGCTGGGCGCCCAGGCGAGCAGGGCAGGAGGTGCTCGGGCATCAGGCGAGCAGTGCCGGGCGTGCAGGCGAACGGTGCTCGGGCCACTCGGCGACGCGTGCAGGCAGGCAACACGGGCAGCAGCGTGGGCATGCTGGCAGGCGTGCTGGGCGCGTGCTGCCAGGCGTGCTGGGCGCGTGCTGCCAGGCGCGCTGGGCGCGTGTTGCGCGTGCGTGCGCGTGGGCGCTGGGTGAGGGTCCCGGGTGCTGGGCGCTGAGCGTCGGGTGCTGGGCCGCGGATACCGGGCGCTGGGCGAAGGCGCAGGCGTGCGCGGGGTGCAGTGGGTGCGAGCGGGTGGCGCGCGGGGTGGTGCGCGCGGCTAGAGGGTGGTAGGTGCGTGCGGAGTGCGTGCGGATGGGGGGCTGGAGATGCGCGCGGGGTGCGCGCGGGGCGAGACGCTGCGCGCGGGGCGTGCGGGGTGCTCGCGGGCCAGCGATGGCGTGCTGGGTGTGCGCGGGCGGCTGCGCTGGGGCGCAGGGGGCGCGCGGTGCACACGGGAGGCTCGGCGGCGTGTCTCGGCGGCGGGCAGGGGCCCGGCGGTGCGCGGAGTGCGTGGGCCGAGGCGCGGCGGTGCGCGGAGTGCGCGGGCCGAGGCGCGGTGGTGCGCCCGGGCGGTCGGGTGGCCGTGCGGGTGGTTGCCGGCCGTGCGGGTGTTTGCCGGGATGCTCGGGCTAGCGTGCGTGCGGGTCGTATGCACGTTTGCCCGAGTGTTGGGAGTTTAGTTGTGGGTTTATGTAAGTTCTTGTGTATTTTGTAGTATTTGTGGATTTTAACTCACCATATTGAATGTCTATCTTGCAGATCTAGACGGGCGGTCGCGCGACGACCCAGATACTGGTGAGTGGGACAATCCAACCCAGTAGAGAGGCGTTATACGCACTTGGGCGTATACCGACCTCTCCTGGGGCGTCATGGATTATATTAACCTGTTGTAATATGTATTCCATGCTTGCATGATTTAAATGTAGAATGCATGCTACCCTAGACTTGTATGTTAGGGACTTGCACCCTTAGGATATGTGTATGAGCCATGCACCATGTCCCCTGTTTCATGTTAGGAAACCTCGGCCTATGTATGCGTCCTACTAGTTTATTTATTAAATTAAATGCTAGTGTATGTTAAATCGCATGCCTTAGGTAATATTATCGGGAGGAGCCTTGCGAGGTCAACATTGAGACCCATGTTAGGGTACTCCGTGTTCCTTGTTTGGTTGTCGGGGTGTCCTGTATCGGGAACTCACGCTGCCCTCCCAAGGTTTCTAGTCCCAATAATATTATAAGTAATGTTGTATGATTGGTATGATTATTAGCATGATTAGTGAATATTATAGGGGAGGGGCCTTGCGAGGACAGCGGTGAGACCCGTGTTAGGGTACTCCGTGTTCCTTGTTTGGTTGTCGTGGTATCCTGTATCAGGAACTCACGCCGCCCTCCCGAGTTTCTTTCCCCCAATGATATTCCAACATTGCTTTTGATTGTACTTATTTCCCGCATCTTGGTTATGCGCCCTGGAGAAACTCTGAAGAGTTCATGACATTTGAGTTGTAGAGATGTATTGTCGGCGGATCCAAGTGGATCATATGCGTATGGATAGGCTGTTCTGTTCCCTGCGTTGGATCCGGTAGAGGCTACCCCCAGCGTTAGAAAGGCCGTCCTTCGGAGGACCCACATCAGTAGGCACCTCCTGATTTGGTTACGGACTGTGCTGAAGTTGTGGGTGGAAACCAAGCGGCCTACGGAGTGGAGGAGAGACTATCGGTGGACCAAGGGTGACCAACAGCCTAGTCAGTCCCAAAATCCTATGTCACCCGTGGTAGGGTGAGGGTGAGGGTGTAGTGGGTTGGCGATGAGCGACCTGCTAGATTTGTTTATGGATGATTGTCAGTCCCAATAGCCTATGTCACCCATGGATGGGTGAGGGTGAGGGTGCGGTGGTTCGGCGAAGTACGAACCACTAGATTATGTTGTTATGTCTTGGAGATTGGATAAATAATGGAATTGTGGTAAATATTGTCTGTGATGCATGGGTTGTGCTGTTCACTGAGCGTGTGGCTCACCCCTTGCATATGTTTTTCCCCAGTGGTCACTGAGCCTGAGCTAGAGCCGGAGCAGCAGTAGGAGCTTTCCGAGGGATTCCTTCAGTAGCGGAGCAGCGCCACGTTCGCGCGAGTGCCAGAGGCTATCAGCATCCCTTTTCTTGGCTGTATGTATTTTATTTCCGTGCTTGGCACGCGTCTGTATATATTCAGTTGTTTCTATGTATATTGGCTCTCACAGGACGTATGATTGTGTATCGAGTCTGTAATATGTTTTGATTACAGACTCAGTTTTTAGCTTCCGCTATATTGTGTATATATTATGTCAGCCTTGTTTGATTTATGTTGTCATTTTTATCTGTGGTTTAGAGTATATGTATTTGACCTCATGTGTAGGCTTCTGATATGATATATACACCTGCCGCGTCCTGGGGACGGCCGCCCTGGGGCGTGACAATTGAAGCCTTCAGTCTTAAACGATTGTTTTCAATCTGGGTGTAAGTTTGCTTGTGAATCACTTTTTCAATATGCTGTGCTTGATTCATCAAATCCCTTCATGATTGTTGTGCTACAAGAGTTTGGATTTTTTGCACATGAACTGCAAAGGCACAATTTTGTCCATCATTAATTTTTTGCCAACTACGAAATCCTTCTTTTGTGAATGCATTTGTATAGGATGTTCTTGTGCTTTGTGATTAAAAAGATAGCATGGCAAACCAAAAGATGCATCTTTAGATGGAGAATGCTTTAACCAAGTTGGAAACAATTTAAACCATGACGAATTAAATCAACGATTATGTCTTTTTCAAGCCCGGAAAAGGGGTATTCCGAAAGAATATGCTGATATGGACCTAACTTGAATATATGCGAGACGAATTTCATCACTTTGATTAGGATGATAATCTAATATTGGACGACGTAATCCCAGATCACGTTCTAAAGAACTTGTGTCAAATTCTGACAATTCAATTTTATGTGCTTTAGAAGGGCGAGGTGCAATATTTGAAGCACTGGGATCAAATGACGATGCATTTGTATGAGGCTTCTCAATAAAACCAATTTATAATCCATTAATCTCAGCCTTAAAATTGAATCAAATAAAAACCAAGCATTAAATAAATTGAAGATGAATTTGTTGCTGGGTTTACACTTTACAAGTTCAAAAAATATATACATGTCAAACATGTAAAAATTTGATTATTTGTATATTTGATACTGCCTTGTCTGCCTCCCTTAAATATAAAAAATAATAAATAAAGTAAAATTTGTCAATTTGACATCTAAGCATATGAAAATCAAAACTCAAATGGCCCATTTGAGAGAAAGAAATAAAGAATGACAGTTGTTGCTATTTGTTAACATTGTAAAAAAAGAATGACATGTAAAGGAATCGTAAAAGAAGAAATAAAGAATGATACCTTGACCCAAAGGGGGTGGAGAAATACAGCAGAGAGTCTTGGGGAGGCCATGAGGTTTTCAATTTTGGTCCATTTGATGATCTCATGTCATCACGCAGGGCCGTATAAACAATAATTTTTGAACACATGATAACAAGGTCATTGTAGTATAGTGGTGCGTATTGCATATTCTCGCCTATCACGCAGGTAAACCCGTCTATGAACACATGACAAAAATGAGTTGATATTTGAGTCCCCTGATTTATAAAAAGTAATATAATGACATAAATTTGATAAGTGGCCTCCTTATGTCAATAGAAAAGAATATGTGGAATGACACAATTCCAGGAGAGACCTAGAATACCAATATCAACTTATTTCCACATGTTTGACACAATTATACATTATACTTATTTCTTGTAAACAAACATGTTTTTTTTTGCCTTATTCACCATTATTCTTCCTTATTCCACATCTATTCTTTTAGTTGGCGTATGGATAGAGACATAAGTTACTTTGAGGTTTACGACTATTCTAGGAATATATCACTATAATAGCAGAATAAGTGACGGTTGCCTTTAGTTGTTCTCGTTAGGAAATGCAATAATAAAGTTTTTTTTTGTTTAGTTAACCATTGATAAGTTGTGGATAAAATGTGAATTAGATGTTGATAAGAATTTATAGAAGGTGAAAAAATAATTTAACTCGTGAGTCATTTGATTTATATGAGGTGATGATAGTTGATTTGACATGCATGTGAACTCCACTTATTCCAGTGGAATAGATTGGGTGAAACAACACAATTTCAACTGGGATCTGGAAAACAAATATTAGTTTATTCTCAACTATTAAGTATACCTATACTTATCAATTCCTTCCACCAAAATAGATTTTTAGGCCTATTCTTTCTGTATTCACTCAGGGATGAGATGCACATTGATTGTATATATAATATAAAGGATGCTGTTACACCTAGATCTATTTTTAGCCCCAATTCTAGCCCTATATGTATCGATAGAAAATTGCCGACGCATATTCTCACATTAACAAGGCACATGCTTTGAATTTTTTTTTTTTTACATTTTCTACAAATGCATGCATAGGTGAGAATATTCATCACTACACTACAACGACCTTGTTATTTGATTTTGTATTTTCTATTAGGATAATGTTACGCCCAGTCCCATTTCCTGCCTCAATTCCAGACTATATGTGTTTTAAATTTTTTTTAAAAAGTATATCTTATTTAATGAGGTACATGTTTTTATACTTATTAATTCTTTTCATCAAAAATAGATTTTTCGGACTATTCTTCCCTTACTTACTCAGAGATGAGGTGCCTATTTAATGGATATATAAAGTAAAATACAGAACAAACAACAAAGTCGTTGTAGTATAGTGGTGAGTATTCCCGCCTGTCACGCGGGTGACCCGGGTTCGATCCCCGGCAACGGCGATTTATTTTGTTTTTTCATTCTCTCCTATTCTGTTCTTTCCTTTCGTTTTCTTTTCTGGTTTTCATTTTTATTTTGCACATGCATTTTTTCTCATATTTTATTATGCAAAAGTAATGATAATCCTTTTTTTTATGGTGCTCTTTTTTTAATTTATTTATTAATCCTGCACTTTTACCCACTTTTCATTTTTGTTCTCATTTTTATGTTACTCGTGCAGTTTTTAGTCTCATTTTCAATCCTTGTTAATGGTGATATTTCTCCTTTTTTGTGAATTTATTTTTGTTAATCTTACATTTTTTTTAACTAATCTCATTTTATCAACTATTCAAGTAAGACAATTAGTACTCAAGATATTATATGAATTTAATTTAAAACTATAAATGAAAATTATAAAGATTAGAAATTGATTTGAAACTATGAATGAAAATTAAAATAAATGCATGTGAGAGGCAAAATATTGTCAAATGCAATCATGCAATTGATAGATTAGTGTTGTCAACGATTCAAACTTTGCAAATGATAAAGAGGAGCCTCAAAAACAATAGTGAAGATAAATAATATTTTTCATAGAAGATGGCACACATAATTAGTAATTACTCTGTTGTCAAAATCCTGATTTAAATGCAATTAAAAATGCATTTTAACTCTTATCACCCTTTTGTAAAGCTTCTCAGCACGTTTTGGCTATTTTTTTTATTAGAAAGATAGCATTTAAGGTCTGGTTTGTCATTAGGATAAGGGGTTAGGATAAAGAAATAATTTGATTAAATCACATGTTATCCTATATGACATAAGAAAAAAAAGTGATAAAGCATGAACAATTGTCTGTATTTTGAGAGAAAAAAAGAAGATATTTTGTTCTACATAAAAGATGGAATAGACTTTATCCCCATTTTTTAATCCCATTTTGTAAAACATGAACAACATTTATGATTGCCCTAAAAAAAAACAAAAAATAAAAAACTTTATAAAACCAAAACCAACAATATTAATGCCCCTTTAATAGAAAGGGTAGACTTTGTATTTTTAATTTTTTTTTGAAGTTATCTCATATTTTACATCATGTGATTCAAATGCAAAGTTAAGAATAAGATATAAAAAAATGGGGATAACAAAATGTATTATCAAATATAAATATGAATAAAAATAATGATCTTTTTATTCTCATAAATTAGGCTAACTTATTCTAAATATTTATCCTTTTATCGAATAAGGCCTAAGAAGTTTTATACAAAAACAAAAGGTTTGAATTTAAAAGGGTCTTCGATAAAATTCTCTTGATGGAAAAATGTGGCGGACAGTCATTCCAATAATCACTTTTACAATTCTAACATTTTTAATTTTTATTTGATTGATAAAATCTATAACTTTCCTAAAAAATTGCAGTATATATTCGAATATACTAATTGTATATCTTTTTATATTTTTTTCATCTAGTATATACCATATATTAGGTTGCAGGAATTATTGAGTATATTCATAGAGTGGGAGTCCTAAAATAGTTCCCGATGATTCTGTTTTGGGGACAATGCACATAGCCCCTTAAAAGTTTGTTTATATCCATATAGACCCCTCTTATTTTTAAAAATCCATATAACCCCCTGATTGTTTGGTTTATATTGATATACCCCTCTACCATTAACACTTTGAAACTAGGGTGTGGTTAACTTAACCACACATGATTAAATTATTTTTTAATCTCGTCAATTTCACCAACACCTAAGGAAAAAATGCATATAACCCCCTTAAAGTTTATGAATATTAATGTTAACCCCTCATTTTTATGAATATCCATAATGATGTAATATCATAGCCACAATTTAAATAGACGGTCGAGATTAAAAGGATCAGAAAAGAAGAAGACATCTTGATTATTTGGGAGTACCGTAACTTTAAATGGCCATAACTTTCAACCATAGATCAGAATCGTTATTTCTAAATGTCCACATGTTCATACTTCATATCGATGAGCTCTACAGGAGTAGTCGATATGCCACTACGGAAAATTTCAAAGCGATCTGAGATCCTTGGAGGTCAAATCAACGGTTGAAGATTATTTTTACTATTTTTAGTAGTTTTCAAGTTTGTTAGGATTTCTTTTCATATTTCAGGATCTAGATTTGGATTTGAATTTAAATTTTGATTTTGAATTTGAATTTGGTGTTAGTTAGGATTTGATCAAATAAATTTGTGGTTTGAGAGATTTAGAGATATTTGTTGAGATCCTATTCTGTTAGGATTTTTTGCTCTATAAATAGCTTTCATAATCACATAAATAATTTAGACTTTTGATAATAGAATTTTCCTTTCATTTCTATTGTATTTTTGTTATTCTAGGAGGATTAGCAAATATATAGATGTAGTGCCCTTGAATCCATGACTCCATTTTGAAGCGTGAAATCCGGTTGCGTTAACTTAATTCCTCAAAATCTTAGAGTACTAGTATTCTTTTATTCCAAAGAACATAAGAAAAACATCACCATATTTATACATCAATTGTCGAGGCTAAAATCCAATACCAATTCAATATACATCGGGAACAACTATCATACATATGGGTCCTCTACATGTCAAAGAAATTACCAACACCTTCTACACAGGTCTAGTGCTCCGAAAATCATTATCTTGATCGTTACTACACGAGATCCATCAATCTAAGTCCTTAACCTGAAAAGGGGAAATAATGAGGGGTGAGCTACTGTCACGCCCCAGGGCGGCAGTCCCCGAGACGTGGCAATAATAAATATCAGCTATCAATACCTGAGGTCAATAAGGACACCAACAACAATACACAAGGCGGCAAAGCAAGATAATGATAACTGAGTGAAAAGCGGAAGCATAATATATAACAATGTCTGTAAATCAAAAACATTATTACAGACCCGAATACACAATCAATGTCTTGTGAAAGCCAAGTCTAGACCAAAGAAAATACAACCTGTGCCACATGCACGATTTACAAAGCATAAAATGACTCTAGGAATGCTGACAGCCTTGCACACGCCACCCGCCGGCAGAACGCTCCATGCCCATAAGACCACGCCACAGGAAAGCTCCAGCTCCACGCCCAACACTACCCCTGAAAAGAAACAGTATGCGAGGGGTGAGCTACAAGCTCAGTGAGTGGCTGGAAACCAATCACCATTCTACAGTTCAATACATAATCAATTCCCTTTTTCAAGGAAAAACATGGGTAGAAACCCAATGGATAACAGGGTCACGCGGCGGCGCGACCAACCTCACCCCCACCCTCACTCCCAGAGGGAGTCTTTTGGGACTTATGGGGAGAGACCATACCGTCGGTCGAAGAGACCCGGATTTACTGGTCTAGAGACCATACTGTCGGTCGAAGAGACCCGGATTTACTGGTCTACTCAACACTACTGGATCATCTACATCTAGATAATCGCCCAACGATGTCCTTCAACATCGATCACGAGACCGGACCCAACAACTATGGGAACGGTCGAACAACGAATGGGTCACGAGGCGACGTGTCTTCGCCTCATTCACACCCTCTGTTATATTTGTGTCACTTTTAACCTGCTGGTAACCGTTGGAGCGTTCTGGCAGTTTTTCATTTTTTTCGGTTTTTGATCGGTACCGCTAATTTTTGGACTGTTAGCTATCGTCCTGAGTTAGAGGACTCCGATTGGAAATATAACTGCATATTAGGTGTCCTGGTGCCATTTTAAGCCTCTCACGAAAATTTCATCGAATTCCGGTAACGTTCCCGAAATTTCACAGTTCCGGGGCGTATCTGGGTTTTTAAGTCGCACACTATATAAAGGTGGGATCTAATTTTCGGATTACTATTCATCATCCCTACCAACTTGATTTTCTCTCTCCCCTCTCTCCTTTTCTCACTTTTGAGCCCCCTAGACCCCTCAAAGCTTAAAACCCAAAACCTAGGAAGTGTAGATCGGGTCCCGATCTACACTCCGGTGCTTTCAAATCCCCTTTCCGGCGAGTTTCACCCCTCCGTCCGCCCTCTCTTCTCCTCTGTTTTGGCCCATTTCGGAGGTGGGAGTAGATCCGGGCGTTGGAAGCCCTTTGGGAGAGGTTTCGGTGCGCGGAGAGCAACCGGGCTTCCCTTCCTCCCCTTGGTAAGCCTCTTTTCCCCTCTTTTCTTGTGTAGATGTATGTTAGGAGGGTGGATTTGAGGTTGGGAGGCGGTCGGCGGCGGTGGGTGGTCGTCGGAGGGCTGTGGAGGTGGTCGGAGGCCATTGGTGGCCAGAGGAGTGGTGGTTGGAGGTGCTCGGCAGACAGGCTGGCAGCCCTAGGCAGCAGGCAGCAGCACAGGCAGCACAGGCGCAGCAGCTGGCAGGGGCGCGCGCGGGTGGCGTTGGGCGCTGGCGGGCGCAGTCGGGCGCGCAGTCGCGCGCGGGTGCGTGCGCGCGGGTGCGCGCGGAGTGGTCGCGGGCGTGCGCGCGGGTGCTGGCGCGAGCGGGGGTGTGCGCGGGAGTGGGCGGGCGTGCGCGCGCGCGGGCTGGACACTGTGCCTGGGTGCTGGGCAGGGCGCCTTGGCATGCGCCTGGGCGAGGTGCTGGGGACCAGTGCGCGCGGTGCTGGGGGCCAGTGCGTGCGCGTGCTGGGGCGTGCGTGCAGTGCGCGCGGGGGAGCGCTGGGCTGGACGCGCGGTGCGCGCGGGCACGCGCGAGCGTGCGCGTGCGTGCGGCAGTGCGTCGGGGCGCGCGGGCAGGCGTGCGGCAGTACGCCGGTGGTGTCCGGGCGTGCGGGCTGAGTTCGGCAGGGCGCCTTGGCGAGCGGGCCGGGCTCGGCTGTGCGCCCGAGGCGGGTGGCCGTGCGTGCGGTTGCCCGGTGGGTTCTAGAGTGAGTCGGGATACTCGGATACGCGTGCGTACGGGCCGTATGTACGCTTGTCCGAGTGTTGGGTATTTTTAGAGTATTTTTAATGTATTTTGGAGTATTTATGTAGTATACTCACCGTATAAATGCCTGTCTTGCAGATATTGACGGACGGTCGCGCGACGACCCGGTTTCTGGTGAGTGGGACAATCCAACCCAGTAGAGAGGGGTCATACGCATTCGGGCGTATACCGACCTCTCCTGGGGCACCATGGATGAATATTAACCAGCAGTAATATGTAATCCATGCTTGCATTATGTTAATGTAGAATGCATGCTACCCTAGTATGTGTATGTTAGGGACTTGCACCCATAGGATAGGTGTAAGAGCCATGCACCATGCCCCCTGTTTTCATGTTAGGAAACCTCGGCCTACGCTTGCGTCCTACTAGTTTGTTTATTAATTTAAATGCTAGTGTATGTTAAATCGCATGCCTTAGATAATATTATAGGGAGGAGCCTTGTGAGGTCAACATTGAGACCCGTGTTAGGGTACTCCGTGTTCCTTGTTTGGTTGTCGGGATGTCCTGTATCGGGACCTCATGCTGCCCTCCCAAGGTTTCTAGTCCCAATAATATTATATGTAATGTTGTATGATTGGTATGATTATTAGCATATTAGTGAATATTATAGGGGAGGGGCCTTGCGAGGACAGCGGTGAGACCCGGGTTAGGGTACTCCGTGTTCCTTGTTTGGTTGTCGGGGTATCCTATAACGGGAACTCACGCCGCCCTCCCGAGTTCTTTCCCCCAATGATATTACAACCTTGCTTTTATTGTACTTATTTCCCCGCATCGTGGTTATGCGCCCTGGAGGAACTCTGAAGAGTTCATGACATAAGAGTTGTAGAGATGTGTTGTTGGCGGATCCGAGTGGATCATATGCGTATGGATAGGCTGTTCTGTCCCCTTCGTTGGATCCGGTAGAGACTGCCCCAGCGTTAGAAAGGTCGTCCCTTCCAAGGGTTCCCATCAGTAGGCGCCTCCTGATTTGGTTTCGGACTGGGCCGAAGTTGTGGGTGAAAACCAAGCGGCCTACGGAGTGGAGGAGAGACTACCGGTGGACTAAGGGTGACCAACAGCCTAGTCAGTCCCAAAATCCTATGTCACCCGTGGTAGGGTGAGGGTGAGGGTGTAGTGGGTTGGCGATGAGCGACCTACTGGATTTGTGAATGGATGATTATCAGTCCCAATAGCCTATGTCACCCATTGATGGGTGAGGGTGAGGGTGTGGTGGTTCGGCGAGGTACGAACCACTGGATTATGTTGTTCCTGCCCCTTAGAGGCGGGATGAATAGTTGGATTGTTATGTTATGGTCAATATTGTCTGTGATGCATGGGTTGTGCCGTTCACTGAGCGTGTGGCTCACCCCTCGCATATGTTTTTCCCCAGTGGTCACTGAGCCTGAGCTAGAGCCGGAGCAGCAGTTGGAGCTTTCCGAGGGATTCCTTCAGTAGCGGAGTAGCGCCACGTTCCGCGAGTGCCAGAGGTTATCAGCATCCCTTCTTGACTGTATGTATTTGATTTCCGTGCTTGGCACGTGTTTGTATATGTTTAGTTGTATTTGTGTATATTGGCTCTCACAGGACAGATGATTGAGTATCGAGTCTGTAGTATGTTTATTTACAGATTCAGTCTTTTGCTTCCGCATTTGGTGTATATATCATGTCAGCCCCTTTGTTGCATGTGTGTCATTCTAGTTGTTGTGTATGATATATTATTGACCTCCTGTGTAGTTTCTGATATTTTATATACACTTGCCGCGTCCCGGGGACGGCCGCCCTGGGGCGTGACATCTTGGGACTTTGGGAAAAGACTTAGACTGCTCTACACCTCTGGTCCACCCGGTAGCCTCTCCCACCCTCGTGGCCTCCGCCTAGTCCTCTGACAGGTATAGCCAACGCCGGGGAGTTCCTACATCGGATCCAACGAAGGGGAGAACGATTCCACGCTCGCGACATCATTCATTAACCCTCTCCTGGGTAGTATCTACAACCCGATCTCCTCAACTCACCGCTCTACACCCTTGGTCCGCCAGTAGCCCTTTCCCACCCTCGTGGCCTCCACCTAGTCCACTCCCACCATCCGTATTGTCCGACACATCGGAGGTACCTACGGACGGGAGCCCTCTGTCAGGTACAGCCAACGCCGGGGAGTTCCTACATCGGATCCAACGAAGGGGAGAATGATCCCATGTTCGCAAAGCGAAACCCAAAGGAAAACAACCACTCTCGATACTCGCTTATCGAGATATCACACACATGCATAACAACAACCAACACACTCATATTAACCTTAAAGTAGTCATAGTCCCTATACGGGAGTAACTACACAAGTTAGAGGGTCGTAACATCGCCGATCCACCCCACGCTCACCCTTTAGGGGTGTCATGGGTCTTTTCAGACTAGGCCGCTCTCCACCCCTGGTCCACCCGGTAGCCTCTCCCACACTCCGTAGCCTCAAACCTGGTATACTCCCACGATCAGCACAGTCCGACGCATCGGAGGTACCTACAGATGGGAGCCCTCTGTCAGGTCGAACAACTTTCCAACGTAGGGGGTGTCACGCCCCAGGGCGGCCGTCCCCGGGACGCGGCAAGTGTATATAAAATATCAGATTCTACACAGGAGGTCAATCATATATCATACACAAACAACCTGAATGACACACATGCAACAAAGGGGCTGACATGATATATACACCAAATGCGGAAGCAAAAGACTGAATCTGTAAATAAACATTCTACAGACTCGATACTCAATCATCTGTCCTGTGAGAGCCAATATACACAAATACAACTGAACATATACAAACACGTGCCAAGCACGGAAATCAAATACATACACTCAAGAAGGGATGCTGATAACCTCTGGCACTCGCAGAACGTGGAGCTGCTCCGCTACTGAAGGAATCCCTCGGAAAGCTCCAACTGCTACTCCGGCTCTAGCTCAGGCTCAGTGACCACTGGGGAAAAACATATGCGAGGGGTGAGCCACACGCTCAGTGAACAGCACAACCCATGCATCACAGACAATATTTACCACAATTCCATTATTTATCCAACCTCCAAGACATAACAACATAATCCAGTGGTTCGTACCTCGCCGAACCACCACACCCTCACCCTCACCCATCAATGGGTGACATAGGCTATTTGGACTGATAATCATCCATTCACAAATCCAGTAGGTCGCTCATCGCCAACCCACTACACCCTCACCCTCACCCTACCACGGGTGACATAGGATTTTGGGACTGACTAGGCTGTTGGTCACCCTTGGTCCACCGATAGTCTCTCCTCCACTCCGTAGGCCGCTTGGTTTTTACCCACAACTTCGGCCCAGTCCGAAACCAAATCAGGAGGCGCCTACTGATGGGAACCCTTGGAAGGGACGACCTTTCTAACGCTGGGGCAGTCTCTACCGGATCCAACGAAGGGGACAGAACAGCCTATCCATACGCATATGATCCACTCGGATCCGCCGACAACACATCTCTACGACTCAAATGTCATGAACTCTTCAGAGTTCCTCCAGGGCGCATAACCACGATGCGGGGAAATAAGTACAATAAAAGCAAGGTTGTAATATCATTGGGGGAAAGAACTCGGGAGGGCGGCGTGAGTTCCCGTTATAGGATACCCCGACAACCAAACAAGGAACACGGAGTACCCTAACCCGGGTCTCACCGCTGTCCTCGCAAGGCCCCTCCCCTATAATATTCAGTAATATGCTAATAATCATACCAATCATACAACATTACATATAATATTATTGGGACTAGAAACCTTGAGAGGGCAGCATGAGGTCCCGATACAGGACATCCCGACAACCAAACAAGGAACACGGAGTACCCTAACACGGGTCTCAATGTTGACCTCGCAAGGCTCCTCCCTATAACATTATCTAAGGCATGCGATTTAACATACATTAGCATTTAATTTAATAATTAAACTAGTAGGACGCATGCATAGGCCGAGGTTTCCTAGCATGAAACAGGAGGCATGGTGCATGGCTCTCACACCTATCCTATGGGTGCAAGTCCCTAACATAAAAGCCTAGGGTAGCATGCATTCTGTATTTAAAATCATGCTCACATGTAATACATATTACTACAATTTAATATAATCCACGGTGCCCCAGGAGAGGTCGGTATATGCCCAAGTGCGTATAACGCCTCTCTACTGGGTTGGATTGTCCCACTCACCGGAATCGGGGTCGTCGCGCGACCGTCCGTCTAAATCTGCAAGACAGACATTCAATATGGTGAGAACAATACATAAACACTCCAAAATACCCAAACATACAAAATCCACAACTTCACACCTAACACTCGGGCAAACGTGCATACGACCCGCACGCACGCTAGCCCGAGCACTCCGGCTACCACCCGCACGGCCACCCGCCCTCGGATGCGCCGCCGCGCCTCAGCCCGCGCGCCCTGACGCACTGCCGCACGCACGCGGACGCTCGCGCGGGCCCGCGCGGACCGCGCGTCCAGCCCAGCGCGCCCCCGCGCGCACTGCACGCACGCCCCAGCACGCGCGCGCACTGGTCCCCAGCACCGCGCGCACTGGTCCCGCGCGCCCGCTCCGCGCGAACCCGCGCACGCTCCCACGCGCGACTGCGCGCCCGACTGCGCCTGTCAGCGCCCAGCACCCAGCGCCCAGCGCCACCCGCGCGCACGCCCGCGCGCACGCGCGCGCGCCCCTGCCAGCTGCTGCGCCTGTGCTGCTGCCTGCTGCCTGGGGCTGCCAGCCTGCCAGCCCGAGCACCTCCACCACCACTCCTCCGGCCACCAATGGCCTCCGACCACCACCACAGCCCTCCGACGGCCACCCACCGCCGCCGACCGCCTCCCAACCCCAAATCCCACCTCCTAACATCCATCTAAGCATGAAAAGAGAGGAAAGAAACTTACCAAGGGGAGGAGGGGAAGTCCGGTTGCTCTCCACGCACCGAAACCTCTCCCAAAAGGCTTCCAATGCCCGGATCTACTCCCACCTCCGAGATGGGCCAAAACAGAGGAGAAGAGAGGGGGGACGGAGGGGCAAAACTCGCCGGAATCCTGATTTGAAGACACCGGGGTGTAGATCGGGACCCGATCTACACTTCCTATGCTTTAGGTTTTTAGGTTTGAGGGGTCTAGGGGGCTTGAAAGTGAGAAAAGGAGAGAGGGGAGAGAGAAAATCAAGTTGGTAGGGATGATGAATAGTACCTCGGAAATTTTAGATCCCACTTATATAGTGAGCGACTTAAAAACCCAGATACGCCCCGGAACTGTGAAATTTCGGGAACGTTACCGGAATTCGATGAAATTTTCGTGAGAGGCCTAAAATGGCACCAGGACACCAAATATGCAGTTAGATTTCCAATCGGAGTCCTCTAACTCAGGACGATAGCTAACAGTCCAAAAATTAGCGGTTCCGATCGAAAACCGAAAAAAATTGAAAAACTGCCAGAACGCTCCAACGGTTACCAGCAGGTTAAAAGTGACACATATATAACATTCTTCCCCCCTTAGGAAATTTTGTCCTCAAAATATGCAAAAACATCTAGGAGGGGAAAAGATGCGGATACGCGTCACACCTGGCATCCTTGAGCTCCATGTGTCCTCGGCACCGGAACGGTGCCGCCATCGCACCTCGACCAACTGGACGGTCTTGGTGCAGAGCCTCCTCACGCGGCGGTCCATGATCTCAATCGACTGCTCCACGAATGACTGTCCGGCTCAGAGACGAGCGGCTCGAACGGGATGACGTGAGCAGGATCGTGGACACACCTTTACCCAACTGCGAACCCACCACTCCAAGACGGAGAGGTAAGAATTGGCGCTGAGGTGAGCCTCCGATAAAACTCCAGGAAGCTCTCCTCGCAAGAAGGGGACCACTCGAACCGGACATCCTTCCGAGTAAGGCGGTTAAGAGGAACAGCTATCTTCGAGAGTCCCTCGTCAAGCTTCCTACAATAACCCTCCAACTCGGGAAGCTCCGAATCCTTGCAGGGTTCGACGGTCGGCGCCAATCTGACGCGACGAGCGTCTTGCCCGGGTCCACAGATATGCCTTCACCAGAAACCACTCAGCCCAAAAGGCCTTAACCTCCAACCAAACTCGCACTTGATCTCTCATCTATCTGATGCTTCCATGGCATCCCTTACCTGGGAAAAGAAACCTCGGGAGGGCACCATGAAATCCCGATATAGGATACCCCGACAACCAAACAAGGAACACGAAGTACCCTAGCCCGGGTTCCAACGCCGACCTCACAAGGCCCCTTAATCCAGAAAGGAACACTAGAAGAAGACATCATTTAAAGAATACTACTAACCTCTCCGGATCATCTACCTCTAGATGATCACCCAACGATGTCCTTCAACATCCACTACAAGACCGGACCCAACATCATTGGGAATGGTCCAACAGAACTTGGGTCACGAGCGACCCGTCTTCGCCTCATCCACACCCTCACTCCAAAAGGAGACATTTTGGGACTTTGGGAGAGACTTAGACTGCTCTCTACCCCTGGTCCACCGGTAGCCTCTCCCCGCTCCGTAGCTCGCCTGGTCCTCTGACCGCGAGCCTGTCTAACGCCGGGGCTGTACTACGCGAAACCGACGAAGGGGAGAGCGATCCCACGCTCGCGACACCATTCAATAACCTCTTACCGGGTAGCCCCTACCTAGCATACTCCCAAATTCAGTACCCCTCCGACTGCATCGGTGGTACCTACTGATGGGAACTCTCTGCCAGGACGGCTAAAACCCGGCTTCCTTAACCCAATCAATCACTCTTGATATACACTCATCCAGATACCCCACACACTTGCATAATAACCACCAACTACACACACACATCCTTATGCTAGAGAGCTGGGAACACAAGACAATGCCTCGAACCATGACACCCGAAAGCTGCGCCTCCTCGGCCGTAAGCGCTGCAACTCTGCCCTGGACCAACCGCGGCTGAGGAACAGGAGCACGCCTCGCCGGCTGCACTGGCTGCTGCTGACGCTGAGGCTGCTGCTGCTGCTGGCGCGGAAGCTGCTGCTGCAAGAACTGCGGCTGCTGAGGTGGCACTCGGGGTCGGCCAGCATCAGGGCAATGGTATCTGATATGCCCGATGCGCTGACAATGGAAGCAGCGCCGCTTCTCCGGCTGCATGGACTGGATGGGCACTGCTGCAATGGGTGCTGGATCCCACACTGGCACCGCATCTGCTGGAGGAGAGGCAGCCGCTGACTGATCGAAGCGGGGCCTCTTCCTCTTGCGCTGCCCCTGGTCCCGACTCCCGGAAGGACCCTGATCTGAAGAAGGGGTCGGAGCCCGCACCTGGATCCCGAGGTCTCTCTCGACGGTCTTCGCCCGAGACACTAAGTCGGAGTACCTCGTGAAAGCGTGGGCGGTGACGTGCACCCGGATAGCGCTGCTGAGACCGAGCTCGAATCGACGGCACCTCGACTCCTCGTCCATCACCAATGCTGGAGCGAATCTGGACAGCCTCGTAAAGCGCGTAGAGTAGTCAGCAACCGACATGGAGCCCTGCGTCAATTGCTCGAACTCCCGCATCACGATCTGGCGCGTCGAGAACGGAAAGTACTCCTCCAAGAAATACCTCCGGAATCCCGCCCAAGAAAGCTGCTCCACTCCCTCTGGGATGTCCACCACTCGGGTAGCCCACCAGTCGGCAGCGTTACCCTTCAGCATAAAGGTGGCCAGGGGGACTCGCTGGCGATTAGTGCAAAGCTTGGCCGCGAAGATCGTGTCCACCTCCCTCAACCAACGCTCTGGAGCAAGAGGATCTGCCGTCTGCCCATGGAACTCGGGAGGGTGGAGCTTCAGAAAGGCGTTGAGGCCGCTCTGCTGCACTCGCGCTGCCGCCTCTAGCTCCTCCTCCCTCTGCAGGGGACCCTGAACTCCTACCGCCGGAATCGCCACCGGAACTGGGGGTACATCGGGTACCACAGGCGGATCTGCCACCAAGGGGACCTGCGGAACTGCCTCTCGGGTCGTCCTCAGCTCCTGAATCTCTCTAGCCTGCTCTGCCAACATCCGCGTCTGTGTCTCCACCAAATCAGCCAATCGAGCGAAAGCACGCTCCCAAGCAGGAGGCTCCTGCGTCAAGGGCTCTCCGGTAGCATCCTCGTCTCTGGTAGGTCCGGAAACCTCCAAAGACCGAGAGGGACCTCGTCCGCGCCGTCCTCTACGAGGAGGCATATCAGCACCCTAAGAAAACCAGACACTAGGATCAGAATACTCATATAGAAATCCTAGGACTCATCTCTACGAAAGGAGGACTATTGGCTCTGACAGGACCAGGCTCTGATACCAACTTTTTGTCACGCCCCAGGGCGGCCGTCCCCGGGACGCGGCAAGTGTATATAAAATATCAGAATCTACACAGGAGGTCAATAATATATCATACACAAACAACCTGAATGACACACATGCAACAAAGGGGCTGACATGATATATACACCAAATGCGGAAGCAAAAGACTGAATCTGTAAATAAACATTCTACAGACTCGATACTCAATCATCTGTCCTGTGAGAGCCAATATACACAAATACAACTGAACATATACAAACACGTGCCAAGCACGGAAATCAAATACATACAGTCAAGAAGGGATGCTGATAACCTCTGGCACTCGCGGAACGTGGCGCTGCTCCGCTACTGAAGGAATCCCTCGGAAAGCTCCAACTGCTGCTCCGGCTCTAGCTCAGGCTCAGTGACCACTGGGGAAAAACATATGCGAGGGGTGAGCCACACGCTCAGTGAACAGCACAACCCATGCATCACAGACAATATTTACCACAATTCCATTATTTATCCAACCTCCAAGACATAACAACATAATCCAGTGGTTCGTACCTCGCCGAACCACCACACCCTCACCCTCACCCATCAATGGGTGACATAGGCTATTGGGACTGATAATCATCCATTCACAAATCCAGTAGGTCGCTCATCGCCAACCCACTACACCCTCACCCTCACCCTCACCCTACCACGGGTGACATAGGATTTTGGGACTGACTAGGTTGTTGGTCACCCTTGGTCCACCGATAGTCTCTCCTCCACTCCGTAGGCCGCTTGGTTTTCACCCACAACTTCGGCCCAGTCCGAAACCAAATCAGGAGGCGCCTACTGATGGGAACCCTTGGAAGGGACGACCTTTCTAACGCTGGGGTAGCCTCTACCGAATCCAACGAAGGGGACAGAACAGCCTATCCATACGCATATGATCCACTCGGATCCGCCGACAACACATCTCTACAACTCAAATGTCATGAACTCTTCAGAGTTCCTCCACGGGGCATAACCACGATGCGGGAAATAAGTACAATAAAAGCAAGGTTGTAATATCATTGGGGGAAAGAACTCGGGAGGGCGGCGTGAGTTCCCGATATAGGATACCCCGACAACCAAACAAGGAACACGGAGTACCCTAACCCGGGTCTCACCGCTGTCCTCGCAAGGCCCCTCCCCTATAATATTCACTAATATGCTAATAATCATACCAATCATACAACATTACATATAATATTATTGGGACTAGAAACCTTGGGAGGGCAGCATGAGGTCCCGATACAGGACATCCCGACAACCAAACAAGGAACACGGAGTACCCTAACACGGGTCTCAATGTTGACCTCGCAAGGCTCCTCCCTATAACATTATCTAAGGCATGCGATTTAACATACATTAGCATTTAATTTAATAATTAAACTAGTAGGACGCATGCATAGGCCGAGGTTTCCTAGCATGAAACAGGAGGCATGGTGCATGGCTCTTACACCTATCCTATGGGTGCAAGTCTCTAACATAAAAGCCTAGGGTAGCATGCATTCTGTATTTAAAATCATGCTCACATGTAATACATATTACTACAATTTAATATAATCCACGGTGCCCCAGGAGAGGTCGGTATACGCCCAAGTGCGTATAACGCCTCTCTACTGGGTTGGATTGTCCCACTCACCGGTATCTGGGTCGTCGCGCGACCGTCCGTCTAGATCTGCAAGACAGACATTCAATATGGTGAGAACAATACATAAACACTCCAAAATACCCAAACATACAAAACCCACAACTTCACACCTAACACTCGGGCAAACGTGCATACGACCCGCACGCACGCTAGCCCGAGCACTCCGGCTACCACCCGCACGGCCACCCGCCCTCGGATGCGCCGCCGCGCCTCAGCCCGCGCCCCGACGCACTGCCGCACGCACGCGCACGCTCGCGCGGGCCCGCGCGGACCGCGCGTCCAGCCCAGCGCGCCCCCGCGCGCACTGCACGCACGCCCCAGCAAGCGCGCGCACTGGTCCCCAGCACCGCGCGCACTGGTCCCCAGCACCGCGCCCAGGCGCATGCCCAGGCGCCCTGCCCAGCACCGAGGTACAGTGCCCAGGTGCCCAGCCCGCGCGCACTCCCGCGCACACCCCCGCTCGCGCCAGCACCCGCGCGCTCGCTCCGCGCGAACCCGCGCACCCGCGCGCACGCTCCCGCGCGCGACTGCGCGCCCGACTGCGCCTGCCAGCGCCCAGCACCCAGCGCCCAGCGCCACCCGCGCGCACGCCCGCGCGCCCCTACCAGCTGCTGCGCCTGTGCTGCCTATGCTGCTGCCTGCTGCCTGGGGCTGCCTGCCTGCCAGCCCGAGCACCTCCACCACCACTCCTCCGGCCACCAATGGCCTCCGACCACCACCACAGCCCTCCGACGACCACCCACCGCCGCCAACCACCTCCCAACCCCAAATCCCACCTCCTAACATCCATCTAAGCATGAAAAAGAGAGGAAAGAGGCTTACCAAGGGGAGGAGGGGAAGTCCGGACGCTCTCCGCGCGCCGAAACCTTTCCCAAAAGGCTTCCACTACCCGGATCTACTCCCACCTCCAAGACAGCCCAAAACAGAGGAGAAGAGAGGGGGGACGGAGGGGCAAATCTCGCCAGAATCCGGATTTGAAAGCACCGGAGTGTAGATCGGGACCCGATCTACACTTCCTATGCTTTAGGTTTTAAGGTTTGAGGGGTCTAGGGGGCTCAAAAGTGAGAAAAGGAGAGAGGGGAGAAAGAAAATGAAATTGGTAGGGATGATGAATAGTGTTTTAAAAATTAGATCCCACCCTTATATAGTGTGCGACTTAAAAACCCAAATACGCCCCGGAACTGTGAAATTTCGGGAACGTTACCGGAATTCAATGAAATTTTCGTGAGAGGTCTAAAATGGCACCAGGACACCAAATATGCAGTTAGATTTTCAATCGGAGTCCTCTAACTCAGGACGATAGCTAACAGTCCAAAAATTAGCGGTTCCGATCGAAAACCGAAAAAAACGAAAAACTGCCAGAACGCTCCAACGGTTACCAGCAGGTTAAAAGTGACACAAATATAACAGGGGGAGTCCCTACATCGGATCCAACCAAAAGGAGAAGACAACCTACTCACGCGCGTACGATCCTGTTGGATCCGTCGACAACGATTTCTAACACTACTAATGTCATGAATTCTCAAGAATTCCTCCAGGGCGCATAACTAAGATGCGGGGAAACATATATTATAACAACAAGGTTATAATATTCTCTAAGGCATGCTTGTCACAAAACAATCACATTTGATCTAAATAAATTAAACTAAATGGGAAACATGCGTAGGTCGGGGCTTGGTATCTGGGCATGCATAGGCCTCTATACATGATGTATGGGTGCATATCCCTAGCATACAAGTCTAGGGTGGCATGGGTACATCATATTAATCAATATAAGGGTGCATATCCCTAGCATACGAGTCTAGGGTGGAATGCATAGTATTTGCATATTATAGCTAGGGGGCCCCATCGATGCGCGACGCGCGTCTATGCGGGTTGAGCACATCCCTAGAGAGGGGGGGGGGGGATTGGAATCAAACCACTCACCTTACGACCCGGGACCTCGCGCATCCCATCCGACGAGATCTGCAAGGTAGGGGCATCCAACTGGTGAGAAACAACACAATTTACACATAGAAAATATTAGAAATACCCAATACTCGGACAAGCATGCATACGGGCTCGCACGCATGCGAGCACGCACGTACGCACGCGAGTCCGAGTGCCCCGACACCTCCCCGAACCCTCGGGCAGCCACACGCATGGCCCCCGCACGCACGCATACGCACGCACGCACGCACCCCAGCACCCTCGGCACGCTGCCGCGCGCCTGCCCGCGCGCCCAGACGCGCTGCCGCACGCGCGCGCACGCTCGTGTGCACTGCGCGTCCAGCCCTCGCGCCCTCGCACAGCACCCCGCGCATGCCCCAACACGCGCACGTACGCGCACGCACTGGTCCCCAGCCCCGCGCCCAGGCGCATGCCCAGGCGCACTGCCCCGCGCGCGCACGCTCACGCACGCACCCTCTCCCGCGCGCGCAGGCGCCCGCCTGCGCGCGCGCCTGCGCGCGCACGCGCGCAGACTGCCCCCAACGCGCGCCCACCTTGCCCTAACCCCTTTTTAACCCTCCCCAACCCCTCACACACACCCTAACCCCTATGCATAGCATGCATGACTTCCCCAACAGCCCCTTAAGCCATGAAAACCAAGAAAAGAAGAGGAAGAGCTCACCTTGGGAGGGGGAACGAAAGGGGGAGGTTCGGGGGCCCTCGACGCACCCGCGACCACCTCAACCACCACCACCACCTCAGCCCTCCTCAGCCCTCCTATGGCTGCAAATCAGGGGGGGAAAATCCATGTAAAGGGTGCTTGAGAGAGAGGGGAACAAACAACAACAACACATATGCACAAACCTTCTCTTCTTCCTTCACCTCCTCCTTCTCTTCTTCTCATTGGGGAATTTAAACAAACACTTGGGGGGTGTGTTTGAAAGAGAGAAGGAGAACCAAGAAGTGGTAGACGTGGGGGTTTGGGAGGGGAGAGAGAGAGAGAGAAGATATTTATCACACAAATATCTAAAGAGGATGGAAAAGACCTAGTCGCCCTTTGACTAGAAATTCTGCGCATGCTTCACTGGAACAGCCATAACTTCCTCAATATAGCTCCGAATTGCACAATTCCAAGTCCGTTGGAAAGCCAAGAAGATTATCTACAACTTTCATGTTCATGCCAAGATCAAATAATCTCTCCAGCTATTCCGAAATTAGAGCTAAACATAGAGCAGGGCTGCTGCCAGAATTTCCCTCCCCGGGGTATACTTGGAAAAATACCCATAACTTTTACTACAAGAATCCAGTTGACCTAATTCCACTTCTGTACGAAAGCTAACTCAAAACTGGACATCTCATAGTAAACTCATATTTAAACCTCTTCATCTTGGATTTTAACAAAATCAAATCCAAATACCAAATTGAAAATACATAACTTCTAGGAAAAAAATTATGTACCCAAATTTTCAATCAGAGTGCTCCAAATGACACAGGCACAACAGCTACAACACGCTCAGTGAATGGACCATCATCATCCCGTTAATACATTTATATTCAAAATATAAATATCGTAATATGTCTACACAGACATATAATATATCAAGAAAATAAATATACAACAAGGCCACCAAGATATGTAATAATATATATACACACGCACACAATCCTATCCAACATGATGCATGCAACACCATGAACACGCATGTCTGTCTTCGCAGCACCTAGCTCGCGGGGCCTTTTACAAGCATGGCCACGTAGACATAGCCATTGTCACGCCCCAGGGCGGCCATCCCCGAGACGTGGCAATAATGAAATATCAGTTATCAATACCTGAGGTCAATAAAGACTCCAACAATAACACACAAGGTGGCAAAGCAAGGATAATGATAACTGACTGAAAAGCGGAAGCATAATATATAAACAATGTCTGTAAACCAAAAACATTATTACAGACTCGAATACACAATCGCTGTACTGTGAGAGCCAAGTCTAGACTAAATAAAATACAACATGTGCCACATGCACGATTTACAATACATAAAATGACTTTAGGACTGCTGACAGCCTCGCACTCGTCACCCGCCGGAAGAACGCTCCACGCCCATAAGACCACGCCACAGGGAAGCTCCAACTCCACACCCAACACTGCCCCTGAAAAGAAACAGTATGCGAGGGGTGAGCTACAAGCTCAGTGAGTGGCTGGAAACCAATCACCATACAACAGTTCAATACATAAACAATTTCCTTTCAAGGTAAACATGGGTGGAAACCCATGGATAACAGGGTCACGCGGCGGCGCGACCAACCTCACCCTCACCCTCACTCCCGGAGGGAGACTCTTGGGACTTTTGGGGAGAGACCATACCGTTGGTCGAGGAGACCCGGGATTACTGATCCACACAACACTACTGGATCACCAACCTCACCCTCACCCTCACTCCCGGAGGGAGACTCTTGGGACTCTTGGGGAGAGACCATACCGTTGGTCGAGGAGACCTGGGATTACTGGTCTACGCAACACTACTGGATCATCTACATCGAGATAACTGCCCAACGATGTCTTTAAACATCGATATGAGACCGGACCCAACAACTATGGGAACGGACGAACAACGAATGGGTCACGAGGCGACGTGTCTTCACCTCATCCTCACCCTCACTCCCAGAGGGAGACTCTTGGGACTTTTGGAAGAGACTTAGACTGCTCTACACCCTTGGTCCACCGGTAGCCCTTTCCCCGGGTAGTCACTACTTGGTATACTCCCACGATCAGTACGCTTCTGAACGCCTCGGTGGTACCTACGGATGGGAGCCCTCTGTCAGGATAGCTTTTCCAACGCCGGGAAGTTCCTACATCGGATCCAACGAAGGGGAGAACGATTCCACGCTCGCAATATCATTCATTAACCCTCTCCCGGGTAGCCTCTACCTAGTACACTCCCACGATCAGTACGCTCCCGAACGCATCGGTGGTACCTACGGATGGGAGCCCTCTGTCGGGACGGCTACAACCCGGCCCTCTTCAACATGGACGACATTAGGAGTAAACATTCCATGTTCGCAAAGCGAACGCAATGGAAAAATAACTACTCTCGATAATCACTTATCGAGATATTGAATACTACTGTACTCCCACACCGTTGCGTTGCTCGGACACAGGGGGGTGTCACGCCCCAACTACCGGCTTAACAATCCGATAAGATAATGAATTCTCCTGAATTCCACACGAGTGCATCGCTCGGATGCACGGGGCGATTACATCGCTAGCGCTCTAACTAATAAGGTACAACCCGACAGCGGGTCATACCCACGCCTATCCCAGATAGGCCTAACAGTTTTTTTTTTAACATACGCACATAAATATATCCAGGAGAATTATATCTAGCTATGTGCATGAACCATATGCACAATCATCTAATAATTATAGGGACACTCCCTAACCTGGATTTACATCATAATAAATCATACAACATGCATACATGGTCATTAATCACATAAGCACACAAGGCCTAACTTAAACATGCGTTGGATATAACCAACTTAAAAGAAAGGGTCAAGCGCGATCTCGCGCACTAACAGGTGCATGCCAATATTCCAAACGAACCTGAGTCGAGTAGGAAAACGCATCTACTTACTCAGTTCGTTCAGAGGGAGAGGGCGAGAGAGATCATCATCTCATGAAGCTGGTCATAGCTTTGCCCCATTAGCATGGGCGCAACAACTACACCACGCCCTCGAGTCTTATCGCAAGGGAATATTAGGCAGGTGCCCGTTATTAACCCAGACTTAATCATGTTCGATATTCCAATTTATATAGTGGGAGTAGTATTACAATACTACATAAGGCATGCCATATTCTATACATCCATACACATTACAAAAATACATGCCCATACTAGAGGGGCGCATGCAATACAATCATACATACATGGATACAATACATGTATATAAGCCTAGCATGCAAGATATCTAACATATTATAGTTTAAGCATGGACATACTACTTATCTACACAAGTAGTATAGCTAGGATGCCCCATCGATGCGCGACGCACGACTACGCGCGTCGAGCGCATCTCGAGGGGGGGGGATTGGATCAAACCACTCACAGATACCCGGATCGTCGCGCGTCCGGTCTGCGAGATCTGCAAAACACAACCAATGATCCACAATTAAAATATGGAACCTCCTATCACACATATAAGCCTCTAAATACTAGATTCACTGAGATCTTTAAGAGACAGTGAGCTGCCTTACCGAAACAAGGGGAGGGAAATGGGGAGATGCGGGGTTATCGACACACCCACGACCACCTCAACCACCACCACCACTACCACCATCTCTTCAGCCTCTCCACCAGCCCTTCTTGGCTGAAAAACAGAGGAAAACATGAGGGGAGGCATGAGAGGGTTGGAGATGGAGAAGGGAAAGAAACAACAACACATACACACACACAAACTCACCCTAGCTAGATCATCCCTTCATACACTATTCATCTTCTCCTTCACCTTCTCCTTCCTTTGCTTCTTCCTCCTCCTTCTCCACACACAAAGAGAGGAAAAAGAGACCAAGAGAGGGAGAGAAAGAGAGATCCACAACATGGGAGAGAGGGGGAGAGAGAGAGAGAGAGAGAGAGGGCAAAATGATCATTTTCATGCCCAAATAGTGTTTTGGGGTGACCATAAGGGGGTGGTGAGGTTAGGGTTAGGCTCACCCTCACTCAACCACTTATTTTTGCTTTATTGGGAAGCGTGTGGAGAAGCACCACACACTCGAAAATATCTCGCCCACCGAAACCCAGTAACGGCCAAACCCGGATGCAATTCAGAACTGCATATTTTTCAAAACGTTACTGGAATTCGATGAAATTTTTATGGGTAGTACTAAACGGTACCAGGACCCATAATATGTAATTAGATTTTCAATCAGAGTACTCTAACTCCCGCAGGTGGCTAAAAGACAAAATTTTAGCGGCTCCGATCGAAAAATTAAAAAGGCCCTGAATGACCCAGAAGTGACCAAGGCTTAACCGAAATGGCTCCAAATAACACAGGCATAACAGCCACAAAGACTTGGGTCCTACGTTCTCCGACCTGGCCACGTAGACGTACTCCCACCTAGACGTTGGCCACCAAGACCGAGCCACCTAGACGGAATGTATGCATTTGCTAATTTACCACATCTTCAAACCATGAAAAGACAGAGCATGTACGATCTCAAAATACAAACCATAATGATGCATATATCAACAAAAGCATGCTCATATTTTTATATCAAAACTAGCGGTTATATTCCACAAAATAGATGGTTCTAGCATGAATACATAATATATTCTTTTGAAACTACATATGAAACTCAAGTCCACTCACCTCTAGTCCTCGCAATACAAACCGATGCACGTGCATGAACACCACACACTTGCACATGGAAAACCTAGCATAATAATTATGCAATAATAAATCAGAAATCATTTAATCATGACCCAAACAATTGACAAGCAACTTATAACAACACTAGGCCCATTAATCCCAAAAGCCCATACCTAATAGACCTACAATCCACAACTCACCTTAAAGGCCTAACCAAAATCCCAACTCCAAATAAATATTAAAGTGTTCATATCTCACAATGATCTGATAATCAATATCCATCTATTTCATAAGGTCCACATAATCGATCAATCCTTGAATAAAATATTTAGACAAATAATCCACTACAACTCCAATGATCCAAATAACTCAATCCAATCAATTTACATCCAAATAACAATAATATCCAGTTAATATTCATTGATACAACTAAACCAAATTATCGATTTAAGATCCAATTTGAGTCACCGAGATCAACAAAATCATCAAAACCCACAAATTAAATTATACTCATTAAACATCCATTTGGGATCCCTTTAATCTCTAAAATTCATCAAACTTGGTCATGAAGCTAAATATTTGAATTCTAAGAAACTGCACATAAATCTTTGAAAAATCATAACTTTCTACCCGTAACTCCAAATTGGACGATTCATGATTCGTTGGAAAGATATTTTCAAAATAAATTTATGTTTGTGAAATATATTTTTCCCAGAAACGATCCATTCAATATAAAAAACACGATTTAATGATCAGGTATACAATCAACTCGAAAATAACCCTTAAATCCCAAAACCAATAAATCTAGTTTTGATCTGAAGAAATCCTTCGAGATCCATTGAAATCTAATAAAAACATCATCTATTAAAAATCAATCAAACCCTAACCCTAATCCATCAACCTTCTTCCCCAAATAATCGATTGACACAATCATCTTCTAACAAAAAGAAATTGAAATACTAAACAATAAAAATCAATAGAGAAAGATTTCTCACCTTGTGGTGCTCGACGGGTAGAGTTAGGTCATTACCACCCTTCATGCCTCATGAGAAATCTGATGCAAACACTAACCCAAAACGTGTTATATAAAAGGGTTTTTACCAAATTACAAAACGACCACTCAATTATTCCGGGTTTACAACGAGGTCCTTATCCGATTTACAAAAAGATCCCTGTATGATTTACAAACAAGTCCCTGTAGACTAGGCTTGTCAACGGGTCGGGTCCGGGTCGGGTCAGGGTGGACCCGGACCCGGACCAGGACCCGTCAGACCCGGGTCGGGTCCGGGTCTGACCGGACCCGGATGGTTGGTAAAAAAAAAACATGAAGAGCTCATGTGTTTGTTTGCCTTATCATTTTATTTGAAATTTTTTCGTTATAAAACATTATTATTAATGAGACTATGTTTGAATATAATTTTATACAATTCAAAAGAAGTAAATGAATTATTAAACAACATCCAAAACAATAATCACTCACATAAAAAACATATTAACCTAAATAATAAACATAACTAATTATACAAATATTCAAAACAATATTAACCTAAACAACATTTAAAACAATAACATATTAACCTAAATAATAAACATAAATCATGCAACAAACTAATTAATCATACAAATTCAAAATATAATAAGTTAATTGTCCAAAACAAACCGACGACGATACATTACTAAGTTTATTACATATTAAACAATCAAGTTCTTGCAAATTGCAACATCAACAAAAAAAAAATGTTATGATTATGATTATGACTTATGATTTATGGGCTTGTTATAATTATGATTTATGAACTTGTGGATACAAAAATAAGTTAAGTAAGAAATAAAATTATGTATCAACTAATACTAATGGTCTTATAATATATGAGCATATTTTAATAAAACAATCGGGTCTCGAGTCCAACGGGTCGGGGCGGGGTGGACCCGGACCCGACCCGTTTGTTTGTTCGGGTCCGCCGGGTCGGGGACAAATCGAGTCGGGTATATTACATGTGTAATATGGTTCGAGTTGGGCCGGGTCCGGGTCTGGACCCGACCTGTTGACAGGCCTACTGTAGGCTATAAAAAGGTATTTTGGATTCGCAACCCGATCCTTGGGCCCAATAACTTAACACAAAATCCTAAAAACCTAATTTCCCGAACTCTGAATCTCACCAAATTTCAACCAAAATATCTTGAGACTATAAAGATCTCCAGAAAAATATAAAATAAATATTTCAACATCAATTTATAATTATTATAATTATAAATCAAATTGAACCCATTTGGGCCCACCGCCAAATCTAAAAATGAAATAATTAAATTTCAATTAAAAAATTTCATTATATATTTAAAATAAATATATGTGGCTAAAAATACAGAGACGTTACAATAGAATTTTCCATCGTTCTTGGTATTCCTTTAGGAATCAACAGGTACATTGAAGCCCAATGTTCCGGTATTCTTCGTGAATCAACAGTGTTGTTGGAGTCTGTAGATCTCTATCTTGGAAGGTTGATCGGATCAGCAGAAAAGCGTAATATGTACGTTGCATCACATAACTTCTTATATTTTCTCATGGATAAAGATTTAGGCCTCTAGGTTAGTTTATTATCAAACTTTAAGGAATATTCTGAGTATACTCTATCTATCTAAAAGTGCTACAAATGTGTTTACCTAAATAATATCATGAGATTTAAGAAAAATTCAATAAGACTCTTTAAATGACCAAAATGTTCTCCATAAAAATTTACTCCACTAAATTTCTTCTTCAAAGGTATTAAGAATAAATTATTGTATACTATTAGGTTAAACACATACAAGTTTTAACTGGATAACGGTAGGGGTGATATGAATTAAGCAGACAATTTCAAGGGGTTATATGGATATTCAGAAAAATGAGGGGTCAATATGTATATTTGCAATATTTAAGAGGGTTATATAAATATATATTTTTAGGATGATGTTAAGTAATGGAATATTCCAAGAATATTTTTTCTAAATTAACGAAAATTTAATTCAGGATTTTTTTTGCTTAATCAAGGTAACTTTCAGGGGGGTTATATAGATTTTCAAAAAACAAACGGGGGGAGAATATGGATATTGGCGAACTTTCAGGGGGCTATATGCATTTTTTCCTTTTTTTTTTCTACAACACAATTTTTATTTGTAGCCCTATGTATATTCCCATGTTCTTAGTAAGTAGTAAGGTATATCACATATATACAAAACATGTATTTTTTTTAGAGATTTTTAGTTTTAAGTCCCCACAAACCATCATATTTAGTGATCGATCCCTCCCTTCTCCGTATTTAGGTTTTAGTCCCCCGATTTAAAGGATAGTTCCTTTTTAGCCCCTGAGAGGGACCTATCCATAAATTATTTAATTTACTTTTTAGTCCCTATGAGGGACCTATCCATGAATTATCCTTTAAATCGGGGGACTAAAACCTAAATACGAAGAAGGGAGGGATCTGTTATATATGTGTCACTTTTAACCTTCTGGTCACCATTGGAACATTCTGGCAATTTTTCAGCCTTTTTCGTTTTTTCGATCGGAACCGCTAAAATTTCGGGCTGTTAGCTATCGTCTTGAGTTTGAGGACTCCGATTGAAAATCTAACTGCATATTATGTGTCCTGGTGCCATTCCAAGCCACTCACGAAAGTTTCATCGAATTCCGATAACGTTTCAGAATTTCACAGTTCCGAAGCGTATCCGGGTTTTGACCGAGCGTGAAGTCATTGGGAGACTTGACTTGGTCAAGGTGGGGCCCATGACTTGGTCAAATGTTTTTGGCTTTTAGTGTGGTTGGGTTGACTAGGGTCAAACCACACTTAAGCCTCCCTAATCCTAGCTTAAACCCTAATTAACCTAGGTTAGCCTAATCTAAGTGTGGGGATTATATATCCACTATTCATCATCTTCTCCACCAAGATTTCTCTCTCCTCCTCTCTCTAAACCTCATTTTTGACCTAGCTAAGGTGGTTGAAACCAAAAATCTTAAGAAGAGAAAGGATAGGTGAGCTCCCGATCTACCTTCCGGTGGTCTCGGATTCGAGTTCCCACTTGCGTGACCCCTTCTCACGCCCTCTTTTCTCCTCTGATTTCAGCTGGTTTTTGGGCTGAGGGAGATCTTGGTGGTGGTGGCCTTGGAGGAGGTGTTTCGGTGCGCGAAGAGCAACCGATCTTCCCTTCCTTCCTTTCCTTCCTTGGGTAAGGTTTCCTTTCCTTCCTTTCTTGTTTAGATGATTGTTAGGAGGGTGTTTTTGAGTGGGGGTGGCTGTGGGTGGTGGTGGGTGGCCGTTGGTGGCGGTTGGAGGCGGTTGGAGGCCGTTGGTGGCCGTCGGAGTGGTGGTGGGCTGTCCCGGGTTGGCTGGCAGGCAGGCAGGGCAGCGCAGGCAGGCGCAGGGCCAGGCGCTGTCGGGCATGCTGGCAGGGCAGCGTGGGCGTGTGCGAGGGCGTGCGCGCAGGCGTGCGCGCGGGTGGAGCCGCATGCGGGTGCTGCGCGCAGGGCGCCGTGCGGGGGCGTGCGCGCGGAGCGCTGTGCAGAGGCGCAGGCGTGCTGTGCGCGCGCAGAGAGGCTGGTGGTGCACGCGGGGTGAGGCGATGGGGCGCTGGGCGTGCGGGTGTGCGCGCGAGTCGCTGCGCTGGGGCGCAGTGAGCGCGCGGTGCACCCGGGGGGATTCGGCAGGGTCTCCGGGCTTGCGGGCTAGGCTCGGCAGGGCGTTTGGGCGCACGGGCCAGGGCTCGGCTGTGCGCCCGAGGCGGGTGGCCGTGCGTGCGGCTGCCCGGGGGTTCGGGATTGAGTCGGGGTGCTCGGGCTCGCGTGCGTACGGGCCGTATGTACGTTTGCCCGAGTGTTGTGTATTTTTAGAGTATTTTTGGTGTATTTGTGTATTTTACTCACCGAATTGATTACCCTATTTTGCAGATCTTGACGGACGGTCGCGCGACGACCCGACTATCGGTGAGTGGTACAATCCAACTCAGTAGGGAGGCGTTATATGCACTTGGGCGTGTACCGTCCTCCCCTGGGGCACCATGGATTTATATTAACTTGTTGTAATGTGTAATCCATGCAAGCATGATAAAAATGTAGTATGCATGCTACCCTAGACCGTGTATGTTAGGGACTTGCACCCTTAGGATATGTGTAAGAGCCATGCATCCTGTCACCCTGTTCTCATGCTAGGAAGCCTCGGCCTATGCATGCGTCCTACTAGTTTAATTTATTAAATTAAATGCTAGCATATGATTATTAGCATGCCTTAGATAATATTATAGGGAGGGGCCTTGCGAGGTCAACATTGAGACCCGGGCTAGGGTGCTCCGTGTTCCTTGTTTGGTTGTCGGGATGTCCTATATCGGGACCTCATGCTGCCAGCACGCCCCGCGCTGGCCCGCGAGCACACCGCACGCCCCGCGCGCCCAGCACCTCGCCCCGCGCGCACCCCGCGCGCACCTCCGCTGCCCTCGCCTCGCTCCCCGCGCACCCTGCGCGCACCACCGGCTCGCACCATTTGCTCGACCAGCCCCGCACCGGTGCACCCGCGCGCACTGCGCCCCAGCGCAGCGCCCCGCACGCGCACCCACCGGCGCGCATCCGCTGCTCACCCCACCGCGCGCACGCCTGTGCCTCTGCCCAGCGCCCCGCGCGCATGCTCCTGTACCGTGCTCAGCGCCCAGCACCCTCGCCCAGCACACCCAGCGCCCAGCATCCGCGACCCAGCGCCCAGCGCCCAGCACCCGGGACCCTCACCCAGCGCCCATGCGCACGCCGGGCAAAGCGCGCCCAGCGCGCCTGCCAGCTGCCCGCGCTGCTTGCCTGTGCGCATCGCCGAGTGGCCCGAGTACCGCTCGCCTGCTGCCCGAGCACTGCCCGCTTGCCTGATGCGCTGCCTATGCTGCCTGCTACCCGAGACTGCTAACCTCTATGCCCAACCGGTCCGCCCTGCCTGCATGCGCGCGCAGCCTGCCTGCCCGGCCTGCCAGCGCGCACAGCTAACACGAGCCAGCCCAGCTAGCCCTGCTACCCGCCCGGAACAGCCCTGCCAGCCCTGGCATCCTGCCCGGGACTGCCCAACACCTTGTTCGAGCACCTCCACCACCAACCACCGGCCACCCATGGCCTCCGACCGCCCCCAACCACCTCCGACAGCCTCCCACAGCCACCGACCACCTCCCAACCCCAAAACCATCATCCTAACAAGCATCTATGCAAGGAAAGAGAGGAAAAAGGGCTTACCAAGGGAAAGCAAGGATGCTCGGTTGCTCTCCGCGCACCGAAACCTCTCCCCAAAGGCCTCCAACGCCGGGATCTCCCTTGGCCCTCGAAATGGCCCAAATCAGGGGAGAAAAGAGGGGGGATGAAGGGGCCAAACTTCTCGGAATTTGAATCCGAGAACACCGGGGCGTAGATCGGGACCCGATCTAGCCTTTCTATGATTTAGGTTTTAATCTTCAAGCACTCTAAGGGACTCAAAAGCTTGAAAAAGAGAGAGGGGGAGAGAGAAAAGCTTATCGGGAAGATGATGAATAGTGGGCAACCATTTTTGCTCTCTTTAAATAGTCAACTCACTTGGATTAGGGCTAAGCAAGATTAATTAGGGCTTAAGCTAGGTTTAGGTTAACTTAGGTGAGGTTTGACCCTAGTCAACCCAACCACACTAAAAGCCAAAACCATTTGACCAAGTCAAGTCTCCCAATGACTTTTCGCCCGGTCAAAACCCGGATACGCCCCGGAACTGCGAAATTCTGAAACGTTACCGGAATTCGACAAAATTTTTGTGAGAGGCCTAAAATGACACCAGGACACATAATATGCAGTTATATTTTCAATCGGAGTCCTCTAGCTCAGGACGATAGCTAACAGTCCAAAATTTTAGCGGTTCCGATCGAAAAACGAAAAAAACTGAAAAACTGCCAGAATGCTCCAATGGTTACCAGAAGGTTAAAAGTGACACATATATAACAGTCCCGCGAGTATCAGAGGCTATCAGCATCCCTTGTGATTGTATGTATTATATTCCGTGCTTGGGCACGCGTTTGTATTATATTTGGATGTCTTTGTATATATTGGCTCTCACAGGATAGTTGATTATGTATTGAGTCTGTAATATGTTTTTGGATTACAGATTCAATCTTTTAGCTTCCGCTATTTAGTGTATATATCATGTCAGCCTTGCTTTTGTTGTTTGTGTTGTCATTTTTTTGTTGTTGTGTGAGTATGTTATTGAACTCCTGTTTAGACTGATATCATATATACACTTGCCGCGTCCCGGGGACGGCCGCCCTGGGGCGTGACAGGATCGATCACTAAATATGATGGTTTGTGGGACTTAAAACTAAAAATCCCTTTTTTTTTAATACTTTTGCTGAAATTCTGATTACTCGCCCTAAGGCCTCCGGTTTGGGCTGTTGGTTTGGATGGCCATTCGACCTTAATAAATAACATCAACAGAACAACTTTGAAATTACTCACTTCAAAACTCATTGCGCTCGCCTTTGGTCACCTTTTCTTTTATGCTTAATTTTAAGAAAGTACCATTAGACTAAATTCACAAGATTAGAGGCTTACAGATTGACGTAATTAAATCTTGAATGACTGAAAATCGATCACGATCTGTCTTTAACTCTTCTTTCTTATGTGTTTTACTTCTCTGCAACAAAAAATAAAAGGGTCGATCACGATCACGATCTGGACGGACGGTCGCGCGGCGACCCAGATACCGGTGAGTGGGACAATCCAACCCGGTAGAGGGGCGTTATACGCACTTGGGCGTATACCGACCTCTCCTGGGGCGTCATGGATGTATATTAACCTGTTGTAATATGTATTCCATGCTTGCATGATTTAAAGGTAGAATGCATGCTACCCTAGACTTGTATGTTAGGGACTTGCACCCTTAGGATATGTGTATGAGCCATGCACCATGTCCCCTGTTTCATGTTAGGAAACCTCGGCCTATGTATGCGTCCTACTAGTTTATTTATTAAATTAAATGCTAGTGTATGTTAAATCGCATGCCTTAGGTAATATTATCGGGAGGAGCCTTGCGAGGTCAACATTGAGACCCGTGTTAGGGTACTCCGTGTTCCTTGTTTGGTTGTTGGGGTGTCCTGTATCGGGAACTCACGCTGCCCTCCCAAGGTTTCTAGTCCCAATAATATTATAAGTAATGTTGTATGATTGGTATGATTATTAGCATGATTAGTGAATATTATAGGGGGGGCTTGCGAGGACAGCGGTGAGACCCGTGTTAGGGTACTCCGTGTTCCTTGTTTGGTTGTCGGGGCATCTTATATCGGGAGCTCACGCCGCCCTCCCGAGTTTCTTTACCCCAATGATATTCCAACATTGCTTTTAATTGTACTTATTCCCCGCATCTTGGATATGCGCCCTGGAGGAACTCTGAAGAGTTCATGACATTTGAGTGGTAGAGATGTGTTGTCGGCGGATCCGAGTGGATCATATGCGTATGGATAGGCTGTTCTGTTCCCTGCGTTGGATCCGGTAGAGGCTACCCCCAGCGTTAGAAAGGCCGTCCTTCGGAGGACCCACATCAGTAGGCACCTCCTGATTTGGTTTCGGACTGTGCTGAAGTTGTGGGTGGAGACCAAGCGGCCTACGGAGTGGAGGAGAGACTACCGGTGGACTAAGGGTGACCAACAGCCTAGTCAGTCCCAAAATCCTATGTCACCCGTGGTAGGGTGAGGGTGAGGGTGTAGTGGGTTGGCGATGAGCGACCTACTGGATTTGTGAATGGATGATTATCAGTCCCAATAGCCTATGTCACCCATTGATGGGTGAGGGTGAGGGTGTGGTGGTTCGGCGAGGTACGAACCACTGGATTTATGTTGTTATGTCTTTGAGGATGGATAAATAATGGAATTGTGGTTAATATTGTCTGTGATGCATGGGTTGTGCCGTTCACTGAGCGTGTGGCTCACCCCTCGCATATGTTTTTCCCCAGTTGCCACTGAGCCTGAGCTGGAGCCGGAGCAGCAGTTGGAGCTTTTCGAGGGATTCCTTCAGTAGCGGAGCAGCGCTACGTCCGCGAGTGCCAGAGGCTATCAGCATCCCTTTTCTTGGCTGTATGTATTTTATTTCCGTGCTTGGCACGCGTCTGTATATATATTCAGTTGTTTCTATGTATATTGGCTCTCACAGGACATATGATTGTGTATCGAGTCTGTAATGTGTTTTGAGTTACAGACTCAGTATTAGCTTCCGCTATATTGTGTATATATTATGTCAGCCCTGTTTGATCTGTGTTGTCATTTTTATCTGTGGTTTAGAGTATATATATTTGACCTCATGTGTAGGCTTCTGATATGATATATACACCTGCCGCGTCCCGGGGACGGCCACCCTGGGGCGTGACATTAATGGAATCACACTCATTACAGATTCCTCCCACTTAATCTCGGGATGTGGGTAGTTACTGTAACAGAAATGGAATTACAATCACATCCAGTACTTCTCAACCACGTGTGATGTGTGGCCACCTTTAAGTAAGAGATTAGGATGAAAGAAAATGTATTCTACTCCGTAACAAATAGTCAAAGTAATCTCAATCACAATAACTACTTTTCAAAACAAGTGGGATACAATCCTTATCTTTAATTGACTCATCCATATCTCCAACATTCTCCCACTTGGCCCATATAACACACGTCCTCTTTTAAAAAAATATATAGTATAATAATAAACTTGATGTACTGAATTGATTAAATTTGAAAACAAGAATGCGCGTGCTTTGAAAACAACAATTCCAATGATTCTGTATCTTTAACTCAATTCAAAGGAATCGATGATAAGAACTATGATGGTTCTACTGCATTGTAGTTAAGCCAGTCAGTTATCCTAAAAAATATCTGTATCCGATCCGAATCCGTATCCAAAAATGCAAAAAACATCCGATATCCGAAATCCGTATCCGAACCAAATAATCCGTATCCAAAAATTTTCGGATCGGATCGGATATAGCCTATATCCGATCCGAAAAATATCCGTATCCGAACTGTTATTTTATTTATATATGTTAGAATTAGTTTCAACCCTTAGATGAAAATCCAATGGCTCATGATCTAGGACAAAACACAAACCTATTTAACCATGTTGAATACTTATTTAACTATATTAAGATTTGTGTTTTTATGTTTTTAGTGGATACCTATTTAACCATATTAGGACTTAAGATTTTATAATTTTTTTATATTTTAATCTGGTTTGGATATTTCGGATATTATCCGAATCCGTATCCGGATTTTCGGATCGGATACGGATATGGGTTTTGGAATATCCGTCAGATATTGGATACGGATATATTTTCAGATATCCAATTCGGATACGGATACGGATACGGATACAGATATGGGCCTATCTGATCCGTATCCGTCCGATTGACAGGCCTAATTATAGTAGAGTAGTCCCTTCCATAATTACAATATCATTTTATCCTTTAAATCAAGTATCTTTATTTAGACAAAACCTTATGTCTACTAAATGAAAAGGCTATAACCAAATGCTTTTTACACGGCCCCCTTTATTGTCCGCATGGACATTTACTTGATTAACACAATGTGTTAAAAGACAAAATGAATGTTATTCATAAATAAACCAAAGTACAACTATAAAATGTTGAAAATTACACCAAACTCCAATATGGAATGAGACTCATATGTTCTACATGTTCCTTATACAATATAGGTGCTAGCCCTTTAGTCATAGGATCTGCAAGCATCATGTCGGTGCTAATATGATCAATTGATATGTAGCCCTTCTCAATCCTTTATTTAACAACATAATACTTGACCTTAATATGCTTAAGGCCTTTGTATATCTTTATGTTGTTAGCGAAAAGGACAGCAACTGAATTGTCACAATAGATCTTTATTGGTCTTGAGATGGACTCGGTCGCCTTTTGCTTTTCACTCTTCCATGAAAAAACACCACCACCAAGCATAAAGACATATCCAGATGTTGATTTACAGTCATCAAAGCACCCAGCATAATCAGAGTCGGAGTACCCAATGAGTTCAAGATTATCTGATCTTCTATATGTGAGCATGTGTTCTTTCGTCCCTTGAAGATATCTCATAACCTTTTTTGATGTCTTTCAATGCTCCATGCCTGGATTACTTTGATACCTTCCAAGTAATCCAACTGGATAGACAATGTCAGGATGAGTGCATGTTTGAGCATACATCAGGCTGCCAACAGCGGAAGCATAAGAAAAAATTTTCATCTCTAAAATTTCAAGTTTATTCCTTGGACATTGAGCTTTATTGAATTTGTCACCCTATTCGACAGGAGCCACACAAGGTTTACAGTTACTCATGTCAAACCTCTCAAGCACTTTAGCGATGTAGGTGCTTTGAGATAGTCCAAGTCAATACTTAAATCTGTTCCTATGAATCTCTATGCCTAAAACATAGGAGGCTTCACCCATATTCTTTATCTCAAAATTTTGGCTAAGAAAGTTCTTAGTGTCATGAAGTAACCCTAAATCACTACTAGCAAGCAGGATGTCATTGACATACAGAACCATAAATATAAACTTGCTCCCACTGATCTTGAGATGTATACATTGATCAACAATGCTTTCCTTAAAACCGTAGGTCATAATTACCTCATTGAATTTGAGGTAACACTATCGGGAGGCTTGTTTAAGTCTGTATATCGACTTCCTTAATCTACATACTAGATGTTCCTTGTCTTTTTACGAGAAGCCTTCAGGTTGATCCATATATACCTCCTCATAAATATCTCCATTTAAAAATGTTGTTTTCACATCCATTTGATGAAGTTCTAAATCAAAATGAGTTACCAATGCAATAATAATTCTAAGGGAGTCCTTTTGAGAGACTGGAGAGAAGGTCTCTGTATAGTTGATGCCTTCCATTTGAGTGAAACCTTTTGCTACAAGTCTGGCTTTATGTGTCACGCCCTAGGGCGGCCGTCCCCGGGACGCGGCAAGTGTATATATGATATCAGCAGTCTAAACAAAAGGTCAATAATATACCCTAAACAACATCAACAATTTCAACACAGAAAACAATGAGGCTGACATGATATATACACGAATAGCGAAAGCTAAAAGACTGAATCTGTAACTCAAAGACATATTACAGACTCGATACATAATCAACTGTCCTGTGAGAGCCAATATATACAATGACATCCAAATATAATACAAAGTGTGCCCAAGCACAGAATACAATACATACAATCAACAAGGGATGCTGATAGCCTCTAACACTCGTGGAATGTGGCACTGCTCCGCTACTGATGAAATCCCTCGGGGAGCTCCTCCTCCAGATCCGACTCAGATAGCACTGGAGAAAAATATATGCGAGGGGTGAGCCACACGCTCAGTGAATAGCACAACCCATGCATCACAATTCATATTAACCACAATTAATTATTCAAAGCCTCAAAGTGGCAGGAACTACACAATCCAGTGGGTCGCAACATCGCCGACCCACCACACCCTCACCCTCACCCTCCAAATAGGTGACATAGGATATTGGGACTGACTAGGCTGTTAATCACCCTTGGTCCACCGATAGTCTCTCCTCCACTCCGTAGGCCACCTGGTCTACTCCCACAATTCAGCACAGTCCGAACCCAAATCAGGAGGTGCCTACTGATGGGAGCCCTCTGTCAGGAAGGCCTGTCTAACGCTGGGGCAGTCTCTATACGGATCCAACGAAGGGAAAAGAAACAGCCTATCCACACGTATACGATCCACTTGGATCCGCGGTATTCCCTTAACTGGAAAAAGAAACCTTGGGAGGGCACCATGAGGTCCCGATATAGGATATCCCGACAACCAAACAAGGAACACGGAGTACCCTAGCCCGGGTCTCAACGCTGACTTCGCAAGGCCCCTTAATCCAGAGAAGGGAGACTCTACTAATGTCATGAATTCTTTAGAATTTCTCCAGGGCGCATAACTAAGATGCGGGGAAACATATATAATAACCACCAGGTTGTAATACTTACTAAGGCATGCAAAAATACCATAAGTTCGCATTTAATTTAATAAATTAAACTAATAGGACACATGCATAGGTCGAGGCTTTCCTAGCATGAAACATGGTGTCAGGATGCATGGCTCTTACACATATCCTAAGGGTGCAAGTCCCTAACATACAAGGTCTAGGGTGGCATGCATACTACATACTAATCATGCTTGCATAGATTACATATTATACAAGTTAATATTAAACTATGGTACCCCAGGGGAGGACGGTATACGCCCAAGTGCATATAGCGCCTCCGTACTGGGTTGGATTGTCCCACTCACCAATACCCGGCTCGTCACGTGACCGTCCGTCAAGATCTGCAAGATAGGGTATTCAACACGGTGAGTAAAATACACAAACACATACAAAAATACATTAAAAATACACAACACTCGAACAAACGAACATACGGCTCGTACGCACGCGAATCCGAGCACCCCGACTCACTCCCGAACCCCCGGGCAGCCATACGCACGGCCACCCGCCCCGGGCGCACAGCCGCTCCCCAGCCTGCGCACCCAGACCCACTGCCGAGCCCCCTGCCCGCATGCCTGGACACGCTGTCGAGCCCAGCCCGCGCGCCCAGACTCGCCGCACGCCGCGCGTGCCCGCGCGCACCGCGCGTCCAGCCCTGGGTGCACCCGCGTGCACTGTGTTATATATGTGTCACTTTTTAGCCTTCTGGTAACCATTGAAACATTCTGGCAGTTTTTCAGTTTTTTTCGTTTTTCGATCGGAACCGCTAAAATTTTGGACTGTTAGCTATCATCCTGAGTTTGAGGACTCCGATTGAAAATCTAACTGCATATTATGTGTCCTGGTGCCATTCCAAGCCACTCACGAAAATTTCATCGAATTCCGGTAACGTTTCAGAATTTCACAGTTCCGAAGCGTATCCGGGTTTTGACCGAGCGAGAAGTCATTGGGAGACTTGACTTGGTCAAAGTGGGCCCATGACTTGGTCAAATGAGTTTGGCTTTTTGTGTGGTTGGGTTGACTAGGGTCAAACCTAGCTTAAACCTAATTAAACCTAGCCTAAACCTAATTAATTAGCTTAAGTGGTGAGTGTGTGAGGTGTGTGTGTGGGGTGACTTATAAGTGAAGCTAAAAATATCTCCCCCCACTATTCATCATCTTCTCCACCCAAATTTCTCTCTCCTCCTCTCTTTAAATCCACATTAAGACCTAGCTAGGGTGCTTGAAACCAAAAACCCTAAGGAGAGAAAAGATAGGTGAGCTCCCGATCTATCTTCCGGTGGTTTCGTTTTCGAATTCCCTCAAGTGTGACCCCCTCTCATGCCCTCTTTTCTCCTCTGATTTCAGCCACTTTGAGGGCTGAAGGAGATCTTGGTGGTGGTGGTCCTTGAGGTGGTGTTTCGGTGCGCGAAGAGCACCCGATCTTCCCTTCCTTCCTTTCCTTCCTTGGGTGAGGTTTCCTTTCCTTCCTTTCTTGTTTAGATGCTTGATTAGGAGGTGTTTTTGGGTGTGTATGGCTTTTATGGTGGTTTGGGTGGCTGTTGGTGGTAGTGGGTGCCGGTTGGGGTGGTTGGCCGGCTCGGGCTGTGCGGGCTCATCGGGCCTGCGCGCGCGGGCAGGCAGGGCAAGGCAGGCAGGGCAGGCAGAGCAGGTGGCAGGGCATGCGCGCGGGCGTGCGCTCGGGTGGTGCAGGAGTGTGCGGGTGTTGCGCGCTGGGCGCCGTGAGGGGGCGTGCGCGCGCGGCGCTGCGCAGAGGTGCATTGCGTGATGTGCGCGCGGGGTCGAGGGCGGGTGCTGCGCGCAGGGGGCCGTGCGGGGGCGTGCTGTGCGCGCGCGGTGAGGCGAGCTGGTGGTGCGCGCGGGGTGCGGCGCTGGGGCGCAGGGCGTGCGGGTGTGCGTGAGGGTGAGCGCGCGGTGAACCTGGGGGGCTCAGCAGAGTGTCCGGGCGTGCGGGCAGGGGGCTCGACAGTGCGCCTGGGCGCGCGGGTCGGGGCTCGGCTGTGCGCCCGGGGCGGGTGGCCATGCGTAAGGCTGCCCGGGGTGTGGGAGTGAGTCGTGGTGCTCGGACTCGCGTGCGTACAGGCCGTATGTACGCTTGTCCGAGTGTTGTGTATTTTTAATGTATTTTTGTTGTATTTGTGTATTTTACTCACCGAGTAAATTACCCTATCTTGCAGATCTTGACAGACGGTCGCACGACGACCCGGTTATCGGTGAGTGGGACAATCCAACCCAGTAGGGAGGCGTTATATGCATTTGGGCGTGTACCGTCCTCCCCTGGGGCACCATGGTTTAATATTAACTTGTGTAATATGTAATCTATGCAAACATGATTGTTATGTAGTATGCATGCACCCTAGATCTTGTACGTTAGGGACTTGCACCCTTAGGATATGTGTAAGAGCCATGCATCCTGATAATATGTCTCCATGCTAGGAAGCCTCGACCTATGCATGCGTCCTATTAGTTTAATTTATTAAATTAAATGCGAACTTATGATATTTTAGCATGCCTTAGGGAATATTAAGGGGCCTTGTGAGGTCAACATTGAGACCCGGGCTAGGGTACTCCGTGTTCCTTGTTTGGTTGTCGGGATGTCCTATATCGAGACCTCATGGTGCCCTCCCAAGGTTTCTTTTCCCAATAATATTATATATGTTCCCCGCATCTTGGTTATGCGCCCTGGAGGAATTCTGAAGAATTCATGACATTAGAGTTGTTGAGATGTGTTGTCGGCGGATCCGAGTGGATCATATGCATATGGATAGGCTGTTTCTGTTCCCTTCGTTGGATCCGTGTAGAGACTGCCCCAGCGTTAGAAAGGCCGTCCCGTGAGAGGGCTCCCATCAGTAGGTACCTCCTGATTTTGGATTCGGACTGTGCTGAATGTGGGAGTGGCCAAGCGGCCTACGGAGTGGAGGAGAGACTATCGGTGGACCAAGGGTGATTAACAGCCTAGTCAGTCCCAATATCCTATGTCACCATATTGAGGGGTGAGGGTGAGGGTGTGGTGGGTCGGCGATGTAGCGACCCACTGGTTTGTGTAGTTGTGGACCAAGGGTGATTAACAGCCTAGTCAGTCCCAATATCCTATGTCACCATATTGAGGGGTGAGGGTGAGGGTGTGGTGGGTCGGCGATGTAGCGACCCACTGGATTGTGTAGTTCCTGCCACTTTGAGGCTTGATTTGATTAATTGTGGTTAATATGAATTGTGATGCATGGGTTGTGCTATTCACTGAGCGTGTGGCTCACCCCTCGCATAATTTTTCTCCAGTTATCACTGAGTCGGACCAGAAGGAGGAGCTCCCCGAGAGACTTCATCAGTAGCGGAGCAGCGCCACGTCCCGCGAGTGTTAGAGGCCATCAGCATCCTTTCTTTTGATTGTATGTATATATTTCCGTGCTTGGGCACCGTTTGTATATTATTTGGATGTATGTGTGTATATTGGCTCTCACAGGACAGTTGATTATGTATCGAGTCTGTAATATGTTTTTGATTTACAGATTTAGTCTTTTAGCTTCCGCTATCTGTGTATATATCATGTCAGCCTTGCTTTCGTCTGTGTTGTCATTTTAGTAGTTGTTTAGAGTATTTTATTGATCTCCTGTATAGACTGCTGATATCATGTATACACTTGCCGCGTCCCGAGGACGGCTGCCCTGGGGTGTGTCGCAGCGCCCCGCATGCTCACCCGCCCGCACTGCGCCCCAGCGCAATGCCCCGCACGCACTCCCCGCTCGCCCTGTGCGCACTGTGCCCCCTACGCAGCACCCGCACACCACCCGCTCAACCCGCGTACTGCGCCCCCTGCGCAGCACCCGCGCGCACGCCCGTGCGCACGCGTGCGTGCCCTACCAGCTCGCCTCACCGCACGCACAGCACGCACTGCGCCTCTACGCAGCGCTTCGAGCGCACGCCCCCGCACGGCGCCCAGCGCGCAGCACCCGCACGCGATGCCCGCGCGCACGCCCTGCACTGCGCTCAGCGTGCAGCACCCGCAAGCGATGCCCGCGCGGACGCCCTGCACTGCGCCCAGCGCGCAGCACGCCGCGCGCACCCGTGCGTGCCCTGCGCCTACCAGCCAGCCCTGCCTACCTGCCTGCCGCCTGCGCCTGCCTACCTGCGCGCGGCGCTGAGCCCGCACGCACCCGAGCCAACCCTAACACCTCCAACCGCCCCCATCAGCCCCCTCCAACTCCCCAACAGCCATGCACACCCAAAAACACCTCCTAAACATGCATCTAAACAAGAATGGAAGGAAAGGAAACTCACCCAAAGGAGAGGAAAGGAAGGGAAGGAGATCGGGTGCTCTTCGCGCACCGAAACACCACCTCCAAGGCCACCATCACCAAGCTCCCAACTCAGCCAAAGAGGGGCTGAAAACAGAGGAGAAGAGGGTCCATAAGAGGGGGTCACAAAAGAGGAAACTCAAAAATGAAACCACCGGAAGATAGATCGGGACAATACCTATCTTTTCTCCTTCAAGAGTTTTTGATTTCAACCACCTTAGCTAGGTCAAAATAAGGATTTAAAGAGAGGGAGAGAGAGCTTGAGAGAGTTGGAAGAGATGATGAATAGGAGGGGCTGTTTGTAGTCGTGGGATTTTATTATGCACACACCCACACCACACACACTCACACCACTTAACTTAGGGCTAATTAATTAGGTTTAGGCTAGGTTAGATTAGGTTTAAGTGAGCTTTGACCCTAGTCAACCCAACCACACTAAAAACCAAAATCATTTGACCAAGTCATGGGCCCACATTGACCAAGTCAAGTCTCCCAATGACTTTTCGATTAGTCAAAACCTGGATACGATTCGGAACTGCAAAATTCTAAAACGTTACCGGAATTCGATGAAATTTTTGTGAGTGGCTTGGAATGGCACCAGGACACATAATATGTAGTTAGATTTTCAATCGGAGTCCTCAAACTCAGGATGATAGCTAACAGTCCAAAATTTTAGCGGTTCCGATCGAAAAATGAAAAAAACTGAAAAACTGCCAGAATGTTTCAATGGTTACCAGAAGGCTAAAAAGTGACACATATATAACATATGTCTCTCTATGTTGCCTTTAGAGTCCCTTTTGGTCTTGTAGTCCCATTTGCACCCAACGGGTTTAACTCCTTCAGGCAACTCAACAAGATCCTAGACATTTTTCTTTTGCATAGAATTTAACTCTTCTTTCAAAGCATCATACCACTTTGACGAATCTCTATTATTTATGGCTTGTGAAAATGAAATAGGATCTTCTAATTCATGGCCTTCATGTAGATACACAAAATATTCATCTGATATAGCTTTCCTTCTTTCTGTTGAACACCTTCTTAATGGTATTTGAATTTTCTCTTGAACTGGAGGAGGAATTTCATTTACTGGTTCAGGTTCTTGATGAGGTGGATCTTGAACAATAGGTTGTGGTTCCACAATTTGTTGTTGAATTACTGGATATGGAACCATCAAACTATCAACATCAGGTGTTGTTTCTATTATCTCCTCGAGTACAATGTTTCGAGGTTCCACGCTCCCACTGATTAAGGCATCCTCAAGAAATTTTGCTACATCAGTTTCAGCTATTCTGGTTTGGAGTGAAGGACAATAAAATTTATATCCTTTGGATCTTTTCGGATATCCAATAAAATATGCACTTACAGTCCTAGAATCTAATTTCCTTTCATGTGGATTGTATAACCTAGCCTTTGCCTGACAACCCCACGTATGTAGATCATTTAAACTAGGCTTCCTTCCTGTCCATATTTCAAAAGGTGTTTTTGGTACAGCATTTGAAGGAATCCTGTTTAACAAATAAATGGCAGTCTTTAATGCCTCACTCCACAAGAACAAAGGCCTCTGCCTGACAACCCCACGTATGTAGGTGATTTAAACTAGGCTTCCTTTCTGTCCATATTTCAAAAGGTGTTTTTGGTACAGCCTTTGAAGGAATTCTGTTTAACAAATAAATGGCAGTCTTTGAGGCCTCACTCCACAAGAACAAAGGAAGTGAAGAATTACTAATCATACTCCTAACCATGTCCAAAAGAGTGCGATTCCTTCTTCCGGTAACACCATTTTGATTAGGTCTGCCTGGCATGGAATATTGTGCCTGAATTCCACATCCTTCAAGGAACCTACCAAATGGACCTATAGCTCTTTCAGCTTCAGTGTGTCTACCGTAGTACTCACCACCCCTATCTGATCTTACGACTTTGATTCTTTTATTTTGTTGATTTTCTACATTTCCCTTGAAAACTTTAAAGGCATTGAATGCTTCTGATTTCTCAGAGAGCATGTAGATATAACCATATCTTGAGTGGTCATCAGTGAATGTGATGAAGTACCTTTTGCCACTTATGCAAGGCGGAAAAGGACCACAAATATCTTTATGGATCAATTCTAATGTTCCATTACTCCTTATGGCATTTCTTTTATAGGTTTTGGGATGCTTTCCCTGTATGCAGTCCACACACGTCCCAAAATCAGAGAAATCAAGTGAAGGTAGTATACCCTCTTTGACTAATCTCCAGATTCTCTCTTCTGAGACATGGCCTAATCTTTTATGCCAAAGCATGGATGATGTTTCATTTATTCTTCCACGCTTAGTGCCAACATTTCTATGCAAGGTTAAAAGAGATTGCTTATAGGAATTATTAAGATGCAGTCTGTATAAACCATTCACAAGAATTCTTGAATCAACTAATTGGGAATTATGGGAAATAGACAAACCACAATTATTGAAATTAAATGAAAAACCAACACGGTCAAGTCTAGCAACAAAAATTAAATTGCGGGAATAACTGAGAATAAAGAAAATGTTCTCAAGGTCTAAAACCTGTCTAAGATCAATCTAAAGGATCCTACAGCCTCCACGCGTAAACGCATCCCATTTCCTGATATGATGCATCGTTCACTCTCAGTTGGAGTCCTTTGGGACAGAAAGCCCTGCATAGAATTGGCAACATGGATTGTGGCACCAGAATCAATCCACCATGAGTAATTTGGAACAGAAACCATATTCAATTGTTCACACACAAAAGTCAAATTATTACCTTTCTTGGCAAGCCATTTCTAATACTTCTGACAGTCCTTCTTCATGTGTTCTTTTTTCTTGCAAAAGAAGCACTTTATCACTAATTTTCGAGTCTGATTCTGATTGGAACTATAGCTTGAGCTTCCAACTTGGTTCTGAATAGTTGAACCTTTCTTTGACTTCTTCTTGAAAGAGACACCTTTTCCTTTTCCAGTACACTTGTTCTCCACATGAGAAGTTAAATTAACATTCTCCATATTCTTTTGCTTTAGCCTCTCTTCCTCTTGCACACACATGGTCAAAAGTTCATTGATTGACCAATCTTCCTTATGTATGTTGAAGGAAATTTTGAATGGACCATATTGAGGCGGTAAAGAGTTGAGAACAAAGTGTACTAAGAAGGAATAAAAAATGGTTACTTCTAGTGTGTTTAATTGAGCAGCTAGATCTCGCATTTGCATTATGTGTTCACGAATAGCTCCGGATCCTTTATACTTCATGGAAGATAATTTGTTCATTAGGGTGCTGGCCAAGGCTTTATTGGAGCTAACAAATTGTTTCTCCACATTTTCCAGATAAGATTGGGTTGTGTCACACTCAGGGATAGATCCCCGAACCACATACGCTTTCATCAGCAAAAGAGCTTGCCGATTTGAGCGTTTCCATTTCTCATGCATAGTCTTTTCTTCTTGCGTGCTCTTCGCAGTGAGGGGAGTAGGTTTGTCCTCCTTCAACGCAAGATCCATATCCATCCACCCCAATGTTAAATTGATTTGTTCCTTCCATTCAGTAAAGTTTGATCCATTGAGGATAGGAATATTGCTGTTATTACTTGAAACAAAAGCAGGAGAAATTACTGAAAATGACAATATTGACTCACATCAGATATTAAATCAACATAATGTCTCAAAATATAAAGCTACATATTATAACATTCATTCAATGCATATATATTCCAAATTATGCAATAAATTCCAAATATGTATATAATATACTTAAATATACTTATTTGTTTGAGTGGTTAAGTAGCGACATTATAAACCCTTGCTTTGGGCTTGAGTTTACAACCGCAATTAAACCTACACTCATTTAGGTAGAAAATATTCTACATGTAGAACTAGTGGCATATCCTACGTCTCACTAACGAAGAGTCTTGACACCTTTGGGTAAGTCATAGACTCCTGGGTACATAGAATATAGGTTTGCTACTATTCTATTCCATTTTATACCTAAATCACATTAGCCCTCCTTTAGGATTGACCTATGTGTCGGTTTATAAAATAATATAAAATTGTCATTACTAACTTTATATGATTAATTCACTAATTTTAACATCTAAGGCCGCTTTGGGGTGCTTATAAATATTAAAGTATGAATTAAATCATCCTAATGTAATGATAACTTTTACTTTAAGCATGTTAATAAAAAAAATGTCATACCATATAACATGCATGTCAGAATACCAAAATAATTAAATCATACAGATGATTAACATGGTATTTGTAGAGTTTAAAATTTATCCCAAAATGTGAACATCAATGGTATATTAACAAACTAATTATTTTAATTCCCTTAACAAAATGTGAATAACAATTTTCACAGAAATCAGGGACTAAAATTTAATTTTCTTGAATATCAGGGTTCTGTTTGCTAAAGTGCCATTATCCAGAATTCTATTTTATTTACAAAATTTAAGGGTTCTTTTTGCAAAAGTTTCTTTATCCTCAAATCACAAAATATCAGGGTTTCTTTTACAAAACTGTCATTATCATGAGATCATATTTATTGGTTTATGAAATAACAAACTTTTAAAATTTAAATTCATAACCATTTCTTAATAGATCTCAGATATACTTGATTAGATTAGTGATAACTTTATAATAAGAAATGGATAATGATTACATCAATCAAATGGAGATAACATTTATTCCATTCAAAACATATAAGGCTTGAAATCTTTTGCATACCCGATTTGATTTTTCCTTTTAATAGACAAGATCTATTTATTAATATATATATAGAGAGAGAGAGAGGTGATATGGTGTGGACACCATACTCCCTTTTAATATGCGGTCACCTTCTAATCACCATACAAAAATGGTGCATTTGATCAAATAGTGAGAAAATGGTCCATAAAAGAATCACAAGAGATAAAAGAGGAGATCATGTGGAGAAAAAAGAGGGATCATGATTCACATGGATATAAGTGATTTTATGGGGTGGTAATTTTAACCGTCTGATTAAAATCCATTTAATCGGATGGTAATAACACGGTGACAACAATTAAGGAAGAGGGTATGATGACCGCATCTTATCATTTCACTACATATATATATATATATATATATATATATATATATATATATATATATATATTTAATCGGCTTCCAAATCCTTCATTAAACATTCACCAAAACCGGTAAATGCAAATGTCTTTTGAAGGAATATACATATGCCGATTAAATAAACTAAATGATTCATACACATTCGGCCTGTACGATGAAATCATATAATACGGAGAACAAATTGATTTCATTAAATATACATGTTTGTCTTATATGCTAACACATATATCAAACCACAAATGAACGAAAATGATTTGACGGGTACATGCATATATGAATAAGAATATATGAATTCCGTGTACATGCCATGTAATCCAATAAATTCATATGCTAACATATTAAACCAACGGCATTCTTTCGAGGGACCATGCCATATCGTGAGAACATGTGAAACATGTTTCTGACTAGCCTAAAAGAATGGGGAATCCACAACGCGGGCCGATTGTTGATTCACAAGGATCGAGGGGCTCCGTCGGAACTCCATCCGGCTAAAACTCTCATCTACCCTAGAGTCACTCTCGGAGCGGCCTTCTCGAGTCAATTTTTTTTTTTTTTCCTTTCTTTAGTTTTGTCTTCTGGGATCCCCCCCCCTCCCGTTCAGAATTTGTAATTCGAGATTCAACAATGAAATCGGTTAGCAAATTACTACCTTTCTAAAAAAAAAAACATATTAAACCAACGTATCAGCAAATCATAACAACGACTCGTATAGCATAAGTCATGTCATGTATAATTCAAAACAAAATGAATTATTTAACATATAAATGATGAATAAAATTAGATATCACCATTAAAATATATTATTAAATAATTCTATAACCATGCTTGATATCAATTGTTAGACTAAATTCACAGGATCGGAGACTTATGGATCGACATAATTAAATATGAATGATTGGAAATCGATCACAATCTGTCTCTATCTCTTCTTTCTTCAGTCTTTTTCTTCTCTGCAGCAAAAAAGAAAAGGAATAAAAGAATATTTGACTTCCTCTCTTTAGCTTTTTTGACTTGGAATATCTAATGGGATCCAATCCCATTTACATGCTAAGAGGGGGGCCAAATCTCAGAAATGATTTTTTTTTATTTTATTTTTCTATTAAAAATAAAAGAAAATCAATTACGAGTCCTCCAGATTATTTCTGAATTTTTTTTTGAACATCTAAACTTATTTTAAGATCTCTACGTTAGCTGAGGATTTATTTTTAGATCCCTCGATGATATTGATATACCCCATGTCGTTTAGGGGTGGTAGACGAGTCGAACTTTGACATGTTCAAGCTTGGCTCATTTATAAACAAGTCAAACCGAGCCGAGTCGAGCTCACGAGCCTAGTATTCTTCTTCATTTTAGGGTTTTTAAATGTTGAAAACAAAATTTTAGCATAAATGAACTATGTTCATGGTCCTAAACGAGCATAACTTTAAATTGATTTAATATTCTGATTTTACAAAGGAGTAAAGTTAAACTTCAACTAAGTTTTTGTAACACAAATGAGTCGAGTTTGAACACAAAATGAAGCTCGATCCAGGTGCCGAGCCTAATCGAGCTTTAAAAATTGTTCAAGCTCGCTCATTTGTCTAATTGAATGAGTCCGAACGAGCTCATACAGAGCCGAGCCTGAGCAGCTTGGTTCATTTACCAGCCCTAATGCCGTGAACATCTTGAAATTAGGGTGTGATTAACTTCGCTACACATGATTAAATTACCTTTTTACTCTCGCCACTTTTACCCACACCTAAGGGAAAATACATATAACTCCTTTAAAATTTGTGAATATCCATATTGACTATTCATTTTTGTCTTCTCCTATTGAGTCTATACCTCTTCCATGTAGGCCTGTCAACGGGTCGGGTCGACCCATTAACAAGTTCAGGCCAGACAAAGAGAAGTTCAGAAACTTTTCCAGGGCCTACAATGGTGTCGGTATCGGATTTTGGAAGGAGGTTGGGTGGGTGCTCCGGAAAGCCTTCCTCCTTCCTGTCTTTGGAGTCTACGTGTGTGGGGGTTCTTCGGGGATTTGGATCTTGTCGCGTGCCTTGGTAGGCTCGGTCGAATCGCCTCTCGGAAGGGTGGTGGGGTTTTGGTTCCTGGCTGAGGTGCCCGACAACTCTTCAGGAGGATTCAAGGGTGTTTGTGATCGCCACCTGCTTTCTCAAAAAGCAAGAAAAGTTGGGTTGGATTTGATCGCCTTCGTGGGGGAGTTTGTGGGGTCTCCGCTCTGAGACACGGGCATGCCGTACACAGAGGTGAAAGACAGGAATCCTCTTCTGCTTTGGGAACTTGACTAAAGGAGTTTTGGAAATCAGGGTATAGGTGAGGGCCGGCTAGTTGTATTTAACTGCCTGGTAGGGGGCGGCTAGTTAGGAGTAGCTGCCTGGTGTCTATCTCTATTTGGGCAGAACCTGGGTAAGAAGTCGGTTAGGTTTTGGCAGGGGCTAAACTAGGTTTAACCTGGGTTTTTGGAGAGTGGATTTGGAAAGTGTTTTGGTGCAGGAATTGAGCTTCCCTCTCTCTCTTTCTAGGGTTTTAAGTGGGGGAGGGTTTGTGAGTGTGGGTATGGCTTAGGAAGGAATGGGTGATTTATGAGTGATTGATGATGTATGCATATCAATTGGGAATGTTTTGGATTGGTCATAGATCCCCTCTATTTATAGTAAAAAAGAGGTAGGGGAGTGTCCACTGGACAATAGATCAAAATGGGTAATAAGGTGTTTGATTTGACCTTCCATTAGATCTTTGTTCTCTGACAGTGTCCAGGTGAGGGGCGGCTACTCTCAAGTAGCCGCCCCCATCATGACCTGCCAAACGTCCCATCTCTGACAAGCGGTGGCTTAGGTCGGTTACTGAGGTTGAACCGGCTGAGATGGGGCGGCTAAAAGGAACAATCCGCCGCAATCATGTTGCTTTATGTCCCATCCCAAGGAGGCGGTTTGGGGTCGGTTAGGGGGCGGCTACTCTCAAGTAGCCGCCCCTGTCCAGGTTCCAGATTTTTCTAAGTGTTGGACTAGGGTTTCCGGTTTTGGGTTTCTAAAGAAGCTTTCTTTATAGTTTCCAAATGTGGTCATTTCTAAATATTACTTGAAGTATTTTCGTCTCTTTGAACGGTCAAAATTGGGGTATCTATAATTGTCCCTCATCGGACGGAGTCTTTTGTGCGAAGCAGAAAGACTTCGACCGGCCTTCAAGAAGTTTAGGACACATGACCAATACTATTCAGGGAGTTGATTTAGACTGTCAGAGGCTAGGTCTTGACTAGAATTTTCAACCGAAAGGATGATCCAGGTGGAAGGCGGAAAAAAGTAAAGTAGCGAGTGATCCAACCCTCGGACGGGGTTCTTAGCCATCGTGTACAGAGCAGCCCGGCGTCGGTTTCCTTGTGCCTACCATACCCGTGCTTGGGTAACTCAGCAAATCAAGGGGATATCGTAGACAGAAAGCAAGTAGAGGTATTTTGAATTGGTGAATTGGATCATCCAAAGGATAAAAATTCTGGAAAAGAACCAGAACTGAAGAAATTCGAACTGAATGGCATTGGAAATGTGGTAAAACTTCAAGAAAGTTGTGTTTGATCAAGTAGAATTTTGGAAATAAACCAATACATGGCTATTTGGCTTTAGAAAACTTGGAAATAAGTGTGTTTGAGAAGCTGGCAAGGGGCGGCTAGTTGATTTTAGCCGGCAGGGAGGGGCAGCTAGTTGATTTTAGCCGTCGGGCAGGGGCGGCTAGACGCAAGTAGCCGTCGGCTGTATTGGTCCCTTATAACCGAAAAGAGACCCTCTCTCACCCCACGTTTTCAAAACGGTTACTGTTATATATGTGTCACTTTTAACCTTCTGGTAACCATTGGACCATTCTGGCAGTTTTTCGGTTTTTTCATTTTTCGATCGGAACCGCTAAAATTTCGGGCTTTTAGCTATCACCCTGAGATGGAGGGCTCCGATTGAAAATCTAACTGCATATTATGTGTCCTGGTGCCATTCCAAGCCGCTCACGAAAATTTCGTCGAATTCCGGTACGTTTCAGAATTTCACAGTTCCGGGGCGTATCCGGGTTTTGACCGAGCGAGAAGTCATTGGGAGACTTGACTTGGTCAATGTGGGCCCATGACTTGGTCAACTCTTTTGTCCTTTTGTGTGGTTGAGTTGACTTAGGTCAAATTACACTTAGACCCACTTAAACCCCCCCTAAACCTAATTAGGGCTAATCTAATTAGGGGTGTGAGAATGTGGGGTGGGGGTGAGTATAAAGAAATCCCACGACCAAGACAAAACCCCCCCCTATTCATCGTCGTCTCCAAATTTCTCTCTCTCTCTCCCTCTCTTTAAAACCACCATTTGACCTAGTTCAAGGGGTCAAAACCTAAAACCCAAAGAAGAGAAAGGTTAGATCTCATCCCGATCTATCTACCGGTGGTTTCGGATTCGAGTTCCGACGAGTTTGACCCCCTCTAACACCCTCTTTTCTCCTCTGATTTCAGCCCCTTTGAGGGTGGAAAGAGTTCTTGGTGGTGGAGGGCTTTGGGGAGGTGTTTCGGTGCACGAAGAGCTCCCGGTCTTTCCTTCCTTCCTTTCCTTCCTAGGGTAAGCTCTCTTTCCTTCCTTTTCTTGCTTAGATGCTTGTTAGGAGGGTAGTTTTGAGGGCTGGTGGCTGTTGGTGGCTGTTGGTGGTGGTTGGAGGCCATTGGTGGCCGGTGGGTGGTGGTGGAGTGGCTCGGGCAGGGTGGTGGGCTGTCCCGGGTAGGCAGGGCAGCGCAGGCAGTGCTGGCAGGGCAGCGCAGGCAGTGCTGGCAGGGCAGCGTGGGCGTGCGCGTGGGCGTGCGCGCGGGTGGAGCTCGGTTCGGGCCCATGCGGGCAGACGCAGGCGGTCAGGCGTAGGCAGGCAGGCGCAGGCGGGCGAGCTGCGGGCAGGCGTGCTGGGCGCATGCTGACTGGCTCGCTGGGCGCTGTCGGGCGCGCTGGGCGCAGTGCGCGGCGTGCTCGCGGAGCGCTGCGCAGGGGCGCGTGGACGAGCGGGTGGTGTGCGGGTACTGTGCAGGAGGCGTAGTGCGCGCAGGGCGAGCAGTCGGTGTGAGCGGGGAGTGTGAGTGGGCAGGTGTGCGGGCGCTGCGCTGGGGCGCAGTGCGGGCGGGCGCACGTGCGGGGCGCTGCGGTGGGGCGCAGTGCGCGCGGGTGCACCCGGGGCTAGGCGACCGGTGGTGCACGCGGGGTGCGCGCGGGGCGAGGCGATGGAGCGCAGGGTGTGCAGGTGTGCGCATGGGTTGCTGCGCTGGGGCGCAGTGAGCGCGCGGTGCACCGGGAGGTCTCGGCAGGGTGTCCGGGCGTGTGGGTTGGGCTCGGCAGGGCGCCTGGGGGCGCGGGCCGGGGCTCGGCTGTGCGCCCGGGGCGGGTGGCCGTGCGTGCGGCTGCCCGGGGGTTCGGGAGTGAGTCGGAGTGCTCGGGCTCGCGTGCGTACAGGCCGTATGTACGCTTGTCCGAGTGTTGTGTATTTTAATGTATTTTTGGGTTTATTTGTGTAGTGTACTCACCGATTTGATTACCCTATCTTGCAGATCTTGACGGACGGTCGCGCGATGACCCGGCTACCGGTGAGTGGGACAATCCAACCCAGTAGGGAGGCGTTATATGCACTTGGGCGTATACCGTCCTCCCCTGGGGCACCATGGATTTATATTAACAGTTGTAATGTGTAATCCATGCAAGCATGATAAAAATGTAGTATGCATGCCACCCTAGACTTGTATGTTAGGGACTTGCACCCTTAGGATATGTGTAAGAGCCATGCATCCTGTCACCCTGTTCTCATGCTAGGAAGCCTCGGCCTATGCATGCGTCCTACTAGTTTAATTTATTAACTTAAATGCTAGTATATGTTTAATTGCATGCCTTGTATAATATTATAGGGAGGGGCCTTGCGAGGTCAACATTGAGACCCGGGCTAGGGTACTCCGTGTTCCTTGTTTGGCTGTCGGGATGTCCTATATCGGGACCTCACGCTGCCCTCCCAAGGTTTCTTTCCCAATAATATTATAACCCTTGTAAATTATTATTATTATATATGTTCCCCGCATCCTGGTTATGCGCCCTGGAGGAATTCTGAAGAATTCATGGCATTAGAGTTGTAGAGTTGTGTTGTCTGCGGATCCGAGTGGATCATATGCGATGGATAGGCTGTTCTGTTCCCTTCGTTGGATCCGTGTAGAGACTACCCCGGCGTTGGAAAGGCTGTCCCGTGCAGGGGCTCCCATCAGTAGGCACCTCCTGATTTGGGTTCGGACTGTGCTGAATGTGGGAGTGGCCAAACGGCCTACGGAGTGGGGAGAGACTATCGGTGGACCAAGGGCGACCATCAGCCTAGTTAGTCCCAATATCCTATGTCACCTATTGAGGGGTGAGGGTGAGGGTGTGGTGGGTCGGCGATGTAGCGACCCACTGGATTGTAAGTCCCAATATCCTTTGTCACCTATTGAGGGGTGAGGGTGAGGGTGTAGTGGGTTGGCGATAGCGACCCACTGGTCTTGTGTAGCAAGTCCCAATATCCTTTGTCACCTATTGAGGGGTGAGGGTGAGGGTGTGGTGGGTTGGCGGTAGCGACCCACTGGATCGTTTAGTTGTTGCCATTTTGTGGCTTTCAATAATGAGATTGTGGATTAAGATTATCTGGTTGTGGTTAATATAAGCTGTGATGCATGGGTTGTGCTGTTCACTGAGCGTGTGGCTCACCCCTCGCATAATATTTTTCTCCAGAGTCATCTGAGTCGGATCCGGAGGAGGAGCTCCCCGAGGGACTTCATCAGTAGCGGAGTAGCGCCACGTCCCGCGAGTTTCAGAGGCTATCAGCATTCCTTTTGATTGTATGTATTATATTCCGTGCTTGGGCACGCGTTTGTATATTATTTGGATGTCTTTGTATATATTGGCTCTCACAGGACAGTTGATTGTGTATCGAGTCTGTAATATGTCTTTGAGTTACAGATTCAGTTTTTAGCTTCCGCTATTTGTGTATATATCATGTCAGCCCCCTTTGTTGTTTGTGTGGTAATTGTTGATGTTGTTCAGGGTATATTTATTGACCTCCTGTTTAGATTGATATCATATATACACTTGTCGCGTCCCGGGGACGGCCGCCTTGGGGCGTGACAGTTACTCTTCCCTCTCTTTCTCCTTCTTCTCCATTAGAAAATGAAAAAACTTTGGTTTTCTTGGCTTTGATTTCACCCTCGATCATTCCTTTCTTCTTGATTTCAAATCCCTAGTTTCCTTTGGGTTTTCCTTTCTTTGCGAAATCGGAGGAGATGATGAAGGGGATGAGGACGGCCTCGATGATGAACAACCTCAAGTCTTCTCAAGAGCAGAGAGGGGCTTTCTCGGGGTCGGGCTCGTCGGAGAGCAACGGTTCAAAGAGGAGGGTTGCAGAGGAGACGACCCAAATGTAGGAGACACCAATGGTTGGTGCCGGTGAGGGTGTGGGTGCGTCCTCGGGGGCTGTCCCGGGGGTAAGGGGCAGTATGATAGGGTATTCGCACAAGAGGAGGCACGGGGATCGATCGGCGATGGCCGAAGGTGCGGGTTTTGAGGTCGGAGGATCGGCCGAGGGCGTGGTTGAGAGTGTCACGCCCCAGGGCGGCCGTCCCCGGGACGCGGCAAATGGTATATATGATATCAGCAGTCTATACAGGAGGTCAATAACATACTCTAAACAACAGCTAAAATGACAACACAGACAAAAGCAAGGCTGACATGATATATACACAAATAGCGGAAGCTAAAAGACTGAGTCTGTAAATCAAAAACATATTACAGACTCGATACATAATCAACTGTCCTGTGAGAGCCAATATATACAATGACATCCAAATATAATACAAACGTGTGCCCAAGCACAGAATACAATACATACAATCAAAAAGGGATGCTGATAGCCTCTAACACTCGCGGAATGTGGCGCTGCTCCGCTACTGCTGAAGTCCCTCGGGGAGCTCCTCCTGCTGATCCGACTCAGATAACACTGGAGAAAAAATATATATGCGAGGGGTGAGCCACACGCTCAGTGAATAGCACAACCCATGCATCACAATTCATATTAACCACAATTAATTATTCAAAGCCTCAAAGTGGCAGGAACTACACAATCCAGTGGGTCGCTACATCGCCGACCCACTACACCCTCACCCTCCAATAGGTGACATAGGATATTGGGACTGACTAGGCTGTTAATCACCCTTGGTCCACCGATAGTCTCTCCTCCACTCCGTAGGCCGCCTGGTCTACTCCCACAATTCAGCACAGTCCGAACCCAAATCAGGAGGTGCCTACTGATGGGAGCCCTCTGTCAGGAAGGCCTGTCTAACGCTGGGGCAGTCTCTATACGGATCCAACGAAGGGAAAAGAAACAGCCTATCCACACGTATACGATCCACTTGGATCCGCCGACACCGATCTCAACTCTATTAATGTCATGAATTCTTCAGAATTCCTCCAGGGCGCATAACTAAGATGCGGGGAACCACATATTTTAACAACAAGTGATAATATTTTCTAAGGCATGCTCACATTTAATTTAACTGAATTAAACTAGGTGGGAACATGCGCAGGTCGGGGTAAGGTGTCTAGGCATGCATAGGCCTCTAACATGATGTAAGGGTGCGTATCCCTAGCATACAAAGTCTAAGGTGGCATGGATATATCATATTTATCATGCATGCATAGCTAAGGTGGCATGGATACAACAAAATATTCATGCAAGGCATAGTTTATATTAATATTAGCTAATATGCAATTATGGTGCCCCAGGGGAGGGCAATGCACGCCTACGTGCATCGAACGCCTCCCTACTGGGTTGGATTGTCCCACTCACCAATACCTGGGTCGTCGCGTGACCGTCCATCAAGATCTGCAAGACAGGTATTTAACACGGTGAGTAAAATACACAAATACATACAAAAATACACTAAAAATACCCAACACTCGGACAAGCGTACATACGGCTCGTACGCACGCGATTCCGAGCACCCTGGCTCACTCCCGAACCCCCGGGCAGCCATACGCACGGCCACCCGCCCCGGCGCATAGCCGAGCCCCGGCCCGCGTGCCCAGACGCACTGCCGAGCCCCCTGCCCGCATGCCCGGACACGCTGCCAAGCCCAGCCCGCGCGCCCAGACACACCGCACGCTCGCCGTGCGCACCGTGCGTCCAGCCCTGGATGCACCCGCGCGCACTGCGACCCAGCGCAGCGCCTCGCGCGCACATCCGCCCGCACTGCGCCCCAGTGCATGCCCCGCACGCACTCCCCGCTCGCCTTACCGCGCGCACAGCACGCACTGCGCCTCTACGCAGCGCTCCGCGCGCACGCCCCCGCACGGCGCCCAGCGCGCAGCACCCGCACACCACCCGCTCAACCCGCGTACTGCGCCCCCTGCGCAGCACCCGCGCGCGTGCCCTGCCAGCTCGCCCGACAGCGCGCCTGCCCAGCGCCTGCCAGCCTGCGCTGTCTGCCTGCCTGCCCGCGCGCGCAGGCCCGATGAGCCCGCACTGCCCGAGCCGGCTCTACCACCCCAACCGCCACCAACAGCCACCGACAGCCACCAAAACCACCATGAAAGCCATGCATACCCAAAAACACCTCCTAATCAAGCATCTAAACAAGGAAAGGAAGGAAAGAAACTCACCCAAGGAGAGGAAGGAAAGAGGAGGAAGAACGGGTGCTCTTCGCGCACCGAAACACCACCTCCAAGGCCACCACCACCAAGACCTCTTCTCAGCCAAAGAGGGGCTGAAAACAGAGGTAAAAAGGGGCCATAAGAGGGGGTCACACTTGAGGGAACTCGAATCCGAGACCACCGGAAGATAGATCGGGTCCTCACCTATCTTTTCTCTTCTTAGGGTTTCTTGATTCATACCCCTTCTACTAGGTCAAAAGGGGGGATTAAAGAGAGGGAGAGAGAGGTTTTGGTGGAGAAGATGATGGATAGTGGGGGAAAACTATTTCTAGGCGTGGGATTTATTTATGCTCACACCCACACCACACACACTCACACCCACTTAACTTAGCCCTAATTAGGTTTAGGCTAGGTTTAGGGGAGGTTTAAGTGAGGTTTGACCCTAGTCAACCCAACCACACTAAAAGCCAAAAACATTTGACCAAGTCATGGGCCCACATTGACCAAGTCAAGTCTCCCAATGACTTTTCGCTCGGTCAAAACCCGGATACGATTCAGAACTGTGAAATTCTGAAACGTTACCGGAATTCGATGAAATTTTTGTGAGTGGCTTGGAATGGCACCAGGACACATAATATGCAGTTAGATTTTCAATCGGAGCCCTCAAGCTCAGGATGATAGCTAACAGTCCAAAATTTTAGCGGTTCCGATCGAAAAACGAAAAAGCTGAAAAACTGCCAGAATGGTCCAATGGTTACCAGAAGGTAAAAAGTGACACATATATAACAGATGGGGTAGAGGTTGAGGTCAGTGTAGAGGAGAGGGCATCCTTGGATGCCATTGTTGGGATGTTAGTGAGAGAAGCCGAAGAGGCCAGGGCTGAGGAGGAGGAAAGGAGGGCTCTAGGGGATTTTGAGGCTTTAGCCTCCGAAGCGGTGGGCTCAAAGGAAGGCGAGGGTGTAGGGACTGAGGCCGGGGCTACTGGGGCTGTAGAGGCCGGGGGCATTGGTGCGGGGACCGAGGAGGCCATGGCTGGGGAGGAGGGAGATGACGAGGAGGGAGATGATGATGGGATGGATGATCCCGATGAGGCTGAGGCGGAGGCTCCTGGAGCCACACGAGCCACGGTATTTCCCTAATTCCCTTGGTCTGGCTTTTATTCTAGATATGTATATGTCCTTGTGGTATGCATGAAATGTGTAAGAAGTATATATATGTGTCCTTTTAATAGGCATGCTTGTTGTGTAAATGATCACGGTGGGATTTGGTGAGCATGGCACAAAAAGGGGCAACCTTTATTCATTTGTTTATATATATATGCGTGTGTGTGTGTGTGTGTGTGTGTGTGTGTGAAAAGAGGAGGCCTGGTAGAAGAAAAGAAAGAAGTAGTAGGGTATAGCATACTTGTATGTGTCATTTTATTTAGTGGTCTTGTATGTATATGGTATAGGGGTTTTTTTTTAATGGTGGGGTAAAAGGGGGTGAGTATATATGTATGAGTCTATGGGGTTTTTTAGAAAGGTGATCATGGTGGTGTCTATATATATGAGGTTTGTATGTAAGTGTGATAGGTGTTAAAGAAAAAGAAAGTATGTAAGCATATGATAGAGATGGTCACGGTGGGCTAGTAAATATGTGATTTATATGAAGATGTCCTATAACAAGGGAGGCTGAATTTTTCCTTTAGGCTCATGTATTTCATGCTTTTATTTTATTTTTGGTATGCAAGAATTGTTTTACTAAGCATGGTTTGGAATGAAAACTTTTAAATTCAGGATTCTTACTTCTCGGATGCCCTCTTGCTTGTCTTTCGTTGTTTCAGTGGCCGAACCGCATTCGGGCTCTATGGCATGGGGCGAAGAGATGGTACGACCCCCTAAGGCCGGAGGAGAGAAATTTGGTGGATGGAGCGGACTTCCATTCCTTTTTCTTGATCAAGCCATTCCATGTCCACCGCCTGTATCTGGAGGTATTGGCAGAAAGGTGGGATCCAGAGAGCTGTGCCTTCATTCTCCTTACTGGTGTAGTGATGCCGGCGCTCGAGGATGTTGAGCGGATCACGAGCCTCCCAGCCTTGGGTGAAGCGGTGATAGCAGCTACCAGTCCAGCCTACAAGGCGCTCTTCCGAGGTTGATCGGTGACTGGGAGTATGTGGAGCGGGAGAGGACGTTAAACCGGATCCCTCTTGGACAACCATCGAGGAAGTACGACCTTGGCTTGTTCACGCGGTGTCAGAAGGGTGAGGCCGTAGGCAGTTTTGAGAGGAGGAGGCTGATGATCAAGGCCAGGGAGGCCGCTGCATGCCAACAGAGGGCACAGAGGGAGTTGAGGGCGTTCTTCCTCTATTTCTTCGGTCGAGTCTTCTTCTCGACAGCCTCCGACAAGGTCTCCTCCCACTTCTTGCTGTTGATGAGGGACATGGAGACCATGGGACGTTTTGCTTGGGGCGCTGCAATGCTCGCCCACCTCTTCATGGAGCTCTCAAAGAACGTGAAGAGGGCCGGGGGTAAGAACCTCGGTGGGTTTGCGGCCTTCCTTCAGGTAAAAGTTAGTGAAAGAGAGATAGAATTTTTTATTTGTTTCACTTGATCCTGATAATTGTTTTCTCCTGCAGGTCTTCGGATATGAGCACTTCGCCATCAACCGCCCGACTCCGGCGCCCTTCAACCGTGCTCTCCCTTGGGCTATGAGGTGGGCACCTCCAGGGTCTTCTCCTCTGCGTCGTCTAGCGCAATTCTGAGAGGCATTCCGCATTTTGAAAGAAGAAGAGGTATAAATTCTTTACTGTTCACTCTTATAAAATTGTTTGGTCTAAGCTCTCTTCTTATGTCCATTGTATATTGTAGATGACTTGGAGGCCCTACACGGAGGAAGCGGTCCCTGAGGCGTTGTCGAGAGATGTCTGGCTGATCTATTTTAACGAGGTCATTTTCCACGCGATCAACCGGGTCGTCCGCCAGTTTGGGTACCATCAGTGGGCGCCTGACTCTCTACCGAAGCGTCCTCCAATCCCAGTGGCTGGTATTCCTCGGGATACCAATCTCCCGAGGAATTATGCAACATATGTGATGGGATGGGAGAGAGGAGGGACCTTGGTTGAGCATCGCCCTGAGGTGACGAGTAGCGAGGAGTACATGGCTTGGTATCGCCAGGAATATGTCGACATCCTTGGGACTATGGAGGAGGAGATCCCGGACGCCTATGTAAGAAAAACTCTCTTTTCTCTTCTTTTCTTCTCTTTTGCTTCTTCTTTTGTGTTCTAAATGATGCTTTTCCTTGTAGGTTGAGCTAAACAAGTTGGAAAAAAAGCTCAAGGCTGCCACTGAGCATCTTCAGGCGAGGACCGAGCAAGTAGAGGGGTTACGGTCGTAGAGACGACGTCTGCAGGACCAGGTTCGGGTCCTTGAGGCCCAGGTGGATGCTCTGTCGAGAGCGAGAGCCGACGGCACTTCTTCCTTCTCTGCACCTCCTCCGACCACTACTTCCGATCAAGAGCTTGGGGTGAGGAATGAGCTAGATGTGGTCCGGAGCAAACTCCTAGCTACTTAGATGGAGCTCGACCAGGCTAGGGAGAGGGCTGCCAGAGCCGAGGATGAGGTGGACCAGTTGAGGTCTGAGAGAGACTCGAGGGAGGAGGAGATGGGCCAGCTGCGGTCCGAGGTGGCTTTGAGAGAGGGGGAGTTATTCACCCTATGCTGTGAGCGAGACTCCCTCCAGACGAGGGTTTCGGAGTTGGAGACTTCGGCGGGTGTGCCTGGCGGTTTAATGGGAGACCTGATTCGCTCCCTTCAGGCAGTCGGGGATAGAGATCGAGAGGCGCTCCGGTCGAGTGAGGAGAGACTCCAGGCTGCGGAGGTGAGGGCCAGGGAGCTCGAGGAGAGGCTGAGGGCGGTCGAGGACCGGTCGAGAGGGGTGGAGGGTCGTCTCCGTCAGAGGTTGGAGAGGAGGGATCGAGATATCCAGCAAGTCCACCTCTGAGAGGCCACCATGAGGGGGAAGTTGGTTGGTGGAGGGTCCATGACGGAGGCGGATCTTGACCTTCTTCCTCTCGAGCACGAGCACTCTATCTCGGCTTCTTTTGCTACGGGGGCCACCTTCAGTCGGGCCTCTTGTCCTTCGGTGACTTAGAGCCGTGGGAGATACGCGAGGGCTGCTTCTTCGGTGAGGGAGACTCCTGTTGCTCCGGACGCTCCGGAGGTCTAGTCTTCTCACCAGCCATTGCCACCTTCTCAGCCAAGTCAGGATGTTCCTCCTACTTAGCCTCCCGTAGACGATGATACACCGAGGTATACTTTGTCTTGGTTTTGGTAGAAGAATTGTATGTATGTCAATGAATTCATGCTTTCTTCTTTTCTTTTGGCTCAGGTGATTATTTTGATGATGCACAGCTCAAGACTTTGGGGTTGGAGCTCTTTCATAAACCTATCCCTATTTATCATTTTCTAAAAAAACTTTCTTTTAACTTAGGTTTACCTTTCCATTTTATGAACAATTCGTAACTTCTTTTTTGATGATTTTATGTAAGTGGACATGGGTGTTTTAGTTCTAGTCTGAAAGGGGTATTTTATTGGTTTTAATTTGGTTTGTATATGTGGAATGGTTTCATATGGTTTTGGTGTTGTGGATGGATCAATTGATGTATGAATGCATGGGTTAGTATATGATTTATTTTTGGTTGTCGTTTGATTCATATTTATACAGATTTTGGGATTGTATATGTGTATGGAATGTGTATGTATGGGTTTTGGAAGGAAATATCTTTGACAGGTCTTTAAAGGGTTGAAGAGTTGATTGAACTCGGACTGACAGGAGCAGGTGAGGGGCGGCTAGTTGTGTTTAGCCGCCCAAGGACTGGTAGAATTCACCTGTAGGGAGACTGCTAGTTGATTCCAGCCGTCTGGTGGCAGGCGGCTAGTCGGGTGTAGCCGGCCATGGCCTGGGACAAATTTTTTCTGATTCCGTTGTCTTGCTGTCATTGCTGGGAGTCCTGTGAGTGTTTGGTCAACCTCTGAAAACCTGCAAAATGTTCTTTCCATGGACCAAGTGTTAAATCTGTTCGGATTGTGCCCCTGCACTGACTTTCGAGCCCCTCTTGTTCAAATTGTCAAGGGCTACAACCCATCTAAGGTAATTTAAAAGTAAAGCAAGGAAAAAAGGTGAGAGAAGCCGCGTTCGGCATACAAAGGAGGGAGCCTAAGTGCCTCTAAGTGTGAGGATACGTGAGAATGGAAAAATCTCAAGTGTGTATGAGAGTGGGGCAATTTTCCTTCTCAAATGTGTGTGGAAGGGTATGAAATGAAAGTAATAGGGGCAATTTTCTTTTGGTATGGGAGTCAATTGTGGTATTTTGAGATAACTGAATGTCTAAATATTTTGAAAAAGGAAAATACAATCCTATGCATAAGTGTGAGTGACATAAGGGAGCATTTTAATTCTTCAAAGGATCTTTTATGTGGGAGGGCAATGTTTTCAATTTCCTGAAGTAAAAAGACACCATCAAGTCCTTGAAGAGGGGGGGCCCTTGTGGTCACCCATGTCCTAACCAGAATTGTTTTTGAAAGGTATTGGCTTCAGGTGTCAATTTCTCAAGTTCATGGTTCTCAAATGCTTTATCACTTTATTCTAAACATGTTGGGAAATCCATGAATGCACCAGGAATTAAGTCAAATAAGCTTCTTTTAGACAGGCAAGTCTTTAAGTAAACTCATGTGAGTGTGTGCTATTGTAAACACGGGAAAAGGTCTATCTTTGGTTGAAATTTCGCCTTTCCAAGCAGACATAGTCCAATTTCAACTCCACTGCAAAACAATAAAAGAGTGGTGGTGAATGGGTAAGAGTAATATCTCCCTTGGGGCAATTTTTAAAATTGTCCTAGTCTAGCATATGTCTTACTTTCTAGGTCCCTCTGGCTTTCTTCTTTTTACCACTTCTTTATTTGGGTGGAGAGTACAACCCGCCGGGCGTATACCAATGTTTTATGCATGGAATTTATTTAGGTAAAGTGCATTCCACAAACCTGAGACTTCAACTCCTTCAGGATCCACCAAGTGGTAGGCATTCCCGGAGTAGGCATGGGTGATCACATAGGGTTCCTCCCATGTGGGTTGTAGCTTGCCTTTGGGGTGGGGCTGTCTTGATGGCATGATTTGCTTGAGTACTAGCTCCCCAATTTTAAATTTTCTCTCTATTACTTTCTTTTCAAATGCCCTTGCCACCCTCCTCTGGTAGGCCTAGGCATGGTCTGTAGCTCTTAACCTCTTTTCGTCTATTTTTTTGTGGTTCTTTTCTCCCCTCTTTTTTTTTTCGTTTTAAGAAAGCATGTAAACAAATATGTACATGAATTTGAAAGCATAAGCTGATAAACAAATGTTTTGGATTTTTTTGTTTTTAGGAAATAATGGAAACAAATACATACAGGAGTTTGAAATGAAAGCTGTCTAGCATTTTTTTTTATATATATTTTTGTTTTGGAAAGCATGGAAACAAATATATATAGGAGTGAGGAATGAAAGCTGTTTAGCATATTTTTTAGATTTTTGTTTAGGAAAGCATGTAAACAAATATGTACATGACTTTGAAAGCATAAGCTGATAAACAAATGTTTTGGATTTTTTTTGTTTTTAGGAAAGCATGGAAACAAATATATACAGGAGTGAGGAATGAAAGCTGTTTAGCATATTTTTTTGGATTTTTGTTTAGGAAAGCATGTAAACAAATATGTATAGGATTTGAAAGCATGAGCTGATAAACAAATGTTTTGGATTTTTTTTGTTTTTAGGAAAGCATGGAAACAAATATATACATGGAGTTTGAAGTGAAGGCTGTTTAGCATTTTTTTATTTATTTAGGAAAGCATGTAAACAAATATTTACAAGAGTGAGGAATGAAAAATGTTTAGCATATTTTTTTTGAATTTTTTGTTTAAGAAAGCATGTAAACAAATATTTACAGGAGTGAGGAATGAAAGCTCACTTGGGTGGATCAGTCCCGGGCTTGTGATTTGAACCACTTCTTTGAGTCAACTCACCTTTATGGGTCAACTCATTTCTGGTGGAGGTTTTGCAGGTTTAGTTCCTTCTTCTTCTCTTGCCCTCTTGGGTTTTCGCCCTTGTCTGAGCATATCTTCAGGCGAGTAATTCTTCATTTTGTATGAGTACATCTCCCACTTGATGTGCATGGCACAGATGGTCCAGTTGCGGACTCGCGCCCCGTTGAAGCGTGCCTCTCCCCAGACAGATACCACTTCTCCGTGATACGGGAAGCGGAGTCATTGGTGTCGGGCAGATGAGACAGCCTCAATGTTGCTGAGCCACGTCCTTCTGACAATTAGGGGATGAGGGGATCGGATGTCCATGACCATGCAATTGATGATTGTGGCTACCGGGCCGATCTTAAGTGAGAGAGTAACTAGCCCGCAGGTGTTTTTGCGTGTGCTATCAAAAGCGTAGATGAACTCATCTGACGGTTCCAGCCCAGGGACCTCGCCTTCAAGCTTTTGGTAAGCGGAATAGGTTAGGACATTAGTTTCCACTCCCGTATCTATGAGAATGTGCCTAAATTCCCTCCCTTCGAGACTTGCAGTGATCGTGAGGGGCGCGGAGCGGGCCTTGGTTCTGGCGACCTCGTGGGGGACGAAGGCGATTAGTATCACGCACCAGGGCGGCCGTCCCCGAGACGTGGCAATAATGAAGTATCAGTTATCAATACCTGAGGTCAACAAAGACTAAACAACAACACTCAAAGTGGCAAAGCAAAGATAAATGATAACTGACAGAAAAGTGGAAGCATAAGATATCAACAATGTTTGTAAACCAAAAACATTATTACAGACTTGAATACACAATCACTGTCCTGTGAGAGCCAAGTCTAGCTCAAATAAAATATAACCTGTGCCATATGCACGATTTACAATACATAAAATGACTCTAGAACAGCTGACAACCTCGCACACGCCACCCGCCAGAAGAACGCTCCACGCACATAAGACCACACCACAGAGAAGCTCCAGCTCCACGCCCAACAATGCCCCTGAAAAGAAACAGTATGGGAGGGGTGAGCTACAAGCTCAGTGAGTGGGTGCAAACCAATCACCATTACAACACTACTAGATCATCTACATCGAGATAACTGCCCAACGATGTCTTTGAACATCGTTACACAATCGAACCCAACAACTATGGGAACGGACGAACAACGAATGGGTCACGCGGCGATGTGTCTTCACCTCATCCTCACCCTCACCCTTTAGAGGTGACATAGGACTTTTGGAAGAGACTTAGACTACTCTAAACCCTTGGTCGATCGGTAGCTCTTTCCCCGGGTAGCCTCTACCTGGTATACTCCCATGATCAGTATGCTTCCGAACGCATCGGTGGTACCTACGGATGGGAGCCCTCTATCAGGACAGCTTTTCCAACGCTGGGAAGTTCCTACATCGGATCCAACGAAGGGGAGAACGATTTCACGCTCGCAATAACATTCGTTAGTCCTCTCCCAGGTAGCCTCTACCTGGTATACTCCCACGATTAGTACGCTTTCGAATGCATCGGTGGTACCTACGGATGGGAGCCCTCTGTCAGGACAGCTTTAACCCGGCCCGCTTCAAGACGGACGACATTGGGAGGAAGCACTCCATGTTCGCAAAGCGTACCCAATGGAAAAACAACTACTCTCGATAATCGCCTAACTTAATACCCAAGCTATCGGTTTAACAAAACTGATACAACAAATGAATTCTCCAGAATTCCATTCAAGTGCATCACACGGATGCAGGGGCGATTACATCGCTCGCACACTAACTAATGAGGTACATCCCAACGGCGGGTCGTACCCACGCCGGCTTCAGATAAGCCTAATTAGTTTTAACATGTGCGCATATATAGCAGGAGAATCATATCATAGTTATGTGCATGAACCATATGCACGATCATCTAACAATTGACCATAAGGGTAACCCCTAACATGGATTTACATCATAAACAACAAATCATACAACGTATGGCCCACTTAAACATGCATACATGGTCATTAATCATAAGGCATAACTTAAGCATGCGTTGGATATCACCAACTTAAAAGGGAAGGGTCAAGCGCGATCTCGCACACTAACAGGTGCATGCCAATATTCCAAACGAACCTGAGTCGAGTAGGAAATCGCATCTACTTACTCAGTTCGTGCAGAGGGAGAGGGCGAGAGAGATCATCATCTCATGAAGCTGGTCATAGCTTTGCCCCATTAGCATGGGCGCAACAACTACACCACGCCCTCGAGTTGTTATATATGTGTCACTTTTAGCCTTCTGGTAACCGTTGGGACATTCTGGCAGTTTTTCGGTTTTTTTCGTTTTTCGATCGGAACCGCTAAAATTTTGGGCTGTTAGCTATCGCCTTGAGATTGAGGGCTCCGATTGAAAATCTAACTGCATATTATGTGTCCTGGTGCCATTCCAAGCCGCTCACGAAAATTTCGTCGAATTCCGGTAACGTTTCAGAATTTCACAGTTCCGAAGCGTATCCGGGTTTTGACCGAGCGAGAAGTCATTGGGAGACTTGACTTGGTCAAAGTGGGGCCCATGACTTGGTCAAAGGTTTTTGGCTTTTTGTGTGGTTGGGTTGACTTGGGTCAAACCACACTTAAACCTCACCTAAGTGCTCCTAATCCTAGCCTAAACCTAATTAATTAGGGCTAATTGGGGGTGTGAGAATGTGTAATGAGTGGGGGGAGGATAGATAAATCCCACGACCAAGACAAATCCCCCCCTATTCATCTTCTTCTCCGTCGAAATTCCTCTCTCTCCCTCTCTTTATTTCCTTGTTTGGATCTAGCTAGAGGGGTTGAAATCAAAAACTCAAAGAAGAGAAAGGTAAGGGGAGCTCCCGATCTATCCACCGGTGGTCTCGGATTCGAGATCCGAGGTGTTTAGCCCCTTCTCACCCTCTCTTTTCTCCCCTGATTTCAGCTTTTCTTTGGCTAGGAGGAGATCTAGGTGGTGGTGGTCCTTGTGGAGGTATTTCGGTGCCCGAAGAGCCCCCGGTTTCCTTCCCTTCCTTTCCTCTCCTAGGGTAAGCCTTCTTTCCCTTCTTTTCCATGTTTAGATGCTTGTTTAGGTGGTGTTTTGGCTGTGGGTGGCCGTGGGTGGCGGTTGGAGGCGGTTGGAGGCCGTTGGTGGCCGTCGGAGTGGTGGTTGGCTGTCTCGGGCGGGCTGGCAGGCTGTCCCGGGTAGGCTGGCAGGCAGGCAGTGCAGCAGGCGGAGCAGATGGCAGGGCGTGCGCGCGCGTGCGCGCGGGCGTGCGCGCGGGTGGAGCTGGGCGCGGGTGCTGGGCGCTGGCTGGCGCAGTCGGGCGCGCAGTCGCGCGCGGGTGCGCGCGGAGTGGTCGCGCAGGGGTGCGCGCGTGCTTGCGCGAGCGGGGGTGTGCGCGGGAGTGCGCGCGGGTGCTGGCGCGAGCGGGGGCGTGCACGCGAGCGTGCGCGCGCGCGGGCAGGGCACCTGGGCACTGCGCCTGGGTGCGGGGCAGGGCACCTGGGCATGCGCCTCGGCGCGGAGCTGGGGACCAGTGCGTGCGCGTGCTGGGGCGTGCACGCAGTGGGCGCGGGGGCGCGCTGGGCTGAACGCGCGGTGCGCGCGGGCGCGCGCGAGCGTGCGCGTGCGTGCGGCAGTGCGTCGGGGCGCGCGGGCAGGCGCGCGGCAGTGCGCCGATGGTGCCGGCGTGCGTGCGTGCGTGCGCATTCGTGCGTGCGCGTGCGGGTGGCTATGCGAATGGCTGCCCGGGGGTTCGGGATTGAGTCGGGGTGCTCGGGCTCGCGTGCGTACGGGCCGTATGTACGTTTGCCCGAGTATTGTGTATTTTTAATGTATTTTTGGGTTTATTTGTGTATTTTACTCACCGATTTGATTACCCTATCTTGCAGATCTTGACGGACGGTCGCGCGACGACCCGGCTACCGGTGAGTGGTACAACCCAACCCAGTAGGGAGGCGCTATATGCACTTGGGCGTATACCGTCCTCCCCTGGGGCACCATAGGCTATATTAACTTGTGTAATCCATGCAAGCATGATTAAAATGTAGTATGCATGCTACCCTAGACTTTGTATGTTAGGGACTTGCACCCTTAGGATATGTGTAAGAGCCATGCATCCTGTCACCCTGTTCTCATGCTAGGAAGCCTCGGCCTATGCATGCGTCCTACTAGTTTATTTTATTAAATTAAATGCTAGTATATGTTTAATTGCATGCCTTAGATAATATTATAGGGAGGGGCCTTGCGAGGTCAACATTGAGACCCGGGTTAGGGTACTCCGTGTTCCTTGTTTGGCTGTCGGGATGTCCTATATCGGGACCTCACGCTGCCCTCCCAAGGTTTCTTTCCCAATAATATTATAACCCTTGTAAATTATTAATATATATGTTCCCCGCATCCTGGTTATGCGCCCTGGAGGAATTCTGAAGAATTCATGGCATTAGAGTTGTAGAGTTGTGTTGTCTGCGGATCCGAGTGGATCATATGCGATGGATAGGCTGTTCTGTTCCCTTCGTTGGATCCGTGTAGAGACTACCCCGGCGTTGGAAAGGCTGTCCCGTGCAGGGGCTCCCATCAGTAGGCACCTCCTGATTTGAGACGGACTGTGCTGAATGTGGGGGTGGCCAAACGGCCTACGGGGTGGGGAGAGACTATCGGTGGACCAAGGGCGACCATCAGCCTAGTCAGTCCCAATATCCTATGTCACCATATTGAGGGGTGAGGGTGAGGGTGTGGTGGGTCGGCGATGTGGCGACCCACTGGTTTGTAAGTCCCAATATCCTTTGTCACCTATTGAGGGGTGAGGGTGAGGGTGTGGTGGGTTGGCGGTAGCGACCCACTGGATCGTTTAGTTGTTGCCATTTTGTGGCTTTCAATAATGAGATTGTGGATTAAGATTATCTGGTTGTGGTTAATATAAGCTGTGATGCATGGGTTGTGCTGTTCACTGAGCGTGTGGCTCACCCCTCGCATAATATTTTTTTCTCCAGAGTCATCTGAGTCGGATCCGGAGGAGGAGCTCCCCGAGGGACTTCATCAGTAGCGGAGTAGCGCCACGTCCCGCGAGTTTCAGAGGCTATCAGCATTCCTTTTGATTGTATGTATTATATTCCGTGCTTGGGCACGCGTTTGTATATTATTTGGATGTCTTTGTATATATTGGCTCTCACAGGACAGTTGATTGTGTATCGAGTCTGTAATATGTCTTTGAGTTACAGATTCAGTTTTTAGCTTCCGCTATTTGTGTATATATCATGTCAACCCTGCTTTTGTTATCTTTGTTGTCATTTTCGCTGTTGTGTGAGTATATTATTGAATCTCCTGTTATTGATATCATATATACACTTGCCGCGTCCCGGGGTCGGCCGGCCCTGGGGCGTGACATTATCGAAAGGGAATATTAGTCAGGTGCCCGTTATTAACCCAGACTTAATCATGCTGGATATCCCAATTAATATGGTGGGAGTAGTATTACAATACTACCTAAGGCATGCCATATTCTATACATCCATACACATTACATGAATACATGCCCATATTAGAGGGGCGCATGTGATACAGTCATTCATACATGGATACAATACATGGAATATAAGCCTAGCATGCAAGATATCTAACATATTATAGTTTAAGCATGGCCATACTACTTACCTACACAAGTAGTATAGCTAGGGTGCCCCATCGATGCGTGACGCATGACTACGCGCGTCGAGCGCATCTCGAGGGGTTGGATCAAACCACTCACAGCAAACCCGGGACCTCGCCCATCCCATCTGACGAGATCTATAAGGTAAGGGCATCAGAATGGTGAGTAACATCACATTATAACACTTAGAAATTTATAGAAATGCCTAAGACTTAGACATGCACGCATACGGGCTATCACGCATGCGAGCACGCGTATACGCACGCATGCTCGAGTGCCCCAGCACCTACCCGAGCCCCTGGGCAGCCCCGCATGTGCCCCAGCCATCCCAACAGCCATTAAAATTAGAAAAGAAGGGGAAAAGGACTTACCAAAAGAGGGGAAGGGAAAGAGGGAGATGCGGGGCTCTTGACGCACCCACGACCACCTCAACCACCACCACCACAACACCTCCTCTTCAATCTCTCCACCAGCCCTTCTTGGCTAAAAAACAGAGGAAAGAAGGGGCATAAAAGGGAGCTAGAGAGAGGAGAATCAACAACAACAACAAAGGCACCCACACACACACACACACCTTGCTCTTCCTCCTTCACCTTCTCCTTCTTTTGCTTCTTCCTCCTCCTTCTCCACACACAAAGAGGGGAAAAAGAGACCAAGAGAGGGAGAGAAAGAGAGATCCACGAATTGGGAGAGAGGGGGAGAGAGAGAGGGCAAAAAGGTCATTTTCATTCCCAAATAGTGTCTAGGGGTGACCATAAGGGGGTGGTGAGGTTTGGGTTAGGCTCACCCACTCACATACCAAAAGACCAATGGTTTCTTCATCACTAAGCAAGGTGGGGGTAAGGTTACCAAAGGTCACCACATCCTCAAAATATCTCACACTATTCGACCAACCAGGAACTCTCAAAACCCATATACAGTTTGAACTGCATATTTTTCAAAACGTTATCAAAATTCGATGAAATTTTTATGGGTAGTACTAAACGGTACCAGGACCTATAATATGCAGTTAGATTTCTAATCAGAGTACTCCAACTCCCGTAGGTAGCTAAAAGCTAAAATTTTAGCAACTCCGATCGAAAAAGAAAAAGGCCCTGAATGACCCAGATGTGACCAAGGCTTAACCGAAATGGCTCCAAATGACACAGGCATAACATTCTCCCCCCCTTAGAAAATTTAGTCCTCGAAATTTAAGGAAACCCAAAGGGAAGATCGAATATAGCAAGTATCACGCATAGACATTTTGCTCCCAAGTGCTCCATGCACCAGACTGGGGCTATCGACACCCTGTAATAAAAGAAATGGTCTTAGCGTGGAGCCACTTCTCATGCTGGTCCTTGACCTTGATCCACTGCTCCACGAACGACAAATCTAGCTCGAGGATGAGGCGGTGGAACAGAATGACTGAGCAGGACCGTGGACATAACGCCTCAGCCATGAGACAAAGATGACATCGTGGGCATGAGCCAGCTGTGGGGGAAAGGCTAGATGACAAGCCACCTCTCCAGTCCACTCACAGATGAGGACTGGTCCGATGAAGGACCGACTCAACTTGCCCCGAACGTCGAAACAGAGGATGCCCTTAAACTGAGACACCTTCACGAAAACATGGTCGCCAAACCCGAAGGTAAGCTCCTGGTGACGATGACCTGCATAGCCCTTCTATCGGTTCAGGGAGGTGCAGATGCACACATGAACCAACCTGGCCACTGCAAGGTCAAATAAATAACTTGTGGCCCCTCCAACTGGCGCTCCTCAACCGTCCCAACACAAGGGAGGTATAAAACTGCGCCTGTAGAGTGCCTTTTTCAGGTCCATCTGGATGCTCGAATGGCAGTCGTCTTGCAGGCATACCCCAACAAATGGGTGGTGCCTCACCCAACTGCCCTTATCATCGAGCACGCAGGCACTTAGCATGTCCTCCAAGGTCAGAATCGTCCTCTTGCTTGGCCATTCGTCGGCTACGAAACACTGTACTTAGATGGAGGCTCACGCAAAAGCCTGCCAAGGCCGCACCACAACCTCAAAGTAACCCTCGTGTCTCAACCGGAAATAGCGCCGACCCAAGTGCCATGAAGACGAACAATCGTGAAGGTGGAAACCCACGTCAAGGCGTCCAGAGACTCAATCAGTCGGATTAGGGAGGGAAGCGCGGACTTAGTCAGTCGGTCATTGATCACCTAGACGGCGTCGCGACCTGAACGTGACTTTAGCGAGCCCACAACAATCCGAGGTAACCCACACATCCACTAAGAAATCTTGATGGACTGACGCTTTCCACTCAATGATGATTCTTGAACTTTGCCTGAGGGCATGCCAACCTGGGGAAACAAGGTCACCCATATCGCCTTTTCATCGCGCCACTAGCAATCTCAATGAAGACTACCTCAAAGTAGTCCACGGAGACCCAGTAAAACTTTTGAGATTCACGAAGGCATTCGGCGCGTTCGTCAACCAGGACGGCAGTACTTAAAACTCGTAGTGTCCGAAACGGTCACGAAAGGCCATCAACATAATGCATGACTCCCGGATCTCCAACTTGTGGTACCCTTGTGCGAAGATCGATCTAAGAGAAGACACTGGCTCCCAGAGCTTGGTCAAACATATCATCGATTCGCGGAAAGGGTAATTGATCTTCAACCTCCACGGGGAGATCAAAACAATTCTTCGAACGATTAAGTCTAGATCTTGCTCCTCGAGTATGGCTGGCACTCATGATGACACTTACATGCTTGGTAAGCCGCTCAAACGCACTTAGTCCACAAGACACTCAATAAAGGGGTCGTCGAACTTTGACAATGCCTATGCGATGTCATCTATCTGATAGGGAGGTTGAGTCCCATCATGAACGCTAGCATCGTGTCTCCTCGTTTACGACCCATGTGGAGGCAAAACGCGACAGTATCGCGAACTATGCTTCACATGCCGCCAGAGATAGGTCGCTCAACTATAACCATTGAAACTCCAGCATCTTGCACTCAATGGGCAGATTCATCATGGGGAGTCCACGCTCTTGACATCATCCAGTAGCACTCTCCCGGTGTGGCCTCTACGTGGTAGCCTCCCAAGCCCACTATCTCTGCCATATGGGCGCACCAACAAGCATAGTATCTGGGAGCACCTCACAGGACTCTAGCCTCAACCGGGTAGCTACAACGCACAATGATATATCGAAGCGACTCCATATGCCACTATGGAACCCTGTCCACAAGCGATCGCCCACCAAGCTGCAATAGGACGCACCCAATCCCGATCGTACGCATCACCACTCGCTACAGCACCTTCCAAGTGAGAGGAAAAAAATCAAGTATCAAATAGATGCTTCAAAGGTATTCCTTGACTGGAAAAAGAACCCCTTGGGAGGGCACCATGAGGTCCTGATATAGGATATCCCGACAACGAAACAAGGAACACGGAGCACCCTAGCCCGGGTCTCAACGATGATCCCACAAGGCCCCTTAATCCTGAGTAGGAAGACTGGAAGAAGACATCACCCCTTGATGAGCAATATGCCACATCCTCAAAACTTGAAACTAGCGCTGCACGCGAACTCCATGGTTACCAGCAATACCGATGCACGGGAAAGAAGCTCCATTATCGAGACGCAATCCATACCATAGAAATTGCAACCAATTCATCACTATCATTCTACTGGGCTGGAATCTCCTACCCAAGCCTTAATCCCATAACAAGGGATCCAACCACTGACCCTGTTTAGTCGACCTAAGGGTGGTCACATCCACGTCAACGGATGCGAGGAGGCATGTCAGCAACCTAAGATAAACTTCTAAAACAAGAGTACTCGGATGACAATCCTACGACTCATCATCTATATGACTAGACTTAGGCTCTGACAGGACCAGGCTCTGATACCAACTTTTATCACGCCCCAGGGCGGCCGTCCCTGAGACGTGGCAATAATGAAGTATCAGCTATCAATACCTGAGGTCAACAAAGACTCCAACAACAACACACAAGGTGGTAAAATAAAGATAAATGATAACTGACTGATAAGCGAAAGCATAAGATATCAATAATATCTGTAAACCAAAAACATTATTACAGACTCAAATACACAATCATTGTCCTGTGAGAGCCAAGTCTAGTCCAAATAAAATACAACCTGTGCCATATGCACGATTTATAATACATAAAATGACTCTAGGACTGCTGACAACCTCGCACTCGCAACCCGTCGGAAGAATGCTCCACGCACATAAGACCACGCCACAAGGAAGCTCCAGCTCCACGCCCAACACTGCCCCTGAAAAGAAACAGTATGCGAGGGGTGAGCTACAAGCTCAGTGAGTGGCTGGAAACCAATCACCATTACAACAGTTCAATGTTAAGGCAATCTCCTTTCAAGGAAAACATGGGTGGAAACCCAATAGATAACAAGGTCACGCGGCGGCGCAACCAATCTCACCCTCACCCTCACACCTGGAGGAAGACTCTTGGGACTTTTGGGGAGAGATCATACCGTTGGTCGAAGAGACACGAAATTACTGGTGTACACAACACTACTAGATCATCTACATCGAGATAACTGCCCAACGATGTCTTTGAACATCGATACACAACCAAACCCAACAACTATGGGAACGGACGAACAACGAATGGGTCACACGGCGATGTGTCTTCACCTCATCCTCACCCTCACCCTTTAGAGGTGACATATGACTTTTAGAAGAGACTTAGACTGCTCTACACCCTTGGTCCACCGGTAGCCCTTTCCCTGGGTAGCCTCTACCTGGTATACTCCCACGATCAGTACGCTTTCGAACGCATCGGTGGTACCTACAGATGGGAGCCCTCTGTCAGGACAGCTTTTCCAACGCCGGGAAGTTCCTACATCGGATCCAACGAAGGGGAGAACGATTTCACGCTCGCAATATCATTCGTTAGTCCTCTCCCGGGTAGCCTCTACCTGGTATACCGCTCTACACCCTAACGGATGAACAACGAATGGGGCACGCAGCGATGTACCATCACCTCATCCTCACCCTCACCTTTTAGAGGTGATATAGTACTTTTGGAAGAGACTTAGACTGCTCTACACCCTTGGTCCACCGGTAGCCCTTTCCCTGGGTAGCCTCTACCTGGTATACTCCCATGATCAGTACGCTTCCGAACGCATCGGTGGTACCTACGGATGGGAGCCCTCTATCAGGACAACTTTTCCAACGCCGGAAAGTTCCTACATCGGATCCAACGAAGGGGAGAACGATTTCACGCTCGCAATATCATTCGTTAGTCCTCTCCCAGGTAGCCTCTACCTGGTATACTCCCACGATTAGTACGCTTCCGAACGCATCGGTGGTACCTAAGGATAGGAGCCCTCTGTCAGGACAGCTTTAACCCGGTCCGCTTCAACACGGACGACATTGGGAGGAAACACTCCATGTTCGCAAAGCGAACCCAATGGAAAAATAACTACTCTCGATAATCGCCTAACTTAATACCAGAGCTACCAGTTTAACAAAACTGATACAACAAATGAATTCTCCTGAATTCCATTCAAGTGTATCACACGGATGCAGGGGCGATTACATCGCTCGCACACTAACTAATGAGGTACATCCCAACAGCGGGTCGTACCCACGCCGGCTTCAGATAGGCCTAATTAGTTTTAACATGTGCGCATATATAACAGGAGAATCATATCATAGCTATGTGCATGAACCATATGCACGATCATCAAACAATTGACCATAAGAGTAACCCCTAACATGGATTTACATCATAAACAACAAATCATACAACGTATGGCCCACTTAAACATGCATACATGGTCATTAATCATAAGGCATAACTTAAGCATGCGTTGGATTTCACCAACTTAAAAGGGAAGGGTCAAGCGCGATCTCGCACACTAACAGGTGCATGCCAATATTCCAAACGAACCTGAGTCGAGTAGGAAATCGCATCTACTTACTCAGTTTGTGCAGAGGGAGAGGGCGAGAGAGATCATCATCTCATGAAGTTGGTCATAGCTTTGCCCCATTAGCATGGGCGCAACAACTACACCACGCCCTCGAGTCTTATCGCAAGGGAATATTAGTCAGGTGCCCGTTATTAACCCAGACTTAATCATGCTGGATATCCCAATTAATATGGTGGGAGTAGTATTACAATACTACCTAAGGCATGCCATATTCTATACATCCATACACATTACATGAGTACATGCCCATATTAGAGGGGCGCATGTGATACAGTCATTCATACATGGATACAATACATGGAATAAAAGCCTAGCATGCAAGATATCTAACATATTATAGTTTAAGCATGGCCATACTACTTATCTACACAAGTAGTATAGCTAGGGTGCCCCATCGATGCGCGACGCACGACTACGCGCATCGAGCGCATCTCGAGGGGTTGGATCAAACCACTCACCGCAACCCAGGACCTCGCGCATCCCATCTGACGAGATCTGTAAGGTAAGGGCATCAGAATGGTGAGTAACATCACATTATAACACTTAGAAATTTATAGAAATGCCTAAGACTTAGACATGCACGCATACGGGCTATCACGCATGCGAGCACGCGTATACGCACGCATGCTCGAGTGCCCCAGCACCTACCCGATCCCCTGGGCAGCCCCGCGCGTGCCGCTGCACGTGCACGCATGCGCGCACGAGTTCCCGAGCCTGCTGGCACCCTGCTGCGCGCCCAGACGCGCGCCTAGACTCTCTGCCCCGCGCGCGCCCGCGTGCACTCGAGCGCACGGCCCGCGCGCACCGCGCGCATGCCAACACCCTGCGCGCACGCCGGTGCGCCTGCCTGCGCCCCTCTGCCCCCGCACGCGCGCGAACACACCCGCGCGCGCGCCCAGCCACCCAACACCCCTCTCCAAACCCCCTCACACACCCTAACTCATCTACCTAGCGTGCAAGACCTCCCCAACCATCCCAACAGCCATTAAAAATTAGAAAAGAAGGGAAAAAGGACTTACCAAAAGAGGGGAAGGGAAAGAGGGAGATGCGGGGCTCTCGTAGCACCCACGACCACCTCAACCACCACCACCACAACACCTCCTCTTCAGCCTCTCCACCAGCCCTTCTTGGCTGAAAAACAGAGGAAAGAAGAGGCATAAAAGGGAGCTAGAGAGAGGAGAATCAACAACAACAACAAAGGCACCCACACACACACACACCTTGCTCTTCCTCTGTCACGCCCCAGGGCGGCCGTCCCCGAGATGTGACAATAATAAAATATCAGCTATCAATACCTGAGGTCAATAAAGACTCCAGCAGCAACACACAAGGTGACAAAGCAAGGATAATGATAACTGACTGAAAAGCGGAAGCATAATATATAAACAATGCCTGTAACCAAAAACATTATTACAGACTCGAATACACAATCACTGTCCTGTGAGAGCCAAGTCTAGACCAAAGAAAATACAACCTGTGCCACATGCACGATTTACAATACATACAATGACTCTAGGACTGCTGACAGCCTCGCACTCGCCACCCGCCGGAAGAACGCTCCACACCCATAAGACCACGCCACAGGAAAGCTCCAGCTCCACGCCCAACACTGTCCTTGAAAAGAAACAGTATGCGAGGGGTGAGCTACAAGCTCAGTGAGTGGCTGGAAACCAATCACCATACAACAGTTCAATACATAAACAATTCCCTTTCAAGGTAAACATGGGTGGAAACCCATGGATAACAGGGTCACGCGGCGGCGCGACCAACCTCACCCTCACCCTCACTCCCGGAGGGAGACTCTTGGAACTTTTGGGGAGAGACCATACCGTTGGTCGAGGAGACCCGGGATTACTGGTCCACACAACACTACTGGATCACCAACCTCACCCTCACCCTCACTCCCGGAGGGAGACTCTTGGGACTCTTGGGGAGAGACCATACCGTTGGTCGAGGAGACCCAGGATTACTGGTCTACGCAACACTACTAGATCATCTACATCGAGATAACTGCCCAACGATGTCTTTAAACATCGATACGAGACCGGACCCAACAACTATGGGAACGAACGAACAACGAATGGGTCACGAGGCGACGTGTCTTCACCTCATCCTCACCCTCACTCCCGGAGGGAGACTCTTGGGACTTTTGGAAGAGACTTAGACTGCTCTACACCCTTGGTCCACCGGTAGCCCTTTCCCCGAGTAGTCACTACCTGGTATACTCCCACGATCAGTACGCTTTCGAACGCCTCGGTGGTACCTACGGATGGGAGCCCTCTGTCAGGACAGCTTTTCCAACGCCGGGAAGTTCCTACATCAGGTCCAACGAAGGGGAGAACGATTCCACGCTCGCAATATCATTCGTTAACCCTCTCCCGGGTAGCCTCTACCTGGTACACTCCCACGATCAGTATGCTCCCGAACGCATCGGTGGTACCTACGGATGGGAGCCCTCTGTCAGGACAGCTACAACCCGGCCCTCTTCAACACGGATGACATTGGGAGTAAACATTCCATGTTCGCAAAGCGAACCCAATGGAAAAACAACTACTCTCGATAATCACTTATCAAGATATCGAATACTACTGTACTCCCACACCGTTGCGTCGCTCGGACACAGGGGGGGTGTCACGCCCCAACTACCGGCTTAACAATCCGATAAGATAATGAATTCTCCTTAATTCCAAACGAGTGCATCGCTCGGATGCACGGGGCGATTACTGTTATATATCTAATAGATAACCATTGGACCATTGTAGCAGTTTTTCAGCTTTTTCGTTTTTCGATCGGAACCGCTAAAATTTTAGACTTTTAGATATCATCCTGAGTTTGAGAATTCCGATTGAAAATCTAACTGCATATTATGTGTCCTGGTGCCATTCCAAGGCACTGATGAAAATTTCATCGAATTCCGGTAACGTTTCAGAATTTCACAGTTCCGAATCGTATGCGGGTTTTGACCGAGCGAAAAGTCATTGGGAGACTTGACTTGGTCAATGTTGGCCTTTGACTTGGTCAGTTGATTTTGGATTTTAGTGTGGTTGGGTTGACTAGGGTCAAATCTCACCTAAGTGCACCTAAACCTAGCCTAAACCTAATTAGTGTTAAGTGTAAGTGGTGTGTGTGTGTGTGGTAAGTGTGTGTGTGCCCTTTAAGTGGGCGTCCCCCTCTAATAAGTCCTCCCCCTATTCATCTTCTTCTCAACATAAATCTCTCCCTCCCTTCTTTAAATCCCTATTTTGACCTAGCTAAGGTGGTTGAAATAAAAAACTCTTGAAGGAGAAATGAAAGGTAAGGACCCGATCTATCTTCCTATGGTTTTATTTTGAGTTCCCTCTTGTGTGACCCCCTCTCATGGCCCCTTTTTGCCTCAGATTTCCGCCATTTTTAGGGCTGAAGGAGGGCTTGGTAGTGGTGGCCTTGGAGGTGGTGTTTTGGTGCCCGAAGAGCACCCGATCTCCTCCCCTGTACATCTTCGTGCCACCAGGATGCACTGTGTACCTCGAACGATGGGCCTCGTCCAAGATCTTCTGCTTCAGCTCTGCGTCGTCAGGAATGCATACTCGACCTCTGAACTGCAGGATCCCGTCCTCGCGAATCTGGTAGTCCGAACGCTCGCCCCGGGCGACGCCCTCCGAGAGGACTAGAAAGTGAGGATCCTACCCCTGAGCCGTGCGGATCTCGTCGAGAAGAACGGGCTGCACCACTAGCCTGGCCAAAAAGCCACCCGCAGGAGTCTCTCGAACACTGATCCAGCAAGCGGCCTCCTCCAGAAGCCTCCAACGACGTACAGCCATGTGGGCGGCCATGCCCAAGGGCTGTCTGCTGAGAGCATCTGCCAGGACATTCGCCTTACCCGGATGGTAAGCGATGTCACAATCATAGTCCTTCAAGAACTCGACCCAACGTCTCTGACGCATGTTGAGCTCCGACTGGGACTGCAAATATGTCAAGCTTTTATGATCAGTAAAGAGCTCGCACTCCTCGCCATAGAGGTAATGCCTCCACATCTTCAGCGCAAAGATGATCGCTGCCAACTCAAGGTCGAGGGTGGGGTAATTCTGCTCATGGGGCTTCAACTGACGCGACGCGTAAGCCACAACCTTACCGTGCTGCATCAGGACGCAACCCACACCCAACCGCGATGCATCGGAGTATACTGCGAACCCACCACTCCCAGACGGAAGGGTAAGAACTGGCGCTGAGGTGAGCCTTTGCTTCAACTCCTGGAAGCTCTCCTCGCAAGACGGGGACCACTCGAACCGGACATCCTTCTGAGTGAGGCGGGTAAGAGGTACAGCTATCTTCGAGAAACCCTCGACAAACCTCCTGTAATAACCCGCCAAGCCCAGGAAGCTCCGAATCTCTGTGGGGTTCGACGGTCGACGCCAATTCGACACGGCGAGCGTCTTGTCCGGGTCCACAGATATGCCCTCGCCGAAAATCACATGGCCCAGAAAGGCCATACGCTCCAACCAGAACTCGCACTTGCTGAACTTGGCGAACAACTGATGTCTGGCCAAAGTCTCCAAGACAGTGCGAAGATGGTGAGCGTGCTCCTCAAGACTCCTCGAGTACACCAATATGTCATCGATGAATACTACCACAAAGGAGTTGAGGAAGGGCCGAAACACCCGGTTCATCAGATCCATGAAGGCCGCCGGTGCATTCGTCAACCCAAACGGCAGTACTCTGAACTCGTAGTGCCCATAACGGGTGCGAAAGGCCGTCTTCAGAATGTCTGACTCCCGGATCTTCAGCTGATAGTAGCCCGAGCGGAGATCGATCTTAGAAAAGACTCGCGCTCCCTGGAGCTAGTCAAACAGATCATCAATCCGTGGCAAGGGATACTTGTTCTTCACTGTTCGCTTGTTCAGCTGCCTGTAATCGATACAAAGCCGCAGCGAACCGTCCTTCTTCTGGACGAACAGAACAGGGGCTCCCCACGGAGAAACACTCGGACGTGCGAAGCCCTTCTCCAACAACTCCTCCAACTGCTCCTTGAGCACCTTCAGCTCTGCAGGGGCCATCCGGTACGGAGCTCTCGAAATCGGCTCGGTCCCCGAAATCAGATTTATCTCAAACTCGATCGCGCGATCCGGCAGTAATCCTGGAAGATCATCGGGGAAAACCTCGGGATACTCTGCCACGACCGCAGTCTGACTGATATCTGCCTGCAGCGGTGCATCCTCCTGAGCAATGTACGCTAGAAAGCCCTCGCATCCTCCCTGAAGGAGTCTCCACGCCTGGATGGACGACACGAACCCCAAAGGGGCTACGTCACGATCGCCCACAAACTGGAAAGACCTTCGACCCAGAGGGTGGAAAGACACCGACTTGGCAAAACAGTCGATGCTGGCGTGACTAGCTGCAAGCCAATCCATTCCCAGGATGGCATCAAAGTCCGTCATAGCGAGCTCCACCAACTCCACCGGAAACTCATGCTCCGCAACCACCACCGTACACCCTCGGTACACAGAACGGAGGAGAATACGGTCTCCTACGGGCAATGATATCTCCAGGATAGCATCTAAAGGAGCGGACGCCACGCCCGTCCGTCTCGCAAAAGCGGGAGACACGAACGAGTGTGTGGCTCCGGAATCAAACAACACATATGCAGGGAGCTGGGAGATCTGAACAATACCTCGGACCACGCTGCCTGATGCCTGAGCCTCCTCTGCCGAAAGCGCTGCCACTCGGCCCTGAACAAACTGCGGCTGAGGAGCAGGGGCACGCCTCGTCGGCTGCGCTGGCTGCCTCCTCTGGTCAACACGGCCACCCTGTGGCTGCTGCTGCTGACGCTGAGGCTGCTGCTGCGGCTGGCGCTGAGGCTGCTGCTGCTGGTATGGCTGCTGCTGTAACTGCTGCTGCTGCTGCGGAGGCAGCACGCGGGGTCGGCCAGCATCAGGGCAATTATACAAGATATGCCCGATGCGCTGACAGTGGTAACAGCGCCGCGTCTCTGGTCGCCTGGCCTGGACTGGCACTGCCGCAATGGGTGCTGGACCTCGCGCTGGCACCACATCGACTGGAGGAGAGGCAGCCGCTAACTGATCAAAGCGGGGCCTCTTCTTCTTGCGCTGTCCCTGGTCCTGGCTCCTGGGAGGTCTCTGGTCTGCAGAAGGAGTCGCAACCCTCACGAGGATCCCGAGGTCTCGCTCGACTGTCTTCGCCCGAGACACCAAGTCAGAGTACCTCGTGAAAGCCTGGGAGGTGACATGCACCCGAATGGCGCTACTGAGACCAAGCTCAAAACGACGGCACCGCGTCTCCTCATCCATCACCAAGGCTGGGGCGAATCTGGAAAGCCTCGTGAAGCGCGTGGAGTAGTCAGCGACAGACATAGAGCCCTGCGTCAGCTGCTCAAACTCCTGCATCACGATCTGGCGCGTCGAGAACGGGAAGTACTCCTCCAGGAAATACCTCCGGAATCCCGCCCATAGAAGCTGCTCCACTCCCTCGGGGATGTCCACCGATCGGGTAGCCCACCAGTCGGCGGCGCTACCCTTCAGCATGAAGGTGGCCAGGGAGACTCGCTGGCGGTCGGTGCAATGCATGGTCGAGAAGATCGTGTCCACCTCCATCAACCAACGCTCTGGGGCAAGGGGATCCGCCGTCTGGCCATGGAACTCGGGAGGGTGGAGCTTCAGAAAGGCGCTGAGGCCACTCTGATGTACTCTCGCTGCAGCCTCTAGCTCCACCTCCCTCTCCTGGGGATCCTGAACTCTCACCGCCGGAATCACCACGGGGACTGGGGGTACGTCGGGCACCACCGGTGGATCTACCACCAAGGGGACCTGCGGAACTGCCCCGCGGCCCACCCGCAGCTCCTGAATCTCTCGTGCCTGCTCAGCCAATACTCTAGTCTGGGCCTCCAGTGCCCTGGTCTGAGTCTCCACCAAATCCGCTATCCGCGCGAACGCGCGCTCCCATGCAGGAGGCTCCTGCGCCGATCCTGGCCTCACAGCCGTGGACTCTCCAGTAGCATCCTCGCCTCTGGCAGGTCCGAAAACCTCCAAAGGTCGAGAGGGACCACGTCCGCGCCGTCCTCTGCGAGGAGGCATATCAGCAACCTAAGAAAACCAGACACTAGGATCAGAATACTCATATAGAAATCCTAGGACTCATCTCTACGAAAAAGAAGACAATTGGCTCTGACAGGACCAGGCTCTGATACCAACTTTTGTCACGCCCCAGGGCGGCCGTCCCCGGGACGCGGCAAATGGTATATATGATATCAGCAGTCTATACAGGAGGTCAATAACATACTCTAAACAACACCAAAAATGACAACACAGACAAAAGCAAGGCTGACATGATATATACACAAATAGCAGAAGCTAAAAGACTGAGTCTGTAAATCAAAAACATATTACAGACTCGATACATAATCAATTGTCCTGTGAGAGCCAATATATACAATGACATCCAATATAATACAAACAGGTGCCCAAGCACGGAAATATAATACATACAATCAAAAAGGGATGCTGATGGCCTCTAACACTCGCGGGACGTGGCGCTGCTCCGCTACTGATGAAATCCCTCGGGGAGCTCCTCCTTCAAATCCGACTCAGTGATAACTGGAGAAAAATTATGCGAGGGGTGAGCCACACGCTCAGTGAATAGCACAACCCATGCATCACAATTCATATTAACCACAATTAATTATTCAAAGCCTCAAAGTGGCAGGAACTACACAATCCAGTGGGTCGCTACATCGCCGACCCACTACACCCTCACCCTCACCCTCCAATAGGTGACATAGGATATTGGGACTGACTAGGCTGTTAATCACCCTTGGTCCACCGATAGTCTCTCCTCCACTCCGTAGGCCGCCTGGTCTACTCCCACAATTCAGCACAGTCCAAACCCAAATCAGGAGGTGCCTACTGATGGGAGCCCTCTGTCAGGAAGGCCTGTCTAACGCTGGGGCAGTCTCTATACGGATCCAATGAAGGGAAAAGAAACAGCCTATCCACACGTATATGATCCACTTGGATCCGTCGGCAACACATCTCATCAACTCTAATGTCATGAATTCTTCAGAATTCCTCTAGGGCGCATAACTAAGATGCGGGGAACCATATATTATAACCATCGGTTATAATATTCTCTAAGGCATGCTAATAACCATAAGTTCGCATTTGATTTAAAATAATTTAAACTAATGGGATACATGCATAGGTCAAGGCTTCCTAGCATGGAAACATATTATCAGGATGCATGGCTCTTACACATATCCTAAGGGTGCAAGTCCCTAACATACAAGGTCTAGGGTGGCATGCATACTACATAACAATCATGCCTGCATGGATTACATATTATACAAGTTAATATTAAACTATGGTGCCCCAGGGGAGGACGATACACGCCTAAAAGCATATACGCCTCCCTACTGGGTTGGATTGTCCCACTCACCAATACCCGGGTCGTCGCGTGACCGTCCGTCAAGATCTGCAAGACAGGGTAATCAACTCGGTGAGTAAAATACACAATACATACAAAAATACACTAAAAATACCCAACACTCGGACAAACGTACATACGGCCCGTACGCACGCGAGTCCGAGCACCCCGACTCACTCCCGAACCCCCGGGCAGCCATACGCACGGCCACCCGCCCCGGGCGCACAGCCGCGCCCCAGCCCGCGCGCCCAGACGCACTGCCGAGCCCCCTGCCCGCATGCCTGGACACGCTGCCGCGCCCAGCCAGCGCGCCCAGACACACCGCACGCTTGGGCGCACGCACGAGCGCCCGTGCACGCCGCCCGTCCAGCCCCGGATGCACCCGCGCGCACTGCGACCCAGCGCAGCGCGTCGCTCGCACACCCGCCAGCACTGCGCCCCAGCGCAGTGCCCCGCACGCACTCCCCGCTCGCCCTGCACGCACTGCGCCCCCTGCGCAGCACCCGCACACCACCCGCTCGCCCCGCATACTGCGCCCCCTGCGCAGCACCCGTGCGCACGCCCGCGTGAGTGCCCTGCCAGCTCGCCCGACAGCGCGCCTGCCTGCCTGCCTGAGCTGCCTACCTGCGCCGCCTACCTGCGCACACGCGCCAGGGAGCCCGCACTGCCCGAGCCGAACTCAACCACCTCCATCAGCCACCAACAGCCCCCCATCAACCCCCAAACCACCAAGCTCCCCTAGCACACCCATAAACACCTCCTATACATGCATCTAAACAAGAAAAGAAGGAAATAAAACTCACCCAAGGAGAGGAAAGGAAGGGGAGGAGATCGGGTGCTCTTCGCGCACCGAGACACCACCTCCAAGGCCACCACCACCAAGCCCTCCTTCAGCCCTAAAAATGGCTGAAATCTGAGGTGAAAAGGGGCCATGAGAGGGGGTCACACAAGAGGGAACTCAAAAATAAAACCATAGGAAGATAGATCGGGTCCTTACCTTTCATTTCTCCTTCAAGAGTTTTTTATTTCAACCACTTGAACTAGGTCAAAAGGGGGATTAAAGAGAGGGAGAGAGAGATTTTGAGTGGGGAAGAAGATGAATAGGGGGAGGACTTATTAGAGGGGGACGCCCACTTAATGCACACACACACACACACCACACACACACACACCACTTACACTTAGGCTAATTAGGTTTAGGTTAGGTTTAGGTGCACTTAGGTGAGATTTGACCCTAGTCAACCCAACCACACTAAAATCCAAAATCAATTGACCAAGTCATGGGCCCACATTGACCAAGTCAAGTCTCCCAAAGACTTTTCGCTCGGTCAAAACCCGGATACGATTCAGAACTGTGAAATTCTGAAACGTTACCGGAATTCGATGAAATTTTCGTGAGTGGCTTGGAATGGCACCAGGACACATAATATGCAGTTAGATTTTCAATCGGAGTCCTCAAACTCAGGATGATAGCTAAAAGTCCAAAATTTTAGCGGTTCCGATCGAAAAACAAAAAAGCTGAAAAACTGCTAGAATGCTCCAATGGTTACCAGAAGGCTAAAAAGTGACACATATATAATACACACAACACTACTGGACCACCAACCTCACCCTCACCCTCACTCCCGGAGGGAGACTCTTGGGACTCTTAGGGGGAGACCATACAGTTGGTCGAGGAGACCCGGGATTACTGGTCTACACAACACTACTGGATCATCTACATCAAGATAACTGCCCAACGATGTCTTTAAACATCGATACGAGACCGGACCCAACAACTATGGGAACGGACGAACAATGAATGGGTCACGAGGCGACGTGTCTTCACCTCATCCTCACCCTCACTCCCGGAGGGAGACTCTTGGGACTTTTGGAAGAGACTTAGACTGCTCTACACCCTTGGTCCACCGGTAGCCCTTTCCCTGGGTAGTCACTACCTGGTATACTCCCACGATCAGTACGCTTTCGAACGCCTCGGTGGTACCTACGGATGGGAGCCCTCTGTCAGGACAGCTTTTCCAACGCCGGAAAGTTCCTACATCGGATCCAACGAAGGGGAGAACTATTCCACGCTCGCAATATCATTCGTTAACCCTCTACCGGGTAGCCTCTACCTGGTACACTCCCACGATCAGTATGCTCCCGAACGCATCGGTGGTACCTACGGATGGGAGCCCTCTGTCAGGACAGCTACAACCCGGCCCTCTTCAACACGGACGACATTGGGAGTAAACATTCCATGTTCGCAAAGCGAACCCAATGGAAAAACAACTACTCTTGATAATCACTTATCAAGATATCGAATACTACTGTACTCCTACACCATTGCGTTGCTCGGACACAGGGGGGGTGTCACGCCCCAACTACCAGCTTAACAATCCGATAAGATAATGAATTCTCCTGAATTCCAAACGAGTGCATCGCTCGGATGCATGGGGCGATTACATCGCTAGCGCTCTAACTAATAAGGTACAACCCGACAGCGGGTCATACCCACGCCTATCCCAGATAAGCCCATCAGTTCTTAACATGTGCATATAAATATATCTAGGAGAATTTTATATCTAGCTATGTGCATGAACCATATGCACAATCATCTAATAGTTATAGGGACACTCCCTAACATGGATTTACATCATAATAAATCATACAACATGCATACATGGTCTAACTTAAACATGCGTTGGATATCACCAACTTAAAAGAAAGGGTCAAGCGCGATCTCGTGCACTAACAGGTGCATGCCAATATTCCAAACGAACTTGAGTCGAGTAGGAAAACGCATCTACTTACTCAGTTCGTTCAGAGGGAGAGGGCGAGAGAGATCATCATCTCATAAAGCTGGTCATAGCTTTGCCCCATTAGCATGGGCGCAACAACTACACCACGCCCTCGAGTCTTATCGCAAGGGAATATTAGGCAGGTGCCCGTTATTAACCCAGACTTAATCATGTTCAATATTCCAATTAATATGGTGGGAGTAGTATTACAATACTACCTAAGGCATGCCATATTCTATACATCCATACACATTACCAAAAATACATGCCCATACTAGAGGGGCTCATGCAACACAATCATTCATACATGGATACAATACATGTATATAAGCCTAGCATGCAAGATATCTAACATATTATAGTTTAAGCATGGCCATACTACTTATCTACACAAGTAGTATAGCTAGGATGCCCCATCGATGCGCGACGCACGACTACGCGCATCGAGCGCATCTCGAGGAAGGGGGGATTGGATCAAACCACTCACAGATACCCGGATCGTCGCGCGTCCGGTCCACGAGATATGCAAAACACAACCAATGATCCACAATTAAAATATGGAACCTCCTATCACACATATAAGCCTACTTCATGAAGGCCCTAGCCCATGATACTTCCATATTATCACCCAAAACACATGCAAACAACTCCTTGACACTCAACCAAGCAAAACTGCCAAACCTGCTGCAACCAGACCTTCTAATTGGTATCCACAGCACCCAATACACTTCCATAAATTATGAAATAAATCATGCACATTCTCTGATATTCTGGGATCATAATCGATGCAGACATTAGAACCTAATCTGGACAAGCCATGCAAAACAGGTTCTAACTTACACCACAAATATCATAATGACCCCAAATTTCATATATAACAACTAGACACATAGATGATAAAATCATAAGAAGACATAATCCTAAAAATATGCCTCTAAATACTAGATTTACTGAGATCTTTAAGAGACAGTGAGCTGCCTTACCGAAGCAGGGGGAGGGAAATGGGGAGATGCGGGGTTATCGACACACCCACGACCACCTCAACCACCACCACCACTACCACCATCTCTTCAGCCTCTCCACCAGCCCTTCTTGGCTGAAAAACAAAGGAAAACATGAGGGGAGGCATGAGAGGGTTGGAGATGGAGAAGGGAAAGAAACAACAACACATACACACACAAACTCACCCTAGCTAGATCATCCCTTCATACACTATTCATCTTCTCCTTCACCTTCTCCTTCCTTTGCTTCTTCCTCCTCCTTCTCCACACACAAAGAGAGGAAAAAGAGACCAAGAGAGGGAGAGAAAGAGAGATCCACAAAATGGGAGAGAGGGGAGAGAGAGAGAGAGAGGGCAAAATGGTCATTTTCATGCCCAAATAGTGTTTTGGGGTGACCATAAGGGGGTGGTGAGGTTAGGGTTAGGCTCACCCTCACTCAACCACTTATTTTTGCTTTATTGGGAAGCGTGCGGAGAAGCACCACACACTCAAAAATATCTCGCCCACCGAAACCCAGTAACGGCCAAACCCGGATGCGATTCAGAACTGCATATTTTTCAAAACGTTACCGAAATTCGATGAAATTTTTATGGGTAGTACTAAACGGTACCAGGACCCATAATATGCAGTTAGATTTCCAATCAGAGTGCTCTAACTCCCGCAGGTGGCTAAAAGCTAAAATTTTAGCGGCTCCGATCAAAAAATTAAAAAGGCCCTGAATGACCCAGAAGTGACCAAGGCTTAACCGAAATGGCTCCAAATGACACAGGCATAACATCCTCCTTCACCTTCTCCTTCTTTTTTCTCTTCCTCATCCTTCTCCACACACAAAGAGGGGAAAAAGAGACCAAGAGAGGGAGAGAAAGAGAGATCCACGAATTGGGAGAGGGGGAGAGAGAGAGGGCAAAAAGGTCATTTTCATTCCAAAATAGTGTCTAGGGGTGACCATAAGGGGGTGGTGAGGTTAGGGTTAGGCTCACCCACTCACATACCAAAAGACCAATGGCTTCTTCATCACTAAGCAAGGTGGGGGTAAGGTTACCAAAGGTCACCACATCTTCAAAATATCTCACACTATTCGACCAACCAGGAACTCTCAAAACCCGTATACAGTTCGAACTGCATATTTTTTAAAACGTTACCGAAATTCGATAAAATTTTTATGGGTAGTACTAAACGGTACCAGGACTCATAATATGCAGTTAGATTTCCAATCAGAGTACTCCAACTCCCGCAGGTAGCTAAAAGCCAAAATTTTGGTGACTCCGATCGAAAAAGAAAAAGGCCCTGAATGACCCAGATGTGACCAAGGCTTAACCGAAATGGCTCCAAATGACACAAGCATAACAATTAGACTGGTCTGTACGTTGTTGCTTACTGAGTTCATGGTTCCGGCTGACTTTTCAAGGAGGTATCGAGTGCCGTTGGGGGATCCGGGTGGGCCCTTGCCTTCAGATTCGATACCTGGGTGCAAGGTTAGTGCCAACATATCGTGTAAGACCCAATTATTTCATTTTTGTACCTGAGGCATGCTTCTCCCGAGATAGTCAGTATGTGACCCATGAATGGTAATCGAAGACATTGATGTCTTGGGGAGCAGATGGCCTGGATACTGTCCAACCATGGCCGTCCCAGCATTAGAGGGTACCTCGTGTCAATGTCGGCTAGCTCGAGTTGAACCATTCCGTTTCACAAATTAGGGGCCAACGGCCAGCTCGAATACCCCGGGACCGTAGATGGTCTTCCTGGAATGGTTGAAAGCTTGGATAGCGGAGTGTACCGGCTGAACAAAGGGGCGGCCTTGCTCGGGCATTTCCTGGTAGGTGGAACAAGTCATGATGTTCATCCCTGACCCTGGATCGACGAAAATGTTATTTAGTGATATGGCCTAGAGTCACCCGCGAATGTGGAGGGGATATACTCGTAGCGTCAGGAAGGTCCTTGTCAGAGAAGGAGATGGTCATTGGACGGCATGGGCTGTCTATTGTGTCGGTGCTTTTGGAGGACCCGTTGTCGTCCGGATGCAGATCATCCGAAGTACATTCTCCCTCTTCGGGCCCTTCGTTTGCTCCTTGGGGACCTCCTCAAACGGTTCCTCCTCTTCCTCTTCCCCTGGGTTATCTAGTCCGCTCTCATCTGATTCTATGTTGACGACTTCAACCATAGCAAGGACTACTTGTTCCTCCTCACCATATAGTATGGCGAGGTCGTGATCATCAAGGTTTAGCTAGAAAGGCTATTGTCTTTCCTTCTCAGACCCTTCTGACAAACTGCCGCCAGTGGTGCTTTCCGAGCTGCTTGGTTCTGGTGACGAATGTCTCCTCCTTCTGACCATATTGATAGTTGTCACGCCCCAGGGCGGCCGTCCCCGGGACGCGGCAAGTGTATATATGATATCAGTAACAAGAGTTCAATAATATACCACAAACAACAACTAAAAATGACAACACAGATAAAAGCAGGGCTGACATAATATATACACCAAATGCGGAAGCTAAAGACTGAGTCTGTAGTCAAAACATACTACAGACTCGATACATAATCGTATGTCCTGTGAGAGCCAACATGTCATATATATACACAAATAAAATCCATACATAATCCAACTAGGTGCCCAAGCACAGAGTATATACATACAACAAAGAGAAGGGTGCTGATGGCCTCAAAACTCGTGGGACGCGGCGCTACTCCTCTACTGGTGTAGTCGCTCGGAAGCTCCTCCCTCAGAGATCACTGAAAAAGATAATATGCGAGGGGTGAGCCACACGCTCAGTGAATAGCACAACCCATGCATACAGTTCATATTAACCATATTTAATCAAGTCATAAGCCCAAAGCGGCATAAACAACACAAATCCGGGGGTTCGTCACATCGCCGAACCCCATACCCTCACCCTCACCCTCACCCTCAATAGGTGACCAAGGATGTTGGGACTTAATGGGCTAATAATCATCCATACATAATCCTGTGGGTCATCGCATCGCCGGCCCACTATACCCTCACCCTCACCCTCGCCAGGTGACATAGGCTCTTGGGACTGACTAGGCTGTTGGTCACCCTTGGTCCACCGATAGTCTCTCCTCACTCCGTAGGTCGTTTGGCCACTCCCATGTTCAGCACAGTCCTTCACAAAAATAGGAGGCGCCTACTAATGGGAGCCCCTGCACGGGACAACCTGTCTAACGCTGAGGTAGTCTCTACACGGATCCAACGAAGGGAACAGAACAGCCTATCCATCGCATATGATCCACTCGGATCCGCTGACAGCACATCTCTACAACTCTAATGTCTTGAATTCCTCAGAATTCCACCAGCGCGCATAACCAGGATGCGGGGAAATAAGTAAGACCAATATGGGGAAAAGAGACCTTGGGAGGGTAACCTGAGGTCCCGATGTAGGACATCCGACAACCAAACGAGGAACACGGAGTACCCTAACCCGGGTCTCAATGTTAACCTCGCAAGGCCCCCTTATATTCCCTAAGCATGCTATCAATAATAAAGCTTGCATTTAATTAAATAAATCAAACTAATAGGACGCATGCACAGGTCAGGGCTTTCCTAGCATGATAACGGGGTGACATGATACACGGCTCATGCACAAAACCTAAGGGTGCAAGTCCCTAACATACAAGTCTAGGGTGGCATGCATTCTACACACACACATCATGCTTACATGGATTCAAAATAACAGTTAATATTAACTATAAGCCCCAGGGGAGGGCGGTACACGCTCCAAGGCATGTAGCGCCTCCCAAACTGGGTTGGGTTGTCCCACTCACCGGAAATCGGGTCGACGCGCGACCGTCCGTCGAGATCTGCAAGACAGGATATTAACTGGGTGAGTATAAATACACAACATACACAAATAAACACCCAAAATCCCAAATCAAACACCCAACACCCCCGGAAACCACCCGCACGGCCGGCAACCACCCGCACGGCCACCCGACCGCCCGGGTGCACCACCGCGCCTCAGCCCACGCACCCCGCACGCCTTGCGCCGGCCCACGAGCACCCCGCACGCCCCCGCGCGCAGCGCCTCGCCCCGCACGCACCCCGCACGCACCTCCGCCACCTCGCCGCGCCTCGCGCGCACCTCTGCCGCCTCGCCGCGCCTCGCGCGCACCACGGCCGCCTCACCGCGCCCCGCGCGCACCACACTGCCTCGCCGCGCCATCCCGCGCACCCTGCGCGCCCTCTCGCGCGCACTGCCCTCGGCCACCACCTCGCGCACGCACCACCCCTGCCTCGGCCAGCACTTCGTGCACGCACCACCCCTGCCTCGGCCAGCACTTCGCGCACGCACCACCCCTGCCCGCACGCCTAGCACCCGCGCGACCAGCTCCTTGCGCACAGACCCGCGCGACCAGCCCCTCGCGCACAGACCCGTGTGACCAGCCCCTCGCGCACAGGCCCGCGCGACCAGCACTTCGCGCGCAGCTCGCCACCAGACCCGCTCGACCAGACCCGCGCACAGCTGCCCGACCAGCTACCCGCACCAGACCCGCGCACACCCGCGCGCGCGCCGCGCGTACGCACGCCCGCGCACGCACGCGCGCATGCCCGCGCGCGCCCAGCCTGCGCGCTGCCTGGGCCGCTGCCGCTGCTGCCTGCTGCCCGGAACAGGTCCCTCCACTGCCCGAGCACCCCCACCACCACCCAATAGCCTCCGACGGCCTCCGACCGCCCCCAACCACCTCCGACCACCCCCCCCACAGCCGCCGACCACCTCCCAAACACAAAACCCCCTCCTATCAAGCATCTAAGCATGAAAAAGAGGGAAAAAGAGCTTACCAAGGGGGAGGAAGAGGTGACCGGGTGCTCTCCGTGCACCGAAACCCTTCTCAACGGCCCTCTCACGCCCCGATCTATCTCGGCCTTCGAAACGGCCCGAATCAGAGGACAAAGAGGGGAGGTCGGGGAGGCTAGGATCGCCGGAATCGGGATTTGAAAGCACCGGAGTGTAGATCGGGACCCGATCTACACTTCTCGTGCTTTAGGTTTTTAGGTTTGAGGGGTCTAGGGGGCTCAAAATGGAGAAAAAGAGAGAGGGGAGAGAGAAAAACTCTTTGGTAGGGATGATGAATAGTAACTCGAAATTTTAGATCCCACCCTTATATAGTGTGCGACTTAAAAACCCAGATACGCCCCGGAACTGCGAAATTTCGGAAACGTTGCCGGAATTCAATGAAATTTTCATGAGTGGCTTAAAATGGCACCAGGACACATAATATGCAGTTAGATTTTCAATCGAAGTCCTCTAACTCGAACGATAGCTAACAGTCCAAAATTATGCGGTTCCGATCCGAAAATGCAAAAATTTTAAAAACTGCTAAAATGCTCCAATGGTTACCAACAGGCCAAAAAGTGACACATATATAACAGTGTGGGCTTTGGAAGTGGAAGCTTGATTGTGATCTGGCATTGGGTTAAAGAATATGCCAAGTGGCTTGGTGGCTTGGCGAGGAGGATTACCTTGGCTTAGATGGCTTTTGGTCATGGCCCAATCAAGGCGCCTGTCATCATTCAGATCATAGATAAAATCTCGTAAAACTATGCACTGTTCTATAGTGTGACCATGCTGCTGATGGTATTGGCAATAACGTGTAGTGTTAACGCCTGGGAGCAAAGGTTTAGCTGCAAAGAGAGAGATGCTATTGGTGTCTACCATTAACCTAAAAATATTTGTCAAGGTTTTTGAGAGAGGTGGATAAGAGTCTCTCTTTCCTACATGTCTCGGGCCATAAAATGTCGGAGGGGAGACCTCATTGTAGGGGCCCTGTGTAGGCTGCCTAGGAGCTATGTTTTGTGCTCTTGGGGGAGCAGAGTAGGCAAGGGGAGTTCTGGATTGACCGTGATTTTGAAATATGGGGTTATGGACTGAAGGGCTTTGAATTACTGGGTTTTGTTGTGTCGGCACCGAGGCGGGTATGATCGAGGAGTAAAGTTTTGATTGGCTTGCCAAGGCGGCATATATCCGGATGAACCGGGTGTATACTATCTCAGAACTGGTCCTTGATCAAGGACTCACGCTCCGTTTGGGTAGAGTGCCGAGACTTGTGTGATCCCCTCTACCGTGGGGGTTTGCGCCTTTCTTGGTGATTGTCCAACCCTATGGCTGATAGGTGAGGACTTGGTTTGGACTACCATGGCTGCACAACGGGAAATCCTGTTGTGGTGGTCAATTAGAAGCTTGCACATGGTGTAGTCTCCGTACAAAAGACTCGTACGAAACTCTGGACTCAAGCTCTATAACATCATGTCAATTTCTTGACATTCCGTTAGTTGTAGGCCAGTTCTGTGGACTAGGGTGCGCCACCTAGACACGTACTGTTCAAATTCCTCCCTAGGCCTCATCCTTTCTACGGTTAGGTCTGAGATAGAGGGTGTTCTAATCATGTGGTAACCGTAAGGGCCTAAGAATTTCTCGGTTACAACTAAAAAATTTGACAAATGGTCTATAGGGAGTGTGGAGAACCATTGTAATGCTTCTCATTCCAATGATTTCTGGAAGAGGAATATTAACAAGGGTTGATTATCTAGAAAAGGTCTGGCATCTAGATAAAAAGAGACATGTGTTTGGGGGTAGAATGACCAGTCTCAGAGAGGATTCTTCGGATAGTTTCATCCAGTGTTTCTGCCCTTGGTGGGTAATTTAGTGGTCCTGGGTTGGACATGACCTGGTGAGGGCCGAGAGTAGAAGCTACTAGAAATATTGGATTCGCAGGGAAGGTGGGGCGAATGAAAAGGGACTCGGATTAACCGAGAAGCTGGGTATTGGTAGGGTATTGGGAATGGGGCAAGCCTTGGGGGTCTTGACAGGGGTTTCCTGCTTCAAGGTCTTCATCTGGTTGTAGTCAGCGAGGTCATTGAACATGTACTCTACTGATTGGTATCCTAAGGTGGCCATCTTTCCCTCTAGGTGGCTATGGAATTGGGTGGTTTTGTCTCCTTGGTCAGCTTTCTCCTCTAATGTTCCCTCATGGAGGTGGGTGTCCATAGTGTGGATGAATGCAAGTGTAAAGCAGTAAATAAAAGCGGTAAAGGGGTGCGCAACTGTGTGCGGCTTAAAGCGGCAAAGGGTGCGCAGCTGTGTGCGGCTTAAAACAGTAAAAGGATGTGATTAAAGCAGTAAAGGGTGCGCAGCTGTGTGCGGCTTAAAGCAGTAAAGGATGTTGTAATGCAAAGTAGAGGAGGGTCAGACTTGAGGTGTGGGAAATTTTAGCTTTCCTAAAGGGGTGATAGCATTCTAGTCAAGTTATGGAAGGAAGCAGAAGAGGATTACCTTTCGTTGTCTTTCATGAGGGATGTCCCACCATGATCGCCAGGCTTTTCGGTATGGGATTTCGGAAGGAGGTTGGGTGGGTGCTCCAGAAAGCCTTCCTCCTTCTTCCGGTCTTTGGGGTCTGCGTATGTGGGGGTTCTTCGGGGATTAGGATCCTGTCACGTGCTTTGGTAGGCTTGGTTGGATCGCCTCTCGGAAGGGTGGTGGGGTTTTTGGTTCATTGCTGAGGCGCGCGACAGCTCCTCAAGAGGATTCAGGGGTGGTTGTGATCACCACCTGCTTTCTCAAAAAGTAGGAAAAGTTGGGGTGGATTTGATCGCCTTTGTGGGGGTGTTTGTGGGGTCTCCGCTCTTAGACACTGGCATGCCGTACACAGAGGTGAAAGACAGGAATCCTCGTCTGCTTCGGGAACTTGACTAAAAGAGTTTTGGAAATCAGGGTATAGGTGAGGGCCGGCTAGTTGTTTTTGGCCGCCTTGTAGGGGGTGGCTAGTTAGGAGTAGCTGCCTGGTGTGTGGCTCTATTCGGACAGAGCTTGGGTAGGAAATGGGTTAGGTTTTGGCAGGGGCTAAACTAGGTTTAACCTGGGTTTTTGGAGAGTGGATTTGGAAAGTATTTTGGTGTAGGAATTGAGCTTCCCTCTCTCTTTCTAGGGTTTTAAGTGGGGGAGGGTTTGTGAGTGTGAGTATGGCTTAGGGAGGAATGGTTGATTTGATGAGTGATTGGTGATATATGGATATCAATTGGGAATGTTTGGATTGGTCATGGATCCCCTCTATTTATAGTAAAAAAGAGGCAGAGGAGTGTCCACTGGACAATAAATCAAAATGGGTAATAAGGTGTTTTATTTGAGCTTCCATTAGATCTTTGTTATCTGACAATGTCCATGTGAGGGGTGGCTAGTTGAAACTAGCCACCTAGTGAGGGGCGGCTACTCTCAAGTAGTCGCCCCCATCATGACCTGTCAAACTTCCCATCTCTGACAAGCGAAGGCTTAGGTCGGTTACTGAAATTGAACCGGCTGAGATGGGGTGGCTAAAAAGAACAATCCACCGCAATCATGTTGCTTTATGTCCCATCCCAAGGAGGCGGTTTAAGGGGTCGGTTAGGGGGCGGCTAGCCCCTGTCTAGGTCCTAAATTTTTCTAAGTGTTGGACAAGGGTTTCCGGTTTTGGGTTTCTAAGGAAGCTTTCTTTATGGTTTTCAAATGTGGTCATTTCTAAATGTCACTTGAAGTATTTTCATCTCTTTGGACGGTCAAAATTGGGGTATCTATAAATGGATTCATTTTTTTTATTTTAATAGAGTCTAATGCATTATAAATAATTCTTCACTATTTTGATTTTTAAATGTTTTATGAGAGAACATTTGGAATACGGTTTGGATTATTATGCTTTTACGTGAAGTCAAAAGGTTGTAAAAATATTTCAAATATTTAAAATTTTAAATGATTATTTAATATTTAGTTATAAATGTTTGGTTGAATTATGAGTGTTAGGTTGGATCATAAATAAAAAAAATTACATAATCTTTGGGTTGAGTCAATCGGGTCCAAATATTTAAAATTTTAAATGATTATTCAATATTTAGTTATAAATGTTTGGTTGAATTATGAGTGTTAGGTTGGATCATAAATAAAAAAAATTACATAATCTTTGGGTTGAATCAATCGGGTCCAACAGGTCCATAGGATCCGGTCAGGGTGGACCAAGACCTGACCCGTTTTGATTGTCGGGTCCTTCGGTTCGGGTATTTACGCCTTTTATCGGGTCGGGTCCAGGTCGACCCGTGACCCGTTGACAGGCCTACTTCCCGAGCCATCTGTTGTGCTTGAGCCCGCTCCTATTCTTCCTCTCACCGAGTCTCCTCTTGGCACTCTTGCAGCCAACTCCCCTGGTCCTCCATCTCATCTTGGCACTCCTGCAGCCAACTCCCCTGGTCCTCCTAGTTCTACTCCCATCATGTCTCAACTTGCTCCTCCTGTAGATGACTATACTGGTACTCTGTCTTCCACGCCTGACGCTCCTCCCCTTGATGTGGATTTTTTTTCCCTCGACTCGCTATCCTTAGAGTGAGCGTCATCCCCCTGCCCGCTACAACTTTGACACTTGACCACCTGACCGATTTGGTTTTGCATCCATTAGTACCTATTCTCCACAGTTCCAGGCCTATCTCACAACTATACATGCCACCGTGAGCTCTGATCCTACCTTTTAGTAGTGGTTTTCGGCATCTCTGGGCCTCTAGGTTTGGCGTGTGTGGGGGTATTCTGAGAACTCGGGTTCAAATGCGCCTTGCGGGCTTGATCAGATTGTCTCTCGGAAGGGGGAGGGAGCGTGGTTGGTTTGGTCACTTGCTGATGTGCCCGACTGCTCCTAAGGAGGATTCAGGGGTGGTTGTGATCGCCACCTTCTTTCTCAAAAAAGCAGAAAAATTTGGTGTTGCTGTTGATCACCTTCGCAAGGGTAGATTGTGGATTCTCCTCTCTGAGATACGACTAGCCGTACACAAAGGTGAAAATTTGATCATTTTCTGCTTCGGGGACTTGACAAAGGGAGGTTTAAAAAAAGACAGGGTGAAAGTGGGAGGGCCAGCTAGTACAAATTAGCCGCCTGAAGGGTGATGGCTAGTTGGGGTTAGCCGCCTGGGACCTAGCTCTATTTGGACAGAGCCTGGGTATGGTTTGGATTGGGTTTTGGCTGAAGTTAAACTAGGTTTACCTAGGGTTTTGGAGATGGCTTTTGGAGAGTAGAACTTGGTGGGAAATAGGTTTCTTCTTCTCAAAATAGGACTCTCTCTCTCTCTCTCAAGGGTTTTCAAGTAGTGGTGTAGGTGATCAAGTGAGTATTGTAGTGGATTTGAATGATGCTTGATGAATGGAAGAAGTGTTTGGACCCCCTATTTATAGTAAAAATGGGGCAGGGGAGTGTTCACTGAACAATAGATCAAATTGGATATAAGGGTGTTTGATTTGACCCTCATTAGATCTTTGTGTTTCTGACAATTGTCCAAGTGATACTTTCAAGATGCCGCCCCTATGAGGACCTGCCAAACGTCCAATCTCTTACAAGCGGTGGCTTGAGGCGGTTACTAGGAGTAAGTCGTCAGAGAAGGGGTGGCCAAATGAAAGAAACCGCCGCAATCATCAGCATTTTATGCTAACTTTATGTCCCATATTTGGGAAGCGGTTAGGGGGCGGCCAGTCCAAACTAGCCGCCCAAGGAGAGGCGGCTACTTTCAAATAGCCGCTGTTCCTGCCCCTTGAATTTTTCTAAGTGTTGGGGGCCAGGGTTTCTCTTTCCTGTTTCTTTTCTAGATGTATTTTCTCTTAGGTTCCAAATGTGGTCATTTCTAAATATTACTTGAGGTATTTTCATTTCTTTGAACGGTCAAAATTGGGATATCTATTCTACCGAGTGGTAGTCGAGTACCTTGAGTGGCAGCAGGCCATGGCTGATGAGTTTCAAGGGTTTGAGCAGACAGACCTGGGATGTTATTCCCCTTCTGGATGGTGTTACACCTATCAACCGCAAATGGATTTTCAAGATCAAGCACTACCCTAATGAATCCATTGAGCGACATAAGGTGGCTCGTCTTGTTGCCCGAGGTTTCACATAGGAGTATGGTATTGACTATGAGGAGACCTTCACTCCTCTTGCTTAGCTGACTACTGTCCACACCCTCCTTACTGTTGCTGATGTTCATCGCTGGCCTCTCTTTCAAATGGATGTGAAGAATGCTTTTCTTTATGGTGACTTATCTGAGGTTGTCTATATGCAACCACCCGAAGGTCTCTACACTCCTGTTCATCATGTTTGTTATCTTCGACAAGCTATATATGGTCTCAAACATGCTCCTTCTGCCTAGTTTGAGCATTTTTGCATTTATTTTGGCAGCTGACTTTGTTGAGAGCCTTCAGGACCACTCTATGTTTGTGCGATCCTCATCGCAAGGCCGGGTTATCCTTCTTCTATATGTTGACGACATGATTCTCACTTGGGATAACTCCGCCGCTATTACTCTGGTTAGGAATCACCTCAGTTGATAGTTTTAGATGAAGATCTCAGTACTCTTTGCTACTTCCTTGGTCTCGAGATTGCACATAGTGATTGTGGGATTCTGCTCTCTGAACAGAAGTATACAGCTGACAATCTAGAGCGTGCTGCCCTCTCAGATACATGTGTAGATACCCCTCTTGAGTTTCATGTGAAGCTCCATCCTACGGATGGTGAGCTCCTCCCAGACCCTACTTGATACAGACAGATCGTGGGTCAGCTTGTGTATCTCTATATCATCAGACCTGACATTGCTCATGCCGTCAGTATCGTTAGTCAGTTTGTCTCGGCTTCTCGATCAGTGCATTATGGTGCTCTAATGCACATTCTCATATATTTGCATGGTACTATCACCAGATCGATCAATTTGTCATCCTCTTCGACTCTTGTTCTCAAGGCCAACACTGATAGTGATTGGACTAGAGATTTGACCACAAGATGCTCCACCACTAGCTAGGTTCTGCATATTTCTGGGAGATTCCATCATTTTTTAGCGCAAAAAGAAACAAGAGGTTGTTTTCCTATCCAACATCGAGGTTGAGTATCGAGCCATGACCATCACCACCTAGGAGATTGTTCATCTTAGACGTCTCTTGGTGGATTTAAGAGTTGCTATCACTGATCCTACTCAGGGGCGGATCCAGGATTTTACTTTGGGGTGGGCTGAATTAAATTTTTATAGTAAATTTTTTACTTTACATTTTATAAAAATATTAATTTTTTAATATCTATACTTAAAATAATCAAAACTAATAAATAGATTTGTCTGAAAAATTAATTTTTTTAAGGTGATGTTACATTCAATTGATTTTTTTTATAGTCACAAATACAACTCCATACATATCGTTAGAAATCCAGTGAAGCATATGCATCGTTCAACGAAATATATATATATATATATATATATATATATATATATCATTAACTTTTTTTTACATTTACTATGTTTATTATTGGTTAAAAAAATAAAATCATTTGTAGTCTGCGTTTTAAATTATAAAAATGACTTTGTCTAACATTTTTCATTTTTTATATATCTACTTAAATTACATCAATCAATCAATTATTATAATAAAAATCAAAACTAACAAACCAAACAATGAAACAAAAACAATAAAAAAACATTCACGTAAATTCAAAATTTTTAGTTTTAAGTCTTCACAAACCATCATATTTAGTGATCGATCCTTCCCTTCTTCGTATTTAGGTTTTAGTCCACAGATTTAAATGATAGTTCCTTTTTAGTCCCTGAAAGAGACCTATCCATAAATTATTTAATTTACTTTTTAGTCCCTGTGAGGGACCTATCCATGAATTATCCTTTAAATCGGGGGACTAAAACCTAAATACGAAGAAGGGAGGGATCGATCACTAAATATGATGGTTTGTGGGGACTTAAAACTAAAAATCCCTAAAAATATATATATATACTCCATTGTGGACGATCAAAATTGAAGGTTCTACAATTGAAAATAAGTGCAAAAAATGAAAACATTTTATTTTATTAAAGAGATCAAAATTTTTGAAATAAAAAACACTGCAACAATTATGGAGATGAAAAACATAGTAATGACACGTGAAGGGGAGAGGATTTGGGGATTTCTAAAATTATGGATGCTAATTGGGGGGAGAGATTCAAGGGATATGGTACTATGGTAGTTATTTGAGACTATATATGGGGAGAGAGATATGGGGGATATTGTGTAGTGATATATATACAGGCGAGTTGTGCAATTTGGGTCGGGCTATAGCCCGGCTCAGCGAACACATGGCTCCGCCCTTGGTCATACTCCTCTTCATTGTGATAATTTGTCTGCTATTCAGATTGTTAGCAATCCGATTTTTTACGAGAGTACTAAACACATTGAGATCGATTATCACTTCATTCATCATCACTTTCTTGTAGAGACACTATCGCTTCCGCGTATTTTCTCTACCGAGCAGCATCCTAATTTCTTTACGAAGTCACATCCAGTTCCTCAATTTCAGTTTCTCATTCACAAACTCACTTTGTATAATCCACCGTGAGTTTGAGGGGGGTTGTTAGATTATATGCGTTATGTCATTATATGTGTAGTGTATTACACGTATAACTCCTATGTATTTGTATATAAAGAGATTAATTCATAAGTGGAATGTCACGCCCCAGGGCCGGCCGACCCCGGGACGCGGCAAGTGTATATATGATATCAGTAACAGGAGTTCGATAATATACTCACACAACAGCTAAACTGACAACAAAGACAACAAAAGCAGGGCTGACATGACATATACACCAATAGCGGAAGCTAAAAGACTGAATCTGTAATCCAAAAACATATTACAGACTCGATACATAATCAACTGTCCTGTGAGAGCCAATATATACAAAGACATCCAATAAATGCAAAGACGCGTGCCCAAGCACGGAATAAATACATACAATCACAAGGGATGCTGATAGCCTCTAAAACTCGCGGGACGTGGCGCTGCTCCGCTACTGATGAAGTCCCTCGGGGAGCTCCTCCTTTAGTTCCAACTCTGATAGCACTGGAGAAATAATTTTATGCGAGGGGTGAGCCACACGCTCAGTGAACAGCACAACCCATGCATCACAATATATATTAACCACCAGATCTTATTAATCCACAATCTCATTATTAAAAGCCACAAAATGGCAACAGCTATACAGGCCAGGGGGTCGCTATCGCCAACCCACTACATCCTCACCCTCACCCCTCAATATGGTGACATAGGATATTGGGACTTACTAGCCTGATAACATCCATACACAATCATACACCCTCACCCTCACCCCTCAATAGGTGACATATGATATTGGGACTGATAATCATCCATACACATCCATACACCCTCACCCTCACCCCTCAATAGGTGACATAGGATATTGGACTAACAATCCAGTGGGTCGCTACATCGCCAACCCACCACACCCTCACCCTCACCCCTCAATGGGTGACATAGGATATTGGGACTGACTAGGCTGATGGTCGCCCTTGGTCCACCGATAGTCTCTCCCCCACTCTGTAGGCTGTTTGGCCACTCCCACATTCAGCACAGTCCGAGTCCAAGATCAGGAGGTGCCTACTGATGGGCTACTGATGGGAGCCCCTGCACGGGACAGTCTCTCTACGCCGGGGCAGTCTCTAAAGGATCCAACGAAGGGAACAGATCAGCCTATCCATCGCATATGATCCACTCGGATCCGCTGACAAACACATCTCAACAACTCTAATGTCATGAATTCCTCAGAATTCCTCTAGGGCGCATAACCAAGATGCGGGGAACATGAATAATAATAATAACAGGGGTATAATATTATTGGGAAAGAAACCATGGGAGGGCAGTGTGAGGTCCCGATATAGGACATCCCGACAACCAAACAAGGAACACGGAGTACCCTAGCAAGGGTCTCAATGTTGACCTCGCAAGGCCCCTCCCTATAATATTATCTAAGGCATGCAATTAAACATATACTAGCATTTAATTTAATAAAATAAACTAGTAGGACGCATGCATAGGCCGAGGCTTCCTAGCATGAGAACAGGGTGACAGGATGCATGGCTCTTACACATATCCTAAGGGTGCAAGTCCCTAACATACAAAGTCTAGGGTAGCATGCATACTACATTTTTATCATGCTTGCATGGATTACACATTACAACAGGTTAATATAAATCCATGGTGCCCCAGGGGAGGGAAATACACTCCCAAGTAGTACGCCTCCCTACTGGGTTGGATTGTCCCACTCACCGATAGTCGGGTCGTCGCGCGACCGTCCGTCAAGATCTGCAAGATAGGGTAATCAAATCGGTGAGTAAAATACACAAATAAACCCAAAAATACTCTAAAAATACACAACACTCGGGCAAACGTACATACGGCCTGTACGCACGCGAGCCCGAGTACCCCAACTCATTCCCGAACCCCCGGGCAGCCATACGCACGGCCACCCGCACGCGCACGCACGAATGCGCACGCACGCACGCACCCCGGCACCATCGGCGCACTGCCGTGCACGCACTGGTCCCCAGCTCCGCGCCCAGGCGCCCTGCCCCGCACCCAGGCGCAGTGCCCAGGTGCCCTAACCCGCGCGCGCGCCCGCGCGCACTCCCGCGCACACCCCTGCTCGCGCCAGCACCCGCGCGCACCTACGCGACCACTCCGCGCGCACCCGCGCGCACGCACCCGCGCACGACTGCGCGCCCGACTGCGCCCGCCAGCGCCCAGCGCCCACTCCTGCTCCACCCGCGCGCACGCGCGCGCGCGCCCTGCCATCTGCTCCGCCTGCTGCACTGCCTGCCTACCCGGGACAGCCTGCCTGCCCTGCCTGAGCCACCCAACCAGCACCCACCGGCCACCAATGGCCTCTAACCGCCTCCGACCGCCACCAACGGCCACCCACAGCCACCCACAGCCACCCCAACTCAAAAACATCCTCCTAACAAGCATCTAAACAAGAAAGGAAGGAAAGAAAGCCTTACCCAAGGAAAGAAAGGAAGGGAAGGGGAGTTCGGTTGCTCTCCGCGCACCGAAACACCTCTCCGAGGACCACCACCACCACGATCTCCTTCAGCCCCAAAACCAGCTGAAATCAGAGGAGAAAAGAGGGTGTTAGAGGGGGTCAAACTCGTGGGAACTCGAATCCGAGACCACCATTGGATAGATCGGGATGAGATCTAACCTTTCTCTTCTTTGGGTTTTTTATTCTAACCTCTCTAGCTAGGTCAAAATCAAGAAAAAGAGAGAGGGGGAGAGAGAAATCAAGTGGAGAAGAAGATGAATAGTGGGGGGAGAAGATATTTAGCTCACTTAAATATAACCTCTCACTTAGATTAGCCTAACCTAGGTTAATTAGGGCTAAGAAAGGATTAGTGAGGGTTTAAGTGAGTTTTGACTTGGGTCAACTCAACCACAAATAAAAACAAAAGGGGTTGACCAAGTCATGGGCCCACTTTGACCAAGTCAACTCTCCCAATGACTTCTCGCTCGGTCAAAACCCGGATACGCCCCGGAACTGTGAAATTCTGAAACGTTACCGGAATTCGACAAAATTTTTGTGAGCGGCTTGGAATGGCACCAGGGCACATAATATGCAGTTACATTTTCAATCGGAGCCCTCAATCTCAGGGCGATAGCTAACAGCCTGAAATTTTAGCGGTTCCGATCGAAAAACGAAAAAAACTGAAAAACTGCCAGAATGTCCCAACGGTTACCAGAAGGTTAAAAGTGACACATATATAACATTCTTCCCCCCTTAGGAAATTTTGTCCTCAAAATAATACAAAAACATCTAGGAAGGGAAGAGATGCGGATACGCGTCACGCAAGGCATCCTCGAGCTCTCAAGGGGCCTCGGCACCGGAACGGTGCTGCCATCGCACCTTGACCAATTGGACGGTCTTGGTGCAGAGCCCTTTCTCGCGGCGGTCCATGATCTCAATTGGCTGCTCCCCGAATGACAAGCCCGGCTCAAAGACGAGCGGCTCGAACCGAATGACGGGAGCAGGATCGTGGACGCAACACACACCCAACCGCGATGCCTCAGAGCAACCTGCGAACCCACCCCTCCCAGACGGAAGGGTAAGAACTGGCGCTGAGGTGAGCCTTCGCTTAAACTCCAGGAAGCTCTCCTCGCAAGACGGGGACCGTTCGAACCGGACATCCTTCCAAGCGAGGCGGTTAGGGGGCACAGCTGTCTTCGAGAAACCCTCGACAACCCTCCCGCAAAAACCCGCCAAGCCCAGGAAGCTCCGAATCCCAGCAGGGTTCGACGGTCAACGCCAAATTGACACAGCGAGCAACTTGACCGGGTCCACAGATATGCCCTTGCCAGAAAATCTCGTGGCCCAGAAAAACCATACGCTCCAACCAAACTCGCACTTAATCCACCATCAGCTGATGCTTCCAGGGTATTCCTTGACTGGGAAAAGAAACCTCGGGAGGGCACCTTGAGGTCCCGATATAGGATACCCCGACAACCAAACAAGGAACACGAAGTACCCTAGCCCGGGTCTCAACGCTGACCTCACGCGGCCCCTTAAACCAGAAAAGGAACATTAGAAGAAGACATCACTCTTAAAGAACATTACCAACCTCACTGGATCATCTACATCTAGATAATCACCCACCGATATCCTTCAACCTCCATCTCAAGACCGGACCCAACCTCCTTGGGAACGGTCGAACAACAATTGGGTCACGAGACGACGCGTCTTCGCCTCATCCACACCCTCACTCCCAAAAGGAGACATATTGGGACTTTGGGAGAGACTTAGACTGCTCTACACCCCTGGTCCACCGGTAGCCTCTCCTCCACACCGTAGGCCGCCTGGTCCGCTCCCACAATTCAGCACAGTCCGAACCCAAATCAGGAGGTGCCTACTGATGGGAGCCCTCTGTCAGGAAGGCCTCTCTAACGCTGAGGAGTCCCTACACGGATCCGACGAAAGGGAGAACGATTCCACGCTCGCGACATCATTCAATAACCCTCTTCCGGGTAGCCCCTACCTGGCATACTCCCACGATCAGTACCCCTCCGACTGCATCGGTGGTACCTACGGATGGGAGCCTTCTGCCAGGATGGCTACAACCCGGCCTCCTTAACTCGAACAACCACTCTCGGTACTTGCGCTGCAGCCTCTAGCTCCACCTCCCACACCAGGGGATCCTGAGCTCTCTCCGCTGGAATCATCACGCGAATTGGAGGTACTTCGGGTACCACAGGCGGATCCGCCACCAAGGGGACCTGTGGAATTGCATCACGGGCCGCCCTCAGCTCCTGGATCTCCCGCGCCTGCTCTGCCAATAATCTGGTTTGGGCCTCCAGTGCCTTGGTCTGAGTCTCCACCAAATCCGCTATCGAGCGAACGCACGTTTCCATGCGGGAGGCTCCTGCGCCGATCCTGGCCTCACAGCCGTGGACTCTCCAGTAGCATCCTCGCCTCTAGTAGGTCCGAAAACCTCCAAAGGTCGAGAGGGACCTAGTCCGCGCCGTCCTCCACGAGGAGGCATATCAGCAATCCTAAGAAAACCAGACACTAGGATCACAATACTCATATAGAAATCCTAGGACTCATCTCTACGAAAAGAAGACCATTGGCTCTGACAGGACCAGGCTCTGATACCACCTTTTGTCATGCCCCAGGGCCGGCCGACCCCGGGACGCGGCAAGTGTATATATGATATCAGTAACAAGAGTTCAATAACATACTCACACAACAGCTAAAATGACAACACAAACAACAAAAGCAAGGCTGACATGATATATACACCAATAGCGGAAGCTAAAAGACTGAATCTGTAATCCAAAAACATATTACAGACTCGATACATAATCAACTGTCCTGTGAGAGCCAATATATACAAAGACATCCAATAATACACAGACGCGTGCCCAAGCACGGAATAAATACATACAATCACAAGGGATGCTGATAGCCTCTAAAACTCGCAGGACGTGGCGCTGCTCCGCTACTGATGAAGTCCCTCGGGGAGCTCCTCCATTAGTTCCAACTCTGATAGCACTGGAGAAATAATTTTATGCGAGGGGTGAGCCACACGCTCAGTGAACAGCACAACCCATGCATCACAATATATATTAACCACCAGATCTTATTAATCCACAATCTCATTATTAAAAGCCACAAAATGGCAACAGCTATACAGGCCAGGGGTCGCTATCGCCAACCCACTACACCCTCACCCTCACCCCTCAATATGGTGACATAGGATATTGGGACTGACTAGCCTGATAACATCCATACACAATCATACACCCTCACCCTCACCCTCACCCCTCAATAGGTGACATAGGATATTGGGACTGATAATCATCCATACACATCCATACACCCTCACCCTCACCCCTCAATAGGTGACATAGGATATTGGGACTAACAATCCAGTGGGTCGCTACATCGCCAACCCACCACACCCTCACCCTCACCCCTCAATGGGTGACATAGGATATTGGGACTGACTAGGCTGATGGTCGCCCTTGGTCCACCGATAGTCTCTCCCCCACTCCGTAGGCTGTTTGGCCACTCCCACATTCAGCACAGTCCGAGTCCAAGATCAGGAGGTGCCTACTGATGGGAGCCCCTGCACGGGACAGTCTCTCTACGCTGGGCCAGTCTCTAAAGGATCCAACGAAGGGAACAGATCAGCCTATCCATCGCATATGATCCACTCGGATCCGCTGACATACACATCTCAACAACTCTAATGTCATGAATTCCTCAGAATTCATCCAAGGCGCATAACCAAGATGCGGGGAACATGTATAATAATAATAATAACAAGGGTATAATATTATTGGGGAAGAAACCTTGGAAGGGCAGCGTGAGGTCCCGATATAGGACATCCCGACAACCAAACAAGGAACACGGAGTACCCTAGCACGGGTCTCAATGTTGACCTCGCAAGGCCCCTCCCTATAATATTATCTAAGGCATGCAATTAAACATATGCTAGCATTTAATTTAACAAATTAAACTAGTAGGACGCATGCATAGGCCGAGGCTTCCTAGCATGAGAACAGGGTGACAGGATGCATGGCTCTTACACATATCCTAAGGGTGCAAGTCCCTAACATACTCAGTCTAGGGTAACATGCATACTACATTTTTATCATGCTTGCATGGATTACACATTACAACAGGTTAATATAAATCCATGGTGCCCCAGGGGAGGGCAATACACTCCCAAGTGAGTAGTACGCCTCCCAACTGGGTTGGATTGTCCCACTCACCGATAGTCGGGTCGTCGCGCGACCGTCCGTCAAGATCTGCAAGATAGGGTAATCAAATCGGTGAGTAAAATACACAAATAAATCCAAAAATACTCTAAAAATACACAACACTCGGACAAGCGTACATATGGCCTGTACGCACGCGAGCCCGAGTACCCCAACCCACTCCCGAACCCCCAGGCATCCACACGCACGGCCACCAGCACGCGCATGCACGAATGCGCATGCACGCACGAACCCCGGCACCATCGAGGCACTGCCGTGCGCCTGCCCGCGCGCCCCGATGCACTGCCACACGCACGCGCACTCTCACGCGCGCCCGTGAGCACCGCGCGTCCAGCCCAGCGCGCCCCCGCGCGCACTGCGCGCACGCCCCAGCACGCGCACGCACTGGTCCCCGGCTCCGCGCCCAGGCGCATGCCCAGGCGCCCTGCCCTGCACCCAGGCGCAGTGCCCAGGTGCCCGCCACGCCCGCGCGCACCCGCGCGCACTCCCGCGCGCACCCCCGTTTGCGCCAGCACCCGCGCGCACCTGCGCAACCACTCCGCGCGCACCCGCGCGCACGCACCCGCGCGCGACTGCGTGCCCGACTGTGCCCGCCAGGCCCAGCGCCCGCGCCCAGCGCCCACTCCTGCTCCACCCGAGCGCACGCCCGCGCGCACGCGCGCGCGCGCCCTGCCATCTGCTCCGCCTGCTGCACTGCCTGCCTGCCAGCCTACCCGGGACAGCCTGCCTGCCCTGCCTGAGCCACCCAACCAGCACCCACCGGCCACCAATGGCCTCTAACCGCCTCCGACCGCCACCAACGGCCACCCACAGCCACCCCCACTCAAAAACATCCTCCTAACAAGCATCTAAACAAGAAAGGAAGGAAAGAAAGCCTTACCCAAGGAAAGAAAGGAAGGGAAGGGGAGTTCGGTTGCTCTCCGCGCACCGAAACACCTCTCCGAGGACCACCACCACCACGATCTCCTTCAGCCCCAAAACCAGCTGAAATCAGAGGAGAAAAGAGGGTGTTAGAGGGGGTCAAACTCGTGGGAACTCGAATCCGAGACCACCATTGGATAGATCGGGATGAGATCTAACCTTTCTCTTCTTTGGGTTTTTGATTCTAACCTCTCTAGCTAGGTCAAAATCAAGAAAAAGAGAGAGGGGGAGAGAGAAATCAAGTGGAGAAGAAGATGAATAGTGGGGGGAGAAGATATTTAGCTCACTTAAATATAACCTCTCACTTAGATTAGCCTAACCTAGGTTAATTAGGGCTAAGAAAGGATTAGTGAGGGTTTAAGTGAGTTTTGACTTGGGTCAACTCAACCACAAATAAAAACAAAAGGGGTTGACCAAGTCATGGGCCCACTTTGACCAAGTCAACTCTCCCAATGACTTCTCGCTCGGTCAAAACCCGGATACGCCCCGGAACTGTGAAATTCTGAAACGTCACCGGAATTCGACGAAATTTTCGTGAGCGGCTTGGAATGGCACCAGGGCACATAATATGCAGTTAGATTTTCAATCGGAGCCCTCAATCTCAAGGCGATAGCTAACAGCCCGAAATTTTAGCGGTTCCGATCGAAAAACGAAAAAATAAAAAAACTGTCAGAATGGTCCAACGGTTAGCAGGAGGTTAAAAGTGACACATATATAACATGGAATATAAGGATTGCCATTTTCTTACTCTCTGATTGTAACAGTTGTATTCAACTTATCATTCACATATCGGTTTGTGATGGTGCGTTCCTCTTTTAATTTTTCTGATGATACATAAGCAAAAAAAGTTGAAACTGTAAGAGGGGATCACGGCCATGGTCCTATGAAGAGATCTGTAAGAGTTAGTTGGATTAAGGATTTAAAATTTTACATGTAGAAATATAGATGTGTAACACTTTAATTTATGCAATTGATTTTTTTTCTTCTTTCAACGATAACCAAATCAGATGCAATAATCTGTAATTGTTGAAAAAATGTTGTGCTTGCGAGATTAGAATTTGTATTGTGCTATGTTATTATGTGCACATACAGTCCTAAACTGCAACATGCACTGAAATCATGAGGTGTACAAGTGTTTTTAACAAGGGGTTTTGCAGCATACTGTGTGGTTAATTGCAATTGAATATGTTGGTAGGCAAGTTCCCATTGCCTTCCTGGAGCGGGTTAAGGAGGACTTTAACAAGAGGTATGGCAGAGAAAAAACTGCAACTGCCATGGTTAATAGTCTCAACAAAGAGTTTGGGTAAATACCTCCTTCAAATCCATAAAATATAGTATCAAATCGTTGATTAGTTATTGTTTTACTTAAAAAGTTAGCCATTCACATTTCATACCAAAACTGAAAGAACACATGCACTATGTGGATCATCCTGAGAAACTTGTTGGTATATCTACTTCAATTAAAAATCAAAACAGACGATGTCTGAACGAAGTTACGAAAGAGAGATGAAAAGAAAGGAAGGGACATGAAAGCAACAAGAATTAGGACGAGGAGATAAAAAGTTGAACACGGCGTGGTAGATTTCCCACCGTTGCATTATTCCAAAATAAAAGTGTAGCAGCGCCCCATAAAAAAAATGTGTATGTTTCCAACAAGGCCAACCATGAACATGCCATCCCAATAAGCACTGTTACACTCAGATCCACTTCTAGCCTCAATTTCAGCCCTACATACGTCGATAGAAAATGAATGACACGTATGCTTATGTTAACAAAATATATGTTTCGAAATGATTTTTTTACATTTTCTATAAATATATCAATGCAATCCATTAGAGTATATGCTTCATTCTATATAAAAACATGTACCTCATTAGATGAATTATACTATTTTTAAAAAATTCAAAACACATGTAGACTAAAATTATGGTTGAAAATGAGGCTGGAAATAATAATATCCTAAAAATATACATCTCTTTTATCCAAAACTAACGATGAGATGCATAAATAAAAAAATTATAAATATATATAATATATAAGGGCATGTTTGGATACTGTGCAAATGACGGTGAGTTCTCATTTGCACAGAGTCAAACATAAATTCATGTTTGGTTATGTTGTTTTAGTGAGGCAATTAAAATCACAGAGTTTCTATTTGCCTAATTAAATGAGACAAATAAAATCCCACCTAACTAGGTGTATTAAGATTTGTAAATGCATTTGTTTTCACAGTTATCGGGGTTGAATTTTCTTCTTCACGTCTCCACTACCCGAAAACACAAATAAGTTGGAAAAAAAAACCCTTCTTCTTCTTCACGTCGTCCTCTCTTGTTCACATCAAAGATCTCTTCAGGTAATCTCTCTCTCTCTCTCTCTCTCTCTCTCTGTGTGGATTTGTCCGTCTAATTAATTTGGAAACCCTTTGTTTGAATTTGTCTTTTGATTGCATTTGCTCATACAAGCCTTTGTTTGCATCTGTCCGTCTGATCAAAAGAAACCCTTAATTTGCATTTGCTCATACCACAGATACTCCATTTTTTACCTATCAGGATAATGAAATACATATCACTAATAATATTTCTTTTTACAGGCATGTGACCAAAATCCTACTAGGAGACATTAGAAGACATAAAAGAACCAACAAAGGTAGAAGATTAAAGAATTGAAGAAGGAACCTTGAGGAGAACCAACCACAGCAAAAGCTCTCCTACTCGATGGATGCTTGATGTGCTGTCGGATTTAACCGAGACAGTTGTGCAGAGCCGTCTCATACGTGAGCGACGGATGCTAATAGTGCCGTCTCTTGTAGAACATGCAACCCTAATCACCTGACGGCACTGGTCAGAGTCGTCGGCCTGTCTAGGTCACAATAGTTGGCAAAACTTACAGTGGTGCTCCTCCTTTCGACTGAAGATGCCGTCCTTCGCCTCTGCCAGCACCTGATCAACGAGAAAGGCGTGATGATGGCCCCTATGTGTTGTCTACACACCATTGGCTCAATACCTATAAACAGAGGGCAATAGTGAAGAGGAGAGGCATCCATTATCACCCACACATAGCCACATCCATGCATGCGTCCCTAACCTTGTAGAAGTCGTAGGCAGCCTCCCCACCACCTGAAACCAGAGAGAAAGAGAGCATTTTAGTAGAAGAAAAACCTTCTTCCACTCATCATGTTTACCCTAAGTCATGTTGTCTTCCTTTCTTTGTAAAGAATTCAAGTGAGGAGCCCGAGTTCTTCTCATCATTTGAAGCATTGTCTCCACTCCTTTGTGAACCTCTTTAAGATCAATATATATAAATGTTTAGGTTTTAAATAATCTGTGAGTGTGGAAGCTCTTTTATTGAACATAAATCATCCACTTGGAAACGAGATTCACCTGATGGACTGCCTTGCTTGAGGCCGTCGGTCAGTTGGTTTGGGGACCATTTGGAACTCTCCCTTTTGGCTCTTCACAAATTTGGGCTTAAATCTCAAGAACTACTAACAATTTGCTTCATCTTTCTTTATTTTATTATGCCTTATTACTGCCTGTTTCCTTTCCTGCTTCCTTCCTTTACTTTTGTTGCTTAAATTATCCTTTACTTGCTTTCACTAGAATTTCGAAGTTTCATTTTTGACGGCTCCCTCTGGATCCGTCGTATTGTTTCTCTGTATTTGCATTTCTCTGTTTTGCTATTAGAGTTACTCATTTTTTTTCTGTCTGCATGCCGACGACTGTAACTGGTGCTGTCGATCTAGGGAAGTATTGATCATATTCTGCTCCATTTTTCTTGTTTATTCTACTTTCTGTAATTTTTTGTAAAGTGATTTTATAATCCTCCCTTAGTTCAATGTGTTTAGAATAAAAACATTTCCCTCTATAAGTAAATCTTCTTTTCACTCACCCGACGGACCCTACTGGTGCCATCGAGGTTTCCTCATTTCTTTTCCTTATTTTCACTGACTACCCCCTTTTCAAATCATTGTTTCTTAATTCTTCGTTCCCCCGACGGATTCTACTGCTACCGTCGGATTTCCTTTAGTTTTAAAAATCTAATCACTCTTGACCTCCCATCATTTTTTAAAAAATCTTTCTTCTTTCCGACGGATACTACTGCTGCTGTCGGGTTGTCCACTCTTAAATTCCCATCATTTTCTGGCAATACTTTTATGTCTTCTGATCGACGGATCTTGTAGGTGCCGTCAAGTATTTACTCTTGCTTAAAATTTTAACCTTAATCTTCTTTGTGTTTTTTATTAGTTCTTTCAAGAAAATATTTCTTTTCAGTTCTCATTTCTCTGGGTTTCATACAGGACTAACCATGTTATGCCTGTGTTATTTGAAGCCTTTTTTTTTTTTTTAATTAGAGTCGCTAAAATTTTTGACGTTTAGCTACCTGCGGGAGTTGGAGTACTCTGATTGAAAATCTAACCACATATTATGGATCCTGGTACCGTTTTGTACTACGCATAAAAATTTCATCGAGTTCCGTTAATGTTTTGAAAAATATGCAATTCTGAACCGTATCTGGGTTTTGAGAGTTTCTGGTTTGGTTGGTCGAATAGTGTTAGATATTTTAGTAAATATGGTGACCTTTGGTAACCTTACCCCTCCTTGCTTAATGGTTAAGCAACCCTTTGGTTATTTTAAGTGTTAGAGGGTGAGAATAGGCTTAATTTCACCCCCATTTTTTTTCCTTCTCATCACAACCCCCAAGAGAAAATTAGTGCGAAACATTTTAAATGGACAATTGCAGATAGGCATCTCAAGCCCTTGTATTAATAAATAGGTCCCTGAAAAAATCGGCCACCTTTGTTTTTTTCTGTGGTTATTTGCCGACATGCCCTTGTATTTACTACTAGGTCCCTGATAACTCTTTTTCGGGGATATTTGAAGTTTCACCCTCAGTTTGTATCAATTTCACTACTAGACCCATATCAATGTTACAAATAGATCCCTCATTCAGATTTTAAGATTTATAACAAAGTCTCTGATCTCAAAACATGACTCACCGAACTTCAATTTTTTTTTTAGACCATTAAAATACCTATGAAATTATAAAATAAATATTTTAATGTCATCATGTGAGCCCATAAAGTTATTTAGGGCAAGCCTTTATCATGGTTTCAATTTTCATTTTCATATTTACATTTACATTAATAATCATAAAACTAGTTATTTCATGAATTTTCATAAATTCTTTTTTATTTCACGCGCCAAGGTACTTTAATGCATGCATCAGTAATTCAAGATTGTATTGTATGGTTTTTGTCATCAGAGAACAAAAATGTAGATACTAAGGTATAGATGTGTATGTTTCCAACAAGCCCAACTATCAACGTGCCATCCTAATAAAAATATGCAATCTTATATGCCATGTTAAAAATCCAGTGAAACTTGTACCTCGTTAGATAATATATATACCTTATTAAATATTTTTTAAAGTTTACTAAAAATAGGTTCATTCAATTCGAAATGTGGCGATTTATATGCTTTATCAAAATATGTATTTCATTAGATGATGTTTATTTATTTTAAAAAAACCAATAATGATTCTTGGGCCCCAATTGGTAGACCCCATAATAGGCCCCATGAGGTGGCAAGTGTGAATTTCCTACATTACCCCCCTCAGAATCAAGCCCTTCATTCATTCCCGTAAATGAAGATCCCATAACCGGTCCGATAATTATGAGCTTAGTTACGATTCGGAAATCACTTCTTCTCTCTCACAACGAGTTTTATTTTATTTTTTCATAAACATCAAATTTTTTATCGGCGGATTGTGGGAACAAAAACAAACATCAATTTTTTTTTTCATTCGTATATTATCGGCGGAGAAGAGAAGACAAAAAAGAAACTCGTTTTTGTTTTTGTGCGATCTGTTTGTGGTGCAAACATTCAGGTTAGGCCAATCGGAACCCCCAAAAATTGACGATTTAGATTTTGTAGATCTAGTTTTATTTGTGAAACTGAAAACAAACATCGTAATTTTTTTTTAGTTTGATCGGTTGAGACTATAAGATTTTTTTATACGGTTGTGGTGGAACCAATGGCGATCCATTCAGGTTAGACTGTTTTTAGATCTGAATAATTCACATTGTATTGATTTTTTAATAGTTCATTTGACTTCAAATTAAGATACATGGTGTGTATCTGAATTCTGTTAGTGAGAGTTAAAACAAACCTAGTATTTGTTTTTTTTTTCAGTTTGATTGGTCGAAAATATAAGATTTACACGGTTGTGGTGGAACCAATGGCGATCCATTCAGGTTAGACTGTTTTTAGATCTGAATAATTCAATTTGATACGATTTTTTTCACACTTGAATCATCATATTCTTTAAATTAAGATACATGTGGTGTATCTTAATTCTGTTGGTGAGAGCTAAAACAAACATAGTAATTGTTTTTTTTTTTCAGTTTGATTGGTTGAAAATATAAGATTTACACGGTTGTGGTGGAACCAATGGCGATCCATTCAGGTTAGACTGTTTTTAGATCTGAATAATTCAATTTGATACGATTTTTTTCACTGTCCCTTTGAATCATCATATTCTTTAAATTAAGATACATGTTGTGTATCTGAATTCTGTTGCATTCTTTAAACAGCTTGAATCTTTGTATGATGACTTGACAAAAGCAAATACTGACTATAGTGTTGGTGATGAGGTGCCAGATTCAATTGTTCACTCGCCTTTCAAGGTTCGAAGTAAAGGACGACCACCGTCAAGAAGGAAGGCACCCAAGGTGTATAAGCCGAGAAACAAGAAGGCGAAAATACCTGAAAGCTCTAATTGTTAGTAGGTTGTATTGGGCTTTTTGATTTTCTCCATTGTACAACACATTTGATGTCAATGTGTTCTGTGAATGTGTTTTTCACTATTTTATCAAAGTGTGTAGGTTTTTATTTAATGTTTTTAAGATACATTTTATGTTTTCAGGTACATCACATTTTATATACACATGACAGTATAGATTCAAATCATTCTGTCTTCTGACATTCAGGTTTTCAGATACAGTGTGTAAAATTCAGATACACAATTTGATGTCAATCATTCTGTCTTCTAACATACAGGTTTTCAGATACAGTGTTCAAAATTCAGATACATACACATCTAGGCAATAAGCTTGTACTTAATATGTGAAAGATATACACAATTTGATATGATTCAATTGAATTAAGATACATTCAAATAAAAAGAACCATATTTTTGATAAGTACAGAAATTCAGATACACACATTCACAATTTTGATAAGTTGAAAACATTGTTGGTTAGTAATATAGTTTTTATTTAATGTTTTTAGATACAACTTATGTTTTCAGATACATCACATTTTATACACACATGACAGTTTAGATTCAAATCATTATGTCTTCTGACATTCAGGTTTTCAGATACAGTGTGTAAAATTCAGATACACAATTTGATGTCAATCATTCTGTCTTCTAACAGATAGGTTTTCAGATACAGTGTTCCAAATTCAGATACAACACTATTTGATGTCAATCTTCTGTCTTCTAACAGACAGGTTTTCAGATACAGTGTTCAAAATTCAGATACATACACATCTAGGCAATAAGCTTGTACTTAATATGTGAAAGATATACACAATTTGATATGATTCAATTGAATTAAGATACATTCAAATAAAAAGAACCATATTTTGATAAGTACAGAAATTCAGATACATACATTCACAATTTTGATAAGTTGAAAACATTGTTGGTTAGTAATATAGGTTTTTATTTAATGTTTTTAGATACAACTTATGTTTTCAGATACATCACATTTTATACACACATGACAGTTTAGATTCAAATCATTCTGTCTTCTGACATTCAGGTTTTCAGATATAGTGTGTAAAATTCAGATACACAATTTTACTAGGTTTTCATATACGAATTATTTCATGGAGTGGTGTTTGAGCCTCGATGCATCGATCATCAGTTTGTTGAATGCGCTGGTTGAAGAAGAAGAAGAAGAAGAAGGCCTCCGTGACGAGAGGAGCAATCGCTGCTTGAAAGTGCTCAACAGCTTCTCGAGATCATCGGATTTTGGGGTCACGTGTTTCATGATGGATGGAGAGATTCTCATCCCACCCATTACAGAGTCGGAGAAGGAAATGATGGATGAAAAAATTAGTTCGTGGAAACGACGATTGCAGTTCGTCTTGGCCGCGCGATTTTTTGGATTCCGTAAATGAAGATTAATGACGGTATTAATTGGAGTCAATTTTAAAATTGCTCACAAGGGTAATTTAGTCATTGCTTTTTTAAGGGTTTGAAAAAGTCAATCAAACAACCATTAGGATTGTGCCACCTAATGGAGCTTATCAATGGAGCTTAATTTTTGAGGCCTAGATAGCAGCACTGTTTTAAAAAATGAAAACGTGTGTGGCTTGAGTTTCGATTAATTATATCTCTAAAAATATACATTTCTATCATCTAAAATTGACCGTGACATGCATAAGTAAAATATTATATATATATAATATAAAAAAAAAAATTTCCAAACTTCTGTGTGGACTTTGCTCGAAGGTTATCTGCAAACATTGCTTTAAAAATAATTGAATGTCCCCGCTACTACACGTATAGCATGGGATGGCAACAAAAGGAGCCAACGTTGACCATTTGATTAACGCCACACACGTATCATATATCCTTAAAGAGTTCCCAAACAAACCTTAAAGAGTTCCCAAAACACCACATTCACAAAATAAACACAATGTCTCCCAAACTAACCTTCCATAGCCATGGCACCACCACCACCACCACCCTATTGTTTGTTGTGTCAATTTTTCTAATTTCATGGCTTTTCACACTGAGGAGGAGGAGGAGGAGCAACACAAGGCGGCTACCGCCCGGCCCTGCCAAACTCCCGATCATCGGAAACCTCCACCAACTCGGCAAATCCCCCCACATATCACTGCAAAAACTCTCCATGGACCATGGCCCGCTCATGTACCTACAACTTGGATGTTCACCCACGCTAGTCATCTCCTCGGCCGATGCTGCCAGGGACGTCTTCAAGTCCCATGACATCGCCTTCTCCGGTCGACCCGCCCTCTACGCCTTGAAGAGGCTCTCTTATGGCCTAGTCGACATCGCTGTCGCGCCTTACGGTGAGCACTGGAGGCAGGTACGGATTGTCACAATATAAATATTGACATACTTTTTATTTGTCAAATCATGCATCATTGCCGCTTTAACATCCGTGATGTTTGTTGTGCACGAACTATGTGACTTGCTCAGATACGCAAAATGTGCATGTTGGAGCTGTTGAGCGTGAAGAGGGTTAATTCCTTCTGGCGTGAGAGGGAGGAGGTGGTCGTGCGGGTGATTGATTCCATTGCAACGCGTTGTCATTCACCAGATCCGATCGACTTGAGCGCGGCGATGCTCACCCTAACGATTGATGTCACGTGTCGCATAGCATTTGGGAAAAAATACGGACACAGCGATGTTGGAGGGGGGCCATTCCATAGGATTCTAGAGGAGACGCAGACGTTCCTAGGTGGGTTCTGCACGGCGGACTTCTTTCCAAGGTTGGCTTGGGTCCATAATTTTACTGGCTTCCAAGCGCAACTGGATCGGAATTTCGGTGAATTGGATGCGTTTTACGAGAGCGTGATCGAAGAGCATGTGCGCGGAGGGAGGCCGGAGTCTGGCGATAGAGACCTGGTCGATGTTTTGATTCGGCTACAGAAGGATCCGATTGATGGGATGGTGATGAGCAGCCCCAGTCACGCCAAAGCCATCCTCACAGTATGTTTTCAACTCCATTTGCATCAATAAATCTTACATATGATCTTCTGAAAAAGATATTAATTCTTAGTATAGCATGTCTGTTCATTAACTCAATCTAATTATGTCTTCATTATTGTATATCAGATTCATTATGAGGTACAAAATAGATGAACTTACATAGAGTTTTTACACACAACTTGTTCATTAACTTGTTTCTGCAGTCCATCGTGAGCACTATGACTGCTCATATCTTTTTACATTTTCAAATACAGTACCATATTTCTTGTAAGAGTGGTGATACCCAGACCTCAAAATATAAACCCCACTAACAAGTCCCATGAGGTGTCATACCTTATTGGTTGTTATTAGTTGACTTGTTGACTTTTAAAAAAATGTAAAATGGTAAAATACAAATATGTCCTTCATTAAAAATCTGTCTCATTAACCCAAATCCTCCCATTTTCTCTGTTCGGTTTTTTTTTTTCCATGTGAATCTTAAAATCCATTTAACCATTTCAAATTTTAAATTTTAAAATCCTTACCTAAATTACAATTGAACCTAAATTACACTAAAAAAGTTGGATATTTATTGTATTCAAATTTAAATAAAAAAACACATATGATTACTATATGAATTAGTTACATCAAATACATTTATTAAATATTTACATCTCTCATAACGATTTGTTACATTTACATTTACATTTACATAAATATAACAAACAATTTCATTTACCTACCTAAATATTTTACATTCCATGCAATGTTTAAACAATTTAGAAACAGATTATATTTTCAATAGTCAGTTATATTTTATAGAAAATGTCAAACACTTTTTTTATTGTGTGATACATTTAACAAACATATGTATTTGACTGTTACAGTAATAAATATAACAAATATAAATTACTATTTACATTGAAACAAATGCAATACACGAATGAATGTTACATTCATAAATGTAACAAATATAAATCAATACATGCATACGGTTGACTATTACATTTACGAATGTAACAAAAATAATACAGATTTGAAAAATTACATTGTCAACAATGTAGTAGTAACATCAAACAAACTACTCATATATAAAATGTAACGGTATCGAGTGTTACATTTAGATATTGAAACAAAAACAAATCAAAATGTGATAAATGACATTCAATACATGAAAAAAAATTGTGTTTAAATATTTAAAACAAAAGGCAAAACACAAGTTTTTTACAAATCTAATAATGTCAAACCTGATCCGAGAGACATTGATGTGAGATCCAAATCGAAAAAAAAAAAACGATTTCGTGTCTTCTCCTCAAAAATAGAATTTCCGATTTGCTCTCACGTATTCTTCATAAACAAAATCAATTCCGTAATGCAAAACCTCCTCATTTCGCATACAAGATAGATTTTCAATTGTTTCAACATCAATGGTTTCTCCGGTCCCTCTCACAATTCTTTTATCCGATTAATATTGTTGCAAGATTTTAAAAATCCATTAATGGTGAATAAATACAGAATTTTCATAATTAAATGATACTCCACAATCATAGGGATACATGTTAAGGTAGTTATCAAGTAAATGGTATAATAGACAATGTACACTTGCCACATCATGGGGCTTGGTTTGGGGCCTGTGAAGTTGGGGCCTGGGAATCATTATTGTTTCTTGTAATTACCTCGATCAATTAAATCACAAGAGATTTGATCTTTGTTGATGTTACATTGATTTACTTGCTTAAACATATCAATTATTCAAAAAATTACATGATATTGCTATGAATCTTTTATCTAAAATATCAGAAATCATCCAATACTTGAATTATTTGATACAAATATATCCGTCCAATTTTTATTTTTCCAAATATATATGAATTATATTATTTTATAAAGTCATATGTGCTTGTATAATACATTGCCTAACTTCGATTATTTGTATGATTAATCATAATCCTCGTGTCCCTAATTTACCCTTATACTTTTGAGAGCACAATTTCTCTTCTTTAATGTATCACATGCTCACCTGATTAAGATTATTTGAAAAATGTTCCTATATCAACTATAAATCCGAAAATAACTGAATTCGAATATTAATGTTATCTAATCAATATATCCAATGCATTGACCTTTAGCATAACTAAAGCCTAAGCAAACAATTGACCTTCTATAAAATCAAGAATGTCTACATTTAGATCATAAGACTTCATGAATCTGTTAGACAAAGTCCTTCAAACCTCAAAATTTCTTCTCTTCTCAGGACGTATTCATCGGCGGCAGCGACACGTCTTCCGCGGCGCTGGTGTGGACGATGACCGAGCTAATGAAGAACCCAGCATCCATGAAGAAAGCACAGGATGAAGTCAGGAAAGCAGTCCAGAAGAACAAACACAGAGTTGATGAGACTGACCTGCAACAACTTCACTATCTGAAGCTAGTCATAAAGGAGTCCTTGAGACTGCACCCACCTGTACCCCTGCTAGTGCCAAGGGAGACCATAGAGGACTGCAACATAAGAGGGTAAAATTTTAAATGTTATATGCATTTTCAAATGAAAATCAAAATTTTAATGGAAATGTGATTCCACGTTTGAACGGATTTTGTTATTCAAAAGCCCATCGCAGTTCCAAATGCTTTTTGACATTTTGTGTTTTAATCATCGTTTGTGAATCTGATGTCTTCAAATGAATATAATGCTTTTGAAAAATGGGATCGATTATAGTAATTTTTGCGGTTTAGCCGCACATGTAAACAATGCCTTAGTTTAGTCCGACAACAATTAAAGGTAAAAAAATATCACTTTTATACGTGATTTTTTTTATTGTTATTTTTACGACTCCTTTTTATTTGCTTGGGACATAGTTGATGGGACACATTGTTTTGAAAATAGTGATATCACGTGATTTTGTAAGAGGCTCTACTAAATCCTTCTTTCTTTATTAAGTTTATTATTTTTGTTCCCTGTTTAGTCTCATAATAGCACATATTTTTTCGATAGATATGACATTCCAGCAAAAACACGGGTGTTCGTTAATGCGAGGGCGATTGGGAGGGACCCCAAGTACTGGAAAGACCCAGACGAGTTTCGTCCGGAGAGGTTCGACGATGACGATGTGAGGATGATCGACTTCAGAGGACAGGATTTCCAGCTTGTGCCATTCGGCATGGGCCGGAGAGGTTGCCCTGGGATCAACTTCGCCTACGTCACCATCGAGCTCACCCTCGCGAACCTCCTGCATCGATTCGACTGGGCGTTGCCGGAGGGGATGAGGGCTGAGGATGTGGATATGCAGGATAGGTTTGGGATGACCATGCATAAGAAGATTCCACTCTGCTTGGTGGCTGTTGATGTTTTAGGGAAGTAGGAGTGGTTGAAGAGCATTGAATCAAACTTGATATATTTACTAAAAATAAAAGTGCATGTAATGTCCGGGGTCTTAGAATTTCCTTCATCTCCAGTTCCTAAATCGCTTTTCTTAGACACCACTTGCTTCCTCCTCAGCTCATCAAATATGTAACTCTTGGAACCCTCATCCCTTGACTTCCTCTCTTGAAGCCTATAAATTGAGGTGATTTGCAATATAATACAGACCAACCATTGAGAATATAAATCTCTCTCTACCTAGTTCTTTTATCTATGTGCTTTGTTTACTATGCTTGTTTTATTTTAAGTTTGGGCAATTTTTATTTTGTTTCTTAACATCTGTAGTTTGTGTAGATTTTGTTTTTCTAGTATGTTAAAATCTTATTATGCCATGTATAGTTTATATTATGGAGGCATACTTTGACAGAAAATGTTACACGGGATTGTTTTTTGCAACCCTTTTATAGTCTAAACATATTTTGATTTTCATCATAGGGTATATATTTAAATAGTAGAATATATATAACATTAAATATTTATATATATTGTGTTAGCGGCACATCATGTTACCCCATATTTTGATATCAAATATGATAAAATATTACCCTTTGGTGGAGAAATTTTCAGGGGATGGTTAAACAATTTTAGATTGGGGGAGAGGAGGGGGACGTGGAAGGTTATTGGAACATCTTATTGAGATGGAACTTGCATTATGAGGAGATACTTAAGGTGTGTAACTTAAAAAGGAGCTTACTAGTAAATCTCAGCCAACAAGTCCATACCATGTGTAAAGGTGTGTAAAAATGGGGTACTTAAGCCCCCTTGACAAGGAAAAAGTAAAACTACTACTAAATCTCAGCTATTAAACTAAAATAATAAAGTAAGAGAAGAAAAAAAAGAAAGAACATAAGATAGGATCTCTTAGTTCTTGCCTCTAACATAAATATTTCCAATTCACTTCCCTGGATCAATCAAAATTACAAATGTCAAACAACTAGGTGTCTCATGTTCGAGGACAAGCATTTGCATTACTTTTTCAGTTTCTCATCTTTGATTCACACTTAAATTATGTCTACAATTCTTTGTTTAATTTGTTAGTCAAATAATCAGGGATGTTTGGTGATGTAGCGTATGAATACGCTCTTTTACGGATTCGATCTAAGGAACGAAATCAGTAGGCTACAACGGCACTGTTAATTCTTCAAGAAGAATAACATGTGTTGAGCTTCAGTGATCTCTGTTGATTTCTTCATAAATACCAGACGATTGGAATTTTGCGTAATTGATTTTCACCACGAATAACAAAGATAAAGGAAAAATAACAACTCAAATAATCAATGCTAAATTAATTAATTGGTTTACATGTCTATATATAAAGTTAGAGAATCCTTAAGGATCTGGACTAATTATCTAAATATGTAAACTATGATCTTAACAGATTATCTAAATCTGAAAAATAACAAACACATCTTTATTTAATCCTAACTAATATTCAAATTTGAATTTAAATTCAAAATTCAAATTCAAACCCTACCTAAAAATTAATAAAAATCATAGCTGAATACTATATGAATATTAACTAATCCTAGTTATCCAGAAAAGATATGATAAATCTCACAAATAAAACTAAAATATTAATAAGTACAAATCATCCATAATTTGGTTTACATGTTTTTTTTTTTATTGGGGGGCTGCCCGGGGAAGGGGGGGGGGAGAGTTGGGGGGATATTTTCCATGCAAGTCTCTAGAAGTAGCTAATTACTAGATATCTGTTATATTCAACCTATTTTAGAGTTCAAAACGCATTCCGTTCATGTTTATTTTTTAAAAAATCATATATTTCATTTTATAAAAGATGAATTGTATATTCCAATTAATTAAATTGTTATTATTTATCAACTATTTAGTGAACGTAAACAATGAATTTTTGTTCTTTCATCACTCAACATTCTTGATTTGTGTTAGTTTAATGATCGCACAGTGTTGATTTGGGTGGGAATATCATAAGCATGTAATAAATTAGGGATTTTATTTTTATGTCTTTATAAACTACATAATTTAGTAATCAACCTCTCCCTTCTTTATGTTCCAATTTAAATCCCCAAGTTTAACAGTAATGATACCCATGCCCCAAGTAATAGGCCTCACTCATAAGTCCTATTAGGTGTCATTACCTTATTGATTGGTTTATTAACTTTTGAAAAAGGGTAAAAAAACAAAAACAAAAAATACCCCCATTTAAAAATCCATCAAACTCGAAGCGCAAATCAATCAAAATCCCGGTTTCACGTTCTTAATTGCACATCCTATCTCTTTCAGCGAGCCAAAACAAACATTCAAATTCATATTTCCCTAAAATCAAACAACATTAGGTCACAAAAACTCAAATCGTTTAGTCGAAACCCACCTTTCATTTCGTTTTGACGATATGAAGAGACATTTGATTTTATTTTGTGCGTTACAACCCCAAAATCTGTTCGTCTAGTACTCTGAATTTAACTTGAAGCTTCTTTGCAAATTTTTCAAAATTAGATTCGAGAAATGACGACAAACACTAATCAACTTTTTTTTATATATAAATTTTTTAATTGAATCACTCAGGTTTCTAATTATTCATTGTTTCAAAATAATTAATATCGCATTGTACAACAATTTTTTTGGATGAAATGTATATTTTAATTAGGTTTCTGATGAATTCTTCAAATTAATGTAATACTTTTGAAACTACGTAAAATGTAACAGTTAAATGTTACTCTATTTTATTTGTTATAAGAAAGACATTTTTATGTTACCTTTTTGTTATATTTGTATGTTTCTCTGTTACATTAGTTACATTTGTATGTTACTAGCTCTGTAACATTTGTAATTTACTCTGTTATAAGAAAGAAACAATTAGTTGTTTTGGGTTAAGTAACAAAATGTAACAGTGTTGTGGAGAATGTAACGTGTTTAGTTTCTATCTCCCATAATTGTAACAAAAAATTATACAAAATGATTTGAATTTGTGCAATGAAGGTAAGGTCTACTGGTGATAGGTACATTTGGTTACATTTATATGTGAATGTATCAAAAATCAGTGTATGTGTAGAAACGTAAGAAAAATTTAATCATCAATGTAATATTCATGTGATTATAACAGTGTATGTGTTATTTTGGTATTGTTAAATTCATGTGATTATAACAGTGTATGTGTTATTTTGGTACTGTTACATTCATGTGATTATAACACTTACAGAATGTAACAATTTTGTTAAATGTGAGTTGTTATAGTCTCATGATTATGTAATTGTGTTATATAAATGGAACAGTAAAATGATAATGTATCAGTCTTACCAATCAAGCATGTCACATTAATGTAAGAATGTAACAAACATCTGACATTCATGTTAAAAAATGTAAACAAACAAAAAAAAAAGCACATAAAAGCAAAGGGAAAAAGTATGAAAGGACATTCCAACAATAAGAACAATAACTTCTGCACTTTTCTCTTCAGAGTAGACAATTTGAATTTTATGTGGAATGCCTTCCAATGAAAATGTAACATAATCCCCCGCAAAAGCAATTCAAACATTTGCTCTCGATAAGTAGATACATTGTAATGTGACTGTATTGCGTAAATGTGTCTCTTTCGCATCAATATACTGAAATAATTAACTGTTACATTTATAAATGTAACAAATACAAATCAATACACGTACGCATGCAGAAGACTGTTACATTTCAAATGTAACAAAAATAACAAGAATAACACAAATATGCATATTTACATTGTCAACAATATAACAGTAACATCATCATAAATATCTATTTGCACAATGTAACAGTATCGAGTGTTACATTTAAGAAATTGAAACAAAAACAAATCAAACTGTGGAGAATCACATCCAATACATAATGAACATTCAAGATTAAATTTTTTTAAAAAAAAAGCAAATTGCGTCTCCATTACAAATCCAATAATGTCTAACTTGAATCGAGACATTGAGGTGGGATCCACTACTGAAAAAAAAAATGACAATGTGACTTCCAGACCCTCAAAAAATAAACTTCCAAATCAGCTTCTATGTATTCTTCTTAATCAAATATAGATCCGAAAATCAAAATTCGATAATGCTAGATAAATAAAATTTTAGGAATTCAAGGTCTACACGATACGGATGCGAGGATGACGAAATGCAGAAATTAATGGGATTCGATGATCCTCGGAAAAAAAATCAAAACCATCAAAACGTGTTGGAGATTGTTGTGAAATAAAGGGTATAATAGATAATGTCTTATTGCCACCTCATGGGGCATGTGATAGGGTCTATGAGTTAGGGCTTAAAAAACATTATTACAAGTTTAAACACCATTTCCCTTATCAATCCCTAGACAGAACCGTCCGTCCATTTTGGGCTAATGGAAGTTTGAAATACATAAACTATCCAACCCCAAAATGCTTAAAAAAAAAAAGAATTATTTTTAAGTCCATGTGAGCTACACAATTTTGTGATCAATCCCTTCTCAATATTATATTTCTCTAAGTTTAAACACATTTTCCTTATTAATCACTGAATAGAATATTGTTTGTTCTAGGGCTAACAAAAGTTTGAAATACCTAAACTACCCAACCCCAGAAAAAATGGAAGACCCCATCCAATTAAAATCCTTATTTCCACACATACCCCATCTAAACAAAGCCATCGTCCCCACCTTAACCCCTCGACCTCACCAAATGCAAGGGGAAGATCATAGATGCATTATTAATGTTGTATATGAAATCATCTAATGATTAATCACTAAATCATGTAGTTTAAAAAGACATAAAAATAAAATTTCCTAATAAATTATTATTTGATTACATGATATTTTATTCTATACTAAAATATATTTTTAAATTATTTTTTATGATTTCCAGTTGAACTTTCTAGTTGTTACTGCTGTAGTTGAATGAGCATTTTCTAAAATCCCCAATAAATGCTCGAATGGTGATGAATTGTGGAACGATTCTTTGATAATTTATATGGAGAAAGATATTTTAACACTATTAATATAGAGAGCCATTCTAATATTTTCAGAGCATAAAGAGTCATATTACCTTAAATGAATATAACAATGAATTTTTTAAAATTATTTTTTCTAAATGATATGATAGATTTTGATTTGTAGATGTTCTTAAGGACGGATCCAGAACAATATTTTAGTGTGAGCTATATTAAATATTAATATAGAATGATTTTTTTTTATATACTTGATGTAATTATTTTATATATCAAATAATGTGATATTTCAAAGGCATTCGGCCTTTTTTTTTGTAGCCTCATGCATTGTGATAACGTAGTATATACTATGAATCACAGTGTGAGGTCCTATCATAGTGTATTGAATAAAAAATATATATTCATTCACAATGAAAAAAATACACTAGTCTATCTCAGTTTATATAATACTTCATATAACAACATATACTTCAATAGCTAGAGAGTGCATAATTTTTTTAGAAAAAGAAAAACGGTGTGAATTGCAAATGGGGTTGCAAAAGGGACTAGACATATCATTTTTCATTTTTTTCAGCCCCAAGTTTAGTCCCATATGCGTCGATAGAAAATCATCGGAACATATACTCACATTAACGAGCCATATGTTTCGATAATTTTTTTTTCACATTTTCTATTTATGTATTCATGCAATTTATTAAAGTATTTGTTTCATTTTTTATAGAAGCTTGTATCTCATTAGATGAAATATATACTATTTTTTAAAAATTTAAAACACTTGTAGACTGGAATTGGGACTGAAAAAGAGACTGTACATAACATTATTTCAATATATATAACTGTGGGAAGTGAAAATGTGCTCCTCCTTGAATGGGCCAGACTCAAGGATGATCCGGGCTTGGTTTGAGTAGATCAGCGAAGAAACGACGACGGTGGAAAAGACGACGATGGTGGATCGATTTGGTGGATGTTTGTCTGGACTGAACCTGATGTAAATCAGGCTGCCTACGTACTTTTTTTGAGGGATCAAGCCACACGTAATTCCTTTTTTTACAAGAACCTCCAACGATGAAGCCCAATCTCTATTAAAATGGGATTTCAAGCTTGAGTCTAGGGTTCTCTTTTTTGGGGAAGAAGAAGAAGTACCCTCCTGATGAAGGGGATACCCTCCTATTTATAGTGGGAGGGGGTGTGCTTATTTCCATGGAAGTATGAGCATATCATGGCCCAACCTGAGATAGTGTTCTAGTTATGGCCCAATGTCATGGGCTAGGGTAGTATGACCTTTTAAATAGATCTTAAGGTGTGACAGATTGGGGCTTCTACAATAACAAATAACAAAAAAAAAAAATACAAAATCTGGGCCTAGCTACCTTTAGATTCGCCTCTAGATGTTCTTGTTGAAAATCAATTTATGTCATGAATCAATGCACACTCACATACTAATGAAGATTTTTGTTTTGTATTCCGAATAATTTTATATTACCCACCCCCCACTCCCTCATGAAGAAGGTTTGTAGCCCGGCCCAGCCAACATTTAGATCATTCTTTGGATGGTCTTGTTGTAAATCAATTTATGTCATGAATCAATGCATATGCACATAATAATAAAGATTTTGTTTTGTATTCGAAATAATTTTATATAAACCCCGACCACCCAAGAAGAAGATTTGTAGCCCGGCCTAGCTAACCTTTAGATTCGCCTCTATATGTTTTTGTTGAAAATCAATTTATATCATGAATCAATGCATATACACATAATAATGAAGATTTTGTTTTGTATTTCGAATAATTTTATATTCCCCCCCCCCCCCCCTCCCCCTCAAGAAGAAGGTTTGTAGCCCGGCCCAACCAACCTTTAGATCCGCCTCTGGATGTTCCTGTTGAAAATCAATTAATATCATGAATCAATGCATACGCACATAGTAATGAAGTTTTTTTTTTTTGTTTTGTATTCCAAATAATTTTATATAATTCCCCCCAAGAAGAAGGTTCTGGGTCTGTCACTGTTAACCGATATCATGCTTTGGTAAGCTTTTTATATAAACCCATTTCCCTAACTTGTTTTATTGGTAAGCCCCCCATAATAAAAAAGAAAAATAGTTTTTGACATTTTTTTGGGGAACAGCCCCAGCAATTAAAAAAAAAGTGAAGGGGACCAGTAGGCACGCCCATGGCCCAAAGGCTTGGGCCGGGGCTTGGGTAGGTTCCGAACCTGATTTTTTTACTCCCCAGCCGAGGCCCGCTGGTCAGACACCGAGGACCTGAGCCCAAGACCGGGTCGGGCTGGTGCCTAGTGAGAGGGCATTGAAATTTTGTGGGTATTGCAATTCGAAAAAGTAAAATTTGTATAGCCTTTGTGGGGGATGAAATCTGGCTCTCCCCTCTGGGGACGGATCTTCGCTGATCCGGGCTTTTTGGGTGTAGACTCGAGATGGTGTGGGCTCGTCCTTCTCCTCGCATTAGTTCACCACAACCTTCGATCTTTGTTGTCGTCTACCTCTTCCTCCTTTTCCTTTCGCTTTCAGGTACCTGAAACTCACACCAGTGTGGTGCTGGCTAACACCCCTCCGACGCTCAAGTCAGTAATCTCCTCTTCTCAAGAAGGAGAAGAAGAACTTAGAATTCTTGAGTCTTGGCAGGAGAGAGAGTCAGAGTTTGCATACCTTGAGAGGGAGGGAAGTCCCTTTTATACTCAACAGGGGCGCACCGAGCTTGGCCTTACGGGGTGATCATATCATGATATGGAATCTCCACGTGACATCAGGATCTGTGGACATGTGGCACCTAGGGATCATCAGCATCCTATAACTGTTTTTCTGACGTCTTGTCCTTCTCTAATGTCAAGGAATATTCCCCTCGCTAACCGTTTTTGTGCAGGAGAGGGCCTTATGGCCGACCTGCCCTTTTACTCGGGCATTTCCCTCTGGACGACTTAATCTTAAGGTCAAACAATGTTTGACTCTCGTCCTGAGACCAACAATGTATGGCCATCTTATCTTGGTCGGGCATAATTGTCTACCCAACCTTCAAGGGAAGGCAGGCTTATTCAAGCCGTAATAGAATTCTGGGCCATGGGCTCTCCTTCCTTTGGTCCATATTTTTACCAATAGGGGCTAATCCTAGTTCAATCCTTGCACTTATACAGTCTTATCCTTTATTCGACATTGACTAATTTGGTCACTTACAAATGCCCCCTTCTTTTGGGCTCTCAACTTCTTAGGGGTCCAGAAGAACTGATCTCGGGGTGACTTGCCTGACTGAATGACTCGCCCGCCAAGCCTTCTGGGTCAACTGGATTTGGGCGCTAGGCCCGATGGCTTGCACCTACGACACTTGTCACTTTCTTGAATTTCCCTCCTCATTTAGTACCACTTATTGGGGGGGGGGGGGATAACTCCAAGGTTTTAATTTTGCCACCTCGTCTTCCCAAACGGCAATGGCGGTTAGGGTTCCGGCCCTGACCCTTTATATATGCTTTTCTGTTGTTAAGTTTTTTCTTAACTTCAATAGAACTCTCTTTCTCACAAATTTTGACTAGCGCCTGTTTTCATTCTTATTCACTGTTTAAATGGCCAACTTTCCCGACAACCTTGTCATCGAGGAGTATACTGGGGAAATGCCCCCTCAGCCAAACCCTAAAACCCTCCTGATCTACTCCGGCCAGGTTGAAGCTGACATGATCACCTTCCCATTATCTTTGCTGATAATGGAATTCCTGAGCTTTTTTGGCCTACACCCCCTTCAGCTCTTCCCGAGCGCCTACCGAATCTTGATGGCAGTCACTGCCCTCAATCGTGCATGTGGTATCAACCTCGACCTGAGCGAGGTGCGGAGCTTCTATGTGCTGAAGTTCCTCAATGGAGAAGGCATGATGTTCTACCAGGCGCGGAGGTCGGCCTCACGGGAGCTGATCAAGGATGCACAAGAATTCGTCTATGATTGGCGATCAAAACTCTTCAAGTTTCAAGGCACATGGGCGCCTGAAGGTTGCGCGTTTCGCGTTCCGCTTCATTGGAGGGATTCACCCCTAGGATCAGGTTGGTCTTTTTTCCTGGCATCAACCGTTTTTCTCCTTTCAAGGGCGGTTTTTTTTTATTATTATAACGTTTTCTTTTTGTAGGCGATTCGTCTCTTAACACGTGTCCCCCTCAAGAGAGCCTCCGCACAGGGGACATTGATCGTGCCCTAGGTTTCCGGGAGAGGAGCTAGAAGTCCTTATTGGGTGCTGCCCTCGTCAATCCTGGCGTCGCCTCTGCCCCGACCTCTCCGCCATCTTCAAGCTAGGGTGTACGTCCAAGCGCCTCTTTCTTTTCTCAGGGCGAGACGTCTGGCTCCACTTCTGGCGGTGGAGGTATGTTGAGGAGGTCGAGTCGTCACCGCAAGGTGGCGGTTAGGTCGGCTGTGCCTTACAACCGACCGATCCAGATTGAAGAGGAGGAAGAAGAGGAGGAGGACATTTTTCTCGGGGGTGGTCGTCCCCTGAATCATCTAACTCCCCCCTCCTCCATGAATCATCAAGCTCCCCCATCCGCGGACCCTGGAGAGCAAGACGGAGGAGAGGGAGGAGTTCGTGGAGGTGAGTCTGCCCAACCAGAAGATTATGCCGGGGGTCCCCGGAGCCTTTTGGTGGCCGCTGAAGAGCCAAGAGTGGCGGTTCCTGTTCCTCCTCCTCCAGCGAGGGTGCCCGATCGGGTCCTTAGTCCCAACCCTCCTCGGTCTGCGGCTGATGTTCAATTCACGGTGCCCCCTGCTCTTCCTTGCAAGGCTAGCCTCACAGCCTGGGGACACGTCACTGCCGCGAGGAGGGAGCTCAAAAGGCTGAGGCGCCTCATTGAGGAGGAGGAGAAGGAACGATTCAATGACTTCTCTGCCAGCTTTCATGCCGGTTAAATGGCTACCCGAGGCGGGGAAGCCTTTCCCTCCTCGTGTAACGCCCCAGGCTTACACAGCAAAAAATTATCCGCTTTGTCCCTAAATGAGCTCATGGCTTTAAAACGCGTCTTGGTGTGTAAAAGTTGTTCTCACATATAAGCACAGACTATCTCCTTCCATTAGGCGATGTGAGACTAAACACCAAACCCTCACCCTCACCCAATCCATGAGCCTCTTGGGACTCTTGGGCCTCCCCCTCAATGGGCCGAGCGTCACAATCACCCCCCTAATGGGCCACACGTCCTCGTGTGGGGCCACACCTACCATCGTGAAATGGACAGGCTCTGATACCAATTGTAACGCCCCAAGCTTACACAGCAAGAAATTGTCTGCTTTACCCCTAAATTAGCTCACGGCTTTAAAACGCGTCTTGGTGTGTAAAAGATGTGCTCACATATAAGCACAGACTATCTCCTCCCATTAGGCGATGTGAGACTAAACACCAAACCCTCACCCTCACCCTCACCAAATCCATGGGCCTCTTGGGACTGTTGGGCCTCCCCCTCAACGGGACGGGCATCACAATCACCCCCCCCCCTAATGGGCTGCACGTGCCTCGTGTGGGGCCACACCCACCATCGAGAAATGGACAGGCTCTGATACCAATTGTAACGCCCCAGGCTTACACAGCAAGAAATTGTCCGCTTTGCCCCTAAATTGGCTCACGGGTTTAAAACGCGTCTTGGTGTGTAAAAGCTATGCTCACATATAAGCACATATTATCTCCTCCCATTAGGTGATGTGAGACTAAACACCAAACCCTCACCCTCACCCAATCCATGAGCCTCTTGAGACTCTTGGGCCTCCCCCTCAACAGGCCGGGCGTCACACCTCGATCCAATTGAAAGATGTCTATGATCTCTCTCTCAATGAGAGGCGTTATGGCCGCTTTGTGGAGGATGCTCCGAGCGCCTCTGCTCGGTCTGATCCGTCTACTTCTCACCCTCGTCAATGAGAGGGTGCCACTACGTGCCTCCCTGCGCCTCTCTGTTCCTGTTCAAACAAATATTTCATTTTTGTTTTTATAAAAGTTTATCCGGGCTACGTCCCATGTTAATTTTTCTTTTGTCGTTGTATGATGAATACTTTTGCCTTGCTGTTCTTTCTTTATGAGGGGAATGATTCTTGTTTGTAAAAATAAGTGCTTTGTCTCATCGTATGTCGTTATTATTCGCATGCCACTTTCTTCTCCGTCTTCATTTAAGTCAGACTTTCGCTGGTCGGGAAGTTAGGTCGGAAATTGCTGGTCTGGAGTTGAGGTCGGGTACTCTTGACTATCTTTTATGACTGGGTTCCTCAATCCAGGAATCGTTTCTGACCATTGATTGTTTCGCTTAGGTGCTTGATTTTAATCAAGCAGTCGTTTGAAAAGCTGACCCGCGCTATTCTACGTATCTTCTTATGTTAGGGATCTGCGGACTCCTTTACACGTAGCGCTTTGGGTGGGATATTTAAGGTGCTCAAAATCAATCCCCATGATTAGGGTTGTCGTTTTACCTTCTCGAAATGCCATCCGTCGCACCTCGATCAGTCGAAAAGATCCGCCGTCTCTTTGGTACGGCTGATATCTTTTAAATAGGGGTTTCGATGTCTTGTCGTGGTGATAACCAGGTCCTTCTACTCCGAACTGAGGTATCTCCCCTTCTCTCCCTTTTTATCTTTCAAATTTGTCTTCCTCTCTCGCTGCGACTTCTCTCAGTTTTGTCTCGAGGGCTCAAATCGCTTAATCTCAATCAAGGGTTTGTTTTCTGTGTCGAGCCTCTTTTTAGTATTCTTTCATCATGAGAACATCGATCACCAGATCCTTGTCCGGTCTTAGGAGCATGTTTGAAATCCCCGAGTCAGTAGGCATGAAATGGTCTAAGTTTGATACTTTTTCTATCCCTTTAGAGAGTATGAACCATTTGTGCATGTACGTGTATCCCTCCCAGATAGCCAGAGGCGCCTTAGCTTTGCCTTTTCCCCCATTGGTTAGGAAATTCTTGTCGACCTTCGAGCTTCACCCCACACAGTGCAACCCTAATTTCTTTAGGGTTTTGAAGTGCTATGTAGCACTGAATAGGGAATTTAACCTAGACTTAGGTGTTTCCGAAATCATGTATACGTACGAGCTCAGAAAGTCTGGCAGAGGTTATTACTTTAGGGCTAGAAACTCTAAGAAGAAATTGATAGATGACCTGCCGGATTTCGATAAGGGCTGGTCTGATAGTAAGCTAGTCATTTTATCCGGCAATTGGGAGTTTGGCGACTCTCCCGAAGATATATGGAGGATCCCTCGGGTTGGCTTGATGGGCTCGCTAGGTCGGGATGCATTACTTGGTTCGTTCATGATATGGTTTCTCGTTTCCAACTTACTGACTTATCTTCCGTTCTGATTCAGCTCATGCTGCGAACTTGCGTCCGCCTAATGACTTGGTGAAATTAGAGCATATCAAAGTTGCTTTCAAAAGGAGCGGCAGAGCCTTTTTCCGGATACTCGGCGGGGACAACCCCAACCCAAGCAATTGTCATCGAGTCGGCCCTCCGGTTGCTGACGCCAGCCAACTGTTATGCCTGTGTCATTTGAAGCCATTTCGGTTAAGCCTTGGTCACATCTGGGTCATTCAGGGCCTTTTTCTTTTTTCAATTGGAGTTGCTAAAATTTTAACTTTGAGCTACCTGCGGGAGTTGGAGTACTCTGATTGGAATCTAACTGCATATTATGGGTCCTGATACCGTTTAGTACTACCCATAAAAATTTCATCGAATTCTAGTAACGTTTTGAAAAATATGCAGTTCCAAACCGTATCCGGGTTTTGAGAGTTCCTAGTTGGTCGAATAGTGTGAGATATTTTGAGGATGTGGTGACTTTTGGTAACCTTACCCCACCTTGCTTAGTGATGAAGAAACCTTTGGTCTTTTGGTAGGTGAGTGGGTGAGCCTAACCCTAACCTCACCACCCCTCTTATGGTCACCCCTAGACACTATTTGGGCATGAAAATGACATTTTTGCCCTCTCTCTCTCTCCCCCTCTCTCCCATTTCGTGGAACACCTTCTCTTCCTCTCTTGGTCTCTTTTTTTCCCCTCTTTGTGTGTGGAGAAGGAGGAGGAAGAAGTGAATGAAAGAGAAGGTGAAGAAGGAAGCACAAGAAGGAGAGTATGTGTTGTTGTTGTTGTTGTTGTTGTTTCTCTTCGCTCTATCCCCTTCTCATGCCCCTTTGCACCCCTGTTTTCTGCCATGAAGGGCTTGAGGAGATGCTGATGAGGTGGTGGTAGTGGTGGTGGTGGTTGAGGTGGTCGTGGGTGTGTCGAGAACCCCGCATCTCCCCATTTCCCCCTGTTTTGGTAAGGCAACACTCTGTATTTTAAAGATCTCAGTGAATCTAGTATTTATAGGCACATTTTGAGGATTATGTCTTCATATGATATGATTATATATGTGTCTAGTTGTTATATATGAATTTGGAATCATTATGATATCTGTGGTGTAAGTTAGAACCTGTTTTGCATGTCCTGTCCAGATTCGCATAGGAATTGATCTGTTTCAGGAAGTGATTTATTTCGGGCTTGTAGAAGCCAAATTAGGTTCTAATGTCTGCATAGATTATGATCCCAGAATATCAGAGAATGTGCATGTTTTATTTCATAATGTTTGAAAGTGTATTGGGTGCTGTGGAGATCAATTAGTAGGGCTGGTTGCAGCAGGTTTGGAAGTTTTGCTCGGTTGTGTGTGGAGAAGGAGGAGGAAGAAGCAAATGAAAGAGAAGGTGAAGATGGAAGTATCAGGGGTTAGGGTCTTCATGAAGTAGGCTTATATGTGTGATAGGAGGTTCCATATTTTAATTGTGGATCATTGGTTGTGTTTTGCAGATCTTGTAGACCGGACGTGCGGCGATCCGGGTATTGGTGAGTGGTTTGATCCATCCCTTCAGAAAGCGTGCGTCATGCAACCGTTGGGCACCCTAACTATACCACTTAATTAGAAAAGTAGTATGGTCATGTCTAACTCATAATATGCTAAGTATTTGCATGCTAGGTTAGTATAGCTTGTATATTGTGTAGAACCCCCCTTTTCTACCATATACTTGCCTATGTATGTTCATGTGTGAACTATTATGTATGCATGCGCCCTTCATGTATGGGCATGTGTGATGTGGGTTTTCATGAATGTATAGAATAACCATGCCTTAGGTAGTATTGTAATACTACTCCCACCATATTAATTGAAATATCCAGCATGATTAAGTCTAGGTTAATAACGGGAACCTGCATAATTTTCCCTTGCGATAAGACTCGAGGGCGTGGTGTAGTTGTTGTGCCCATGCTAATGGGGCAAAGCTATGACCAACTTCAAGAGATGATGATCTCTCTCTCGCCCTCTCCCTCTACACGAACTGAGTAAGTAGATGCGATTTCCTACTCGACTCAGGTTCGTTTGGAATATTGGCATGCACCTGTTAGTGCGCGAGATCGCACTTGACCCTTCCCTTTTAAGTTGGTGATATCCAACGCATGCTTAAGTTATGTCTTGTGTGCTTATATGATTAATGGTCACATATGCATGTTTAAGTGGGCCATACCATGTATGCATGTTGTATGATTTGTTGTTTATGATGTAAATCCATGTTAGGGGTTACCCTTATAGTCAATTATTAGATGATTGTGCATATGGTTCATGCACATAGCTATGATATGATTCTCCTGTTATATATATGCACATGTTAAAACTAATTAGGCCTATCTGAAATAGGCATGGGTACGACCCGCTGTCGAGATGTACCTCGATATTTAGTGCGCGAGCGATGTAATCGCCCTTGCATCCGTGTGATGCACTTGAATGTAATTCAAGAGAATTCATTTGTTTTATCGGTTTTGTTAAACCGGTAGCTTTGGCATTAAGTTAGGCCTACCCGTGCTAGGCGCGTATATGAACCGCCTGTTGGGTTATATGTCTTGGGCTTATTTCTGCGTGAGAGCAGAGGTAACCCCTCGCGTCTGAGCGATGCACTCATGTGGGAGTCCAAGAGTATTCGTTATCATCGATATGTGATTATCGAGCGTAGTTGACTTTCCCATAGGGTTCGCTTTGCGAACGTGGGGTGCTTCCTCCCGACATCGTCGTGCGTCGAACACCCCATCTTCGAAGCTGTCCTATTTGGGTGCCACCACTTGTAAGTGCTACTGATGCGTATCGCGGTACGCATCTGGCTGATGTACCGATCGTGGAAGGCCGATAGGTAGAGGCTACCCGGGAGAGGGATAACGAATGATGTTGCGAGCGTGAAATCGTTCTCCCCTTCTTCGGATCCGCGTTGAAGCTGTCCTGACAGAGGGCTCCCACCTGTAGGTACTACCGATGCGTTCGGCAGATGTACTGATCATGGGAGTATAGCAGGTAGAGGCTACCCGAGAGAGGGCTACCGGATGACAAAGGGTGTAGAACAAAAGGGTTTTCTTCCAACAGTCTTGTGTCACCCTCAGGGGTGAGGGTGAGGATGAAGTGAAGTCACGTGGCCCATTCTTTTTTCACCCGTTCCCATAGTTGTTTGGTCCGGTTACGTATCGATGTTCAGAGACATCGTTGGGCAGTTATCGCGATATAGATGATCTAGTAGTGTTGTGTAGACCAATAATTCCGCGTCTCTTCGACCAACAGTATGGTCTCTCCCTAAAAGTCCCAAGAGTCTCCCTCTGGGAGTGAGGGTGAGGGTGAGGTTGGTCGCGCCGCCGCGTGACCTTGTTATCCATTGGGTTTCTACCCATGTTTTTCTTGAAAGGAAATTGCCTTAGTATTGAACTGTTGTATGGTGCTTGGTTTCCAGCCACTCACTGAGCTTGTAGCTCACCCCTCGCATACTGTTTCTTTTCAGGGGCAGTGTTGGGCGTGGAGTTGGAGCTTCCCTGTGGCGTGGTCTTATGTGCGTGGAGCGTTCTGTCTGGCGGGTGGCGAGTGCGAGGCTGTCAGCAGTCCTAGAGTCATTATTTATGTATTGTAAATCGTGCATGTGGCACAAGATGTATTTTATTTAGACTAGACTTGGCTCTCACAGGACATTGATTGTATATTCAAGTCTGTAATGATATTTTTGGTTTACAGACTTATTGATATTTTATGCTTTCGCCTTTTTAGTTGAGTTATCAGTTATTATTGCTTTGCCAGCTTGTGTGTTATTTATTGGAGTCATTGTTAACCTCTTGTACTTGATAGCTCATACTATATCTATTGCCACGTCTCGGGGATGGCCGCCTTGGGGCATGACACCAACTTCCCAAAGTGGAAGAACATTCCTAGGAAGACTTAGAACCCATTTTTCAATTAGGTTTTGGCGATCCTATGGCAACAGAGAGTTCGTCTAGTGTGGCTGTCCGGATTGCGCCCTCGCACTGACTTTCGATTCCTTCTTATTCGAATTGTCAAGGGCTACAACCTATCTAAAGTAGTAAAGCAAAGAAAAATATGCGAGATCGGCATAAAAAGGAGGGACCCTAGATGGCTCTGAGTGTGATTTTGTGAGAATAAAAGAGACTCTTAAGTGTGTATGAGAGTGGGACAATTTTCTTTCTCAAATGTGTGTGGGAGAGTATGAAATGCAAGTAATAGGGGCAATTTTCTTTTGGCATGGGAGTTAATTGTGGTATTTTGGGAAAATTGAATGCCTAAATGTTTGAAAAAGGAAAATACAATCTTATGCATAAGTGTGAGTGGCATAAGGGAGCATTTTAGTTCTTCAAAGGATTTTTCATGTAAGAGGGCAGTGTTTCCAACTTTCTAAAGTAAAAAATGCCATCAAGTCCCTGAAGAAGGGTCCTTGTGATCACCCATGTCCAAACCAGGATTGTATTTGAAAGGTGTTGCCTTCAGGTGTCGATTCCTCAAGTTCATGGTTCTCAAATGCTTGATCATATTATTCTACACATGCTGGGAAATCCATGAATGCACCAAGATTTAAGTCAAGCAAGCTTCCTTTAGATAGGCAAGTGTTTTAAGTGAACTCATGTGAGTGTGTGCTGTTGTAAACATAGAAAAGGTTTATCTTTGGTTGAGATTTCGCCTTTCCAAGTAGACATGGTTCAATTCCAACTCCATAGCAAGAAATAAAAGGGTCGGGGGTGAATGGGGTAAGAGTAATATCTTCATTTGGGGCAATATTTTAGAATTGTCCCAGTCTAGCATATGTCTTTACTTCCTAGGTCCCTCTGGCTTTCTTCTTTTTACCACTTCTTTATTTGGGTGGAGAGTACAGCCCGCTCGGCGTATACCGATATTTCGAGTAGAGAGTACAATCCGTTTCCTTGGATGTATACTAGTATAGCCTTTTGTTCAGCATGTACTGTGCGTAAAGGCGTTCATGCCTTCTAAAGTAGAGAGTTTAACCCGTTGTCTGGGTGTTGTTTTGATCTTTGGCCTCTCATTGCCTTTCTTTTGTTTTGTTTTGTTTTGAGGGGAGGGGGGGGGGGCTTTTCTATTTGTCACCCCTGTTCTTTTTTGCTTCCCCTTTAGAAGTGTTTATATAGTGCCAGAGCCAGTTTTGGAACATATGTCAGGTCCAGGTAATCTCTCATTTTGCCTTTGGGTTGATACGACTGGGGGCGAGAATAAGGGGAAATGCTTTGGGTTTATAAAATTGTCCCAGTCTACAGGGTAGGCAATTTCTCCTTCTATCAGATAAACCAGTCCCTAAGTTATACTGGTGTGATGGAGGTAGCATGAGCGGTGAATATATGAGTTCAAATAAAATACAAGTTATCTTTAAGAGTCTTACAATTCTATCATCAGGTTTAAACACTGGAAATCACAGGAAGGAAGAATAATATTTCTCAAGTATTGAGAGTTTCTATGCATGGAATTTATTTAGATAAAGTGCATTCCACGAACCTGAGACTTCGACTCCTTTGGCGTCCACCAAGCGGTAGGCATTCCCGGAATAGGCATGGGTGATCACATAGGGTCTCTCCCATGTGGGTTGCAGCTTGCCTTTGGGGTGAGGCTGTCTTGATGGCATGATTTGCTTGAGTACAAGCTCCCCGATTTTAAATTTTCTCTCTATTACTTTCTTTTCAAATGCCCTTGCCACCCTCCTCTGGTAGGCCTGGGCATGGTCCACGACTCTTAACTTCTTTTCATCGAATAGCTCGAGGCGTAGCAGGAGCACCTCTCTTCTCTCTTCGATCTGTAGGTCTTCTTCTAATAGTATTCTTACGGATGGGATAAGAATTTCGTAAGGTACTACCGCTGTCACGCCCCAGGGCGGCCGTCCCCGAGACGTGGCAATAATAAAATATCAGCTATCAATACCTGAGGTCAATAAAGACTCCAACAACAACACACAAGGTGGCAAAGCAAGGATAATGATAACTGACTGAAAAGCGGAAGCATAATATATAAACAATGTCTGTAAACCAAAAACATTATTACAGACTCGAATACACAATCACTGTCCTGTGAGAGCTAAGTCTAGACCAAAGAAAATACAACCTGTGCCACATGCACGATTTACAATACATACAATGACTCTAGGACTGCTGACAGCCTCGCACTCGCCACCCGCCGGAAGAACGCTCCACGCCCACAAGACCACGCCACAGGAAAGCTCCAGCTCCACGCCCAACACTGCCCGTGAAAAGAAACAGTATGCGAGGGGTGAGCTACAAGCTCAGTGAGTGGCTGGAAACCAATCACCATACAACAGTTCAATACTAAGGCAATTTCCTTTCAAGGAAAACATGGGTAGAAACCCAATGGATAACAAGGTCACGCGGCGGCGCGACCAACCTCACCCTCACCCTCACTCCCAGAGGGAGACTCTTGGGACTTTTAGGGAGAGACCATACTGTTGGTCGAGGAGACCCGGGATTACTGGTCCACACAACACTACTGGATCACCAACCTCACCCTCACTCCCGGAGGGAGGCTCTTGGGACTTTTGGGGAGTGACCATACCGTTGGTCGAGGAGACCTGGGATTACTGGTCTACGCAACACTACTGGATCATCTACATCGAGATAACTGCCCAACGATGTCTTTGAACATCGATACGAGACCGGACCCAACAACTATGGGAACGGACGAACAACGAATGGGTCATGAGGCGACGTGTCTTCACCTCATCCTCACCCTCACTCCCGGAGGGAGACTCTTGGGACTTTTGGAAGAGACTTAGACTGCTCTACACCCTTGGTCCACCGGTAGCCCTTTTCCCGGGTAGTCACTACCTGGTATACTCCCACGATCAGTACGCTTCCGAACGCCTCGGTGGTACCTACGGATGGGAGCCCTCTGTCAGGACAGCTTTTCCAACGCCGGAAAGTTCCTACATCGGATCCAACGAAGGGGAGAACGATTCCACGCTCGCAATATCATTCGTTAACCCTCTCCCGGGTAGCCTCTACCTGGTACACTCCCACGATCAGTACGCTCTCGAACGCATCGGTGGTACCTACGGATGGGAGCCCTCTGTCAGGACAGCTACAACCCGGCCCTCTTCAACACGGACGACATTGGGAGTAAACATTTCATGTTCGCAAAGCGAACCCAATGGAGAAACAACTACTCTCGATAATCACTTATCGAGATATCGAATACTACTGTACTCCCACACCGTTGCGTCGCTCGGACACAGGGGGGTGTCACGCCCCAACTACCGGCTTAACAATCCGATAAGATAATGAATTCTCCTGAATTCCACACGAGTGCATCGCTCGGATGCACAGGGCGATTACATCGCTAGCGCTCTAACTAATAAGGTACAACCCGACAGCGGGTCATACCCACGCCTATCCCAGATAGGCCTATCAGTTTTTTTTAACATGCGCATATAAATATATCCAGGAGAATTTTTATATCTAGCTATGTGCATGAACCATATGCACAATCATCTAATAATTATAGGGACACTCCCTAACATGGATTTACATCATAATAAATCATACAACATGCATACATAGTCATTAATCACATAAGCACACAAGGCCTAACTTAAACATGCGTTGGATATCACCAACTTAAAAGAAAGGGTCAAGCGCGATCTCGCGCACTAACAGGTGCATGCCAATATTCCAAACGAACCTGAGTCGAGTAGGAAATCGCATCTACTTACTCAGTTCGTTCAGAGGGAGAGGGCGGGAGAGATCATCATCTCATGAAGCTGGTCATAGCTTTGCCCCATTAGCATGGGCGCAACAACTACACCGCCCTCGAGTCTTATCGCAAGGGAATATTAGGCAGGTGCCCGTTATTAACCCAGACTTATTCATGCTGGATATTCCAATTAATATGGTGGGAGTATTATTACAATACTACCTAAGGCATGCCATATTCTATACATCCATACACATTACCAAAAATACATGCCCATACTAGAGGGGCTCATGCAGCACAATCATTCATATATGAATACAATACATGTATATAAGCCTAGCATGCAAGATATCTACACAAGTAATAATACTCCCATTGATGCGCGACGCGCGACTACGCACGTCGAGCGCATCCCGAGGGGGGGGATTGGATCGAACCACTCACCATTACCCGGGACCTCGCGCATCCCATCCGACGAGATCTGCAAGGTAAGGGCATCAAATTTGGTGAGTAACATCACAATTTAACACTTAGAAATCACTAGAATTACTAAAGACTTAGACATGCACGCATACGGCCTCGCACGCATGCGAGCACGCGCATACGCACGCATGCCCGAGTGCCCCAGCACCTACCCGAGACCCTGGGCAGCCCCACGCATGCCCCAGCACGCGCACGCACACTGGCACCCAGCCGCGCGCCTAGACACACGCCCAGGCGCACTGCCCCGCGCGCGTGCACGCTCATGCGCGCCCGCGCGCACCCCGCTCGCTGCCAGCGTCCGCGCGCACCCGCGCGCCCGCCTGCGCCTGCCAGTGCCCCTCTGCGCGCGCGCCTGCGCGCGCACGCGCGCAGACAGACCCCTGCGCGCGCCCAGCACTCCCCAACCCTCTTTTAACCCCTTTTAACCCCTCCCCCACACTTCTCACTCACCCTAAACCAATTACCTAACATGCATGACTTCCCTACAACCCCCTAAGCCATGAAAAACCAAGAAAAGAAGGGGAAGAGCTCACCTTGGGAGGGGGAATGAAAGGGGGAGATTCGGGGGCCCTCGATGCACCCGCGACCACCTCAACCACCACCACCACCACCACTACCACCACCTCCACAGCCCTCCTCAGCCTCCTTTGGCTGCAAAACAGGGGGGGAAAAGGACATGAAAAGGGAGCTAGAGAGAGGAGGATCAACAACAACAACAACAACACCCACACAACCTTGCTCTTCCTCCTTCACCTTCTCCTTCTCTTCTCTTTGAGACATTAACACAAACACATGGGGGGGATTGAAAGAGAGGAAGAGAGACCCCCAAAAAAATCCACGTGGGGAGTGGGAGAGAGAGAGAGAGAGAGAGAGAGAGAGAGAGAGAGATTTTCCACTTGGGGGGGGGGGTGAGAACAAGATTGGGTGAGGGGGGTAAACCTAAGCCTATTCTCACCCTCTAACAACCAAATAACCAAGTGGTTGCTTCACCACTAAGCAAAAAGGGGGTAAGGTTACCCAAGGTCACCCCATTCACCAAAATATCTCTCACTATTTGACTAATCAAACCAGGAACTCTCGAAAACCCGGATATGATTCGGAACTGCATATTTTTCCAAACGTTACCGGAATTCGATGAAATTTTTATGGGTAGTACTAAACGGTACCAGGACCCATAATATGCAGTCAGATTTTCAATCAGAGTACTCTAACTCCCGCAGGTGGCTAAAAGCCAAAATTTTAGCGGCTCCGATCGAAAAATTAAAAAGCCCCTGAATGACCCAGAAGTGACCAAGGCTTAACCGAAATGGCTCCAAATGACACAGGCATAACAACCGCTTCTACCCCGAATGTGAATGAATATGGGGTTTGGCCGGTGGGTGTTCGGATAGAGGTTCGGTAAGCCCAGAGGGCATCAACTAACTTGTCTGACCAGTCAGTAGCTTTGTGGGTTTCTACTGTCTTTTTTATGATCCTGAGCAAGGTTTTGTTGGTGGCCTCTGCTTGCCCATTTCCCTAGGGGTAATATGGTGTGGAGTGGTGAAGCTCTATGTGGTGTTTATCACACAAATCCTGGAATTCTTATAATATCGACACATGTATTGTCGATATGTGTTAAATATGTCACCAAGCGGAATGTCGATACTAGCAGATTATTGAAAAATAAAAAAATAAATATCGGTCGACATATAAGATGTCGAGAAAAATGTTTATATTATAACAATGATAGTGTTGATACCAACAGATAATTGCAAGCTACTTCTTATGGATATGCTTGAACTTCATCATCTCGAGAACTCGGTGTCATGTCCTTAGAATAATGTTTTCGATTGAAAGCTGTAGGTCGAATACGTTCCTTGGGAGTCATACTACATTGTAAAAAAATTAAGTAAATATTCAATCATATACAAAAAATTAAGAGTTATATACACACAAAATAAAAAAGTTACGATTTCAAACTAACATCAATCACATATTTGAATAAAATGAGTCCTTGTTAGTTTATATTGCCAGCCTAGTTTGAATATAGATAAAAAAGAAATTATATCAAACTAATAATTAGGAAATGAATCAAAATCATTGATCAACGAGGATTTCAAATGACAAAATATAACACAAAAAAAAACAAGAAGAATATGTTAGTTTGAAAAGAATAACTCTTTTTATTTTTCAATAATCTGCTAGTATCGACACTCCGATTGGCAATATATTTAACACATATCGACAATATATGTGTTGATATTATAACAAAAAAATGTTTGTGTAACCCTCCAGTTCGACATTAGAAGTGTCGACGTATGTAGCATTGGTCGACACTACGTTTGTCAAACAGTACAGGGGGTGGGCTTGGTTCAAAATGGGGTGTGGTCGGTAGGGGTGGTTTTACACAATAGTATTTAGTCGGGGTGGTTTTATAGGTTCTAAAAAATTGGTTGGGTGGCTTTCCAATTGGGGTGGTTTTCCACTAAACAGGGGTTTAAATAACCGTCCCCTTCAGCAATGAACGATGAGGGAGGAATGTTTGAAATATCATATGTTATTTGTGAATAATAGTTATCATTTGGGACAGGGATGAAATTTGCAGAATTGGAAAGGCTAATTTCGTCAATTGAATGTTTTTTCAGGATCCGTGCTTTTATAGATAGTATAGATTTTGGTTGAAATCGAATCCACTGTTACACCTTCGAGTTAACAAACATGCATCATTAGGAAGAAAGCGTAATCCAAACTATATTAGAGATGCAACAATCAGTCAAACACTCAAGTAAATCAAAACCAACAAGTGTGTACTTCATGACATTATAAGAACCACACATATATTTATGTTATACATTAATATATGTTTTTTTAGTGTTTTGCAAATTACCATTTTTACATGACATAATAATGGCACTTACAGATAGGGCTGGTGAACAAGTTGAGCAGCTCGGGCTCGGCTCGGTTAAAGCTCGCTCACGCTCGTTCGATTAGACAAACGAACCGAGCTTAAACAATTTTTAAAGCTCAGTTTGTAAACGAGCTGAGCTCGAGCCGAGCCCGAGCTTATGTTACTTTTACATGTATAAAGTGTTGTGATTTATGAAATGTGACTTCTCAAATGCTAAACAAGATTTTTTTTTAGCTAAACGAGCCCGAGCCGAGTCTTGATTCGAGCTTCGGCTTGGCTTGTTTAACAAACGAGCCGAGCCGAACTTTAACCGAGCTTTTCACGAGCCCAACGAGCCAAGATTGAACACAAAATGAAGCTCGGTCCTGAGTTGAGTCGAGCCTAAGCAGGTCAAAGTTCGACTCGTTTATCACCCCTACTTATATATAATATTTACAGAAATTATATTTTGTGTTATGTAAGTTACAGAAAATATTTATGTACTTACATGAGGAAAACTGTATTTTTGTGGGGTTGAAGGAATTAATGGAACAAGATTTTTTTTTTTAGCTAAACGAGCCCGAGCCGAGTCTTTATTCGAGCTTCGGCTTGGCTTGTTTAACAAACGAGCCGAGCCGAACTTTAACCGAGCTTTTCACGAGCCCAACGAGCCAAGCTTGAACACAAAATGAAGCTCGGTCCTGAGTTGAGTCGAGCCTAATACTAAACGAGCCGAGCCTAAGCAGGTCAAAGTTCGACTCGTTTATCACCCCTACTTATATATAATATTTACAGAAATTATATTTTGTGTTATGTAAGTTACAGAAAATATTTATGTACTTACATGAGGAAAACTGTATTTTTGTGGGGTTGAAGGAATTAATGGAAGAAGGGTAAAAAAAAAATTAGATGTTTATTACACGAGTACAGAAAAATTTAAAAAAAATGTGGGGGCCACGTGAATAACACAAAAGACACTCTATTTGATGGGGGTTGGTTGGAGGGTAGGGTATTTGAGCATTTCACCCAAAATTAAATGATGGTTTAAAATTAAAAAATCTCATGATCTGAAACGATAAAAGACACTCTATCCTTCGCACTCTGCTCGAACTCCCTCCCTTGTCAATGGAAGCTCTCAATCTCCCAACCGTCACCGCCTTGAGACCTCCAAGAGAATCCAATGGAAGCAAATCCGCCGCGAAATTCAAACCCCCCAACCCATTAAAACCGCTCTCTCCAAAACCCCTCCTTGGAAGACCAAGAAGCCACTACAGCCATGTAAGGCAACGTTCATGTTTTCATTTCCGGCTCATCTTATGTGGGTCTTGATCAAAATTGAATCTTTTTGAACTGGGTGTTCTTTGTTTTCTATTGGGTTTTTGATTCAGAGATTGGCGGCGGGAGTTCGAGCGGAGTACAGTGAAGATGAACCCTCGAAGCAGATGCAGGAGATGAACGCGGCTAAGAAGAGATGGGAAGCTCTGGTAAGTGTTTGAATCCTTTTGGGATTTTGAATTTGTATGGCATTGATGTGTATCCTATTTTTTTTTTTGTCATTGTATTGTTCATTGTAATCTGGTTTTAAAGGACACTTATTTGGTTGTTTCAATGGCAACATAGTTTTTTTAGGTACATATAGAAGTAGGTGGGCAAATGGAATGCCTTGGACGATTTTTGAGATATAGTTTTTTTATGTAGATATAGAAGTAGGTGGGATATGGAGGAAAATTCGATGATTTTCAAGAATTGATTGACCGCAAAGCTCATGTGGCTAAATTAATAAGATTGACGCAGTGTTTGGAAATGGGTTCAAAAAACAAGTTTTTTTACTTAAAGCTGCTTTTGAAATTAAATTCCCAGGAAACATACTTTTGTTAGATTCCTAAAAAATTCTTTTAAAACTATATATAACTAAAAACTTTTTTTTTTATAGTGTTTCTCAAAAGATGGAAGCACTTGGACATTTTTGAAACACCTTCGAGTGTATGTATGATTCCTGTATAGGCAGAATCCTCCAAATGTGTTTCCAAACTCTACTTAAGATTTTAGCTTGGTGAAATGTGGATTAAAGTGTGTATTTTGAAATTTGGTGGGTGTTATCCAAGTTAACTTGGAGTTTGGGGTTCATAGTTTTGTGAAAAGCTTTGATTCAAGGTGATGGGATGGTTCTTTAGATGGTGGGGAAAATGTTGAATGATATGATACTTGGTGGAGTTTACTGACTCAAATGCCCCAACAAACTGCATTGGGGATAATGCCGTGGAACTTAGCTTCATTGCTATGGATCTTGTCTTTGTTATCCCTCATGTCCACAAGATTATTGAAATCACACTGAAAGTCAATAGCCAATTCAAGTATTTCTCAAATCTGAATGCTAAAAGGGCATCCATGAAAGAGCTGTTTTCCTTTTCCCATCCATATAGATCACACATTATACATCATCATTTTTCCACTTCACACAATTATTATTTTTTTGAGGATTTTGTCTTGAGAAAGCAACCATATGTAACATTGAATTTTCAACGGAGACATGGCACCCCAAATTTGGTAGGCAAACTGAGCAGCATGTAGCTCAGGGGATGAGTTCTCGTTGATGCTAAGAATTTCACAGAAAAACCAGTATGGGGGCATCATATCCTCTTCTTCTAAAACCAAACTTACCTCATGAAGGGTAACTAAGCTAGATGTGACCTCCATTGCCTCCGCATCGTTGAGGTGTTCCTTTGGAAGCGGGAGCCACCAAATGATTTTGTTATTCTCACAAGTGAAAGCATCATAAATGAGATCATCCTTATTTCAGGCCACCCTAGAGAGTGTAGGGAAAAGAGCCACCAGCGAGTAGCCTTTCCAAAAAACAGGTCGTGATACCATTACCAGGTTTGAATTGGAGACTCCTCCACTTAATTGGCCCTATCAAGAATGTTCTTCCACATCAGAGAGAATTTGAACCCTTGCATTGGTGATATAGTGTTTTTATAATGTTATCTTATTTCTTATAGTAAATGAATTTTACATTTTATATATCCTTTTTAATTTTCTATATCTTTTGTTATTCTGGTCTGCTAAAACCGTCTTGGTATTTTTAATCTCTCTCACATTATTCTCTGTTGTCTGCAACTTATCATTCACATATCGGTTTGTGATGGTGTGTTCCTCTTTTATTTTCCTGATGAGGCACACTACGTAACAGACTATTGAACAATCTAAGTGATAAAAGTTGAACTGTAATAGAGAGGGGATCAGGGTCATGGTGCTATGAAGAGATCTGTAAGAGTTAGATGGAGTAAGGATTTAAAATTTTATATGTAGAAATTTAGATTTTTAAACATTTTAACTTATGCAATTGATTCTTTTTTTCTTTTGTGAGCCTAAACTCATTTTCAATCAACAATAACCAAATCAGATGCAATAATCTATGTTAAGTTTGCAAGATTAGAATTTGTAATGTATTTTGTTGTTATGTGCACATACTTCTAAACTGCAATATGCACTAAAATCAATGTTCGAAAAATAAAAAAAATCGGCGAGTAGGTGGCGCTTTAGGCGGAGGCGGGTACTGGCCGCATCGCCCAGGCCCTAGGCGGCCTACCTAGGCGGCTGGGCCTAATCGGCCGCCTTGGTGGGCCTAGTCGGGGTTCAGTCTTGAACCCGGATGAGCGAGAGGAGGTCGGAGTTGCCGCGGGACTCCTCCTGCTCGATCGAGGAGACGATCCTCCACGAGGGATGGCACGCGCTTAGCCGATTAATCCCAAGTCCTCCCATAACCGCCCGACTAGCGCTTAGCGTTTTTTATAACATTGACTGAAATCTTGTGGTGTACAAGTGTTTTTGATAGGATTTTGTTGTTTATCAATAATTATCGTATTTCTTTTAACTATGTAGATAAGGGAAGGAAAAATCAAGATTCTCACGCCGAAGGAGGCTGGTTATGCAGTGCGACTCTCAAACAAAACTTTGCTTGATGTGCGCCCTTCGACAGAACATGAGAAGGCAATATTCAATCCCTCTAGCTATGCTTTTTATATATATTTGAATAAAAACCATACACAAGAATTTATGCCTATGTTTTGTTGATTGTTCTTTTCTATGGCAGGCATGGGTTAAAGGCTCCCCTTGGATTCCGATATTTGATGTTGATAGCACAATCACTGCTGGAAGTATTCCAAAGAATATCACAAATTTTGTAATGGGTATTGGAAGAACTTTTTCAATAAATAATTTAGTTAATTGTCCTGATGTTCTATTCCTTATTTGTTTCTTTTTTTAAAAAAAAATTATTATCATAATTTAGTGAATTAGTTCTTTATTTTTCCTAATAAAAAAATGGAGTACATCTTTAACCTGTAAACTTGTGTAGGATTTAATTTTAATTATCATCAGTTGTTGCAGGTATTATAATTCTTTTGTCACCATATTGTAGTTGAGCATGCGAGAGCTAGAATATTCTTTGAGCCAAAACCCTAACAAATGGAGTAATCTTCTTTTTTTTTTCCTACCAACTCATATGCTTGTAATGCGGGTTATGACTGGTGAGCGATTATATTTTGGCAAATATCTAATCAATCTTCTTATATATATTATGTTGCTTGAAATAGTATATTATGTAATAATTATACTAATATAGATCAAGTTCACATGTAGTGTGTTTGATTTTGAAATATGGTTGATTTTGAAATTTGATTATTATGGATTGATTGGTGGTAAGTGTATTCCGCTTGCATGTTGGAAATGTTACAACAGTTCTTTATAATAGATTCTTCTGTTAATTATTTCATGGTAGGTGATTTTGTTTTTGTTGAAGAGCTGTTCATTATTTGTGAACAACTATGTTATTGACCAATGTTCCTCTTTGTGAACGGTTTTCTCTTAGTCATTTGAAAACTGTTTCTATTTTCCTGAACTTCAGGTGGCTGGTGGAGTGGCAGTCCTGTGTTATCCTATAATTCGTATGACTCGATATATCTTGTCTGTTGTTTCTCGTTATAGCAACCATGTTCTTTTTCTGAAGTGTGCATTATTAATATTTGATTTATATTTTCCACCCTTTTTGAGCAGTCAGTTCTTACAAAAAGTTGAGGAGCAATTCCCTAGAGACATTGAGCTTATTGTAGCATGTCAGAAAGGATTGAGGTGAACGATTTTTAACCTGCAATATTTTGCTACATGACATGTTAATGGCATATTTAAATTCTTAGTTGTCAGTCAATTATGATCAAATTTGGTGACCTTAAAAACATACATATAGGTGTATCTGTGAGTTGGCATCTGCATAGTGTAACAGAGTTTCATATTGAAACAAGCAATCATTATTTGGCCTGGTCATGAAGTTGGAACGTGTCCCCCCCCCCCCCCCCCAGCCATGGATTCGATAAGATGTGTGAAACGCAAATGGTATGTTATTAAACCTGTTTCTGGCAGTACATAGCTGTGTGTGCATGAGAGACAGTTGACAAATTAAGATCTTCCAATTAAGTTTCTTAAAACCACTTAAATGTTGGTGATATGGAAATATGTTGACCGTGTTAATATAACATTTGGGCGACTGATTCCTCATACTTTTGTGGAACATGTGTGTGTTTTGGTGAGAGAGAGAGGGAGGAAGGGTGGGATAAGCTTCATTTTAGTGAATTGAGGCCTCCCTTGAAAACCATAAATCATAGTTCTCATAATATTGTACAGATTCTGGACAACATGGAATCCCTAAACTACTTAAACATAGGCAATGCTTTCACAAAAGTATGAGAGGGTAAAAATGAAATTAACTTTCCGTTTGAGAATTTTCAACATTTTTGGACTATTATACTTTGTACACATGAGAAACTCAGTGGACCCTCATCCCCATCCCCCCCCCCCCCTCCCTCTCCATCGGTCTTTTGTATATTTCTGTGTGTACTACTACTACAACAATCTGGTCAATCATTAGAATATAATATATTATAATTTCAATTTTTATCTAAACGTTTCAATTTCTGTGGCATTACTTAATTCTATTTTTTCATATTCAAAATTTTTCTGTACTATCATCACCTACTTGGTTAAATATTGATGAAAGATATATGATCATCAAGATTTATTATGGTTTCCGACAAGTGCACATATATTCATGCATATAATTGAACAGAAGTTTCTTGTCTGCAACGATCCTAACCACATGAGGAAACTCAACCAATATCCCATCCATCATTTGTTTGCTTGCCACTGTCACATCATTTTTCAAGTTCCGCTGCTCTCCATACTCAATGTCAACGAAATTGACACTTTGCACTTGTCATGGAGCTATTTCCGATTTATCATTACCTGCAAAGCATAAATTAGATCATAATGAAATTTAATTTTGAATGGTTTCTGATTCATCATGGAACATTATCGATTGTAGTTGTTAGGAGAGATGATGACATACTTTCACATGTCAAGAAATGCTGATATAATTATCTCCGGATGTTAGTGTTACTTTCATTTCTGAGGATTAGTAATGAAACTCTTTCAACTGCTCTTATTTCCAGACACTACAATGCTACTTTACTTTTTAAGGATTGGTAGTGAAACTCTTTCAAAGGTTCTTACTTGTAGAGAGAATATGTGTGTGTATTTGATGTTGCTATGTTGTTCTTTGGAAAAATCATTGATTCATTTATGACACCGAACTCCTGCGCCAACTGGGTGCAATTATGCGTCTCTCAATTTCTGTGCCTTTGATGATGTTCACTTTGAATCCAACAGGTCCCTTGCTGCTTGTGAGCAACTACTCAAAGCGGGCTATGAAAACATATTTTGGGTTCAAGGGGGTCTAGAAGCTGCTGAGGAAGAGGTAAATATCTCGCACATCACAAATTTAATTGTGTGTGAAAGTTATTGTTATATTTGCCTGGGTATATCTACCCTCTATGTTGGTTTCCTTTTTTTGTAAGGCGGAGTTTGGACATTGTTTGAGAAGGCTGAATCCGCTCTTAGTCAGGAGTTCATATCAGCTCTCTATGTGAATTCATGCTATTGCATGCATGCATGAGTTTTTTGTTTCATTGGCATGGTAGAGGTTCTCCCCTTGTTTGCAGTACATCTGCAATTCTGAAGAATGAACTTCAATTTCCAATCAGGTCATTCAGATTAATTAATAAGCGTATATTTTGATGAATCAGACTGATGTTTATAGTTGCTGCTGAAATCAGGATTTCCAGAGGGAAGGTCCTCAACCTTTCAAACTTGCTGGAATTGGTGGATTTTCAGAATTCCTTGGGTAATGTTATATCACACAAATTAATTCCTTTTAGACACACTCATGACATATTTTCCATGGTTTTGTTCTTGATTCCAGTCACTTTCAAATTCAATTTTGCAGTAAATTATGTGAAAACTCTAGCCTAACACCATCACTTCCCATTTAATTTGTTCAAAGATGATTCAATAATATTCTACTTGGTTTCTTATTAGTTGGACTGATCAACAACGCGCTCAAGCTGCTAAAGAAGGATGGGGATATCGATTTGTATTTACCGCTCGTCTGGTAAGTCCCTTTGCACTTTAAGCTTGGTCTGTACCATATTCTATATACACAATCATATATTTATATCACGTATTTCGTATAGGCAGGACTTGTTATACTTGCAGATGCCTTGTTTATCGGGGCTCAACAACTCGGTCCATATTTGCAACACTTGAGATCAAACTGAAGCTCTTTTAAACCACTTGTGAGTTTGTTGTAATTTAAATCCTGGATAGAAATTTCAGTCCCCTGAGATTCTTATGAAATCCCAATTTTGCAACTGAGGTGCTGTATTATTTTCCGAGTAATTAGGGTCGGGCTGGGCCGGCCATTAAGAGAGACCAGGCCCATGAGCCACCGGGCCGGCCATGCTGGCCCGGTCAGCAATGCCCCTGGTCCAGCACGGCCCACCGTGCCTGTTGGATCATGTTTTTTTTTTAATATTGGAGGGACCTTGTGACTAATCTTATGATGAAGTTGGGAAGACTACCTTTTCATGTTTATGTTTATGTTTTCTTCTCTTGTTTCCACCTCTCTACTCTCTGTGCTCTAAATTCATACCTTTGTAACTTCCATATCTAATGAAATCAGGGTAGCTGATTTGTTTATACGAATACCCATGTTTCAAACACTAATATTAAATAATATTTTCATACATATTAAATTACCCAGGGGCACTAATATTCAGGATAAAAAGAAAAAAATACATACTAAAATTTTAATCTTGAATGGTATGCATAATGTGTTAGATAAATGAAAAAAACCATGGATCGGTTTCACACTTAAAACCCAAATGAGTGGTTCTAGAGCCTCTCAAAATTATAAGTAAGTCACTTTTAAATAGATATTGTTATTAAAGATTCATTTAAATATTCTTAATTAGTTCACCCCTCTACAGGTAAGCCCCTCTAATATTTTGATAAAATTTTTAATTGGCATTCTTTTAATAAGCATGTCCACCATCTCATATAAATTTTTTTATTTATTAATGAATTCTTGAATATATATTCTTCCTTGTGCGGAAAAGAAGACAGTGAGCAGGGGATTTTTTTTTTTTTTTTTTTTTTTGTGGTGGTTGGGCATGGCCCACAAAAGAAATATAGATCATTGACGTTCATGATGAAATCAATAAATTATGATTTTTTTATTTTATTGTGAAAGGCCTAACAAGGTACAAGTATTATATATCACTTAACCAGTACAAACAAAAGAGTTGGAGGTAATAGCCTCCTTTATAAAATGTATTATCCTACCCAAATCTTGTACATATGTATTTAAGATACATCTGACCTTTGGGTCCAAAAGAATTTGGAAACCCCATTAGATCAACTTGAACATGCATGTTTAGCCAGCCCCTCTGAACCTCGAATAGCTTCATGCGAGACCTTTACAAAACGGATTGGTATTTGAATCCACCCTTTTAATCTGATCAACACGATCCTGAAGATGAGTAGGACCAACATCCCCACTATTGAAAATATAATGATATTGCTCGCATCTGAACAAACCAATAAATTGGATATACCCCCATTGCCTCGCATATTGAACTCTCTGAAAAATGGCCTCAAGTTCTATTCTTATAGGTGAGTCCCATGGATGGTAATGATAGCCCACACCTATAATTGACATGGATTAACCTGCAACCTCGAAGCTCGAAGGGTGAGAGTTAGAGTTTGATGTGAGAGGAAGTTACTAATTGTTTGAATACGATGTTAATATATGAGAGGCTTATAATTAAGTTATAAAAATGCGAGAGGTTTATTTACAATTTTGAGGGGCTCAAATAAAATCACCCAACCCAAATTTGATATACCTTTTTAACTGGTAGTGAGTTTACCACAAGGTTGTCCATTTAGCCCATGGACCCAAGTCCGCTTCCAACAGAGCCCAATGTTTTTGGGCCTAAACCCAACCCGGATTGAGCCCAAGGCCTCCAAAAGTCGAGCTTGTGTTTATAAAAGTTTCCCAAATTATTAACTTTTTATAAATTTCTAGTTGTTTTTATTTCATTTTTATTATTTAAAAAACAGATAGACTTTTGGAATTATCACTTTCATTACTTCAAAGTGTGATTAAGTTTAAATTGGAATAAGAGAATAGAGATTAACGCAATTGAGAAATCCAAAAACGAAAGGGCTGACTATGAATGATTGTCTCAATAGATGGGGAAATTTCTAGTTGTCACATCTTTGCACAATAAACACAATGAGATGATTAATAAACTTAACCATGAACAACCAACTTGTTTTACAGTCTTTCTTTTTTTTAAGAAAAAAATTCATAATAACTCTAACTTAAATTAATAATTTGAAAAAAAAAATGAAATATGTAATGCAAATTATGCAATTAAACCGGTTCGTAGATTGACCCGGCCCGACCAAAATTCCTTCAGGCCTGGGGCGGGCTCGGGCCATGAATTTTTTTGGACCCGATGCCCTCCAAGCCCGAGGCAAACCCGGCCCGGAGTATGGTGACCCGATCAAGCCCGGCCCGGCCCGGCCCACTCATTGACATCCTTCTAAACAACTTTTTGATGACAGTTATCGGTTGGGCACGCTCTCTCAAACTACGCCATCTGTAATGCCTACGTGTAACGTATGAGTGCCACGTAGACAAAGAAATACCGTCTCACCAACTCCGCCTGAACGCCACACCCCCATTCCAACCGACCTCGATTTATAATGAACGCAAACCCAAATTCAACTTTCCAAACACCCACCATTTCTAGGGTTCTGATTCGCGCATTTGTCTCTCTTTTTCGATCGTTTGTGTTTATCTTTTCATTCTTTGCTGGAGCTTTCATGAAGATGGACCGCTCGAGGGAGTCCCCTCACGCGCAATCGGAGCTCCGGGCGAGTAAGAGGCCGAGGCTCGCCGGGGACGTCCATGGTTCTCCCAAGGTTTATATGAAGTTTATCGATCTTTCAAGATTCGTGTTTTGTTTTTCTGAATTTTTTTGGATTCTTGAAGAATTCATGGAGAAAATCGTTTTTTTTTTCATGCGAATTTGACGTTGTTGTCGTTTGGATCTGTTTTTGATGTGTTTTTGTTGTAGATTTTTGTTTTGAGTAGTTGTTTTTGTAGTGAACCTACGTTTTCATTGTTTCAGACTTTTTTTTTTTTTTTTTTAATCTGACGTTCTTGTTCTTGCATTTTTAGGAATATTGAATGTGTGTAGTGTATGATTTTGGTAGGATTTTAGGGTTTTCATAGATACTTGCAAGAATAATTATTATTGTTTTGATTCAAATGTGTTGATTCATTTCTTGTTGGATATGTTATTCATGCTTGTATAGTTGTCAAATTTTGATATCCAATTTATGCGAAATACAATGTAATTAGTTAAGATATTGAGTATATGTATTTATCAATTTATGCTTATTATTAATGTGGTATCCTATCCAAAGGAAATTGTTATTTTTGTAAATAATATGGTGGATTAGAGGGTGAAAATTACATGAGTTAATGTGGTAGCCAGGGCTGGCTCGGAGATGGGACCCTAAGTGAACTAGGAAATTAGCCCTTATTCATACAATCTTTTTTATAATTATTATCACAAATTTTGAACGGCTTTTCAAATTTATATCTAAATTCTTTAATTTATATTTAAATTCTTTTACTTAACTCATTTTAACCAAAATGTATTCTTATAAAAATGGGTGAAAGAACTAAAAATAATGAACAAAATAAAAACAACCCGAGAGTGGCTCTTTCAAGATTGGGGTAGATTTTGTGTGAGTTCAAGTAGAGTTGCTTTTATGAGGGATATTCTTGTTATTGAGGAGTAGCCTTGTCTCTGAGATTAGGGTTGGGTTTTGGTAATCACCTCTTCCACTATCCCACCCCGATAGTGGTTTATGCTATTTGATTTTGTATGTTGTGGGAAGCTTTCCTTTCCTTAATGAAATTGAGATAGGTTTTTAAAATAAAATGAATAAAAATATGAAAAATAGTACATAATCTAATAAGATTATATTCTTTGTAATTAAAGAATAAATAACATCAAATCTCAATAAAATAGGAACAAAAAAAATTAAAAGATAAAAATAAAAAAGAACTAAATGGATAAAGTTTTTAAAATAAAATGAAATAAATAATCCAAAATAGGAGCCAATTTTTTTTTTTTTTTTTGGAGATTGGGGTTCCTAGGTGACCCGCCTTGGTCGCCAATATATATCTAGGGCCGGCCATGGTGGTAGCTTATCCAAAGGAAATAATATGTCAACATTTTGTTGGTACCTTGAAGTGTTTATAGTGGACCAGGTGATTTTGATGCCGGAATAGTTAGGATGACAATGAGATGTTGGCATAGGAGAATTTATCTGGTTTATTTGCCTAGGTTCTTTATTCTGTTGGACCACATTTATTTGTTTTTGAAACCAAGAATTTTGTTTCAGTGTTCTCATGTTGCTAATGAATTTATAATCATGTGAGATATTTTGTCTTGGAAGGGGGTATGTATGCAGTTGAAATCTTATTAAAATTTGGTCAGTACGGAAAAAAATGAATGTATGGCTCTGTGTCGGCGCAGTCAGGAGTGGGTTGTGAGCAAGAAGTTGATGGGGATCACTTGAACAGGGACGAGACAGAGACCTGCTCTTCTCTGAATGCAAAGGGAACGGCTCGAAATGGTTCCCCTCCTTGGCGTGATGATGACAAAGATAGGCATTATGTGTTTGCGCTTGGAGAAAATCTAACTTCTCGTTGTAATTACACTATGAACACTGTTTTGAGATTTCTTTAATTCCTGACCTGATTCTCAAGAGATTTTATACAAAAGATGGACGTGTTTCATAGCGTTGGCTGTATGAATGATTGCACACACTTTCCCTTCATCATATATATGCATATAGGATATATTTGACGTGGTTAGCTATTATATATTCGAACTTCCTGGAATAATTTTTTATTATGATACTTGACAAATTTGGTACAAGGGATGATTTTTACCTTGCCATATTTTTGTCATATGTTTCAACATGCCTTTACATGTCTGTGGGTTCTGATATTTAATTGTTTGCCATGTTTACATATGTTTAATTAGATGTTTCTTTCCTAACTGGGTGTGGCTTGGTTTTATCGCTGACTGACGGGTCTTCTAACCTTGTTTCTCAACTCATACCGATAAAATTTCAAACAATTTTGAGAACTTCATAAATTAATTTGTTCTCAGATGTTTTAAATTTGTTTGTTGCCATTATACAATTTCTTATGTTGTTTCTTTGCTTTGTACTTGGCAGATAAGATACACAGCAAAATGGGTAAAGGTGAGTTTTACAAACCACATTTCTTGTCGTGGAGTTTTTTTTTTTTTTTTTGTTCTCATATTTTTTTAACTAAGAGTGCAGAGTATAGGTTTTGATAAGTATTATTTGCTGTGAGCATGTCAATTCTCTTGGGAGGGAATCACATTGAATCTCTTAGTGACTGCATTGCTCATGATGAGTTATTTTGTTATCTTACTTCTTTTGCAATTTGGATTGTTTATTTCAGGAACGTTTGGTCAGGTCTTGGAATGTTGGGATAGGAAGAGGAAAGAAATGGTAGCTATTAAAATTGTTCGCAGCATTGAGAATTATTGGAAGTCTGCATTATGTGAAATCAATTTTTTGGAAAAGCTTATTAAGCATGATAAAGGTGGCAGCCAGTGAGTGTTCTCTTTATCTCATTTCGCTACATTAAATCTTCTGCCCATGTGTTACTGCTCCTACTCCAGTAGATACATGGTTAAACTTCTGCATAAACCGTTGTATTCCTTGCAGTTTTGTGCAAATACGGAACTGGTTTGACTATCGTAACCATATCTGTATTGTAAGTATGCATTTAATCTGTGATTACTTGTTTTTCCCTGTTTAACAAATATCTTGGGGGTTAAAAGTTGTGAGTGGATTGAAATGGTTTCGGCAGGTATGTGAGAAGCTTGGACCAAGTTTATACAATTTTGCGCAGAAAAACAATAATCGCTCATTTTCCATTGACCTTGTCCGTGAGATTGGCAGTCAACTGTTGGGATGGGTAGCACGTGTGTAGACATTACTTCCACAATTTTCTCTATATTTCTTTATCTAAGGGAAATTACTGAGTACAATTCTTTTTTCCCCTCTTGATTTATATGGTATGTAACTATAGTGTAGCTAAATGATACCAAAACATTTGCAGACTAGTTTTGTACTAGGAATCTTCGTAATGTGTGACGTAGCGAACATGTTATTTTTTTATTTTTATTTTTATTTTTTTACGAAAATTAATGTTGTAATGCTTCAGCAATTGTACATTCCTGACTTTGTTTGTCCAAATGCATCATGCATGACATTTACCTCATCCACACTGATCTAAAGCCGGAGAATATATTTTTTGTTTCCCCTGAGATTCTAGATCATGAGGTATTCCCATGTTCTCAAGTAAATTTATGGGTTCTTGATTGGTATGTCCAGCTTCTATTCCTATGTGATTTGCAGATTTTCTTCTTATGTAATCCAGTCAGAATGCTATCAAAGTCAGTCTGGTCTCATCAAATTCTGGAGGATTATTTTTTAATTTATGTTCCTGCGAGAAAGTGTTTCTGTTATTGCTTTAAAATATTGCACACATAGGTTTCACCAAGGTCTTCGAGTGCTATCAAGTTAATCGACTTTGGCAGCACAATCTATGGGCACAAGGATCAGTACTACTTTGCCTGCACAAGGTATTATTGAGCTCCTGAGGTAATATTGGGTATGTTGTTGGATCGAGGACCATTATCGTTATAATAATTTCTTTATATAATGCGATGAATTTTAAGCCCGGTGAGTTGGTGACCAAATTCTGCAGGTCTCGGATGGAGATTTGCCATTGACATATGGAGTGTAGGTTGTATTTTGGTTGAACTCTTCTCGGTAAGTGGCTTTAAATCACATCCACTTGTTCGTAGCAACATTTAGATGTGCAAAATAACAAGGAAGGGCTATTTGCATAAATACTTCTAAAAGAACCTATTTTGTTAAAATACTCCCATTGAAATCTTTCCAACAATACCCCTGAAAAAGGTTTGACTTGTGCACAAATGCTCTTCTGTCATCACAAATATATATTTTTTAAGTTGAGCATAAATACCCCTCAAAAAGGCATTGATGCCTAACTTAACCACTTTTGAGGCATATTTGTGAAAAAAGGTTTTTAAGGTAGATGTTTTGACATAATAAGGTTTCTTGAGAGTACATATGCAAATAACCCCAAAAGGTATATATGTAGGTTTATCCAACAGCGATGCTGCAGGGTGAGACGCTGTTTGAGACCCATGAGAACTTGGAACACTTGGCAATGATGGAGAAGTTCTTGGGTGTATTTCCAGATCACATATTGAGGAGAGCCGAGTCAGTATTCCCTTAAGACTTGTCGTATTTTGTATCGTTTCACATGTCTTGCTCTCCACCATGATCTGACCCTTGATCTGATATATGTTTGAACAATGCAGTCAACACGCACAGAAGTATGTCAGAGAAGGCAGGCTAAACTGGCCAGAAGGCGCGACTTCCAAGGATAGTGTCAAAGCTGTTCAAGAACTCCCCCGGCTGCCAGTGCTATATCCAATCCATTCATGAATCTGTTGAGAGATAATACATCTCATTGTTGAATTAAAATACTAATAGTGACATCTGGGTATGTTGTATCAGGACCCGGTGATGAGGCATGCAGACCATTCAGCTGGTGACCTCATCGAACTTTTGCAAGGGCTGCTCCAACAGAATCCCGTTTATAGGCTGTCTGCAAGGGAGGCCCTTAGACACCCATTCTTCATGAGGGATCATCCTCGGTGATGAAATAAGGTCTGTTCGATCATCTCATGCAATTGAATTTTGAGTTCCACACACACACATTCACACACTGGGAAATTATAGAGTAGCTAATAATCTTGTAATTTTTTTTTTTTTTTCCTTCTCAAAATGTGGATAGTTTTGATCAAAATTGATGCTGAGTGTCCTGCAAAGAGTGGGTCAATACAATAAAATAGCTAAAGTTTTGAGGCTGGATTTTGATACCTAAAGGTTTTCTTGATGATTTTTCCATCTCAAGGACTGGGTCAATTCAAAAATGGCACACATTGATGTACTATGGTCTGAAACTTTCTATGTATCTAGTGATTTTTCTGTTTCTGCAATAATGTAGCCAGCTCGTTTTGCAAATTGGCTGTGATGACTTATTCATATGTCTTATCCACCTTAATTTTATTATAAATAACAAAAGCAACCGGATTAGAATTTGTAACCAGTCAGAAGACTCAGAACTCAAAAACCATCTCTCTAGTCATATAATATTGAATAACAATTTATGTTGGGGAATCATTTCTCCCGTTTGGTTCACGGAATAACTTACACGGAAATAGAATAGCTACATAGGCATGGAAGTAAATTAAAAGATTTTTTTTTTCATTTGGTTGTTATTACTTTTTTGGTTTTGACAATGTTATGTCTTGTATTTGTTTTATTAGATTATAGTTATAAATATATATGGATAAGTAGGAATAACTATACATGACCCCCTAGCCCCATATATAGTTATAAGGGTTATTCTAACTTATTCGGACATAGCTTTTGCAGAATATTCATGGTTTTTTTTTTTTTTTTTTTAGGGTAAAAAGTAAATCTATATTTCTTTCTATATTTCTTTCAAAACTGTACAGTATACAAAAAAAAGACAAGGTTTAGCAATAAGAAATGAAAGAAAAGGGATGGTGGACTAGAGAAAGGCTCCCACAATTGTTGTTGGGAGGGAAACGTAGTCTGAGCTACACTGCGTCTCCATAATATTCATGTTAAATAAACATGTTTGAGAAATAAGCTTATTATCCCTTTACTCACAATCTTATTCACCAAATAAGTGGGGGATAGATGCATCACAACTTTATAGACTAATTTGGCTTTCATTTTCATTCGCATTCTATTATAACACTCGGAAAAATTGTGTTTAGCATCCTTCGTTCCTGTACACATCCCTATATATTTTTGGTCAAATCATTCCTTCAACAGGATCTATAAGAATTGAGTTCTTGGAAAGAAAGAATTATGATGTCCTATAATATATATAACCACCAATCCATGATGGCGCATGAGGTTAGGCACATCGTTTGGGGTTCACAATGTTTCTCCAGTAATATAAATGATAAAGTCTCACATGTGAGAACTTGTTGTGACTAATCATCGTATGAACACTTTAATGCTCCAGTTGCAACTAACATTTGTTTTGATCTACCTTTCAATGTTGCTCACCTCCTAACAAACCTAAGCTTCCTACATTATTGTGTCATTATGTTTGGGGAAAGGCTGGTTTCATTATACCCATGTTTTTTTTTTTTTAATTCCATTTTGAATAAATAGTTTAGGCTTTTGCATTAAAAAAGAAACCAAAATTTAAGAATAATGTTAATAGTTCACTGGACAATCCTGTGAGCAATCTGCATGCCTTTAGTAAGTGTCATTAAATGTAATATGTTTTTATGAAAATGCATATACTTTCATGATGTAATGCATCGACTCATTGAATGAAAAAACATGAAAATTTACTAATGACTAACCAGATTTATATAACTCTCTCTAATGAGGCATATGGCTCCTGGGATGATTCAAACCTTTACTTGGAATTTGAAGAAAATAAGGATAGTAATATTGTTATGTTAGAGGTAAATTTTTATTAATTAGTATATAAATAGATGTTTTTTATTTTTCCATCAACAACTCTTCTATATTTTATGACACGCAGTCCATCTCTCTCACTCACTTCTTTCCTTCGGATAAGTCAATACCAAGAAGCCCTTTATCAACAAAAAAAAAACCCTAATAATGTAATGATATTTGTAATCATTTTTTTGAATAATATATATTTATAGAAATTTGTTTTCATATTCTTAAATACGTTGAAATATATAAAAAAGAATACATGACAGAATGTATATTTGTCAAAATTATAATATTCGCCTTTAATAAAATTTCGACTACACCGCTGCTAATATCCTGATATTGGGTGATACCCATGCAAACAACCTCCAGTTCAACATGCACTGGAGGGTAATTCTATCAACAGATTAGATACATTGATATATATCCTATCCTAAATTGTCAGATTCAAATCTCTTCAATTGACACGCCTAATTATGGACACTATTTTTATGCTTCCAAAGATCATATTTATAAAATAGTTATTCATATTTTCATAGTCACGGTTGTTCTTGCATAATAATAAACATGGATAATACATCATAGAAACATATATAAAATAATAAAAAATCAATATTTGATATTTTTGAATCAGATACACTAATATTTACAAGCTTAGCTGAGGGAGCCTCAGCATAACGTAATAAGATATTTATTCCTAGTGGTCATAGCACAACGTTTATCTATGTTAAGGATAAGTCTTGGATTTGAGTCTTGACGCTGTGTCATACCTTCTGTTTGTGAGACGAAATTCAAAAGAATTTTCTGTGAGACCAGAGACAACAGGCGAGAATAATTTTTTCAGCTTGACCACAAGATCAACAACGGAGAATCCCTCCCATATAAAAAAAAAATAAAAATAAAAAATAAACCATAATAAGATATTTAATGAAAGGATGGTCCATAGAACCAAACAAACGGCTTTCCCTTTCAATCCCCGTGACATTCATGAATTATGATGCATTGCATGTTCCCTTCCTTTGACTGTCCCCACCACTACCCTTTACCTACTTTTACTTTATTTTATGGGAAAATTACTTATGGATCCTTTGTATAATCTTTGAATTATTTTTAGATCCTTAAAATATTTAAACTTATTTTTATGTCATCATATTCTTTTGTGTATTATTTTTGAGTCCTTCAACTTGTATACTGTTAAGTCTTCTATAATAGTTTCTATTTTTACCTCTCCTTTCCCATCTGTGTTACTGTATATAATGTTAAATTATTTGTTTACACTGTTAATAAGTCTGCATATACTAGTAACAAGTTCGTATATATTGTTAATCTACCTATGTACTTTGTTAATGGATTTATACTTTATTAATTTTATTATTATGAATATCATTTTATTGTAACATGATTAAAATTTATTTATTTTTAACATTGATAGTGGTATGTTAGCCATAAAATTTGACATTTATAGGAGGAACATCTGATTGTTTGTGTGGATGGGAAAGGGCACAAATAAAAGATGAAGATAAGGACAAATTTAAAGAATAAAGGGTAAAAGATAACCGTCATTGGATATAAAATAATCCAAAAATGATACACAAACTAACATTGAGATCAAATAAATCTAGATCTTTTAGGGACTTAAAAATAATTTATGGTTTTCTTAAAGGACCTGAAATTAATTTTTTCTTGTTTTATTATATTATTAGAAAATATATATATATATATATATATATACACACACACACATACACACGTACACAAACATTAAAAAAATATTTCAATGAACTCCTTTCCAGTCAAACATTTGCCCCTCCCAATCAACCAACCACACCTATCTTACCCTTTTGAATAATTCAAAACCCCCCACATCACATCACCCTTTCCATCTCAAGTTTATCAACAAAGTTTATTTTATTATTTTTATTATAAACTAAAGTCCATGTTTTGTTTCGCAGATAAGATAAAAATAAAAATAAAAAATTATTATTTTTAAATAATGATATAAAAATTGCTAGAAACAGTTTGCTATGTCTTGTGCAGTCGGCAATTCAGCATATGCATTTGTTAAATAAAACATAAATGTTTATGTATGAATAAATTGTATTTTCTATATTTGTTATTATATTAGTGCGCGTCTATCCTTATCAATCATTTTTCTTAACCCACTAATCGAAAAAAAAAATTAGTGTTTTATCTGTTCCCACTAATCCGGCTAGTTCGACCGGACTTGGTTGCCACTTTAAGTTTTGGGCGACCGGATTTGATCGTTATTTCATGTTTTGGGCGACTTAACTTGATCATCATTTCAGGTTTTGAGCGACCAAACTTGATCGAACAAGATTTATGATAAAGTTTATAATTTTTTTTAAAAAAAAAACTTAAACCCATGACGTGTATCCTTCTTGGATCTTTTATATCACTCCAAGTTTGATTTGTAATATAGAGAGAATCAAACATTATTCTTAAATGTAAAACATAGGAATAATTTTTTTACATAAGTGAGGGACAAATTTTTAAAATTCAGATATAAAATGTGTTTGGATCAACTGGTATGTTTTTTTTCTTAAACAAAAAATCCGCTTAACCACAAATTTAAACAAAGCTTAAAAATGATATATATTTGTCTAATAAGATATTTTTTTATAAAAAATTGAATTAATTGAAAGTATACCTACTTACATTTTTTTTCAGTCTCTTAGCTAGTGTTTGGATAAAAGAATAAACATAGAATATGATGGATTAACCCAAAAATTAATTTGTTTACAAAGAATAGGTAGATATAGTTTTGAACCCTGTTCGACCAATTTCGGTCGCCCAAAACCTGAAATGGTGACTAAGTTCAGTCGTCCAAAACCTAAAATGACGACCAAGTTCAATTGTCCAAAACATGAAAAGACGACCAAGTTCGGTCAACCTGGATTGGTGGGAATATCCAAACACCAATTTTTTTTTGTGGTGGGTTAAGGGAAATGATTGGTGGGGATTGACACGCGCATTATATTAACCCAACTTGATATGGTGGGAAATCGGATTACTTATTGTCCTCCGTTTGGGGTGGAGTATAAGTTAAGAATAAAGAGAATAATCTTAAAAAGCTGTTTGTTTTACAAGAATAAACATTGATAGATATGTCTGGATAAGCTAGGATAATGCCTGATATTATTATCATAAAATGCTAGAATTATTTATTAGAGCTTATTTATGCTAATGGATAAAAATATTCTTCTCTATCATTTTAAAAAATTTATCTCACCTAACACTGTATACACACATTCCAAAAACTGTCACATCTATCATATCACACACACATCTCTCACACTTATTCCCAAACACAAATAATTTATGTAGGGGTATAGTTATCATTTAAAGAGTCATAAACTCTTATTCATCTATTATCTACCACTTATCCTTATTTTATTCATGGTGAACCAAACAACAAAAAGATCATTTTTAGGTTTTCCAATGAAAATAATAAAAAAGACAACCAAACAAAAATTTACTTACCCCCCCTATGGCGTGAAACATAAGGCAAGAATAATGAAGAATAGATGAGAATAGCTAAAAAAAGTTGTTTGTTTTGATAGAATAAATCCCGATAGTTATGTCTGGATAAGCTAGAATAAGGCCTGATAACTATTCTAAAGAAATGGTGGAATTGCTTATCAAGGCTTATCTATGCCAATGGATAAAAATACATTTCTCTGTCATTTTAAAAAATTTATCTCACCTAACAGACTCACACAGATTCAAAAAACTGTCACATCTATCAAATCAATCATATATCTCTCACACTATTCCTAGAGGGTATAATTGTCATTTAAAAGATCATAAACTCTTATTCATCCCTTATCAACTATTTATCATCACTTTATCCAAGGTGAACCAAACAACAAAAACGTCATTTTTACGTTTCCTAATGAGAATAACAAAAAAGACAACCAAACAAAAAGTTGCTTATTCAGCCTAGATTGTTATCTATCCCAGTATAACTATGAAGAACGAATAACCTAATGTCACACTATATGCGGGGGGTTATTGAATATAAATTGTTATCTATCTTAGTATAACTATCAGGGGAGAATAACCCTATGTCACACCCCAAACGAGGATAAAAATAATTATGTGTTATTCATATATTTATTTAATTATAAAATTTTATCCTCACTAGGATAATTGATTTCCAATGATAGAAAATAAGATTAGTTTATTCTAGATAGAGTGGAAGATGTGCATCGTAGTAGATTGAGTATCATTAATGTATTCTAATATTTAACCCTTGAGTTTATTCCCAAACGAAATGGGATTTTTATTTATTTTTACATACAGTTCAACGTATAACTCTAACATGCATTCGCTACATTTATTTTTTATGAAAAAGTATACTTAATATCATAATAAAATAAACTTTAGATTTTATTATCAATCAAAATATATCTCACTAGGACCCTAAGACTATATATAAGTGTGTTGATACACTCGGTATATATATTGTACCTCTTATTGCAATTTAAAAATGTGTCCCCCATTCATTTACGAGTGGATAATATAATGTGATAGTGCAGCATATATTTTATTAACATAATATATCAAAAATTAACTTTTTAATCTTTAAAAAAAAACTACACTAAAATTTCACACAATATACTTTATTTATTATAATAATATATATTTTTACTTGGATTATTAAATTGCACAAAGGTAAATATATCATTCTCCTGATTTTTACTTTGGTCTACATACACACTATTATTTTATCATTAGTGTGTATATGCATATCAACTGCAAGCTTGACTTGGTCACCCATTTTCAATACTCAAGTAAAATAAAATAAAAAATTCTACACCAACTCAAACAAGAGGCTCCCTTTCCCCCTTTTCATCCTCTATTCAATCCCCAACATTTCATTTCATTGAAAAATAAATAAATAAATAAACAAAAAAAAAAAAAACTAAAACAAAACAAACAGAAGCAGTAGAAGAAGAAGAAGAAAGAAGAAGAAGAAGAGGAAGGCCATGGAGTCCCCTTCCGACCCCTCCTCCCGCAAGTCCCTCTTCCGCTCCGTCTCCTGGTCCGCTCGTTCCCCTAAACCCACCCCTCCCTCCAACCCCATCAACCCTTCTAAACCCCCCAACCACCACCACCGCCCTCGCTTCCTCCCACCCCTCCAACCCCTCTCCGTCTCCCGCCCCCTCGACGACTGGACTTCCTCCGCCCCCTCCGCCTCCGCCGCCGCCGATGGCCTCTCCATGATCACCGACCACCTCTTCCTCGGCGGCGAGTCCGCCGCCCGCAACCTCCCCGCCCTCCGCTCCCGCGGCGTCACTCACGTCCTCAACTGCGCCGGCGACTCCGTCAAGCCCTCCGACTCGTCCTCCGGCGATGGGATCGAACACCGGTCGCTCTGCCTCCAGGACGCGCCGTCCGAGGACCTCTCGAGCGTCCTCTACGACGCCTTCGACTTCATCGAGCGCGCGAGCCGCCTCGGCGGGCGCGTTCTCGTGCACTGCCGACGCGGCATCTCGAGATCCGTGTCCGTCGTCGTGGGTTACCTCATGTGGAAGGACCGGCTCGCGTTCGAGCCGGCGCTCGCGGTCGTCCGCTCGGCGCGCCCCGTCGCGGACCCGAACGTCGGCTTCGCGTGGCAGCTGCTCCAGCTGCATCGGCGGCTCGGTCCAGCCGCCGCCTCCGCCGCAGCCACCGCGCGGGTCTACCGGATGGCGCCGCACTCGCCGTTCGATCCGCTGTACCTCGTGCGGAAGGCGGTGGCGGCATCGGACGGCCTGGATTCGAGGGGGGCGTTTCTGGTGCACATACCGTGCTCGAACATATACGTGTGGGTCGGGAAGGACTGCGAGCCTCTCATGGCGAGGAGCGCGAACGCGGCGGCTCTGCAGATCATGAAGTACGAGTGCGGCGGCGCCGCCGCTGGCACGGTTATCGAGGCGAGGGAGGGGATGGAACCGGAGGCGCTGCTCGACGCCTTGGAAGGCGTGCGCGTCTCGGGAAGGGTGGAGGCGTACGACGCGGATTACGAGATGTTCCGCGGCGCGATCAAAGGCGGCGGCGGTCACAACAAGGAAGAGGAGGATGAGTTCCCCATGATCGATTCGCCGCCGTTTCGCGCCCCGGGGTCGTTGTGGCCGTCTGATGCGAATTCGAATTCGGTTTCGCCGTCCGATACGTCGAGCTCGGCGTCGACCTTCTCCCCCGCCTCGTCGGACTTCTCGTTCTCGTCCATCGAGTCGTCTTCACCGCCGGCGTTGGATTTCGTCATGCGAATCCCTGGGAGGAGGGTTTTGACAAAGAGTCTCTCACTCGCGGAGCGGAGGGGAAGCTATACACCGCCTGTGATGGTGTTGAGGAAAGATTTGGGGAGGATTGGATTGGAAAAAAGAGAGGCTTTGAAGTTTGATGATGATTTGGTAGAGGAGACCGAATGCCCGGCCCAACCGATGCTTTTCGGGTGGCCATCTCTTGAAAGAGTGAAGATTGTTCATCATGGGATGCTTGATTCGAGGTCGGTGTTCTTATTGTTGGGACCGGTCGTGAATTCAGGGAATCACGGATGTCGGATATTGTATGTGTGGGTGGGATCGGAGGTTTTGATGAGTGGGGATGATGGCGAGGAGAGGCGAATTCAATGGGAGGAGATTGGGAAGGAGTTTCTTGATCGAATGGGTCTGCCGGTAGATATCCCTGTACAGGTGCGCTCATTGCATTTGCGCCATGATTTCGTTTATTTGTGTTTTTTAGTGTTAATGGTATTCTCATCTTGTAGAAAATCTTGGTTTAAGCAAATTCACATTGTCATCTTGATGCATTGTCATGATAGTATACCTCAAGATAGTAGGCTCTAATTGACACTAAATCGCATGCTGTTACAATTCTAACATAGTAGTCCTTGTTTGGAATCAATTGACAAACAGATTCAACTTTTACAAAATCATTTTATCTGACAATCAGTTCTATACAGGTATTATTAAACTTTAGCTTTTGATTTAGATTTTGGTTGCTATATGTTAGAAGTATTTTATGAAAAAAGCAGGTTGATAGTAGTAGCTCTCATGAAAAGCTGGTTGGGTGCAACTTTTATGAAAACTGTTTTTGAAGATTACTCTCAAACGGGCCTAATATTATCTTTTCTATGAGTGCTGGAGAAGAAAAGTAATGCACTCTTCTGAAAGAACCATATAGATAGAATTGCTGTCAATTAGGTGGTGGTTTGTGTGGCTTGATCATGGAATTTGTTGTTTGCGATATTAAAAATTTAGTTGTAGAACACAATGATTACATGATCTGGCTGCAGTTAATCTTATATTTGCGTTTTTCTTCTAGTTTGGGCATTAAGTAAGTGAGCCTAACTGATGTTGATGTGCAAGTTTTAAGCTGCCATTTGTCTAAAGTAGTAGATTATATATTATTCATCTATAAAGTGAAACCGAGCTTTTCTGCTCTCCTAATTGTTTTTTTATTTTACAAAAAGTAAGATCTAATACCGTATGAAGCTGTTTATAAGATTGTAATTTGAATAGATATTAAACGATGTCTGGCATCTCTTTCAAGGCTGGGCATGCATATACTGGCATTTGGTTCTATCAGAAATATAGTCCATGGCAGATCTATTATATTGCTCAACAGTAGAAACTTAGCATTATCACAGGCGCCATCCATATATTCAATTACGAGAAATGGAAACTGAGGATGCATGTGATGTAACAAAGAGTGACAGAGTTATGATAGCCCATGCTTTTGCTGCGATTGAAACCATCAATTCCCCCCTCGAAATCTGATATGTCAATGATTCAAGAGCCCACAAATGAGGCAATGTCATACTATGTGGTGAGTGATCTTTAAGTAGCTGGACATCAGAAGTGAAGGAACTCTACCTGTGTGGCACTGATAAAATGAAGAGATAGTATCTCTTTGTGTATATCAGCTCATTTCATGCTAATCTTCTGGCCATGGCACGACAATTTTTAATTATTACAGCATACACCACTAGCTTTGTTAGATAAGAGAAATGGTCACCCAAGGAAACCTTAGAACAAGAAAAATATACAAGTCATCAGTGCTGTCATTAATCTGGTTGCAAAGCACGTAACATGTTTTGAGGTGAGCAAAAACTGAGACAAAATCAATTTGATTGTTTATACAGAAACCCTACAGAACTTCCAAAATAATAAAATAAAAAAAATCAAGAAAGTGAAGCAAAGTTACAATAATTTTGTGTTAATAATTTTTCCCTAAAATTCTAATCTATGCAATAAAATTTCATTGGCCATCAATTTTCTTCCATATCACATTATATGCTAATGTAATCAATGAAATTGTGTATAAGAAGACTAATACCCAAAAGTTAAGAGAAAAATGAAATTAGTTACAAAACTTCCTCTAAAAATATTACACCGAATTCTCATCCCTCTCCTTGTTGCACAAATGTGATCTCACCACTATACTATATTTCAATCCACGTAGGGTTGGCACTTTACCTAAAGTTGTGGGACCCATAGGTAAGCCTGTCAATTATTCGAAAAAATATCCGTATCCGAAAATGCAAAAAATATCCGAAAATCCGTATCTGTATCCGAACCAAATTATCCGTATCCAAAAATTTTCGGATCGGATCGGATCGGATATAGCTTATATCCGATCCAAACAATATCCGTATCCGAACTGTTATTTTATTTATATATGTTAGAATTAGTTTCAACTCTTAGATGAAAATCCAATGGCTCATGATCTAGGGTAAAACGCAAACCTATTTAACCATGTTGGATATTTGTTTAACTATATTAGGATTTGAGTTTTTATGTCTTTGGTGGATACCTATTTAACCATGTTAGGACTTAAGATTTTATAAATTTTTTATATTTTAATCTGGTTCGGATATTTCGGATATTATCCGAATCCGTATCCGGATTTTCGGATCGGATACGGATATGTGTTTTGAAATATCCGTCGGATATCGGATACGGATATTTTTTCGGATATCCAATTCGGATACGGATATGGGCCTATCCGATCCGTATCCATTCGATTGACAAGCCTACCCATAGGTCTCAAGTTTAAACCTTCCAGGCTTACCTGATGCACTAGGTTTGTGAGTGATTCTCCGGAATTTTCCCAACTAATGTTGTATTCCTTTTCACCAAGAAGAAACTCTCCTATATTTCAATGCTTCAACAACCAGGAAACCCAATTTTAGTGTTCATAACTATGCACTATGACAGTGTGGTAAACTGAGTTGAGATGGGAATTTGAGAGAATTTTATCCACTCAAGGAAATCAATTGTTATAAAACTCTTTTGGGAGAGAGATGATAAGAAAAGCAGAGAGTTGGAAGAAATATCAACCTATGTAGCAATTATGTCAGAGTGGGTAGGACACATGTCCAAACACTACCAGTTGTGTACATGACTGACACACTCATTCTTTGCATTTAAGTTTTTGAATTATTTCTGCTGTACTTAATAATCTTGATGAGATATATGACTTGATTGCATGGGATTGTTTGGAAATGGTTACTTCAGTGGTTTTTGTTAACCAGATATTGACTGACCCTAACCTCTATGTTACAAATAGATAATCAGAGAGCACGAAGAGCCACAACAATTCCTGGACCACCTCTTCTCATTTCACTTACATGAATAAAAGTGACCATGGAGATCCAATGAAGAACTGCATTTCAGCAACCTGACTTTGCAGTTTCTTAAGGTCACTTGACAGTGACTTCAAAACATAGCCATCGACCTGAATATTCTGCTTCCTTCAACCTCATACATGTTATGGGGTCAGACGTAATGGGGGAGAAAGGACCTGACCCACATTTGACAGCATGTCCATTTCAAGCTTCTGATGCCCGCCGTAATACAAGAAACTGATGGTGAACCCACCATGAAGGCAGTTGGAAGATGAAGTGTGAAGGTTGACAAACATTTTATACTTCCATTTGTTGTACTTAATTGTGATAGAAATAAAACAAAATCGTGAATGACACCAAAGGTGTTTGTAATCTATTTACAGGAAATCAGAAATGTTTGAATAACAGACTCTAAAAGGCTGTTCAGTTTCTTTCCCACTGCCTTTTTTCATTAACAATTTCCTTGATTGATCATCAGAGTTGGCCAAACATACAGGTTTTGTTTTTACTGCTCAATGCATGTCTTGGATAGTTTGAACGTTAAGGCTATGACCATCCACCATGATATCTACCCAGGTATCATGCTTAATGCAGGTCTTAAGGTCTTAGATATTTTGACATACAGGTTTTGTTTTTACTGCTTAATGCAGATATTTTGAACATTAAAGGATATGACCATCCACCATGATACCTACCCAGGTGTCAATTATTTATTTCCTGTCCATTTGCTTGAGCAAAAATGTTTGGGAAAAATCCATATAACCCCCTATAAACTGATTGAAATCCATATAACCCCTGACATTTCTTAAAATCCATATAACCCCCTGAAAACTACTAGTAAATTCAAATAACCCCCTGAATAAAATTTACGTTTATAGATGATGAATATTTTGTGAATATTATGTTTGGTTAACCCTAATAGAAGACAATATATAATAAAACCCTACAATGTGTTAAAATGCAAAAAATCTTCTATAAATGATGATTTTACCACTCTCTATAAAGTTTTATACTGTATCCAAAGAAAGCAAAATTGTCATTTTCATATGATTTTTTACATTTTTAACACATTGTAGTTATTTTTTAGTATATTTTGTCTTCGGTCAGGGTTAACCAAACGAAATATTAGCAAAATATTCATCATCTACTAATGAAAATTTTATTCAGGGGGTTATTTGGATTTACTAAGTGTTTTCAGGGGGTTATATAGATTTTAAGAAAAATCTAGGGGTTATATGGATTTCAGTCGGATTTAAGGGGGTTGTATAGATTTTTCCCTTTTTTTATTATTTTTTGACAAGGAATCCCAATGTTTTTTTTTTTTTTTTTTTGGTGGGTAAATGAGATTTTGTATTGCTATGTAAATGAACTTTACATCGTGTGTTTACATGAATTCAAAATGTTTTGCACAAAAAATACTTAATAACATCTCCTGTAATCTGCCTTATGAATCCATAGGAATCCTAATGTTGGGAAAACTCTAGAGCCAGTTCCACGTGGATTTTAATACAGACTTGTTCCTATTCCCACAGGTGTTAGAATACAGACTTTTTCTTATTCCCTGAAGAAAACTAGTATAATCTGACTTGATATAGAAATAACTTTACCTAGCTATTGGCTAGATAATTATACCTTTCAAAAACTATATGTTTATATCCCCGACTTGAATTATAACACAAATTCATAAATTAAAATTTTAATGCTTGCTCTCTCCATGTCTATTTCCAGTTACACTAGTTAGATAATCTCTAATGCTGCACAGATGAAGATTGTTTATTTAACACAAGATGATATTGTCTATTTCCATGTCTATGTACCACGTCTATTTCCATGTCTATTTCTAAAAACACTAGTTAGAACTCCCCTTTTGAACTAGCAACACAAGATGATATTGAGAAAACCACAAAAATGTAATGCATATATAAGATTCTACTTGTCACACAGTATCAGATTAATTTATATCATAAGTAGATTCAAATTCCTTAAAAATTTGCTACGCCCATCGATCACAAATGCTATTTTACAACCAAAACTTGTGCAACTTAGGCAAGCAGTTTCTTTCTCCATATTGAAACATTCATCATCAGATATCATTCTTTGATCTTAATAGAGCAATGGTTGGTCCCAGAGAGCAACCCCTCACAGCCTTGTATGACCACGAACCGCGGCCGCCACCACCGCTGGTCGAGGCTTGTTTCGTGTTCCAACTATCTTTCTTCAACAGCTGAGCCTTTTTCTCATCCAAAGCTTGGCAGATTTCATCCCAGTCCGTCTGTGGCCTTCTTGCTGCATAAAGATTACCACGGATTTGGAGAAAATATTAGCATACGTCATGCAAATTCATGCATATATTTTACTTCCTGCTAGCTATGTATCATTGTTGAGAACTTAAATATAGCATTGGTTTTAGGGTTATAAGGACTGTTTTCGATATTCCATGTATCCAAATTCGTTTACTGTCACAATGGTCACCATGACAGGATGTCCAGAATCAATGGGGTGGTTGACATGGGGAAACATTTTTCTATACCTGGGAATAGGGTATCGTTGGCTTGACCATTGGTGCTGGAACAGGAAGCCTGTCCTTTCTTGCCTACAAGAGCTGCATCATCACTTCCACCACCAACTCGCGCTACTTTATTTGATCTCTCCATGATACGAACATTAACAAGTGATGTAAAATCAGCCTGGATGAGATTATCAGATAGTTAAATGATCATCGATAAGGTTGTCCTTGCACTGTTTAAGGTGGAAAACGAAAATTGAGGTGAAACAAGTGCTAGGAATATCTCTGGTACCTCCAAAGAGCCATCTTCATTGTACATTGATTGGAATTGGGTCATCTCTTCCCCATCATTTTTCTCTTCGGAGGAGATAGGGTACCCATGAACAGTAGCTAAGGTGATTTTCTGGCTTACTGCGTCGAAGAATGACACTTTCCCTACCTAGAATGAATTCAGATCCGAAAAATAATAAGAAACTGAATCCCAATAATTACAAAACATTAGGAGCATGAAATCTTACTCGAAAAGAAGATAGCTCGGGACACCATGATGAAGACAGCTCAACCAAGCGATATGCAATCACATCACCTTCCTTAAATGAATGAAAAGAAATTGTTAGTGTCTGATATTATAGCAGAAGCCTTGTGCTTAAATGATAAAACAGAACAATCAGTCCGTATATGGATTAAAATGGATTCAATTCTCCAGTCTGTTGTGTTTTACACCACTGGACATTCTTTTCCAAAATCAAACATGATGTAGCCTGCCTTTACATGCATGTGAGATTGAACTCAATATTATATATTGTAGCCAACTAGCCATGTCCTGCTAGAAATCCATGTGGCAATTCATCAGCATTTATTCCCTTTTATTTTTCTACCTCAAGATCCACATAAACATCTGATTGCCGATCAGGAAGAGAAAAAAATACTCGTATGACCATGTATACCAGTCAATTTATGTACCAAGGCCCCCATGTCCAAGCTTGAAAGATATGTCTCATTATACTGAACATGTTCATGGCCCAATCACGACATATTATTTAACCTTCCAGAAATACTGGGTCTAACAGGAAAGAATTAATGCAAATTAGTTCGTGTCAACATTATGAAGCTGAGACTTACTAAACACCAGTTTGATCATTTACTAGTATGTCAGATATTTCTATTTTAGGACAATACTTCCTTTTGGAATAGATGATATCATTAAACATCTATAAAACTCGACAGTGTTTGACATAAACATGAAAAATAGAAGAAAAAAATAATCAAGGAGCCCAGTTGTTGGCCAATCTACTTTAGGTTGGTTATCTTTGCAACCTGCCACCACCACATTTCATGACATGTGCTATCAAATACCCCCAGATCCAAGATTTAAAAAATTCCTGATTTTCATGAATTTTTATACACTAAAGCAGTAGATCATATTGGATTTGTGCAGTAGATCAATGTATTATGGATCATGGGACTTTGTCCTACATAAATGTGCACATTGATTCAACTTTATAGAAGCAATCATGGGGCTCCGACCTGTGTATGTGAGTGTTTATCTATGAACGAAATGTAAAGAGCAATCTTATTTATAGAGATGCCCCCTGAACAATAATATAAAATAAAATAAAAAAGAGATGAGGGATCTCCTAAGGGAAAGAAAAGGAGAAAATAAAAGGATACGCCATTCTCGAAAGAAAGAGCCCTTTACAAGAAAAACCTTAAAAGTCTTACAACCCAAATCAATTTGTCCCCATTAAAGGAGAAGTTTCCTTATCCCCAATAAACACTGAGGTCCACGCTTTGGCACGTGCAACAATAGCCACCAATGTCTTCCAATCATATCTTCTCTTTCTTTGGAAGATGTGCTCATCATGAGTTGACTCTAACATGCTGCATGGATAAGCCCACAACTTTTTGCTTTGTTGCTTTGACCTCTTTTATCCCTCCTACTCCAAAACCAGTCCCACATGTCTTTTAGGCTTTTGGAAGAACATCGAGAGAGCCAAACCTACTCTTTTCCAAATCCAAATGCTAAATGGGCATTTGAAAAATAGGTGACCTCTAGTTTCTATTCCATTATTCCATATATGATCCATCTTCTCAGATTTATCAAACCTCATGGGTTCCTTTTTCTTGTTGGCTCTCTCATCAACTTTGCACATTTAAAAATCCACACACCAGTTTGTTTATCTTGTATTCCAATGAAGATACTCCTATGCACACTGATTCTGAAATCTATCCTTCAGATAGTCGCATAGTAGTATAGTACCTCAAACATCTTTTGACTTACCAACATTTGTTTAGATGCTTCATACCTTGGTCCATATTTATCATGGGATAATCTTTAAGATCTTCAACAACTACCAGAAGTTTGACATCTCAAATGTTTATTGCTTATCAAGCAATAGATCTTACCAAAAAAATATAAAAGCTAGATATAATATTTGATGTAAAACAATTTAAAAAAAAACAGTAAAATCACTATCAATGAATAAAGCAAAGAAAAATCGACAGAAAATTTTGATCTTCATACACTCTATGACGACATAAAATGCAAACAAACCTCAGGGAAGCCAGACAAGGGCATAAGCTTCTCATAGTCTACAGGATCCTGTGCCAACATACCCCCAACTTCAGGAACCACTTCTGCATTACAGCCTCCATCAGAATCATGTTTACCACTCCCTGTCCATTTAAAATTCTTCTCCATGCCCCATTTTTTTCCAGTTTTCTTGCTCGTTGTGCCATTCCATTCGATAGTGTTCTGCAGAATGATTAGTAACATGATTTTAAAAATAAAAATTTAGTAGAAAGACATTAATACATAGCATCACAGGGAAATAATACATAGTTGGTGATGACTGATGAGATAAAAGCATACCGCGGGTTCTTGAAGTTGCTGTTGACATTGTTCTGCAGATATCAAAGAATACTTCACTAAGCCACCCATCTCCAATAAATAAATAAATAATATACAAAATTCCAGAAAATGTAGTACGATCAGTTTCTGTGTCCATATACAAATGTCTAAGATGCAGATTTTAAGAATGACACACAGAGGTTGCCAGACGGTGGTGTGTTTTTAATTTTTAATTTTTTATGTAAACTTGGGGCTGGACTCATAACTCAATGGTTGACAACAAAATTTGCAACAAGAGTCATGGTTTCAAACCCACTACTTACTTACAAAAAGAAATATGTGCACTCAGGATCCCTTATTTAGGTTTAAGCCATTTTTGCAATTCAGTCACCGAATTTAGATTGATTCACAATTCCGGACATCAAATTTGGCTTGAACCTTTTTATTCCAGAAAAATATATTGCCACATGGAAGGATCTACATGAGATTGATGTTCTCACACACCTACATAGCATGTGAAAAATATTTTCAAAATTAATGTTTTTTTTTTTATGGAATTTCAAAAATTAATGTTGAACCTAGTATTCTTTTCCTAATTTTTCAGTATAACTTTTACTAAAAAAATTCAGGATAATTTTGTAACCTGCATACAATATAAACAATTTCGCACATAAAAAGTCAAAAATTGAATTAACATTGAATCATCCAAAACGAAATATACTCATCCAGTCAACTTATGACATTGCGTAATTCTAACTTGACACCAGATTCACAAATTATAAACTTTTATGGCAACAAGATTTTTATGTAAAATATCATTCATATGTGTGGGTAAATTAAGAGACGAACATATATTGTTAAAAGGTGAAACATCTCCATACAAACGGGTTTTTTTTTTCTTATAAAACTGTCCATTGTACATGCAACTAGGTAAATTAAGAGAACACATAATTAAAAGGTGAAATAACTCCAAACAAACTGTCTAATTTTGATCATGTGAGATTCGTCGATATCATTTTCTGGATAGTTTTGTCACATAAAACACACAAGACAGCACACAGAATGGCAGAAGGAAAAAAAAACAAATGGTGATCAGCTATAATTTTCACCTTTTGATGCAGTTAAAAAAAACAAGAATAACAAGAAAAGTGGATGATTTTGTTTGGTGGAAAGAAAAATATGAAGTTAGGATTTTGACTCATTTGTTGCAATGGGTCAAGATATGTTAGAATTTTAGTCAAGTTAAGGATCTTTTTTATTTCTTATGTTCATATAATAGTCAATTACTTAAAGGGTACTTGTAGGCGGTAATTTACTGGGCAAATAGTGTTTTTAAATCTTCTTTATTGCCCCGTAGTTGTTTAATATTTTTCAGAATCATTTTAGAAATTAAGTTTTACTGTAACTCTTCATGGGTGTCTTAGTATGTGAAAGTCTTATTAGAAAGGATTCTATGTTGAATCCTATGTATGTTGGCCTGACCATCCAAGAAATTAGTTTGATAGTTTCTAATGGATCATATAAAACTTTAATTTTTTGCTTCATGTTCTGCCTCCAGTGTCTCTCTCTTCTCTCAGCTTATTCTTTAAACCTTCTAATGGGTTAAATAAAATTTAATTTTTTTGGTTATGTTCTTCCTCCATTATCCGTCTTCTCTCTACTCATTCTTTAAGCCATAACCCCTAGATTCCTTTATCCCAAATCATTATAACCCCTTCTTTAGTTCGTTAAGTATAATTAGGTTTATTCAATCAAGAAAGAATTGATATGCCTCTAAGTGCACATACTTCATACAAACAACTAAGTAAGGAAAGTCTTATTAAAGAAATGCAAATGCCTCATTGGACACAATACATATGAAATATCTGGAAACCCCTCTCTGTGGAAAGTTTTCAATCTTGTGATCTCATTAACAGGCAGCATGTGAACTATTCACCCAGGGAGTTAATTCTCCATGACCCACAGTAAAATATAGACAGAAAGAAGCATCCATTCGATATCGTGTATGAACATAAGAACAGGAAAGGCTTTGGGGGAAAAAACGAAAAAAGAACTATCCCAAACCTTTTCCAAGAGGCTCAAAACGGATATGACCAGGCCTCACTTCTATGGGAACAGTCTCATCCTCTCCATCAGTATGTTTATTTGAATTTGCCAGTCCTGCAGAGAGATGCTTCTCAACCTGCTGCTTATTTGAATTTTTCTGTCCTGCAGAGAGATGCTTCTCAACCTGCTTCTCAACCTTTCCAGGTAATGCAACCTGTAGAGACTGAACAAGACAACAAATTATAGAAGAAATAGTAACAATAAGATGGACAATATCTATTCCTATACATGCCCCCCCCCCCCCCCCCCCCCCAAAATAAAAAATAAATAAAGGTTAAGGCATGTGAAACACTAAACATGTATAATAACCATCTACCTCTTTCTTTCCAGCATTTGCTAGTTCACGCAACCAACGTCTCTTTGCCTTTTTACGACGTGCACTTCTGCTGGGACACTGACAGAAAAAATCAAATTTGTATTACTGTATCACACTGTTCTTAGTATGGATTTAAATTCCTTAAAATAAGAAAATATTTGGTATGATATTGATCATGCTGGAAATTGGAATAGTTGAATCCCAGAAATTGAACAAGACAGATGTATAAAATATACTCAAGATCAGATGATTCTACATGTCAATTCATAAGCCACAAGGTATGTGAATTCAAGAATGATCCAAAATACATGAATATAAAATGTATTAGACGAAAGGCTTTACCGACTATAAATACTAACTGTTATAAGAGAAATCAGTCAATTTTTTGCTTGTTCAATGAATCAGCTGACTTGGCCCTTCCTTCAAGTCAATGGTATGAGCAGAACGCTACACATGGCTAAAAAAAGGGATATCCAAGGAGGTACCACTGTTACACATGCAATATGCGGATAATAACTTGCCCTTCGGTGAGGGATACACTGAAAGCTTGAAGGCTGTTCATGATTCATAACGATGCCAAGCTTGCAGATCAACTATCATAAGAGTGCAGTTGTCAGCATCAACACGGGGGAAAGGGAAGTGACAGAGCGCATGCAAGTTATGGGATGCTTGAAAGGGAATTTCTTGATTAATATTTGGGATCACCATTGATATTTGAGCAAAAGGGACTAACAGCCATTGGTGGATTGATTCTCAAAAACAAAAAAAAATCTGGATGGAAGGGCCTGGTCCCGTAGTATAGTTGTTGACAAGAGACTTTGCAACCAATGGGTCATGGGGTCCGAGTCCCAAAAAAAAAAAAAAAAAAATTCTGGATGGAAAGCGAGGTACCTGAGCCTTGGGAGATGCATGGTCCTTTTGAATGTGCTTCTCATTAGCCTACCACTTTTTTTTTTTCTGTATTACTAGTTCTTGTAGCTGTTTTGGAGGATTTAGAAAAGATCCAAAGACGTTTTAATCGATATATCGATTTCGGGTTCAATCGATATATCGATATATCGATTGGCTTTTTTTAAAAAAAAAAAAAACCTTCTCTCTTCTTATATATCGACAACCGACCTCCTCTCCCATTATATAAACCCCAAAGACAACCGACCTTCTCTTCCTCTTATATAAACCACGGCTCAAACATAATTTACAAATCCAAAGAACCCAACACAGAAATAAACCCAAAAAGAAAAAAAAAACGAGAGAGAGGGAGAGAGAGAGAGAGAGGTTCCATACATGAGCAATAGATGGAGTTCCAAGTCCCAACCTCTGTGAAGAGAAGAAGCAAAGAAGGCAATCCCCTACCGAGAAGGGGCCTGCTTCGGTTTTAGGGAGCCTTTCAAGATCCTCCTCGACGGCACCTTCGTCCACCACGCCCACTCTCCTCCCTCCTCTCATCCCACCGTGTCACCCTCTTCACCACCGCATGCGTCTGCAAGGAGCTCAAGAGCCTCGGCCATGCTCATGTCCAAACCCTCCGCTCGTGCGAGGGTCTGAAGACGGCCAGGTGCGATCACCAGGATTACAGGGTGGACGGCTCTAGCTGCATCGCTTCCATACGATATATCGTCGATTCGTCGATATATCGATGATATATCATCGATTAAGCGCTGACGTCATCATGATGTCAGCAGTCTCTCGATATAATCTCGTGAAATACCCGATTTTTCGCGATTAGCTGTTTGAAAACGATATATCGACCGATATATCGATATATCGAACGCTATTTAAAACTATGATGGGATGTAATGGAACTAGAAAAAGTGGGAAGACATCTGCTGTAATAAGGATGGCAAAATGGGAGTGCTTGAGCCTGGGGCAATGAACAAGGATATACTGGAACAATGATTGTGGCAAATGTTGGTAGAAGACTGGTAACTGAACCAATGGGGTCTGGAAAGGTATTCTAATGTAAACAGTAAACATGAGCACTCATAGAGGTGTATGATAAAAGCCTAGCAACATTGTAGCAATCTTCTTCTGGATGGATAGGTGGCTCAAATATTCTTCTCCTGCATACCTGTTCCCCTCACTTCTAAGGCAACCATCTATAAAGAAGACCTCATTTGTGATGCTCTAGTTTGTGGGAGCCTGAACCAATATGGTGTCCAAGGTTGCAAAGAGATTTATTAGAATCTGAAGCAGACGATGCGGACACATTTTCAGCTTCCCTTTGGGAGGTCACCCGAGAAGGAAGACACCATCGAATGGATACTATGTAGAATAAAACTAGTTCTCAGTGAACAAGTTCTACAAACAATTGAAAGAAGAGATAAAATTGGGATTTGAAAATGGCAAAAGTACAAAACATAAATGGATGCCAAAGCACATTTGAAGGTGAGAATCTTTAAGAGGATCCTTACTTCGGGCAACCTTCTTACCAAAAGGAGCGAAAAGTGGACCAATAATGGAAACGCGATGTGTGAAATGTGTGGTGGACGTGAAGAGGTTTTCTATAATTGCACACTAAGCAGAAGATTTGGCACAAATGATTGATTGTTATGGGGAACCTTTGCTCTTTCCAAGAGGCAGCTCAAATGTGTAAATGGTTCAAAGATCAATGAAAAAATGGAGATGGAAGGTAGAAAATTCAAATGCATATATACGATACATCATGCAATTTGTTGGTGCAGATGGCTCACATGAAATGAAATGATTTTCCAAAGGAGACGACAATATTGGGAGAACATCTGGCTTAGTATCACTAATCTTTTGTGAGACTAGAGAAGGTATATTTTGGAGGTTGAAACAGTCCTAGAGGGAGTAGAAGATGGTTCCTACTGCAATTGAGTGCATCTATCTGGAGGGTCCAATAGAATGCCTATTCTTTTAATCAAAGAAAAGGGATATTTTTCATTACTTAATTAAATAATATCCCTCAAGGTATGGGAAATGAGGGGATATTTCCCTTCATATAAAGCACATCAAAAGCATTACTTGACCCTTTTAATTTTTCTCCAGAATGATTCATCCACAATTACAGATGAAGTCAACCCTTTCCACTTCCTCTAGCAGTGTATCTATCTCTAATAATATATTTTCCCCAATCGTGTAAAAGATTTGTGATACTAAACCAAAAGTTTTCCCAATACAATCTTCTCCTTCAGAAAATCATTTCATTTCAAATGAGCCATAGGGTTGCAGTATCTTATTTATGCATTTTGACTTTGGACTTCTACCATCGTTTAAACCATTTCCACATTTGAGACCCCTTGGAAAGAGCAAGGGACCCAAATAATTCACAATTTGTGCCACATTTGAGACCCCTTAAAAAGAACCCACTGTGGAAAAGATGTGATATCCTCTCTGTGTTCTATTAGTGGGCCAACATAATGTATGCTATCGATTTCTTTTTTCAATTTCTGTTATTTTTCTAATGATGTAAGGGGGAGACCCCTCATTTCCATGTTTTAAGGATGTTGTTTCATTAATGGATATATCCATTTCTTTCCATTTAAAAAAAAAAAAGAAATTCAGTTGTTCAAAAGTCTAGATTTAATGGAAACCATAAAAAAATTCCTGTGAACTTTTGGAGAAAGGACACGTTGATATCAAGTGAGCGCTGATGGCACTATTCTCCCAAAACTTCATCAAGAAAAAACAGCAGTAAATATTTTAGAAACCAAAAAAGACAGTCATTGAGGATGTAACAGTTAGTTTCAATATTCAAAATCTCTTATTGCACTAAACAAGTCATTAATGTAATAGCATAGTGCACACTTCAAACCTTTTTCTCGCCAGCAAGGACATCAGGAATGGCTATTTTTACTTGCCCATTTTCACATGCTTGATCATGCCTACAAATGAGATTTAAGTTGAGGCATTTCATCAAAATAAGGAGACAACTAAGGACAGAGTCATAACATTCAATTAAATGTTGATGAAGTAATGGCACAAAAGATGATATATAAATATGTAATATAGGCAACCATCCAGAAAAGATTCCCGAGTTGACTTGGATGGATGCTAGGTTTTCATACAGGAAAGATAAACATTTTCGAACTACTTTTTTAAATAAAGTCATAAACGTGCATCATTTTCAGAAGCTGTGTGTTTCCAAGAGGAACAAGAAAGATGCCATAAAAAAACAAATTTACATGATTTGTAAAGGCTAAAATATTCATAAAATGGAAAAGTGCAAAAATGCTAGAAACGTACACATGGAAACTCATCAAACTTTAGAAATGATTTGAATTGGCCATTGAAGAAAGTTGCAAGTCCAATAACAAAAAAACAAACAGAATAAGAGTTAATATAGGTTAAGATAACAATAATTGGGCCCACAACTAACAGTCATAAAATACTAAAGTTACCACAAAACATATAATTGATATGAATAATTATCAATGCAGATCACATTAATCACATGATTCTCTTGGCTATCTGCTGGGCATTATGGCTATTTAGGAATGGCGGTGTGTTCAATCAGAAATAATAGTACATCGAGAACACCTCCACTTCTGTGATGGCCTTTCTAAAATGATGGAGCAAGTTTATTTAAAAGTGGCGTCTGTCTCCGTGAACAGGGAAAGGATTTTCTGTGAGGAGGAGGGGCCTTCTTAATAATATCTCTGGTGGACGCCACCTTTATAAAAAAAAATGCAGGTCTTTAGACCACTGTATAATGGCATACACACACAGTTCATGGTAATGTCCTGGTGAGTTTATGATCTTTCACATTCCTAATACTTATATCCAAATCTTCTAGGTGACCACCTCCTCTCCATAAGACAGCAACATCAACCTCAACAAACACAAAACCTGTTCTGATGCCGTGTCAGCTCTATGGATGACCAATTTACATCCTATCACAAATGTAATTCACATGGTTTAAAATTTTAAATTAAATCGCATTTCATAGGAATAACCCTCAAACACTGTACATGATCATTGGTACTTAATATTGGCTCGATATAAATTAACTTAATAGAAAATTCTGAAAAACCTAAAGACTAATCAAGTCAAACTCTTCCATTGATTTCATGAATGTATCTAACTCCATTATTATACATTTCATGATCTAGCACACAAAAAAATTCTAAATGTAAACAATTTGACTCAAAGTCTCAAATTCATTGTATATTGACCCTATTCAAAAATTAAGGAAACAGGAAAAGTAAATGTTAACTAAAACACCAAGATGAAAGTGTTTCAATCATCTACCCATGTCAAACTGCAGCAAAGATTAGAGCAGAAAATTGACTTTTCAATTCAAAACATAGAATATTACAGTTTGCCTACCAAAATGTTTTGTAAAATATTGAATCTTTTCCCCATATCTGATGGTATAGGATAAAGACACCATTTTAGAGTTTCTGATTAAAGTAAAAATCCAGGATGCATCATGTGATACCTACAATCTGCACTAATATTAGAAGTGTTGCATAATCATACATTGTCCTCAAACACTGCTTTTTTCTTCTTTTTTTTTCTTTTTTTTTTGAGAATAAGACTGCTGATGAATAGCTTGGCTTCTTGGTTTATTAGACTTTACAAGAGCTCCATCTTGTGAAAGTCCTCGTATTGCTTTCTCAGCCAAAGTTCATATTGTTACAAGAAAGAATGCTCATCTTCCTACCAGGAGCATCCCTCCACCCCACCCCACCCCAAAAAAAAAAGAAAAAAAAACTTCACCCACTAAAACTTACCAGCCCACACAGTCAAAACACATACAGGGCAGTACCATGTTCCACTTAATTTCTGGCAATTTGTGACATCCTCATAGGATTATGGATGAATTTGGAATACTACCGTTTCTCCATGTCCTTATTTTCAATATTTCTATCCACTTGCCACAGCCTTTGACAAGTATTTCTCCAAAACAAGAAATAAATGAATAAATAAGGACTACTACGACCAGCAGGAACAGAACTCAAAGACCAAGTGCTCAAATGCCACCATATCCAATCTACGACGATCTCTACAACCTTTCTGCCCTTGTTGGAGATAATAGGGAATGAAACCTTTAATAATTCACATCTCCCATAAAATGTGATGAAAATTCAGAGAATAGATGGTAAATTCCCTCACACGAACCCCACATACCTTTCAATTCCTCATCCACCGGACCTTGATTCAGACATGATTACCAGCACCCAACAAGTCCTCCAGATGGGCACTACCCTGTCTGAATTAGACCTTTTATGAAAGGTGGGTTGAGATATTAAAGCAGATGAATTTAAACATTTTTCAGCTGATGCTAGGATAAATGGAACACAGATCACACAGTTACAATATTTTATACAATAGACAAAAAAAAAATGTTCCCAAAAAAAAAGTGGAAAATCAAATAAAATCAGATAATTTTTCAGAAGTGTTCATTTATTTCTATTCCCTGTGGTGAAGATAGTAAATACACGATTAATATAGAAACCTTCATGTCAATGTCTGAATGCCTACATTGGACATTAACAATTTCCTGAGGAAGCATTTAGGAATCTTAAGTGGAACTCTCTAACATTTTATGTACAAAAAACGACAGAATAACAACATGCGATTGAAGGTTCTGAAATCTGAAGTCTACATAAGATGACACAAATTCACGTTAAATCAATGAAAGCAGATATCCACATATAGGGTACTGGGAGGGGAGAGACTGGATACATTCCTAGCCTTGGGTTTTTCTTTTCACAAAATGTTCGCTCTAAGGACTCGAACCTAAAAGCTCGTCCTGTTGGTCGAGCACTTTACCATTACTCCAAACAATGGCCCCTAGCACTAAGAAGTGAAAAAAAGTCAAAATTATAACTCTATTAGTAAACCTATCTGACACAAAAGGAACTGTAATAAATATCTGAACAAATAGTCACAAAATTAAGTAGAAGTAATCTTTAAAAGATTTGTAAAGCAAAACATACCATGAGTAAAACTGAAGATGATAAAATGTGAAATCAATTTAAACATAATTAGGTAGAGTTTTTAAAGACACCTCTAGACCAACCTCTCATGAAGGGCCGCTGACCTAAGAACATTTGTATCTGAATTGTCTTTTTTAGAGGAAGTCAACAAATCAGATTTTCTCTCTGTGTCCAATGGTAGATTCTCTATAGGTACACTTTTCTGTAGGAGCGCTGCCTTTTGAATACAGCACCCATTCTCTTCCACATGTGCATCCTCAGTACTGTTGTTTGAAATCATTATACATTCTGCAGGGCTGGATAACTTAGTCTTCTTTCTCCTGTTCAGTGAAAATGAAAATAAGTCATTTTGTGCACCAATATATTACAAATCCCAACAACCACGAGTATTAGACAGACACATGAAATCATGATATAGAAGTTTTGTACAAGGAGCAATAGGGGCAAAAAGGAGTCAATCTTGTGTTGATGAAGGTCTTGAATGCCACATTCTCCTGTCCTATATCAAGTTCTCAGTGTGTTTTTCTTATCAAAAGTTCTCAGTACATTTTAGTAAGCTACAAAGTATACCAGTATCAAATATATATGTATGACATGATAATAATGCTATTAATTAATCAGCTTCCCAATAGCAAAAATTGTCTTAATTCATGTGTACAGGCCACCCCGACAGCATTAACGGGTACCTTTACCCCCCGTTTGGGATGAAGCATAAACCATGGATAGGGGAGAATACAGTAGAATAACTCTCAAACAGCTGTTTGTTTGACAAGAATAAACCTTGATAGCTATGTCTGGATAAGTTAGGATAAGGCCTGATAACTATTCTAAGAAAATGGTGGAATTGCTTATCAGGGCTTATCTATGCCAATGGATAAAAATACTCTTCTCTGTCATTTTAAAAATTTTATCTAATCTAACACTCTCTGCACACATTTCAAAAACTGTCACATCTATCATATCACACACACATCTCTCATACTTATTCCCAAACACAAATAATTTATGCAGGGGTATAGTTGTCATTTAAAAAGTCATAAACTCTTATCCATCTCTTATCTACCACTTATCCTTACTTTATCCAAGGTGAACCAAACAACAAAAAGATCAATTTTACGTTTCCCAATGAGAATAACAGAAAAGACAACCAAACAAAAATTTACCTATTAAGCATGGATTGTTATCTATCCCAATATAGCTATCAAGGGCAAATAACCCTATGTCACACCCCAAACGGGGGGTTAGAGAAAGAGAGTATACACAGAACAAGGAGTCCATCTTTTGTACTCTCTAATGTTTTATGGTTTCAAATCTTATTTTTCACTGTTTGTTTAGTAGTATTATGTCTTCAAACCATACAGATCCATACCTTTCTCAAACAAATCCAATGAAAAAATCTATTATGGTTCTGCATTAAAGTTCTCTTTACAAGTGGTAGGTGTGAGTTTTATTCCATCACCCATTCCATTATTATACCCAATCAGCCAACCAATTCTCTTTAAAATCTAGCCTAAATCCCATAGTTTGGAGCTAGCTTAATTTTTTTTCTTTCTTAAGGAAAATATTTCACACACACACACACACACACACATATATATTATCATACTTTTAAATAAAAAAAAAATAAGTGTAGTAACATTTTTTTTTGCAGAACTCCATCTTCATGAAAATGTTTATGCGTGTTAATATAGAAACTAAAGAATTGGCCACAGCATGCTGTCTTCATGGAGATAATGAATCCTTCCATTGTATTCTCTTCTTTGAACTCTCCCCCTACCGTCGAACAGCTTCAAAACTGTCAAGAACATAACATTTCTAAGTTGAGGAAGAAGAGCCAAATGCACCCAGTCTTCTGGAATTCCACCTCCCTCTTTTTTCTGAAATATGAATGTTATCACCTATTCTACTGTATCCAACAGGCTAATAAGATCTGTCCAATTGTCATTCACTTAATATTAAGCACATGCCCCAACGAGCATGCACAGATTTTTGGGATAAATTAACATAGAGAATTACAGTGAAATAAAAAAAAAATGACACCCTGATGGAACATTTAGTCTAGAGTAGGTCAATAACACAAAAGGTTTGATGACAGCATCATTTACTCATTAATGATAATGCGTTCCCATAAAAAATGGAAACAGACATGCAAGGGCAAACCAGTGCAGTGCTTGTGTGGCATGATTTGTTAGGTTCTTAGCACTTAAATTTCAATGATAATTATAAGCTTAGAAATGAGTAAAAGAGGGTACTTTGAGCTCTGATGTTTGTCTGAATGTTTTCTTTTCTTCTTTAAGATTGTATTTTCACTAGGCAGATTTTCTAATTGCTCCGCATTTCCAGGAGACCCAGATTCATTTTCTTCATGCTCACTCTGGTAGCCTCCTGCCTCTTTTTCAAATTCCTCTATTGCAAGAAGATTGTTTGAAGAAGGTGCAAGCCTTTTCACATTTTCAGATTCCTCCATCAAATTCGAATCAGCACCAATCTTGATGGCCTGTTTATGCAAATTTCCTTTCTTGTTCACCCTGTTAACAAAAAATTTAAATTAAGAAATAGTAGAATTAAAGGTTTGAAGATTGAGTACAATTAAGATATAGGTAATATCAGAAATCATGTTGGAAGCAAACTGCCACTGCTCCACTGCCACGATTTGAGGAATCCAATAATGCATTATACAATCTTCAATCAGGAATAGAAAGTAACCCATGGAAACAACTACATGGAGTCAATGTTTCAAGAAAAAACCATATTAACAGGCGAACATGAGTAATACAATATTAAGGAGCTTGATCAAACTCCCACTCAATTCATGATGGAGTTTGAGGGGTAAGAAGAATATGACAAAATGACCAATGGACAGATATGCATACAAACTCTCAAATACATATACTGCAATGCTAATATAAAAATCTAATAGGCATTGCCTGAGACATGTCAATGCCTCAGACCATCCCAGCAGTGATGACATTATCTTTATTCTTATCCTATGATTCCGTTCAGTTTGTGGTTTTTACTCGAGAGCATGACATTAAAACTTATTTATCCTTCAATTTCATCTCCTATGGAAGCATTTCCATTTGGTTATTGTAGTCCAACAGATCAACACTTTGGTCAAACATCAATAATGACATGGAGACAGATTCCATTCAGATGAAAAGAAAGGAAGAGATCAACAAAATTAAGCATCTAGTTACATATAGATATTCCAACATAAGAGGTTCTACAGGGAAAACCGGCAATTTTTTTTGAACCTCCAAGATTAGGTTTCTATAATTTTAGGATTGGATACTCCTTCAACCATTATGGATAATCTTTGTTTGGTAGATAACGGTCTGGTGTTATTTGTGGAAGGGTCCCTCTTCCTATGCTTCTCTATCTTCATTTCTTTCTTTCCTCTAACTTTATGTACGGAGCTCCCTCTTCTTCTTTGTTCAACGGAATCTTTCTTTCATACAAAAAAATTGGCCAAACCAGAGATCGTCAAAAATATAGAAATCAGATTACATAAGGCGTCTAATTACAGACCAGAAAAAAATAAGAAGACTAAGAGCTTAATTCCAAATTATTAGATTTTGCTGTTATGTTTTCCAGAGATACTCAACCATTAAATTTCATAAGCAACTTATCTCCCCATAAAATAAATCTGATCCCAAGAAAGTAAATTATCAATTACATCAGTACATGATTTCAACTAATTACATACAAAAAATACAACAAAAATCCTCATGACATACGCCAACGTTAATGCACAAAGCATATTGTCTCAAGCAAAACATGAATAAAAATAAGAAAATTTATGATGTACATCATCCAGTGCTCCATGTGAATGTATATATTGTGCGTGCTACACAAAACAGTCAAAATATAGAGGAGAAATTACCTGACGACGTCTTTGTCCTTGAAAATGCAAGTTGACTCAAACAAAGGCAAAACAAACCCATCCATCTGATTCAAAAAAAAATTCACAATATTATGATTCAGTTAATCAATGTGCGAATTTTCCTCTACGCATAACAGACTTTGTATAACAAATATTAAGCATCAAACAGACTATGTCTGCATATTCACGCATTCAAAGGGAAACCTAAGTAGCACGACATGGACATATAGCACCGATTTAAAACATGGATATGTGAGCAAAGTATATAAAGTCATTGTTCAAAAAAAATCTTCTGCAAGTTGAAGAGAGTTCACTGATCGGTTTTGTTTACCGCAACTTACAAAAGAATCAATCAAAACCATGTGACGATAGTTAAACTTTTCCATGATATAATTAACTCGAAGAGATCACTATTCTCGGTCTTGCCTCTAAATTTTTGAGTGAGCAAAAAAAAAAAAGTCAATCCATAGATGGTGTACTTAACAAACTCCACTGATTCAATGTACGACATGAAATAGTTCATTCAACTGACAGCAGAGTACGACTCCAATTCGTAACACTGTGAATTGTCATACAACAAAATCAAAGGCGCTATTACACATAATCTTATTTACAATCCAAAATGCAGTCCCACACACCTCATTAGTCATATACCTCCTCTTTAATTTTATTTTACATTTCAAAATGGGCCCACTCGATATACATTTTTTTATCAAAGACTATACCTTAATATTTTTAAAAATTAAAATATGTGAGGACTGTCCGTGGGACTGCATTTGGGTATGTCCCTAACATTATCCAAAGTCAAAACAGTCTTTCCTTCATCGACATATTTCATTCAGTGAATTTTTCCAATCATCAAAATCTTCCCGAAATCTTCCCCAGTATTCAGCCGCGTAGAACACAAAATCAAAATCACACATTTGAATGCGCTTTCTTGAATGCGAGATCAAGAAAATCAGGCACTCACTATGTAAGAAAAAGGAGAGATTCTTACGGAGAGGACGAGGCCGTCGGAGGAGGAGGAAGCGATTTCGAAGGAGCGGGCGATGTGGGAGGAGAGGTCGGAGACGGTGACGAGGTCGGGGCGGAGGAGGATCCAGCACCGCTTGAGGCCGTCGTACTTCTGGGACTTGGTGAGGACTCCATGGAAGTGGAGGCGGAGTCTCACGGGAGGCTCCATGGATGGACCTTCTTTGGAGAGAGGGAGGTGAAGGGGGAGGTGTTCGGGGAGGATCGGAGCGGGGCTTAAACCCTCGGTTGGGGTTTGGGTGGATTACGGAAATGCCCATAGATGGGATGGGTACTAAGGGAGATTTTTGTGCGGGGGTATATCGGTCAATGACAGTTTTCACTCAGTCCAATTTTGCACTCCTGTATGCAGCAAGTAGCAAGCAGCAACAGAGTCCTTGGATCGTATGTATATTGTCCTAGTATAGAGTATAAAATATTTAAAAAATATTTTTTTATAAAAAAATGTAATTGTTATATATATATATATATATATATATAGGCACGATATTCCCACCCACGTAGTTATTCACCCCGCCTCTTTTTTAAAAATTAGAATGTAGTTTTTTAAGGAGTGAACCTACCCCGACCCATTCGACTTTCAAAAGTCGTTCATTATGTTGCAGGTCGATATCACAGTGTCGAATTGGTCATAGAGATCTAAGACTCTCTCTGTAGCCCATTTGATTTTTATGTAGTTATCAGTTATATACTCTATTCGACATCACAGAGTCGAACAAGTCACAGAAACCTAATGTCTTCTCTGTGATCCATTTGACTTTGTGAAGTCGTTCATTATTTCACAGGTCAATCATAGAGTCGAACTGGTCACAAAGACCTAAGATCATCTCTACGGCCCATTCGACTTTGTGTTTTGAACAATATGTCCACGTGTTATAATATTCTCAATGAAATGATATCTTCAAACAATAGTGCGTTATTCAATATCATGAAGGACTGATCAAATGTAATGTTTGGATATCTCTTTGTGAAGTTGTCCATTTATGTTACAAATTGAATGGGCTATAGAAAGTGTCTTAAGTCTCTGTGACCAGTTCGAATATTTGATGTCGACTTGTGACATAATGACAATATATTAAAAACCGAACCGTTCAATGAACCAGAAAAATAAACGAGTCAAGAGTCACTAGTTCAATTGTTGGGTCAACCGGATTTGAATCGTGACATACTTATAACATAATATTTTTTTTAATTATCATTTGTAAATAAAAATATAAAATATTTTAAAAAATCTTTGCATAAAGGTTTTACTTAACATTATAGCATGATTTTTTTTATATAAAATCTAAACTTTTTATTAGATTTCATATTTTAACAAGTGGTTAATCACAATTTATATGAATAAAGAATCATTTGATATAACCAACCCGTAGCCGTTTCACAAAAATCATTGGTTCAATCGGTGGGTTGATTAAATTTTATTGATTTTTTATATCGAGTTATATGGGTAAACCGAACCGGAATTCAAAACGAATGAATGTTTAACTGGTTCAACCAGGCAGGTCGGGTTGGATTTTAAAACACTGCATAATTGACGACTTCATCGGCCCCTCCGACCTCCATCCGCCACCACCACCTTGCATCAACACCCCCACCTTCATCTGCGGCCAGCAACCCATCCCCTGTAAGTTTTTTTTTTTTTTTTTTGTAGTAGGTATTGATCATCTCGGATTTTTATCTGATTTGTTCTTAAATCTAGTTTTGTTTTTTTTCTTAGATTTGTTGTGGAATAGGTGAATGGTGTCTTTGAAGGGAGTTATTGGTTGAATTTTATGGGAGGAAATCCATGAGACAGTAGGAATAAATCAATTTTACCTATGCTGGAGTGTGTTTTATTGTGATTAAGCCCCATCTTGTGTAATTATTAAGCCTGATTTAGGATCCGACATGTACTCCAAATCTGTGCCTAGGCAGAGTTGGTTCTAAGTCTCATAGATCTGTTATTGTCAGTAGGATTAAGCATGGGATTTGTGGCTGTGATATTTTCAAATTTGAGTATAGGACTGCCTTAGATAATTCATTCTGAATTTTGGATGTAGCAGTAAACTAGAGGAGAGGATATTGAAATTCTGAGTTGGAGGGTTTCAGTTAAATGGCTCCAAGTTCTCCAGTCGGTATAAAGAATCTGATATGGAATTCCAATCTCTTTAGAGCCTCAATGCATGTAAATTTTTTGTTACAAGGAACTCCAAACTTGTCAAATTTGTGTGTTTCATGAGCATTCTTTTTCAATTAAATTCTTAGATGCTTAACTTTTGGCTTATAGTGGAACTGGAGTCATTTGCATAAATCTTGCATTGTATAAAGCAGAGTTTTTATTGAATCTGTCTTTTTTCTTACTCATGATTCCTGTTTGAATCTGAAACAGGACTAGATGGAAGTGTCTAGGTGGTTGAGAGTGGTTCCAGATAGATTGATCCTATGTCTCAAGCAAACAGAGAGGGTGAGAGCGGTGAAGAGCAAGATCACAAGAAACATAGCTGCTTCTTTTCTCCCCCTCCACAAACAAGCCCAAATTCAGAGCTTTTAATCACAAGAAACAGAGCTACTTCTTTTATTTTATTTTTTTGTTTTATTGATTTTTTTAATTTACAGATTGGTTGTTTTATTGATGTTGAATATATAATATCATGTTGAAAATGTTATGATACAATGTCACTGATGTTGAAAAACAATGTCATTGATGTTGAATATATAGTGTGATGTTGAATATTTTATGCCCACTATAACATTTAAGATTTTATCTGACCCCTTCCTTTAGTGTAACAATGATGAAACAAGTCAGTTTATGTTTCTAACCATGAGCGCACAAATTATGACATTCCCAGTTGCTAAGTTGAACACTTCAGGGTCTTATTTCGAGAAAAAGAATTTGCTATTATATCTAAGTTGCAGGTCTGATTACAAGGATGCACCCTCTTCAAAAGAAGGAAACTTGAAAAGAAAGAAACTATGTATATATACAATTTTTTATGTTAACTTCATTTACATATAAACTTTGCTGTATCTCTTCTCCAGTGCAACATTCAATGATGCATGATCTACCAAGCTTTGGCTGTAAATAAAATCGGTTAGCTCGCTTGACATTTTCATGAGTGTATTTGTATGATGTGCTCTGGCTGCTCTTCTTTTACACCCTCTCTTCTCTCCTGAATAAAATAAAAAGTTAATATTACATCCTTAAATTAAATATGTGATCATGCTAGTTTGACCATATAACTCATCTAACACAAAAACAAATTGTATATGATCCGAGTCTTGGTTTAAATATTCAAAAAAATGCAAGTTGAGACAACAAAGAACCTAGGAGGTTTGCTTAACAATATATATATATATATATATATATATATGTGTGTGTGTGTGTGTGTGTGTGCGCGCGCGCGCGCAAGTAAAAAGTGCTATTCATCTAATCTTTGCTGCTCTCAAGTAAATAATTTCTTCTATAATGTAGTTGTGCCTAATTAGACATGAAGTCAGTTACTCAGTTATAGTGAGATTAGTGGTTGACACTAGACATATTTCTTTAGACCAAAAGGTGAAGATTGTTTTGGAGGAAAAAATGAAATTTTTTTGTGTCATCCTTCATCACAATCTTTCTTTTTTTGTTTTAGCTTAAGCTATGACAGGAAATATAAGCTAACATATGAAAGGCAACGATTGGTATGGGGTTTGAAATTTTGATAGGGAAATCATTTAGTTGCACCTGTAGTATTTGATTAAAGTTTCATTTTAATTTGTTTTGGCATATCAACTAGATTTTAAAATAAAAACACACAGAGACAACATTATTATTTCAAAATCCTATATATAAAATAAAAACATACAGAGACAACATTATTATTTCAAAACCCTATATTTAAGAACCTACATTCAATTAATAGAAACCAAAATATCAATATAAAGTGTCAATAAAGTTTTCAAAATGAAATATTTGAGAGAGAGAAGTGGGGGTTCGTACCTCAAGATCAGAGGGGGGCCGCAAGGGGAGCCGGAGGAGGTGGAGGCGAGAGAGGGGGTGACGCCGGTTCACAGGGGGTACAGCAGGGGGTGGTCGAGGGGGTTCGTAGGCTGGCCGCGGGGGGTGGTCGAGGGAGATAGGTCTTGTGAGAGAGATAGAGAGGGATATGGGTTTTGCGAAGAGAGAGAGAGAGGGGGGGGGGGGGTGAAAAGAGACAAAGGAGGGAGAGAGAGAGGGATGAAATGTTTTTTTTTTTGTTTTTTGGGGTCAGAGAGGGTGAAAAGAGACAAGGGAGAGAGAGGGTGCAGGGTATGTTTGGAAACACAGATTGAAAAATAGCTTTTGAAATAAAGTTGCTTTTTAAGATGATTTTAGACCTTGATTTTTTTAGGATGTTTTTTTTTTTAATTCATGAATCAATATTTGAAAGGAGTTTAATGTTTGGCAGAGAAAGCTGCTTTTCAATTCAAAAAATTGATTTGGACCAAAAAGCATTATTTTTGAGCTTTTTCAAACACAGATTTTGAGGAAAAAATTAAAATGAATCCAGTTTCCGATTCTACAAAAAGCTGTCCCATTTGACTGCACGATTTTAGCTTTTCAGTTTTTCAAAAAGCAAAAGTACACCAAACGCGTAACCAAACGGGGCCGAAATGTTTTTTGATTTTTTGGGTCACCGGTGCATCCGGTTTGGCATTTTTGACTCCTTTTCATCGCCACCGTCAGATAGCGTTCTACTAGATCGGAGGGCTGTGCATGAAGGGCACGTCTATCCCCACCAATCGTTTTTCTTACCCCACCAATCAAAAAAAAAAAAAACGGTGTTTGGCTGTTCCCACCAATCCAGATCGACCGAAATTGGTCGTCCTTTTAGATTTTGGGCGACCGGACTTGGTCGCCATTTCAGGTTTTGGGCGACAGTAATTGGTCGCAATTTCAGGCTTTGGGCGACTGTAATTGGTCGAACAGGGTTCAAAACTATATCTACCTATTTTTTGTAAACAAATAAATTTTTGGGTTTATCCATTATATTCTACATTTATTCTTTGATCCAAACAACAGCTAAGGGGCCGAAAGAAATGTAAGTAGGTATACTTTCAATTAATTCAAATTTTTATAAAAAAATATCTTATTAGACAAATATATATCATTTTTAAGCTTCGTGTGAATTCGTAGTTAAGAGGATTCTTGGTTTGAAAACAAAAAAAACCTATCAGTTGATCCAAACACATTATATATTTGGCTTTTGAAAATTAGTCCGTCACTTATGTAAAAAAATTGTTCTTATATTCTACATTTAAGAATAATAATTGATTCTCCTTACATTACAACTCAGACTTGAAGTGGTATGAAGGATTCAAGGAAGATATACGTCATGGGATTATGTTTCCAAGAAAAAAATTATAAACTTTATTACAAATCCTGTTCGACCAAGTTCGGTCGTCCGAAACCTGAAATGATGACCAAGTCCGGTCGCCCAAAATCTGAAATGGCGACCAAGTTCGGTCGTCCAAAACCTGAAGTGGCGACCAAATCTGGTCGACCTGGCCGGATCGGTGGGAAAAGATAAAACACCGATTTTTTTTTTTCGATTGGTGGGGTAAGAAAAACCCTTGGTGGGGATAGCCGTGCCCGTGCATGAATCCGCATTTGTCACACGGCCTTACCCAATCATCCGCATGGGTCACCAGTGCATCCGGTTTGGCATTTTTGGATAATATTATGTCAAGCCATTTTTTCAACCCCCATTCCAATCTCCACATGTTTTTTGAATTTTTAAAAATAATATATTTCATCCAATGAGATAAATATTTTTATAAAAAATAAAGCATATATATTCCAATGAATTATATGTATGTATTTTTAAAAAATGTAAAAAATTTATATTAAGTATATATCTTATTAATGTGAGTATATGTTTTGTGATTTTCTATCAACGCATGTGAGACTGAAATTGGGGCTGTAAAAAAAGTTGTGTAAAAGCACTCAGTATCTTTTACTTCATGAGATACGTAGATACCTTAAGAAAAAATCATGGTTGGGGACTCCAGATGGGATGCACAACGAGCTGCATGTATTATTTTAATTTTTTTCTAAAAAACCCCAATTGGGTTGATTAATCCCAAATGAGCTGTGATACACCTCACCCCAAAAATTACATTTATATGCATTTATTCGGAGGTTATATGCACATTAAAAATACAGAAAAAAAAAATCCATCAGAGTGTATATGATCTCAAACAAAAAGTACATAGCATTTAGACGATTTTTAAGGTGAGATGTATCATTTTTCATCCCACACTCAAATTTGTAATAAAATTATGTCCCAAACCAATCGTGTCGGGTTTAAAAATCTTATTTTCAAATATTTTTTAAGTCTTTAATTTTTTTAGGTTTTTTTTTTTTTGGTTTTAAAAATAATAAGAATTTTTTTTTAGATTTAGAAAACTAAACAATTACCTTCAATCATTATATATAATATTATTTGATATGTGCTTTAGATATTTCATGAATTAGATTGGAATGAGTTGGATTTGAGTTCAAAATTTAGATGATCAAAAGCGCCCCAATAACATAGGGCCAAGGCGGATTTCGCATCTAATCCATCATGATGTCATCGTTCTAGCCTCGACGACATAGTCTTGATAATCCACTAATAGTGTTATATATGTCATCTTGATAATCAACTAATAGTGTTAGATATGTCATCATTACAGATCTAGAATAGACAGTGGAGTAAAGTTAACTATAATTCAATCCACAATGTTGTGAACTTGTGATTCAATTACCCACACATGCATCCGGCATCCCTCATGCCTTGAACTCGGGAGGAGCCTATGAGCGGCAGTGTCCCACACCATTTATGCGAAAGACATTTGGATTTTGGACCTGATTTCCATTGAGAAATATGTTTCATATTACTTTAATTTTTCATGCTGGAGAATGAGAAAATTGATTTGGAAGTTACTGAGGTGTAAAAGTAAAAAATTGATCAACACAATTAGATTGTGAAGGATTTTATGGAGAACCGGGCATGCATTTAGTTAATAAACGAAGCGACATTTCTCAAAAAAATGATAAAGACAAAAATGAACCACCTATAACAACCAAGAATGGTTCTAGTCAACAATGATTCCAATATTTTAAGCACTCCCAGAACAAATAATTTCTTTTAAAAATAGTTCTTTTAACAAAATCTAAAATAAACCTATGATTAATTCATGTTCCAGCTAACAATGCAGAAGAAACTAAAAAAAACTGAAATTGGTTCACATACTTCAAGTCAACTCCCATAAACTGAGGGTGTTTAGCTGTATTCCAAACCACCTGTGAGAAAAATAGACAATATTTATACATTAAAATGATAAAAGCTTATGAAAGGTTAGTGTTATATTGGAGAAAGAAACCAATGAATTCCAGTGAATAACAAGAATTAACAAGAAAGCACATAAGAGCATCTCTAATTAACATGTTAACTAACCAAGATGTAAAAGTGCCATGTCAACACTTTATCCCTCAACTAGACCCTCATTTACTACACTCTCATTTAGTGGGTTGTTATTGCTCTAATGGACTAACTAAATAACTAGCTTAAAAAAATGATGGGCCCCCTCTTCACTCACCCAAACCTCCCACCAACTGTTATTTATTCCAACCTCCCACCCAACCACCCAATAGTTATTGTATCCCAAATATCAACCCAACAACTTTATAAACCTGTATATAAATCACCCCTTTCTTCTTCCTTGAATCATCTCCATCTTAAATTTATATACATCAATGGCTTCTTCATCGTAAATTTTTTCCAAGTTCGAGTCTAGTTCTTCTACATCCTCTACTTCTTCGATCGATGAGAGTTCATCTGATGAGGATCAGGAAATGGTTTCCAAACGACATAAAAAATGGTTGCAGAAGACGAAGAATTTGTTGCTGCCGCAATTGGTAGCAATACTCTTACAACCGGTTGATGAGAGACAATATATTATGCGTGATCGAGAGGGAAGCCATCGACAGGTATAGAGAGATTACTTTTCTGAGAATTGTACTTATCCAGCTGACTACTTTCACAGACAATATATTATGGAAAGTTGGAGCCCCCAACGGTCACATTTTTTTGATTTTTTTGAGTGGCGGGGTTCGCATTTGGTTAGTTAAAGCACTAGTTACAGTTAGCAAAAAAAAACTAACATATGACAGGTAAGGTCCACATTTAGTTTTCCCTTAATACTTTCATTGAAGCACTATTTTTACATGTTTTGTAAAAATCTGACACTAACATGTGAGTTAACATGTCCATTGGAGATGCTCTAACATGAAATTACAAGTGTGTCAACTAAAAAAAAAGAAAAGGGTTTCTACCGAAGTACAAGTCATGGATGAAGTTGCCTGTGACGTGTGGCTTTAAAGAGGAGCCTTGTTCTTTAGAGCTGCGGCCAGAAGCGCATAGAGCAGCAATGTTATCTAGCACAAAACAGAGATGAAGATTGTCAAAGGCCAATTCTAATGAGGGTGCGTACAAGCATGTGCATATTGTCATGAACATATAGATGCACCTTGATATACACGTAAATAAACATACAACAGACATTCACTTCAATGGACTATAGTTTGATTCAATACATAGAAGTAGAAAATATATAAACTGATTATCTTGTTAATGAGAATGAATGGCATAAGTTGACAAAGGAATGAGTGTTCCAGAAAAAAGTAAAAACAGAAATGTGATATTGGAAGACATAGGAAGTCATATGGAAATCAATCAACAAACTATTATACCCACACATAGATAAATCAACCAAATAATGGAAACGTAAATAATAAGCATATCTTTGGGAGGAGGAAGACTCATTTTTTTAATATGTTGAAGAAAAGAAATCTCAAGGATGCACATACATGCATGATAAGTAGGAGAAAAGAAAGCTTTTCCATTAAAATTATTTGCAGAATGAGCATAAAAAGCAGTTACCCATATTTACTTTCACATTGCCGGTAGCTTTCTTCTCCCTTTAAATTCCAAAAGAATGCAAAGGTCTTTGTGGGCGCCAAATTTTGTGGTTGAAAGTGCTGGGCCGGACCCGAAGCCCGTCTGGCCCGATCCGACTAAATGACGGTTTGCAGGACACAAGCCCATCTGGATGGGCCCGGAAAACGGTCTCGCCACCCGACGACGCAGCAGCACAGTAGACCCAAATCCAAAACGGGCCCGGCCCGAGGATCTGACCAATTATCGGAGACCAATTCAGTGAGTAATCCATCCGATTACTGTAGGGATCCACACGAATCCATTGCATTAAGGGATAATTATTAGCATTCAATCCCCATTAATTCCATGCAAATCACCAAATCAGATAATTATTGACTTAGTCTACCAAATCCTCATGGAATCTGAATATATATGTTAATCCATAATTGACCAAATCAAGGAGCATATCTCTTGTCTCCTGGATAATGATCCATGGATTCTCGACCGTTCGATGGAGGGGCTCGATCAAAAGCCCTAGCACCATCCCACCACCCCTATAAATAAGAGGCGGGAATAGACTCAAAGAGGGGGTACAATTTCTGTTTCCAATTCCTCTTCAGTCGATCACCTTCACTGACTTGAGCGTTGGAGGGTCTTCTGCAGGCCCCCCACCTCCCGGTGTTCAAGGCGTTCAGGAGCGGCCGATCGGTGGAACAAGGCGAGTTCGGGTAGAGGAGAACAGGAGAGGCGGAGTTCGTTTACCCGAATCCAGTAAGACGAATTTTTGCCCCTCCAGTTTGGCACCATATGTGGGACTACCTCACGCGCTTCAGCGTGGAAATGACGCAGATCGAGTCCTGCAATCCCCAGACCGCTGCAATGGCATTTCGAGGTGGTTTGGTTCCGATAGGGCATCTCTACAAATCCCTCGTCTAGAAGCCGCCTACCAACATGGCGGACGTCCTCTCCCACGTGGAAAGTTCCATCCGCTTAGAGGACGATGTTTCGTTCACCGCGCGAAAGGCGACTACCGTCGTTACGATTGGACCAGCCCGAAAGGACGCCCATCCCCCAAGGAAGCAGTCTTCCGCGATGTCGCAAAAAGGAGAAGAGAAGTCAGGCAGTTCCCGACCCCCGAGGGCGAAGGAATTCGTGGCGACGCCGCTAACCAAGACCCTGATGGGGCAGGTCTAGCACGAAAACAAGGATAAGGGGTATTTCAGAATGCTCTTTCCAGTGCGAAGCCCCCTCAAGAGTCGCGACCAAGCCCGTAAGTGCGAGTTCCACAACGTAGTGGGGCATACCACAGAAGAATGCAGGAGTCTCCGCAGCGCAGATCAAGAATTTGATTCGGGACGGGCTCCTCGAGCACTACGTAGCACGGCAACCCCAATCCACCAAGCCGGACGACAACAGTAGTGCAACCGTGCCCAAGCCCGACGGCGCTCCAGCCAAAGTCATTTCGGTCATCCATGGGAGGCCACTCCAAAGCGACGACACCCCTGTCTCGAGGGGTCAGCTCGGATCGTGAAAGCGTCCCACGATGGGTCCGACTAGCGAGCACGAGATCACCGTCAATTCCATCCGTTTCGGGGCTGATGACCTCGAATGGGTATCCTTACCACATGCTGACCCGCTGGTCATTACTATCTATGTATGCAATTTCCAGGTACAGAGGGTTATGGTCGATGGAGGAAGCAGCGCGGACATCCTATTCTTGGATGCCTATCGGCGGATGGGCTTGGACGCAGAGGAGATCAAGCGTTCCAACTCTCCTTTGGTTGGTTTCGATGGGAGACGGGTAAGCCCGGTGGGAGTGGTTGCACTCCCCGTCACAGTCGTCGACCGCACCCTCAATGTGGAGTTCATCGTCATCGACTCCTCGTCGACCTATAACGCTATCATGGGCCGTGACTGGATCCACCGAATGGAAGGAGTTCCTTCCACCCTACATCAGGTCATGTGATGCATCACTAAGGACGGACAATCGACCATCGATATCCGCAGAGATCAGGTGGCGGCACGGAAGTGCTACGCCTTGGCATCCAAAGTGCCCCAAGGTCCCGGCGAGGGGCCACTCCCCCCGGGCTTATAGCAATTAGCCGACCGGCCATCCAAGTGGGTTCAAGTGTTGCTCAACACCGAGCCTGAACCACCCACTCTTGAGCCGGTCGACACCGTCCCCTTGGGAGACGATGATCCAGGGAAGACAGTCCAGCTAGGGAGTCTCCTCCCGGACCACGAGGTAAAGTCTATGGTTGCATTTTTGCAGAACAACCGAGACGTGTTCGCCTGGACTCATTGTGACATGCCATGCATCGACCCCACCATCGCCGTCTATGAATTAAATGTGCGCCAGGTCGCGACTCTGGTGAAGCAGAAACAATGTCGATTTGCTCCTGGGTGGAATGAAGTGATCTTCGACAAGATTGACCGCCTTCTCGCTGCCAGATTCATCCGGGAAGTCCGCTACCCCGACTGGATATCCAATGTCATACTTGTAGAAAAAAAAGGACGGGAGGTGGCGTGTCTGCATCGACTTCGTCAATCTCAATAAAGCATGTCCCAAGGACGGTTACCCCTTGCCGAAGATAGATCAGCTTGTGGACGCCACGGCGGGATACGAGTGTCTTTCGTTCTTGGACGCATATTCGGGCTACAACCAAATTCCCCTCCACCCGCGCGATCAGGAGAAAACCGCGTTCGTCTCATAACGCGGACTGTACTGCTACAAGGTAATGCCCTTCGGACTTAAAAATGCGGGGGCCACTTTCCAGCTTTTGGTCAACAAGATCTTCCAACATTTCATCAGGCGGACGATGGAGGTATACACCGATGATATGGTAGTCAAAAGCCGCAGCCACGCGGAACACTTGCGACATCTCGCCAAAGTCTTTGATGCCCTCCGAACGCACCGCATGAAGCTAAACCTGGCCAAATGCTCGTTCGGCGTCTCTTCCGGGCATTTCCTGGGCCACGTTGTGCATAGACAAGGCATAGAGGCCAACCCGACGAAGATTCGAGAACTCCGGGATTCTACCACCCCAAAGAGCATTCGTGACGTCCAGGTGATCACAGGCCGAATAGCCGCCGCCCTATCCCGTTTTATTTCTCATCTTTCGGATCGTTGCCGGTCATTCTTCCAGGTTATCAAAGGAGCAAAGGGTGAGGTCTGGACGAGCGAGCAACATGCCGCTTTTCAGAGCCTCAAAGACCACCTCAGCCAACCGCCAATCTTGTTTGTCCCGGTCGATGGCGAGATGCTCTTCCTATATCTCGCGGTGTCAATAGTTGCGGTCAGCGCCGCGCTGTTCAGAGAGGACCACGAATAGCAGCATCTTGTCTTCTACGTCAGCAAGGCCCTACTCGACACCAAGGTCCGATATTCACCCATTGAAAAGCTGATATTGGCGCTCGTGGTAGCAAAAAGGATGCTCCGGCACTACTTCAAAGCACATCCAGTTGTCGTCTTGACGTCCTATCCCATCCGGGTCTTCTTGCACAAACCAGACATTTATGGAAGAACCGCCAAGTGGGCCCTGGAACTGTCACCCTTCGACATCGCCTATCACCCCCGCATCGCGAAAAAAGGTCAGGTGGTATCCGACTTCCTGTTGGAGTTTGACCCTGAGGACGATATGCGGAGGGCCGTATCAGAACTCGATGACCTGCCAATGCTTTCGGACTGGTGGGACCTCTTCATCGACAGGGCGTCTAACGCTGGGGGCAGCGGCATGGGGATCATGTTGAAAGCGCCCGACAGAACTCAGCTCGAACACTCTATTCAGCTGGACTTTCCTTCCACGAACAACGTGGCTGAGTACGAGGCCCTCGTCAATGGATTGCAACTCGCCAAAGCGCTCCACGTGAGGTATATATGAACGCACTACGATTCATAGTTGGTGGTGCTGTAGGTCCAGGGGACATATGCTGTAAAGGACGAGAGAATGGAGCAATATCACCTCCTGGCCGTACGGCTCGCCCAGGATTTCTTCAGCTTTGAAATCCGTTACCCCCCCTCCCACGAGGAAAACAAGGAGGCGGACTCGTTAGCAGTGGCGGCCACCGTCCCAGGAGGACGATGGGTCGTGCCGACTGTCCTTCAGCGGCCCACAATCGACCCAGAGCTCATCGTCCATGTGATCGAGAGGGAAACCCCTTGCTAGATGGATCCAATTGAGGCTTATATACGCGACGACACGCTACCAATGGACCAAATGGAAGCCCAAAAGATGCGACAACGTTCCGCGAGCTACACGATCATAGAAGGCTTTACCGTCGCAACGCATGCGGCCCCTTCTTTCGGTGTCTCAACTCGACTGAAGCCACGCCGTTGATGGAGGAGGGAGGTCCATGAGGGGTCCTGCGGTGACCATTCGAGCGGACGATCACTCGCCCATCGAATTCTTACCCAGGGGTACTATTGGCCTACGCTCAGAAAAGACGCCTCCGCGTTTGCCCGAAATTGCGAGAAGTGCCAAAAATTCTCCCCGATTGTCCACCTCCCCGTAGAGGAGCTCCATACACTAACTACCCCCTAGCCGTTTGCCCAGTGGGGGATTGATATCGCCGGACCATTCCCAACCGTCGCGGGAGGAAAGAAGTACGTGCTCCTGGCAACGGATTACTTCACCAAGTGGGTCGAGGCGGAGGCATACAAAATAGTCAAACACGCCGACGTCAAGAATTTCCTGTGGAAGCACATCATATGCAGGTTCGGCGTCCCCAGGGCCATCGTGGCCGATAACGGGACTCAGTTTGTGAACGCTCCGATCCGAGAATTCTACGGCAAATACGATATCGGGCAGCGCTTCTCCTCACGAGCGTACCCGCAAGGAAATGGGTAGGCCGAAGCAACCAACTGCACCATATTCACCATGCTCAAGAAGTGGCTCGACGAGAAGAAAGGCGCATGGCTCGAAGAGCTCCCGGGCGTGTTATGGGCATACCGCACCACTCGAAGGAAGCCCACTCCACCGTTCGCCCTCGCTTACGGGACCGAAGCGGTTATCCCCGCTGAAGTCGGGCTGCCCACGCTGCGGACCTCCATTGCCCTCACCTACGAAAACGAGTCCCTTGCCAATAATGTGGTACTCCTGGAAGAGAGAAGGGAAACCGCTGCAATATGCCTCGCTGCCTACCAACGCCGACAAGCTCAACATTTCGACAAAAGGGTCTGCCCGCGGTCGTTCACCCCCGGCGAATGGGTGCTTAGACGAGTTACCGACAACACACGCGAGCCCAACGCAGGGAAACTCAGAGCCAACTGGGAAGGGCCGTACGAGGTAGTTGAGGCCTATGGCAAGGGGGCGTATCGACTGTGCACCATAAGCCCAAGAAAGGTACTCATAGTAACTCCTTGGAACGCTATGAACTTAAGAAAATTTTATGTGTAGGGCCCTCATGGCACCATTGAATAAATTTAATACTCTACTTCTGTTACCATGTTTTTTCAACTCAACTGCTTTCAATAAATGGATGCCCCTCTCTTCGGTTTTTATCCTCAAAAAATTGTTCGAAGTAATTTTTTGCATCTTATGAGCCGAACCGATGGCGCTGGGGTTATGTCGGCCATTTTCGCTCCTATCCCGTGTGCTCTCGGTCTTTTACGAACTGGTAACAACTGCTGCCCGATTCAATGTGCGCAAAAGAGGGTACGGGATACGTGCAATCTATCCTCCCCGTCTATAGTACGAAAGGGATCGCGAATGTTCCACCTCGTCTGGCTACATCGCACAAGCGGCCCAGCCCAAGGCAGTCAAATCTTACTATTCCCCTCGCCTGGCTACGTCACACAAGCGGCCCAGCCTGAGGTAGTCAAATCTTACTATGCCCCTCGCTTGGCTACGTCGCACGAGCGGCCCAACCCGAGGCAGTCAAATCTCACCAAGCCCCTCGCCTGGCTACGTCGTGCGAAGCGGTCCAGCCCGAGGTGGCTGAACTCAAATAGGTCCTTCTCCAGGCTCTATCGCACAGAGTTGCCCAGCCCAGGGTGCCCAAATACGGCGGCTGAGACCCAAGGCAGCAAAACTTTAGCTGCGCGAACAGCCCATGCTCGAGGAAGCGAGGGCGCAATAGCTGCCCAGATTAGACCAGTAACCCAACATGGCGAGCAGCGACGATTCGAACGGCTGAGGCCCAAAACAGGTCATCCATTACAGACGAACCCGAAAAAGGTCACGCGACCTATACGGGGCTAAGACCGCGATGCTCACCCCACTCAGACAAGGCATACAACGTAATCTTTGCTCCAAAAAAAAAAGCCTTTATTGTGAAATTCAGTACATGCAAAAGCTATGTATACATTTTTCACCACCCGAACCTATAGGTGCCACAGAGTCGGTACCAGCAACGGCGGGGCAGCTCGAAGTACATGTTGGGGGCGAATCCCTCCTCCCGATTAATCACCTCCGGCAGGATCCTCCTGGTGTTCCCAACGGGCAGGAGAGCAGCACCCCACGCCTCTCGGTACGTCTAAGCCCGCGTCACGCTAAGCCCGGCGTCGAGGTCATCCTCTAGGGCGCGCACCTCCCCTTCGAGCTCCAGCGCCTGAGATTGCCACCAGGTGGTAGACCGCTGGAGGGAGTCGCACTCTAGAGTCACCGCCGAGAGTGCCAGAGCGGCTTGAAGGGCCGCCTCCTCTGCCCTAGACAGAGTGTCTGGAGAAGAGTTCTGACCAACAGCGGGGGCTGGGGCGACGACGTCCTCCTCGCCGGTTGACCAGGACTCTTCCTTGTCGCTCTCAATAATGAGTTGGCGTTTCCTACGGTGATCGTCGGCGCGAGGCGGCTGGCCGCCTGCCCAACTGCTCTCCCCTCATACCGGTACGTTGCCTCCCACATCGTTGTCGCGACCCGAGGGAAAGAATCGACAGGCGCTGGCAATCGCAATCAGCCCTGTGGCATCCGAGGCCGGTGTCTCTAGCGTGATGAGGCTGAAAAATGACTGGTTGCACATCAGCGTCTTCATCGCCTCTTGAATGGTGTCAACCAGGAACCGAACCCGAGAGGTGGGCATACCAACGGTGGGGTCCAATCGCCCTACATGAACAGGGGCATGCAAGATCAAAAAAAAAAAAGGAGCAACGAGCGCCTGGATGCGCCGGCTACTCACTGAGTTCACCAAAGGAGCTCCAAATTGGGGGCACGCCAGCGATAGGGCATTGCCAGAGTCCCCCGATCACTGCGGCCTCATCTTTCAACCCTCAGTCACGATCCGGGATACCCTCCATGAGGTACCTATCCCCACGCATGACGAAGCAGTACCGCTGGGAACTTCCCGGACACCGGGCGAACCGGTAAAAGTACATCACCTTGCGAATCCAGAGGCCGTATCCCCGGGTCTCATTCAAATAAAGGGTGACGGCCAGGACCCGAAACACGTTAGGGTGGACCTGCATCAGCGCCAGCCTGAAAAATGAAAGAAAAGTAGGGATGAAGGGATGGAGCGGAAACTGCACGGCCGTCAGGTGGTAAACAAAAAAATAGGCCTCCCCCGCAAGGAGACCGGCCCTGTCACGGACGAACGGTCCGCCCTCCACTAACTTCACCGTCACCCCACGTGGGATCGGAAGCCTCTTCTGCGCCATCTCAATCAATCAACAGGGACGACAGCAGGGGGATCAGAGAAAGTGAGAAGCGAAGGCACTAAAGTAGGGGTGACGCTATCCCTTGCGATGTTATTTGTAGGCGACAAAACCGCCTCTTCGAATCCTTCACTCCGCTTTTCGAAATAAAGCGACTCATCATGACAGCACCTCGTTCGAAGCCCCTTCCATGCCAACTGTCGCTCTTCTCGAAACGGCGTCCCATCGGATCAGACGACTTGGCACTTGACACGTCCACCCGTCTCTCCCCCCGACGCGAAAAGCGCCGTCAAATCCGAAACAACATGCATCCCACCCGAGGTGAATCATTTCGACGCGACACAGTTGACAATATGACACGCGGCGCCTCGTATTAGGTTTTTCCCATTCAACAGGAATGGCCGCCAGTCAAATGAGAAAAGGGGGGGCATCTGTGGGCGCCAAATTTTCTGGCTGAAAGTGCTGGGCCAGACCAGAAGCCCGTCCCGCCCAATCCGACTAAATGACGGTCCGCAGGGCGCAAGCCCATATGGGTGGGCCCAGCAAACGGTCTCGCCACCCGATGACGCGGTAGCACAGCCGACCCAAATCCAAAACGGGCCTAGCCCGAGGATCCGACCAATTATCGGAGACCAATTCAGTAAGTAATCCATCCAATTACTGCAAGGATCCACACGAATCCACTGCATTAAGGGATAATTATTAGCATTCAATCCCCATTAATTCCATGCAAATCACCAAATCAGATAATTATTGACTTGGTCCATCAAATCCCCATGGAATCTGAATGTATATGTTAATCCATAATTGACCAAATCAAGGAGCATATCTCTTGTCTCCTGGATAATGATCCAAGAATTCTTGTCCGTTCGATGGAGGGGCTCGATCAAAAGCCCTAGCACCATCCCATCACCTATAAATAAGAGGCAGGAACAGACTCAAAGAGGGGGTGCAATTTCTATTTCCAATTCCTCTTTAGTCGATCACCTTCACTGACTTGAGCGTCGGAGGGTCTTCTGCAGGCCCCCCACTTCCCGGTGTTCAAGGTGTTTGGGAGCGGCCGATCGGTGGAACAAGGCGAGGTTCGAACTCGCCTTCCCCTTCTTTTGTGTTTGCTAGGATGTTGTTACAGAAATATCCTTCAAACCTGTGGGTCTTCTTCCCCTTCTTTTGTGTTTGCTAGGATGTTGTGGAGGGTATGCTTGTGGGTGTTGTTATGTGTAATTGCTGCTGCTCATAGGACTTTTTGTTGTGTCTGTGTCATTTGGAGCGCTCTGTTTGAAGATTTGGGTACATAATTTTTTTTCCTAAGTTATGTATTCCTGATTTGGTGTTTGAATTTGATTTTGTTAAAATCCAAGATGAAGAGGTTTAAATATGAGTTTACTATGAGATGTCCAGTTTTGAGTTAGCTTTCGTACAGAAGTGGAATTAGATCAACTGGATTCTTGTAGTAAAAGTTATGGGTATTTTTCCAAGTATACCCCGGGGATGGAAATTCTGGCAGCAGCCCTGTTCCATGTTTAGCTCTAATTTCGGATTATCTGGATAGATTATCTGATCTTTCCATGAACATGAAAGTTGTAGATAATCTTCTTAGCTTTCCATCGGTCTTGGAATCAAGCAATTCGGAGCTGTATCGGGGAAGTTATGGCTGTTCCAGTGAAGCTTGCGCAGAATTTCTAGTCGGAGGGCAACCTAGTCATTTCTCCTAAGATATTTGTGATAAATATCTCTTTCTCTCTCTCTCCCCTCCCAAAAATCCCACGACTAACACTTTTTTTCTCTTCTTCTCTCTTTTCAAACCCTCCCCACCAAGTGTTTGATAAAATGATTCAATGAGAAGATGAGAAGGAGGTGGTGGAGGAAGAAGAGGTTTGTGCTTGTGTGTTGTTGATGTTGTTTGTTCTCCCCTCTCTCAAGCTCTCTTTCCATGACCTCCCCCCCCCTGTTTTTCTGCTGAAGAGGAGGCTGAGGAGAGGCTAGAGGCGGTGGTGGCGGTTGAGGTGGTCGCGGGTGCGTCGAGGGCCCCCGAACCTCCCCCTTTTGTTCCCCCTCCAAGGTGAGCTCCTCCCCTCCTTTTCTTGATATTTTTGGCTTAAGGGGATGTTGGGAAGGTCATGCATGTGGGGTAGATGTGTTAGGGTGTGTGTGAGGGGTTGGGATGGGTGAAAATGTGGTTAGAATGGCTTGGGCGCGAGCTGGGCGTCGTCTGCGCGCGTGCGCGCGCAGGTGCGCGGGTGCAGGCCCGAGCGGGGGGTGCGCGCGGGCGTGCACGCGAGCGTGCGCGCGCGCGGGCAGGGCACCTGGGCACTGCGCCTGGGTGCGGGGCAGGGCGCCCGGGCATGCGCCTGGGCGCGGAGCTGGGGACCAGTGCGTGCGCGTGCTGGGGTGTGCGTGCGGCAGTGCGTCGGGGCGCGCGGGCAGGCGCGCGGCAGTGCGCCGATGGTGCCGGCGTGCGTGCGTGCTTGCGCATTCGTGCGTGCGGCTGCCCGGGGGTTTGGGAATGAGTTGGGGTGCTCGGGCTCGCGTGCGTACGGGCCGTATGTACGTTTGCCCGAGTATTGTGTATTTTTAGTGTATTTTTGGGGTATTTGTGTATTTTGCTCACTAAGTTGATTACCCTGTCTTGCAGATCTTGATGGACGATAGCGCGACGACCCGGATATCGGTGAGTGGGACAACCCAACCCAGTTGGGAGGCGCTATATGCACTTGGGCGTATACCGTCCTCCCCTGGGGCACCATAGTTAATATTAACTGATTAATATGTAATTTGTGCAAGCATGATTAGTGTGTAGAATGCATGCCACCCTAGACTTGTATGTTAGGGACTTGCACCCATAGGATATGTGTAAGAGCCGTGCATCCTGTCACCCTGTTCATATGATAGGAAGCCTCGACCTATGCATGTGTCCTACTAGTTTGATTTATTAATTAAATGCAAACTTATGATATTTTTAGCATGCCTTGGGGAATATTAAGGGGGCCTTGCGAGGTCAACATTGAGACCCGGGCTAGGGTACTCCGTGTTCCTTGTTTGGTTGGCGGGATGTCCTATATCGGGACCTCAGGTTGCCCTCCCAAGGTTTCTTTTCCTCATTATTATCTTATGTATTTCCCGCATCTTGGTTATGCGCGCTGGAGGAATTCTGAAGAATTCAAGACATTAGAGTTGTAGAGATGTGTTGTCAGCGGATCCGAGTGGATCATATGCGATGGATAGGCTGTTCTGTTCCCTTCGTTGGATCCGTGTAGAGACTGCCCCGGCGTTAGAAAGGCTGTCCCGTGCAGGGGCTCCCATCAGTAGGCACCTCCTGATTTGGGACAGACTGTGCTGAATGTGGGGGTGGCCAAGCGGCCTACGGAGTGGGGAGAGACTATCGGTGGACCAAGGGTGACCAACAGCCTAGTCAGTCCCAAGAGCCTATGTCACCTATTGAGGGGTGAGGGTGAGGGTGTGGTGGGCCGGCGATGTGGCGACCCACAGGATTGTGTAAGGATGATTATCAGCCTTGTAAGTCCCAATATCCTTTGTCACCTATTGAGGGGTGAGGGTGAGGGTGTAGTGGGTTGGCGATAGCGACCCGCTGGATTTGTGTAGTTAGTCCCAATATCCTATGTCACCTATTGAGGGGTGAAGGTGAGGGTGTAGTGGGTTGGCGATAGCGACCCACTGGATTGTATAACTGTTGCCATTTGGTGGCTTTTAATAATGAGATTGTGGATTATTAAGATCTGGTGGTTAATATAATTGTGATGCATGGGTTGTGCTGTTCACTGAGCGTGTGGCTCACCCCTCGCATAATATTATTTCTCCAGAGTCATCTGAGTCGGAACTGAAGGAAGAGCTCCCCGAGGGACTTCATCAGTAGCGGAGTAGCGCCACGTCCCGCGAGTATCAGAGGCTATCAGCGTCCCTTGTGATTGTATGTATTATATTCCGTGCTTGGGCACGCGTTTGTATTGTATTTGGATGTCATTGTATATATTGGCTCTCACAGGACAGTTGATTATGTATCGAGTCTGTAATATGTTTTTGGATTACAGATTCAGTCTTTTAGCTTCCGCTTTTGGTGTATATATCATGTCAGCCCTGCTTTGTAGTCTGTGTTGTCATTTTAGCTGTTGTGTGAGTATGTTATTGAACTCCTGTTTATACTGATATCATATATACACTTGCCGCGTCCCGGGGACGCCTGGGGCATGACAATGTTTGTGTTAATGCATGAATGGGGTGGCTTTGTGTTGTAAGGCAGATTTTCTGTCTCTTTAAGATCCTTGTGCATTGGGTACTTAGAGGCATATTTTGAGGCTTGTGTCCTCATGTAATATGATCATCTATGTGTCTAAATATTATATATGAAATTTGGTGTCAATATGATATCTGTGTTGTAAGTTATGATCTGTTTTGCATGGCCTGTCCAGATTCGCGTAGAATTTGATCAGTTTCTGAAAACATTTTATTTCAGGCATGTAGAGGCTAAATTAGGTGATGATGTCTTCACAGATTATGAGCACAACATGTCAAATAATGTGTGTGATTTATTTCATAATTTTTGGATGTGTATTTGATGCCGTGGAACTCAAATAGTAAGGCTGTTTGCTGCAGATGCACCAGTTTTACATGGCTGTGTCAATGAGTTATTTATGCATGTTATAGGAGAAAAAAAAAGTTGGTTTCTCCATGAAGTAGGCTTACATATGTGTCAGGAAGCTTCATATTGTATTTGAGCACGTGGTTTATTTATATTGTGTTGTGTCTTGCAGATCTCGTAGACCGGATGCGGGGCGATTCGAATATTTGTGAGTGGTTCAATCCAACCCTTCGGGAAGCGTTCAATGCCCGTAGTCGTGTATCGCACATCCATGGTGCATCTTGGCACCCATATTGTGTTAGATATTGCATGCTAGGACTGTATAGCTCGTATATTGCGTAGAACCCCCTATTCTACCATGTACTTGCTTATGTATTGGTATTCATTTAAGAATAATTGTGTTACATGCACCCCTCTGGTTTGGGCTTGCTTTATGTGTGGTGTATGGATGTATAGAATATGGCATGCCTTAGGTAGTCTTGTAATACTACCCTTATATTAATTATATCTAGCATAATCAAGCTTGGGTTAATATTCGGGTACAGGCCTAATGTTCCCTTGTTATAAAGACTTGAGGGCATGGTGTAGTTGTTGCGCCCATCTTGTTGGGGGCAAAGCTATGACCTTCGTGAGATGATGAGGCTTCATCTCTCTCTCGCCCTCTCTCTTTGCGTGAACTAAATAAGAAGATGCGGTTCCTACTTGACTTAGGTTCGCTTGAGAATACTGGCATGGGCCTGTTGATGCGCGAGATCGCGCTTAACCCTTCGTTGCCCTTTTAAGTTGGTGATATCCAACACATGTTAGGTTGTATGTTGCGTGCTTGCATGATTAATGCCCTTGTATGCATGTGTAGCTAGGCCATACTTTGTATGATATGTTGCTTATGATGTGTATTCATGTTAGGAGGACCCCTATAGTCAATTATTTATGTTATCATGCATGTGGACCATGTATATAACTGCGATAGAATTCTCCTATTATAATTGCGCATGTTAGACTAATCGTGCCTACCTGTGCTAGGCGTGGGTATGACCCGTTGTCGGGTTGTACCTTAGTTAGTTAGAGCGCAAGCAATGTAATTGCCACCCTGCATCCGTGTGATGCACTTGTTGGAACTCAGGAGAATTCGATGTTATACCGATGTTTCGAACCAGTGGTTATGGTGTTTAAGCTAGGCTTACCCGTGCTAGGCGCGGGTATGAACCGCCCTTTTGGGTTATGCCTTGGGCTTAGTTTTGGTGGGAGAGCCGAGGTAACTCCCTGCGTCTGAGCAACGCATCTGTGTGGGAGTTCATATGTATTCGATAGCATCGGTAGGCGATTACCGAGAGTAGTTATTTTTCCATTAGGTTCGCTTTGCGAACATGGAGTGTTTCCTCCCAATGTCGTCCGTGTTGAAGCGGCCCGGGTTGTAGCTGTCCTGACAGAGGACCCCCACCTGTAGGTACTATTGATGCATGCGGCAAGATGTACTGATCGTGGGGGTATACCAGGTAGAGGCTACCCGGGAGAGGGCTAACGAATGATATTGCGAGCGTGGAATCGTTCTCCCCTTCATCGGATCCGTGTCGATGCTGCCCGGCGTTGTAGCTGTCCTGACAGAGGGCCCCCACCTGTAGGTACTATCGATGCATGTGGCAAGATGTACTGATCATGGGAGTATACCAGGTAGAGGCTACCCGGGAGAGGGTTACCGGATGACGAAGGGTGTAGAGCAAACGGATTTATCCCAAAAGTCCCTAGGGTCACCCCTCCGGGGGCTAGGGTGAGGATGAGTTGAAGTCATGTAGTCATGTGACTTTTATACCCATCGAGTATACTCTGGGTAGGTTACTCCTAACGCTTGAGGTATCGTAGTGTACCTCTACCTCGTAGCGGATGGACTCGTTGTATCTCGTTATCCAGTAACACCATGTGTTATGGTTAACAGTTGTTCCTCCCTGAGAGTCCCAAGAGTCTCCCTCTGGGAGTGAGGGTGAGGGCGAGATATGGTTGCACTATCGTCTGACCTTGTTATCTTTTGGGTTTCCACCCATGTTTTCCTTCAAAGGAAATTGCCTTAACATTAAACTGTTGCGATGGTGATTGGTTTCCAACCACTCACTGAGCTTGTAGCTCACCCCTCGTGTACTGTTTCTTTTTCAGGGGCAGTGTTGGGCATGGAGCTGGAGCTTCCCTATGGAGTGGTCTTATGTGCGTGGAACGTTCTGTCTGGCGGGTGGCGAGTGAGAGGCTGTCAGCAGTCCTTGAGTCATTTTATGTATTGTAAATCGTGCATGTGGCACAAGTTGTATTTTATTTGGACTAGACTTGGCTCTCACAGGACAATGATTGTGTATTCGAGTATGTCATAATGTTTTTGGTTTATAGACATTGTTGATATCTTATGCTTCTGCTTTTCAGTCAGTTATCATTTATCTTTGCCTTGCCACCTTGTGTGTTATTGTTGGAGTCTTTGTTGACCTCAGGTATTGATAGCTGATACTTTATATATTGCCGCGTCTCGGGGACGGCCGCCCTGGGTCGTGACACAAAGCAAGGGTAAGAAATTCTACAAATGTAAACAATGGAGGGTAAGTTTTTTTTCATCTTCAATTTTTTGTTCTTGAAAGTTTGAAAATAGTGAATCTTTTTTAGTTTTTTTCAATATTTGAACTTGATCCTCACATAAATCAAATGATTGTAATTTTTTTATGGCTTGAAGACTTTTTACTGTGATGGTTGAGCTTACCATTTTAGAGCCAAACAAGGATGTACAAGATGAAGTCTTTAATTAGAGGATAAAATGAAAACAATGGAGAAGAAAATGCAGGCAATGGAAGAGAGCATGTCATTGGAGGACAAAATTAAAACAATTGAGAGGAAGATGAAGGAGGAGGAGATGTATCCAGTGTCACAGATGAGGGCAATCTTAGTGAAGCTAAAAATTTACATGCGCTTTATAATTTTCATTTACTCGGTTCATTGTGTGTTGAGTTTTGAATGAACAAAGTCTGTATATTTTGTTATAATTTAAGTGGTTTGTGTACTCGATGTGTCTATGAATGAAATATTTTATGTGTTTGAGTTATACCTACTTCTTTCACATTCGAACATATACCTAGATGTATTTTATGTCTTACAGGCTATGTCATTGGGATTGACATGCCAAACTATGTTCATCATGTGAATTCCTTTTATTGTTGAAATTTGTTTTTTATAGAATTTATTGAGGTAACTATCACTGCAATTTGATATTTATGTAGTTTGTGGAGTGGTCTTTTGATTGGAAGTATATGGTCTAAGGCTTTTGATTGGAAGTATTCTGAAGGTTTGTTTCACTTAATTGCAAGCGAACATCTTTATTTGATCTATACATGTTCATTTTGTTTGTATTGTTGTGAAATTCTGAGTGTATGCATTTTATTGTATTGGGCTATCACAATAGATATTATTTAGTTGTTAAAATAACAAAATGTTGAAGGAGTGTATTTGATGGATTTTAGTAGTAGAATGCTATAATTGAGTGACATCATTGGTGGAAGATTGTCTTTTTTTTATTTATCAATTAGAAATACTATCAAGAATCTAGGACTACTAATTGACGGTTCACCTTTAAAATCTATTGATGTGGATGTTCCTTTGTTAATGTAAGTTTATGTGCAAACTTATGACCACTAGCTATGTTTTTTTCCTCAAAAATGTGTTTTATTTGAAATAATTGCAGTCGATAATTAAATCATTCTGTGTGTACGTCAAAGTCTACACACGAGATTATTTACAGTGTAAATTAAATGACTAAATTAAAACAACCACAATATTTCAAACAATGTAATACAAGCATTTGTCAATAATAGGGATGGCAATGGAATGGGTTTTATTGGTAACCCAACCCCATCCGCTCCTATTGGGGTGGGTTTGGATTCCATGTTTTTTCAACTCGCCTCAACCCGCCCTGATCCATGTAATACATGGGTTGGTTTTGGGTTTTATGTTTAAAACTCGACCCAACCCACTAACCTGACCTATATTCGGTCATTAAGGTTTATGAACTATAAATGAAAATTAATATTCATATAATTAAAAATTAAAACTCGGCTATCGTCGTTATCTTTTTCTTTCCATCAATTCATTCACATTTTTCTCATAGAAAACTCAAAATACACACCTCTTCGTTCAATTAATCATTTCTCGCCTTAAAATAAATATTTTGTTTGATATTTTACAAGATTCAATCTTTTCGTATTCTTTTATGTATTATGAGATTTTTAATATTTTCAGTAACTCAAAACTATTTGAAATTGTTATATGAATTGTAATTCGTGTTCATGTAAAAAATAACTTTCTTTGTTATATAAATTTTTAAATATAAAATCTTACATTAAATAGGGTGGGGTGCGGGCGGGTATAGATTTCAAGATGTAAAACCCAAGACGGAATGTGGTGGATATGGACTTAAAATGTAAAACCCGAGGTGGGATGGGACATGTATGAAGTCTAACATCATTTTATAAATAATTATTGATTCTTGTCAAAATAAAAAAACCATCTTAATAATAAAATATATTACATAAGTCATGGTTTTTAGAGCATTAACCTAACATCATCTACCTAGATCTCTAGAGATGGCAGCACCTCCACAACCGCTCTCGTCCATGGTCGAACTACAGCATCATCAGCTGTAGTAAAAACATATTTATTTCACATATTTATAAAATGATGAGATGACAAGGCGAATTTCACTACCGATGAATCTATGGCGACCACGATCGACTAGCACGTTACCAAGGAGACGATGGCCGCTGACGTCCCACGTGTCAGCCTTCCTCAGGTGCTTCGTTAGCGGCATCCTCCGCGCGTCTCTTGTCATGTCTCCGCAAGCCCTTCTTCTTCGCGCTCTGTCTCCGCGCGCGCAGCCTCTTCGTTCCTTGCTTCCACATGAACTACACTTGCATTCCTCTCGCTTTATCGGAATTTGTTTTGGTTGGTTCATCAACACCGAAAGGCTCCATTTTTCTATGGTTTGAGGTATTTATTAGATGTTAGGTATCCACCGTAAGCCTTTCCTCGTTTGAACCTCGCCATTCACGTTAAGGCTATGCCATCCTAAGGTGCTGCTAAATAGAAGGATCTTATCAACGTCCATGAATGAAAAATCAAGATTTTAGTTTATCATTTTTATACAAACTTTAAGGCATTATTTGGTTTAGAGGATTAGGTAGCTAGTTTGAGATTTTCAATCCCAATCCTGGTATGTTTGGATAATTTTAGGAGGGTGATTGAGATTGTGTTGTAGAAAATGTAAATATAAGATAAATATAGAATAATGCATACTAGAAGAGAGAAGGAAGAGAAACATAAATATAAGAGTTCTGCTACACAGGCTCCACTATTTAGGCCCATTGACAAGCCTCGTGAGGTGTCATTCACTCATTTGCTTGTTTGACTTTTAAAAAAGATTAAAAAGATAAAATACAATATTAACCCTCATTTAAAACCCATGATTTCCTCTTGCATTAAATCTATCCCCACCTTTTTAGAAAAACATATCAACATATTCAATCAATTTTAGGAAACCTAGTTTTTTCAAAATCAATTCAAAATAAAAAAAAAAAGAAATCATTCATTACATTTGTGAAAACAAAACCGAAATTCAAATCCTCTAAGGTTTCTTAAAAAGAAACTGAAAAACGAAATCTTTCAAAAAACCTCATTTCATCAAAAACTCTAAAAACGATCGAATTTTTGTTTGTAGCCTCTCATTCAACCAAAAAATATTGATGCAATATTTTTTTCTTATAAATGCATGAATGAAACACAAATCACAATATAAAATTAGAGTTTAGAATAAAATTCAGTTACATTTATAAAATGTAACTTAATTTTAACAATAAATTACATTAAAAGTCAGTTACATTTGTAAATGTAACTACTTTTTTTATATAAAGTAATTAAAAGTTAGTTACATTTGTGTTACTTTGAGATATAATTGTTAAATAATTTAAAGATATATCAAACGTCACATTCAAAATAAAATTGTAATAAAAATAAGATTAAAGGCTACCAGATTTAACATCCAGCATCAAATTCAATATAAAAAATGTAACAAATGTAAAACAAACAAAAAACAAAGGGCCACACTTGAATCGACAAACATTAGAAACGACATCTAATAGTTCAATTGTGATTTTCGATCTGAGTGGACGCTGAAAAGTCATCCGAAAACAAATCAATGCTTGAAAAACCTCTAAAACAACCTTTTGATATGGTTTTATGTGTTCTTAAAAAAAGTGTTGTAAAAGTGTTATCAAATATTATAGATGATTAACAAATCAGTTGAGAGAAACAAAAAGAAAACCGTAATTGAAAAAACACTTTCTCACAATTACATATGAGGAAATCCTAACTGTCCCACAATTGTGGGGAGAAATTACTAAAAAAAATATCAATGGCATATTAGGTATTACATCTCTGTCATGTCATGGGGCTTGTAATAGGGCCTATAAGAAGGAGCATATGAATCATTATTGTAAATATAAACTACATCTTGAATATTCTAAATAATAAAAAAGAGATTACATGGATCTTATTTATAAACCCAATGATCTAAATATGGATAAACACAAATCTCAACAGAGTTTGTTAAACAAATTATTCAGTTGAGATTTGATTTTATCCTATTACAACTAAGTCAACTCTTTATTTCTAATGCCCTCTTGCATTTACGTGCTCCCGCTCTTCTTGAGTCCGTCGGAGTAGGTGGTCCACTAGATCAGATCTGTCACGAACTCTCTCAAATACTTAAATGAGATATGAAAATATTTGAATAAATAAGAGGGGGCTTTATAAAGAAATTTGAAAACTGAATTTTTTTGTACTAATAAAAAAAGGATGAATCACATTATATCAAAATCCGATATAGCTTTGATACTATGTAGAAAATTTAAATATAAGATAAATATAGAATAATGCATAGAAGAAGAGAGAAGGAAGAGAAACACATATATCCCTGCAGCCAACCCCAATTATTTATGTGCCCTCACTTTTTTCAAAAAAAATTATGTACCCCTACAACAAACATTCAATTTTTTTTTTGATAGCATGTAAAATATTTTTTTACATGTAAGAATTTTAATAACATGTAAAATCACACTCAAATAAAATTATTTCTTTAGGTATAATTTTAAAAAGCGTTGATTTGGATATTTTTAACTTTTAGAAGATTTGTTTTGGTGAATTGTCCAAATACCCCTGCAGCCAACCCCCATTATATTCAAATACACCATTAAGATTTAAATCATAAAAAATTGAAAATTTTCATTAAAAAATATTTTTTTGGATATTCTAAACTTTCTAAATTCTTTTGGGGCACTTATATATCTTTAATATTATACAAAAAAATATTTATGCGAGGCATTTATAAAATATAAGTCGCAAAAATTGAAAAATTCTTTAAAAAGTTAGGAAATATCCAAAAAAAAATCTTGTAAATTTATGAATGACAATTTTGCCACTTTTAACATTTTGATAGCATACTTAAAACATTTAATAACATGTAAAATCACCTTCAAATAAAATTATTTCTTTAGATATAATTTTAAAAAGCGTTGATTTGGATATTTTTAACTTTTGGAAGATATTTTTGGGTGAATTGTCCAAATATCCCTACAGCCAACCCCCATTATTTCTGTGCCCTCACTTTTTTCAAAAAAAATTTATGTACCCCTACAACAAACATTTAATTTTTTTTTTACCCACCTCCCTTTAATTCCCCCAGCTCCACAAAATCACACAGTCCCCCCTTAAGTGCAGATATGTTTTCTCGAACTTGGCGAATACAAAATTTAATTTCTATAAATATTTTCTGTAAGTACATTATTACACATGTCATGTAAAAATGGTAACTTACAAAACACTAGAGAAACATACGTTAACGCATAACAACTGAAATTATTTTATCACAATAAATACATCAAAGCACTTGAATTCATCAAATGATTACATTCCAATATTCTTTTCCTATCCTAATGAGCTAAGCTGTTGTCTTCCCCTGGATCATCTTCATATCCTTTTGGTTGAAATCGAATCCACAGTTACACTTTTGAGTCAACAAGCATACTTCATTAGGAAAAAAGCACAGTGCAAACTATATTAGAGATGCAATAATGAGTATTTTACAAATACCAACAAGTGTGTCTCTAGTATTTTACAAATTACGATATTTAATAATGCACTTATAGATAATATTTACAGAAATTACATTTTGTATTCTACATGTTACAGAAGACATATATGCACTTAAATGGGAAAAACAGTGATTTTGTGGGGTTGGGGGAATTAAAGGGAGGAGGGTAAAAAAAAAAGGGGTCTTTGTTGCAGGGGTACATAAATTTTTTTTTTGAAAAGGTGGGGGTACATAAATAATAGGGGGTTGGCTGCACTGGTATTTGGGCAATTAACTAAAAAAAATCTTTCAAAAGTAAAAAATATCCAAATCAACACTTTTTAAAATTATACCTAAAAAAATCTCATTTCAAAATTTTAAAAAGTATAAGGATTTAATTACTCCTATATTATCTACTATTTAAACATCATCAAATATATTTAATAGTTTAACTCCCCAATTAAAAATATTAATAAATAATAAAATATTATTTTAATTTATGCATGAAGTTTATTATTTTTTTTTGTATATTCAAATACACCATTAAGATTTAAATTGTAAAAAATTGAAAATTTTCATTAAAAAATATTTATTTGGATATTCTAAACTTTCTAAATTCTTTTGGGGCACTTATATATCTTTAAAATTATACAAAAAAGTATTATTGCGAGGCATTTATAAAATATAAATCACAAAAAATTGAAATTTTTTTAAAAATTTAGGAAATATCCAAAAAAAATCTTGTAAATTTATGAATGACAATTTTGCCACATTTAACATTTTTGATAGCATACTTAAAAAATTTAATAACATGTAAAATTACTCTCAAATTAAATTATTTCTTATATTAATATTATTTATGAAAAGTTTTAAATGATTAGATAGAGTTGAAAAATTATATAAGGGCATATTAATCTTTTTAGTTTCCAAAATCCTGAAAAGAGACGTTGTTTTGTATAATTTTAAAAAGTGGTTGATTTCGATATTTCTAACTTTTTAGAAGATTTTTATTTTGGGTATTTTTTCTTCCCTCAATCCCAATCCATAAAGGATTTGAAAAAGACATTTACCTCTTAATCTTCATCTCCCTTAAATATTCTCAAATATTTTGTTTGGCAAAAAAGAACAAAAATATATGATAAATATTTTTAAAAAAATTGATTTGATAATATCTTTAATAATTTTTTTAAAAATGTGTGTCAAAATGATTCACAATATCTAACAAAATATTTTTAAAATCTTGTTAATCATAAACTACGTTAAATAAGATAAGATTTGTTGTTTGAATATTTGAATGGGTCGCAATATTTTTTTAGAGAAAAAAGGATTGTTAGATAAAGTTTGTTGTGTAAGATTTGGGTTGTAGTATTTTTAGAGAGATAAAAGAGAGATTAGATTTGATCTTCAATGTGAAAGTGTGAAATGTTAATGCTTGTTATTAGTTAGAAAAGATTATCACAGGTTTTGTTGATTTATTTAATTTAATGTGTGAAAAGTGTTGGGATTTTTAACAATTGTTTTTGTGTGAAATAAATAATACTAATCGCAGAAAAATATATACGAACCCAAATCAATCACCGACGCAAGTAGAAAAATATAAAATCATGCAAACCACAAGAAAAACACCAGATTTAATATGATTCGGCTTAAGCCTACATTCAGGGGGCACTCCGACAACAATCCACTATATCAAATAATAATGATAATAATTAGGGCTGCAACTCGGGCGGGTTGGGCTCGGGTTGACCCCAACCCAAATTCCAAACTTCTCAACCCTAACCCGACCCAACCTGGTTTTCAACCCGAATTCGACTAACCCGAACCAAACCCGTAATTAAATAAACCAACCCGACCCAACCCGTAAGATTAGTTAGGTTTACTTAAAATTTGGACTGTCCATATTAGAAGCTACAGAATAAACGGTTATGATTTTTTTTAATTATTAATTTACGGGTTCGGGTTAGATCAGGTTGTGAGTGACGACCAATCCAAACCCAACTCGATTTGTGAGTCAACCTGAATTGGTCAACCCAAACCCGAATCTGAACCTGACCCCGAATTGGCCAACCCAACCCGTGTAAAAATCGAGTTCAATCTGTCCCAAGTTGCAGCCTTAATAATAATGTTCTATCAAATTTTGCCTAAAACTTGAAGAATATAAGATGAAAGAGAGATAAAGGGTTACTTCAATAAAATTCTAAATATTCTTCCAAATAATATGGAGAATCCAACCTTGATATAAATCAGAATCCACAGAAAAAACTACAGAAGGTACAACTCTCTCCTCTCTTTCTCTCTCTCCTCTCTTTCTCTCTCCTGCTGCCGCCAAATACACACGCCGAATCTCTTTTTCTTCTCTGGCCGTGTATCACCGTTACGAAGAGGAAGACCTAATAAGGGTATTAAACATGCATTGGGCTCTCATGGGCTTATTAATCTTCAATTGGGCTGGACCCCATAATGGCCCACAAAACCCAAATATCTTATATGAATAAAACAAATATTTTTGTAACTCTGTTTAACGTTAATATCCAATATATATTAACAAACGGTATATTAGAATTGATAGATTTGGATGTTAATATTCATTAAAAATATATTAGTTATCATGCACGTGCTAATGCACGTGGTATTTCATATATGGAAATATGTTTTATGAATATAATTTTAAAGAATAATAAACAAATTAATATGTGAGCATTTGTAATGTTTAGTGAATAAATTTCTGTTTATAATTTTTTTATCTAATAAGAAATATAAAACAAAAATCATCATCGAATTGATGGAAAGAATGAAGTCAATATTATATATATTTTTATGATGTTAGTATAAAATTATTGACATATATAAATCGACAATTACATTATTCTAAGTCTATACTCAACCCTATATAATAATCACAGTATAAAACTAACATCACATTTCTCTCAAAATTAACTCCTAAATTAATTTTCACATATAAATATCCTGAATATATTGATATTCTTAATCTAAGACCACCTTTGTAACTTAAATGTAAAAGAAATAGATAAATTCTTATTTTATTCTTTTATGAGAAAAGATAAATTAAATTTAGGGGGCGTGCACCCTCGTGTGTGGACACATTTCATCAAATTCTTATTGAAATGCAATCACATAAAGACTTATATTTTTACGATTGAATATTTATAATAATTATGATAATACATATAAATTATTTTCTCTAAACTGTAACTCTTAACTCAACAACCCATATAGAATTCCTTAATTGATTCAAACTTCTAATTGTCCCCGTATAGGTACCTAAGTTGAATTCAAATTTTTAATAGACAACTTATTTTTTTTAATATTATAAAATGACAACGGTCACCTTCTCTATTTTTTCTTATAAAATGAAACAATGTCCACATACAAACTCATATTTTATTATTTATCTCATATCTTATATAGTTATAATGCATAACAATCTAACCCTAATTCAAATCATAAATTGAATTTCAGATATGTTCCACTACTTTTTATTGTATCTACTTTCCTGGTCACTAAAATACATCTAATTAAACCCTATAATGAACTAACTAAAGTTCACAATCACAAATATAAAACAAAAAAAAGTGAGATATCTTACCTTTATGTGCTTTGAGGATCCCCATGTTGTTTTATGCTAAAATATCCACCATAACATGTGATTTTCTTACAGATTCACCACGCCATACAAAAAAAGAGAGGAAACATCAGAACTCATAACATATTTCTGTTAGTGTAGAATGTTTTTATAATAATCAATTATGTTTTTACTATTACTAAAACATGAAAAATCAAATAAAAGTTTTAAAACCATTAAATTTTTGTGTTTTTATTTTTCGATGAAATGTGAAGTTTGAAAAGATTTCATTTTTTCTTATTTTCATCATACCAATTATCCATGATCACACTTGAAAATCTATTATTACATAAATCAAAAGATTACTCTAGAATATATACCGTAAAAGAACGATTATGATACTGAAATCACCCAACCTCTAGAAATACATACCCGATCAAAAACCATACGATTGGGTATTTTGATCAACAAATTCCAATGAAATAATTCTTATCATAAAAAAACTTATATTGCAACACATCAAAACCAAAGCAAACAAAAATTAAACCTAATCAAACACACTACTTATAATCCAATTAAAAGATTAAAACATTTTCATTTTTATGGAAACTAAACAAATATATTAAAAAACATTAAAAATAAAACACTACCTTCATTTTGTATTAAAAATGTATTGTCTGCTTCAATGCACCGATCAGTTCACCTAATATAGTACAAAAACATGATGAAATGAAAGATAAAAAAACATCCCAATAAAATATATCATTAACAAAATATAAAAACAAAACACCTAAAAAATCAATAACCCCAAATAAAAGATAGAGAGAGACATGTTGAAAAAGGTTTTCGTCCCGATAATCTTCCTTTCTACCTCTCTCATGCACCTTTGTCATGCATTAAGAAATATAATTAATTTCTCATTGTCATCTTAAAGTCATTGCATTCAAGCCACCATTCAAATCAAGATACCGTTCAAATTAAGAGCAAACAAACATTAACAATATAAATATACATAGCTACATATAAATAAATAAACGCTTGTTAAACAAAAATCATTCTACAATATAAAATAAAAGAGTTTTGATACACTTATATTTTTTAGCCCAACTTTTTATTTCACAAGGACATGATATCTTCAATAAAAAAAAAAAAATTAATTACTAAAAAACATTCCAAATGAAATGGGACAAAGATAAACTTCAAGAAAGCCAATTTTAACACAAAAATCCAAACTTCAAAAAATAAATAAATGTGCAAATGAGTAGAAAAAATTTTGAATGCTCCATGGTTCGTGCGTATCATTTGTATTCGTCATCACTTAATGCACGTCCCTCTCTCGCATGAACACCTCGATTTGAAGCTCCTCAACGACGTAGTACGCACTTCGCATTGTTCTTCGCTGAGTTCTCTCTAATTGGTTTTCTTTTGGGATTTCAAGGAACCATAAATGATATTTTTTGATAGATTTTAGGTAATGGAATATATTTTTTGGGATCTCAAGGGACCCTATCTGATTATTTAAATAGATTTTTGGTGATAGAATCTAAGGGTGCGTTTGATTTTGTGATTGCACAGCTTTTACGTTTCAAGAAAACTATTTTATAATCATGCAACCAAACAGTTTTACTCCTGCAAACAGATTTCAGATAAATAGTGCCCAAATGCTACAATTCCCAAAAGCTAGGAGGGGCGAGCTTCCTGTAGAATTAATTTTAAAACCCAGATTCTTACAGAATCACTTTAATCTGATTTTAAAATCAAAAGCACCCTAAGTGCATTTCTATCCATATTATTTTATGATTTACTTAAATTTAATTTTAAAATCATAAATATATTTATGATTTATCCAAATCTAATTTGAAATCTTAAATTAGATATATTAGTAATTAATCAATTGTTTAAAGGATAAAAAGAGAAATAAAAATATTGGGTTAGAATCCTTTTAATAAGTAAAAATGATAGATAAATTTAAAATTATACTATAAACAATCATTGAATAAAAATATATAAAATTTATAAACAAAATGTTAAAAAGAATGTTATACAATTATCAAAAGTCAACATGTATATTTTCTTAAATAAAATATTAATCACAAATTTCCTATAAAGAAAAAAAACATTGGACATATTCTTGGTTCAATCACTAATATAGTAAATAAAAAATCATCAATATTTTGTGCTACAAAAATATATAGAAAAAATACATATATTGGATCAAAAGTTTGTTCACATTTTCTATTCTCACAAATAAATCATTAAAATAAAATATATAGTCTTGAGAAAAAAAAAACCCAAACAAACAATCAAATAAGAAGAAAAGCTAATGAAGAGCACATAATAATAGTAACAACAAAAAAAACAAAAACAACAACAATTGCAATTACAATTAAATAAAGATTGGGAAAACTCACCACAATCTGCACACAAAAAATATATTAATGAAAAGTGAGGATAAAACAAAGCAATAAAATCAATGTATGGATTAAAATTATAAAAATAAAATCAATGTTGATTTAAAAAATAATAATCATACAATTCAGAGAAGAAAAAAAAACAAATTCACGCAGTCCTTTTTTATTTTAATGATCTTTCTTTTGATGAAAAATGATAATATGATCTTGAATTTCCTCCCTCACAGACATCATTTCTAATACTTTTCCTGAAATCTCCAAATAAAAATCATATTGAAAATATATTTCAATTGAATGCGATTATCAAGAGTAGATTCACTCTTACCCATGCACTCTTGCACTCTTTTTCACTAAATAAAATATGTGATCTTTGTATAATTAATTCAATTAATCATATTACATTTATTTAACCTAAAAGATAATAATAGTAACTTATCCATTATGCATACATATAAAATTATGAATCACTTCTCTTATAGAGAAAAGAATAAATACTAAATAAAGTGAAATAACATTTCATACCTCTCAGTTAAAATTGGAAATTTACTTCTTTACAACTTCTTCAGCTTCATAATATATAGGTCTACAACATCAAAGATTAATTTAAATTTAATACTAATAAACCTTCAAAATAATTAATGAATAAATTAATCAAGAAGATGAGGAAGGAGAGGTCAGAGGAGTAATAATAAAAGAGTCCATTTTATGAATGAAAATACCCATATAATCCGCTCCAAATTAAGGGAGAAAAAAAAATCAAGATGTGTTTAAAGAAAAATTGGACTATATGTAAGATGGAATACATAATTTTGATTATTATTATTATTATTATCTAATCTTAAAAATATCATAAAGAACATTTTTTTGTTCTTATCTGATCTGAAAGCACAGAAGGAGGGATCATTCACAATCTTTGAATACATATATCGATTATTTTACTATTGTTAATCAAATTTCAAATAATTTTAAAAATAAATTATCTAATCTAATATTTTTTTTTTAAAAGAAGTAATTGTTAAATTTATGGGAGGGTAAAAATGAAAATGGAAAAGATGAGTCACATAATGAATATATAAATGAAATGCAATATATCAACCTTCCTACAAAATGATCTTTGTAAAAAAAATCTCCTACATACCCAAACATGCAAAAAAATAGAAAAAATCATATCAAATAATTAAAATGAAGGGTCTCAAACTATTATTTTTTTTAAAAAAAATCAATCAAAATGAAAGAAAAATAAAAAAAAACCTATCCAAAATTTAGATGAGATTTTTATTAAAAATAAAATATTTGGATTTGAAGCCATTTTTAAAAAATAAAAATTAGATTAAGTAACACAACAAAGCACATCCATATACCTAAAAATGACCACATGAAAAACAAATTGATATTTGAATATGAATAATATAGAAATAGAACCAAACAAAAACTATAACTTTGATTATTGAATAAAAGACCATAGAAATTAATATAAAAAGAAAGAGAAATCATATAAAAAAAGATTTCAAACTCTTTTTCCAAAGAGATGAAAACTTGAAACACATGAAGAAAATGGATAAGGGAATAATAGAGATTATTTTGGGAAGATTTAGTAAGACTATTTAAATCATGTCAAATTTTTTTTTTTTTTTTTTTTTTTGAGGAATTGCATGATAAAAAATTGGGTTGAATTTTTTGACATTCTGTTCTTATTTATTTTTTTAATTTTATGTGAAAAGATTTTGAATAAAATATATGAATAATTTTACCTGTTCCTTAAATTGACCTTCATGTTCTGTTTCCATGACACATTTTTTGTTCGTATCATTGGCAGAGCTTAAACCTGAAATTAAATTCAAAATTTGTTAATTTTTTTTATATAATTAACCAAAATTAAAAAAAGATGCAAATGAATTCAAAAGGAAATTGAAAAAAAAAAAAAACAAAAACCAATACCTTAGTAATTCAACCAAAACAATCACACCTAATTGATTTTCTAGAAATACAAAAAAAAAAAAAACTAATTTTTTTTATTCATCATCAGATTAAAAAACCTGTCAAGTCATTAAAAATAAGTGTTTGGTGGATTATTCATATGGTGGACTAATATTTGTTTGTTCGGTGATCTTTAACTATCTTTGGATGGGTTAGATAACTTTGATATTTCATTCAATCCATTACAGGATTGAAGTAAATTTGATTGATGTTGGGTGGGTCAAATCCATTCTATCCATTATGTTGGTTTGATGAATTGAATTCAATTCAAAATTATCACAATTAATTAATTACAATGTCACTCAATCCCCCACAAAATAGGATTTGGATAAATGAGTAATTGTAAAAGAGAAAATCTCATCTTTAATAATTTTAAAATTTAAATAAATAGATATATTAGTAATTGATCAATTGTTTAAAAGATAAAATGAGAAATGAAAATACTAAAATACAAATTTTTTTTAATAAGTAAGTAATAGATAAAAAGAAGATTAGGTTGGTAAGTAATTTCAAATAAATATTTTTTTTAGAAAATCAAACAATGAAAATAAACTTTTAGTAATACTATTTCGCTACTGCCAAATACTGGATTTGGTTTTCATTTTTCAAGAAAAGTTCACCCCTCTCTATCTCTCCCTGGGTATAAATTTTTTAAACTCATGAATTTCGATGGTACAACATTGGAAAAAAATGAACTTTTCTTTGATTTTGTTTAAGGGTAATTTTAAAAGATGCGTGCGTGTGTGTATTAGAAGATATAAAATTGAATTTCAGTTAATGTATATTTGATTTTGTAGAAAGGGTGTTTTAGAAATATATATTTTTTATATTATCAAACAAGTTGATATGAATCATAATCCTAATACACATGGATTTAGATTCCCTTGCTTCACAAAATCCTAATCGTACATGTTAACCAAACATACCCAAAGGTGTTTTTTGGGTATAAATAGGACTTATTCTTGGGTATACAGCCATTCCGGCATAAGTGAGTATAAATAAAAATAAAATGATTTTGTGTTTGGTTATGTTTTGAATTATTCTCGTTGAAAAACTTAATAATATTTTTTTATTGTTTGGGTAAAATGTAAATAAAGTACGGATAAAAATTTATAAAAGGTGAAAAAAATAATGATAGTTGATTTGACAGGTGATTTATCAGAGGTGATGATATTTGATTTGATAGTGAACTCACGTATTCTTTGGGTGGAATAACTTTAATTCCAGGGGTTGGTTGGAATCCATATATCACTTCATACTAGTTTATTATGACATAGTTTATCCCTGAGTATCCCTTGCATCTAAACGACAAAAAATATTTATTCTTCTTTATTCTCACTTATTCCCTAGCTATTCCATATCCAAACGGGGGTAGAGTTTGGGAGATGGTGTTAAAGTGTTAGATTACATATGTATTATATTATTGTGTTACACATGTAACACTATTCTGCATTATTATATAAATGGCTTGAGTCCCTCTCTAATAAAATTATGGGTTTCATTATTAAACTTTTTTTTGTTTAATTGACTATGGATAAGTTGTGAATAAAAAATGAATAAGATGTAAATAAGAATATATAAAAGGTGAAAAAAATATTTTGACTTGTGGGTCTCCTTGTTTATAAGATGTTGCGATAGTTGATTTGACATATGAGTCTCTTTACTAGTAGAATAAATTGAGTGTAATAATTCAATTATAGAAAGACTTAGAATATCAATAACAACTTATTTTCACTTATTTTAACATTATTATATTCATATATTCTTTATAAACAAGCATTTTTTAGACTCATTCCTCATATTCTATCATATTACCCCTCTATTCTTCTATCCAAACAAAGGAGAGGAGTAGAAGTATGAGAATACATGTCCACCACTAAAAGATGGACCTACACCATAGACAAGAAAGTGAAGTTTCAAAGGTGAAATTATTTTATTAGCATCACTGTGCCAAGCATAGCCACGAACAAGATGTGTGACATCAGGTAAAGATGCATCACAATAATCTCATTGAAAGATGACTAAAATACCCAATTTTGTCACTTCAGCACTAATGTTGAAATTTTTTTTGTCTCATGATATCTATTACTTACTTATTGAAAGGATTCTATGACCCAACAATTTTCATTTCTTTTTTTATCCTTTAATCAATTGTTTAATTATAAACAGTAATGCATAATAGATTTATTCAAATTTTAAAATTTTAAAATTATTCAATGATACAATCTGATCTAATAAGATTATGATTTGTTTAATAGATTTATATTTAACTTTTAAAATTTTTAAATTATTCAGTCATACAATCTTATCAAATGAGATTATATGATTTGTTTAATTATTTAAATTTTAAAATTATTTAATGATACAATCCAGACTGACCAAGTGGATAAATTATGAATACACAAATGAAAACAGCAATTGGACCAGAAAATGCGAACGAATCCGGGTATTTGGAGTTATGAAAATGATCCAATGAGATTACAGATTTGTTTAATTATTTAAATTTTAAAATTTTAAAATTATTCAATGATACAATCTCATCTAATAAGATTATGATTTTATCTATTACTTCTATTACTTACTTATTAAAAGAATTATGTGACCCAGTATTTTAATTTCCCTTTTTATCCCTTAATCAATTGTTTAATTACTAGTAGTAATCTATTACTTATTTATTAAAAGAATTTTGTGACCCAGTATTTTAATTTCCTTTTTTATCCCTTAATCAATTGTTTAATTACTAGTAGTAATAGATTTATTTAAATTTTAAAATTATTCAATGATACAATCTTATTTAATAAGATTATGATTTATTTAATTACTAATCTATTATTCTCAAATTTAGATAAATCATAAATATTTTAAGATATCAAAATCAGATTTAATTAAATCATATCAATACATTTTTATTTTAAATCATATCTATATATTCTAATTTTTAATTTTGAAATTAAATATATTCACCATGTATATCCATTTAGTTATATTTTCATAAATATGTTTTTTTTAATAGAATGAAAAAATTTCTAATGTACTATAATAAATAATATAAGATGTACATATGAATGTGAATATATTTTGTTGAGTTTATTAGAGAAAAAAAAAAGATACAGAAAGATGTAGTTCTATTATTTTTTTTCTTTCATATTTTTAAGGATTTGATTTATTCAAATATTGAATATCCTAATACTAAGTTGTTTGAACTCCTATCTATCTTATCTTTTTTTTATCACTAAATCTATATGTAGTCCTATATAAAGCAGTTCAACCCTTAGCCTAAATTATTTTTGTTTTCAAGCATATTAGTTATTTATTTATTTATATGTATATATTGTGTTATTTATTTATGAAAATTTATACTGTGTTATTCTTATTATGTATGTTTCATTTTAATTGAATGGTGGCTTTGGAATGCAGGGAACTTTTAAGATAATATTGGGAAGCCAATTATTTCTAAATACATGAATACATGCGAGAGGTGGAGAGGAAGATTGGGAGGAACTCTTTCTTTGGCTTGATTTTTAAGTGTTTTTTTTATATTTTTAATGATATATTTTAGATATTGAAATTTATTTTTTGTTTTATCGTGTTTTTTTTATTATATCAGGTGAAATGATTGGTGCATGCATTCAGAGATATAGACAATTTTTCTTCGATGCAAAATCGAGATAAGATTTTTTTTTTTTTAATTGGGATTGCATAAAGATGAAAATGTTCCATTCCTTTTATTGGATATTAAAATTCTATATTGGTTTATTTTGATTAGGGTGTTGTTTGCTCTTGTTTGATGTGATGCGATATAGGTTTTGTATGATAAAAAATTGTTTCATAGAATGTGTTGATTAAAATACTGATCTTGTCGTTTTATGACTCAGTTAGAGTTTAGGTGATCTTAGAGTTTCATCTTTAATTGCACTTAAGAAAAAATAAGTTGCAATGTGGATTACAAATAAGTTGTAGTGTGGATTAGTTAGATTAGTTGAACACATGGGACATTAATTAATTATTCATTTTTTTTGTCAGATATTTTTTTTATAACATTTGTTTGTTATATTTTATATATTTTTTATGTGTTGTTATAATATAAGATATATATGAATGCATACTTTATACATATTTCATATTTTCAACATAATTAATGACTTCTTTATCAAAACCCCATTAATTAAAAAAATATAATAATCATTTTTATTTTTATCTATAGTTTTCATCAGTTTTAAATATTATTTTACATAAATCATTTTTCATCTTATTAAGTTTCTCAATTATATCTCATATAGTCACAATTTTAATTTAATTAATTAATTTATTTTTATTTTTTTGCTTTGAGTTTTAAGTGTTCTTTTGAATTTGTTATTTAATTGTATTGGGTTTTTTAATCAGTTTATGTGATTGGCATTTCAATAAGAATTTGATAAACTTTCAAATGTAGTATTTTGTAGGTCTACTTTTTTTTTTTCCACATTTAAGTCACCAAGGTGATCTTCCATTAAGAGTTTAAATATATTCAGAAGATTTATATGTGACAATTAATTAATGAGTCAATTTTGAGAAATATGATATTAGTTTCATATTGTCACTGTTAGTCAAAGTTAAGTATAGACATAGAATAATGTAATTATCAATTTATATTTGACAAGTATTTTCTACTAATATGATGCAAATATATATAATTTTGATTACATTCTCTCCACATGAATTTTTTGTCAAACATGTTTTGTTAAATAAAAAATTATAAATAAAAATAAATGTACTAATTTTATTATAAATAATCAGATGTTAATCTACTCATTATTCTTCAAATTTCTATTTATAAAATATATCTCCATGTATGATGTATCTCGTGCTTTAGCACGTGTAAATAACTAGTAATATTATTAGAAGAATTCTAACCCAGCTTTTTCATTTTCTTTTTTATCTTTTAAATAGTTAATTAATTGAAAATATATATTTATTTAAATTTTAAAATTATTCAACAATACACAATATTTAAATAGGATTTAGATTTGGATTGCATTTGCCATTTTATTAGGATTTTTTGGATTGTTTTTTAAAAAGTATCCATATTTTATTTTGTTGTTGTTTCTTAATAAACGATTTATTTTTTTTAATAAATCTTATCCATATAAAATAGATTTATTTAAATATTAAATTTTTCAATGATACAAAATATTTAAATAATATTTGGATTTGGGTTGTATTTGTCATTTTATTGGGAATTTTTTATTAATTAAAAATTATTTAAATATTCTCTAACAAAATAATATCCATAAAATCAAATAATATATTATATTTAGGGATTATTGAACATATTTGGATGGTTCAAATATGATCAAAATATTTGTTGATTGCATGTTTTAAATGAAGGACATCAGTGGAAATTAAAAAATATTTGACTTTTATTTATATCTTTACTAGAACATCCGAGATCTCATATATGTGATTATATTGGTGACCATTTATTTTTTTGTTTAATATGTATGACCTATTTAAAAAAAAGTTAAAATTAACTAGGTACCAATCTCATCTTCATCTATTGGTTTTTAATAAATCCTTCCTAAAATCCTTCACAAAGAACCTGGAAATCCTCCATAAAAAAAAGTATATATTAACTCAAAAACCATACACTCCCTTCTTATTTGATCAACCTAGCTAACAATATATTTATTTTGTGTTCTTTTGTTTATAATAATTTAATTTCTTTTTATTTTAGGTGGTTTATTTTTATAGATTTTTGTTTTTAATATTTGTCTCAATAAATATTGAGGTTTTTCATCTTTCATTTTAATTATATTTTTTTTATTACACAGGTGAATTGATTTGTTCATTCATAAAAAAACAAAGTTCCCTCCACCACGAAATTAAGATAAAAAAAAAATTAGTTTTTGTATGTTTTCATCATCTAATTAATTATTTTACATGATTTTATATGTATATATATATATATATATATATATACACACACTATATATTTTACTAAGAACACATGCATCTAATCTAGGGATTTTTTAATGATTGAGATGATTTGGAAAGTTCCATTAAACTTATTAATATTATATTTTTTAAATGTTATAGACATAGATTTTCATTACTTATCCAAACATATTATCTCAATTAATCTTATCCTCCTACATATATAAAAATACTCTCACATTGGAGGAGCCAAAAACAAAAAAAGGGTGAATTGTTCAAATACCCCTTGATAAATGGTCTAATTTTTTTTTACCCCTGGACTTTTTTTTATTTACCCCTGAAATCTGATCCTATTTTTTCCCCTAACTTTTCATAATACCCGAAATACCCCTTACAAGCAGAGTTAAAGAAATACAGAAATATAATGTGATACATACAAAAATTATATAGATAGTTACAGATATTTAATAGTTATCTACAAAAAATATTAAAGTACGCAATGATGTTTAAACACAAAATGGTCATATAGACATTCTCATTGTCATTACTCTTAAGACTGTGTCACTTTTTAAAGGTCAGATATCGTGTTTTATATTTATTTTAGAAAGTTTGGGCGTTCAAGTAAAAAATCTGACTATATATTTATTTTTTTGGTACTGGCATTGACCTAACTGAAAATTTTCGTCATATTCTGATGCTGTTTTAAAAATTATGCAGTTTCAATTGGTATCCAGGTTTGGCCGTTACTGGGTTCTTGATTGGTGATAATTGCCCATGTTTGTCGTGTGACTTTTTCCTTGGAGTGGGTGTATGGGTGACTTTAAGCAAGTCTCACACTCTCTCCAACATTTGGTTCTTATTCCCTCTATTAGAGGTGAGTATAATAAGCTTAAGTGCACCCCTCTCCCCACCTCATTCTTGGTAAGTGAGAATTCATCTCCCTCCCTCTCTCTTTCGTGACTTCTCTCCCAAGTCTCCCATTTATTTTTTCCCCAGTGTTTGAAGTAGAAGAAGAAGAGAAAGCATGGGAGAGGTGGAGTGAAAAAGAAAAAGACGTAGGGATGCTTGTATTTGTGTGCATTTGCTTGATCTCCCCTTCTCCCTTTCATGCTCTCTCATACCCCTTCTCTTGTCCTCTCTTTGTGTGTTTTGGATCAGCAAGGAAGGGGTGGAAGTGAAGTAGAGAAGGATTGGAAGAGAAGATATGTATGTGTGTGAATGTGTGTGCCATTACTGTTTTAATCCCCCTTACTGTTTTATTTTTCTGAAATTATTTGGAGGGTTTTCAAGCTTAGTGATCAAATGAAGTTGGTTTATGACATCTAGAAGAAGATTCATGAAATTTGTGAAAGGCTGATTTGGTGTATTCAGGCTGGAGGAGCCTCTTGAACCTTCAGCTAAATTTCTGAGGTCTCTTGTTGTAAGGTAGATCTCTGTCTTGTAAAGACCTTTGTAAAACTAGAAGCATATTATAAGCATTGTCTATTCATGTAATATGATTATCCATGTGTCTAGATGTTATATATGAAATTTGGTGTCATAATGTTACATGTGTTGTACGTTATAAGCGAAATTGTAAGGTGTAACGTCTCTGTATTTTTAGTCTTATATATTTAAAATAAATATATAATGAAAATTTTATATTGAAATTTAATTATTTCATTTTTCAGATTTGGCGGTGGGCTCAAATGGGTCCAATTTGATTTATAATTTTGATAATTATAAATCAATCTTGAAATATTTATTTTATATTTTTTCAGAGATCTTTATAGTCTCAAGATACTTTGGTTGAAAATTGGTGAGATTCAGAGTTTGGGAAATTAGTTTTTTAGGATTTTGTGTCAAGTTATTGGGCCCAGGGATCTGGTTGCGAATCCAGAATACTTTTTTATAGCCTACAGGGACTTGTCTGTAAATTGTATAGAGATCTTTTTGTAAATCAGATAAGGACCTAGTTGTAAACTCGGAATACTTGAGGGGTCGTTTTTGTAATTTGATAAAAACCCCTTTTATATAACACGTTTTGGGTTAGGGTTTGCATCAGATTTCTCATGAGGCATGAAGGGTGGTGATGACCTAACTCTACCCGTCGAGCACCACAAGGTGAGAAATCTTTCTCTATTGATTTTTATTGTTTAGTGTTTCAATTTATTTTTGTTAGAAGATGATTGTGTCAATCGATTATTTATGGAAGAAGGTTGATGGATTAGGGTTAGGGTTTGATTGATTTTAAATAGATGATGTTTTTATTATATTTCAATGGATTTCAAAGGATTTCTTAAGATCAAACTAGATTTATTGGTTTTGGGATTTAAGGGTTATTTTCGGGTTGATTGTATACCTGATCATTAAATCGTATTTTTGACTATGATAGAGTCGTTTGTGGGAAAATTGTATTTCACAAATAGAAATAGGTTTCGAAAAGATCTTTCCAACGAATCATGAATCGTCCAATTCGGAGTTACGGGTAGGAATTTATGATTTTTCAATGATTTCTGTGCAGTTTCTTAGAATTCAAAATATTTGGCTTCGTGACCAAGTTTGATGAATTTTAGAGATTTAAGGGATCCCAAATGGATGTTTATTGAGTACAATTTGATTTGTGGGTTTTGATGATTTTATTGATCTTGGTGACTCAAATTGGATCTTAAATCGATAATTTGGTTTAGTGGGATCAATGAATATTAATTGGATATTATTGTTATTTGGAGTTAAATTAATTGTGTTGAGTTATTTTGATCATTGGAATTATAGTTGAGCCTTATTGGATTTGTCTAAATATTTATTCGAGGATTGATCGATTTTGTGGGTTTTATGGAATAAATAGATATTGATTATCAGATCATTTTGAATATATGAATATTTTAATATTTATTCGGAGTTGGGATTTTCGTTAGGCCTTTGAGGTGAGTTACGGATTGTGTATCGATTAGGTATGGGCTCTTAGGATTATTGGGCTGAGTGTTGTTGTAAGTTGTTTGTCATGATTGAATGATTTTCTTATTTATTGATTGCATAATTGTTATGCTAGGTTATCCACATGCGAGTGTATAGCGTTCATGCACGTGCATCGGTTTGTATTGCGTGGAGTGGAGGTGAGTGGATGTCTCTATATTATTTGAAAAGCATCATGTTATTTTATTATTATGAAATCTATCTTGTATGAAGCATATGAGCATGTTATCATCATATAGGTTGATATTTTGGATATATCAAATGCATTGGAAATTATGGGATTTATGAAAATTGTTGCATGCTTTATACTTTAAAGAAAGCAGTTTTGATTGTGCATGCATTAAATCGTCTAGGTGGCTCAGTCTAGGTGGCTGCGGTCTAAAATTTGACCCAAGTCTAGGTGGCTATGTCTACGTGGCCCGATTTTCAAAGCGAAATCTCTGCGGCTAGGTGTCGTGGAAAGCGGGCATGCGTGTCCGTTGCATTCATACTCATCATATAGTTTTGAGAAGAGTGTTTTATGACATCATGTATTCCTTAAATGAGAAGTTTTACACCTGGCATGTTTTGAATAACATTTTTATCCTAAGATTCACATATTATATAATTGTCTAGTGAGACACCTTTATAAAGTCATTATTTTTTAAGCATATTATATTATTGGGACACTTGTGTCCATTCACTGAGCGTGTGGTAGCTCATCCCTCTCTTTTCCCAACCTTTCAGATTAGCTGTTGGTGGTTGTCGATCTCGTTAAGGCATTGGAGGTTGAAGCTCGTATTTTATTTCTGGAGCACTAGACTTGTGTAAAAGGTGTTGGTCATTTCTTTGGCATGTAGAGGACCCATATGTATGATAGTGTGGATATATAAATTCAGTTGTTCCCGATGTATATTGAATTGGTATTGGATTTTAGCCTTGACAATTAATGTATAAATACAGTGATGTTTTTCTTTTGTTCTTGGGAATAAAAAAATGCTAGTACTCTAAGATTTTGAGATTTTGAGGAATTAAGTTAACGCAACCGGATTTCATGCTTCAAAACGGAGTTGTGGATTCGGGGGCGTTACATAAGGACTGTCCAGATTCGCGTGGGAAATGACCAGTTTCCAAAAACATTTTATTTCAGGCATGTAGAGGCTAAATCAGATTATGATGTCTTCATGGATTATGATCCCAACATACCAGAGAATGTATATGATTTATTTAAGAATTTTTGGATGTGTATTTGGTGCTGTGGAGATCAAACAATTAGGGGTATTTTTTGCAGATGCAGGAGTTTTGCATGATTGTATCAATAAGTTAATTTTGCATGTTGTAGGCAACATTAAGAGTTGATATCTTCATGAAGTAGGCTTATATATGTGTCAGGAAGCTTCATGTTTGATTTGAGCACCATTGGTTGTAGGGTTTAGAGGTTATGGCATTTTTGTTCATGTGATTGTGTTGCCGTGGGAGTGCATCGCGTGCTGCCCGCCCCACCCCGTGCGCTGTCCTGCGCTAGGAATCGTGTTATGCTTCATTTATTTAAGTTATGATTGTCACGTGGTTTATATATATATTGTTGTGTCTTGCAGATCTCGTAGACCGGACGCGCTACAATCAAAGTATCAGTGAGTGGTTCGATCCACCCACTAGAGGAGCTTGTATTATGGCTATATGTGTTTTGTAGTAATTATAAAATGCCATAGTTGTATCATACCTTGTTAAGGGTCCGTTTGGAAACACAGATTGAAAAGTAGCTTTTGGAATAAAGCTGCTTTTTAAGATAATTTTAGACCTTGACTTTTTTAGGATGCTTATTTTAAAATCAGGAATCAATATTTGAAAGGAGTTTAATGTTTGGCAGAGAAAGTTGCTTTTCAATTCAAAAAATCGATTCCGACCAAAAAGCGTTGTTTCTGAGCTTTTTAAAACACAGATTTCGAGGGAAAAATTAAAAGGAATCCAGCTTTCAATTCTGCAAAAAGCTACCCTGTTTGGCTGCACGCTTTTAGCTTTTCAGCTTTTCAAAAAGCAAAAGCACGCCCCAATGCGCAACCAAACGGGAGAATAACTCATATCTTCATAAAACACTTGCTAGTATTATGATATAGTTATATCTTATAGAACATTGTATGATACATGCTTTTAATACCCTTATGTGATATTACCTTGATGTATAGTCATACTTAGCACTATTGATCATTGATTGATTTGTATGGTTCATTTATTACTGTCTTGTGGAATGCATGCTAGTCTAGGACTTGTATTGCTTGACCTTCATTCTATTCACTTGTTCTATGTGAGAGGCATGAAAGCCTAGAGTGAACTATATTTTAATTGGATATTCAATTAATTGCACTCATATATGTGTGTAGTCTTCCATGTTCGTAGATGCTTAGCGGGGTTAATCATCGGTTGATGCATATAATTCCCTGAGTATTGGTTTTGTTCAACTGTTACATGCTAGGTTATTTGGACATGTGGTCCATGCATCACTTTTGAGATAGAAAATTCTCCTATAATAATTGCGCTTGTTTCATTAATAGGACATATCTGTGATAGGTGTTAGTATGATCCGTTGTTAGGATTATATGTTATTTTTAGTGTGCAAGCACAGTAGTTGATTGCTCGACATTCATGTGATGCACTCGCATTAGAATTCAGGAGAATTCATTTATAATATCGGTGTTTGTTAACCAATAGTTACGATGATATGCTTGGCCTATCTGTATTAGGCGCATGGATGACCCGCATTTAGAATTATGCCTTGTCATTGTTGAGTGCGAGAACTTAACTAATTTTTCCCCGCATCCGAGTGGTGCATCTGTATGGGAATTCAAGAGAATTCATTAGCATTGTTAATTGCTAGATGATTATAGTTGATCCTTGAGGATCATACTGCGAGCGCGGAATGCTTCTCCTCTACCTCGTATCCGTGTTGAAGCTACCCGGTGTTGAAGCTATCCTGATTATGCCTCCACATCATAGGATGCCCAATGTGTATTTTGATACCGTTTTGGTATCGGACCTACCATGGATAGTTGCTAGGAAGAGGGCTACCCGGGAGAGGGCTACCGGAAGGTTTAGAGAGTTAGCGGGTTGTTTTCAGTTTCCAATAGTCCCATGTCACCCCTAGAGGTGAGGGTGAGTTGGGGTCATGTTGTCACGTGACATTTATATTCATTGGGAATGCCCAAAATTTAATACATCTACTGACTGATGTGAGGCATCTAACTTAGTAATACCTTGATGCAGATCAACTTGTAGTAATGTGTTATCCAGTAATGCTATGCGTTATGGTTAACCGTACAGTTCCTTTTCAGGATTCCTAAGAGTTCCCCTCCGGGTCGAGGGTGAGGGTTAGGTGAGGTCACGTCTTCCCGTGACATTTATCTCTGTTGGGTTTCTCCCATATTTCTTTTTCGTGGAAGGAAAAATGTACTAATATTATATTATTATGGTAGAGCCTGGATTCTTACCACTCACTGAGCTTGTAGCTCACCCCTCGTGTATTGTTTATCCACCAGGGACTAGGTTGGCGTGGAGCTGGAGCATCCCTCTGGCATGATTCGTGCGTGAAGCGTTCCACCTTTCGGTTGGCGAGTGCGAGGCTGTCAGCAATCCTATTTTCTTGTGTGTGTATTAATAATTGTGCATGTTGCACATATGGGTTGTATGTGGACTAGACTTTGACTCTCACAGGACAGTGATTGTGTATTCGTGTCTGTAATAATGTTTTTGATTTACATACTTATTTATATTTTATGTTTCCGCATTTTTAGTTAGCTATCGCTTCCCTGTTGCCTTGTTATTTATGCGATCATGTTGGTTATTGTTTCATTTTCAATTGGAGTCGTTATTTACCTCTTGTGTATGACTCCTGATATTGTATGATTGGTATGGTCCCGGGGATGGCCGCTCCGAAGCGTAACAATTACACTATCATCTGTAAGTGCATTCAACGTACGCAAAATTGTTATAGATACAATCCCAAAGTTTCGTTAAAATAGATATATCAATTGTTTGAATTATGATGCTTTCATCATATCTTAATGCTCAGTTGTTGTCTACCCCTTAATCCTCTTCATGTTCTCTTGGGTGAAATGAAACCCATTGAAAGGCCATTGAACTAGACATTCAATGCACTTCATAATGAAGAACGAGCTTTCTAAGCTACATCAAAAATAAAATAAATGGTCAAACACCTAAATAAATTTTCATTTAGCAATATGAAAAAAATTAGTAATAATAGCATGAATCTGAACAGAAAATTTATGAATGATTGTAATATTTTAGTAGAATTACTTCTTGATCGATGTACTAAGCAATTATATAAACTAACATTTATATAACAATTACAACAAAAACTACAAATGTAATACCCAATGACATAATCTACCATTTACAAAAAATATCATTTAACATTCTTATAACAATTACAACAGAAATTACAAAAACTATAATTTACAAAACAGATATGTAATATCATATATGGAATTAAACTAAGGACATATAAATTATAAAAATGTAATAACTAATTACAGAAATTTAATGATCAATTATAGAAATGTAATACTAATTTATAGATGAGAGTAGTTTAGGTATAAAAAATGAGGTGGCACTGGTCAGGGGCAAAAAAAAAATAAGACCAGATTCTAGGGGTAAATAAAAAATATAAAAAAGTCCAAGGGCATAAAAAATATTAGATTCTTAGTAAAGGGGCATTTGAACAATTCATCAAAAAAAATGGTGTTCAAGTAAGAACATCTTCCACTTTATCATCTTTTTATTGTATTTCTTCAATGTAAATTTGAAACAAATGTTTCTGATGATGTGAAGGTATTGGGGAAGAGAGTGACCAACATCGTAACGAATGCTTCAATTATCAATCATATTTTTTTTTTATATAGATTGTGGGATTTTGTTTTCCTTTATAGTGCATAAAAGCTATATATATACTGTCTTACTTTAAAGATCACAACTATGGTTAGATTCAAAATTGTGAAAGTTGGATAATGAGTTACTGATGATGAAATTTTTGAAAGTTGATCAAAATACACACTGTACATAAATATCCCCATGGTGAATATTCAAATATTTTAAAAAAATTAATTTTATTTCATAATTTTATAGATGTTAATTATATTTTATGTTACAATTTGCTGGTTTTAATTTGTTACATAAATAGGTACAAATAATAAAAACATTTTTGTTTATTTATTTTATTCAATTATTTTTTTTATTTCTTAGTTTCTTAGATGTTATTAATTTTTAATACTATTTTCTAAATGAGGTGTTCCATAAAGAAAATAATAAATGAATTAAGTGTTTCATAAAGAAAAATAAGTTAAGCAAAGTGTTATTTTTTGAAGAGCACCATTATGCAAATCAAAAGTTTTTTTTATGTTCTATAATTGTCAAATTAAGTCAGCTTATTTATAGGATTTGGTCAAATGTTTTTCCGTGACTAGGAAAAATAGATGCAGTAAAAAGTGGTGGGACATCTATGAAATTTAATTTATGATTTGAATTAGGGTTTACATGGTTATGCATCCATGATCATACAAATGAATATTGTTTCATCATGTAAATGAATAGAGGAGTAACTTTAAATGTTAGTTCTGTTTTTCCGCTTTTAATTAATCTACGATGATGATTTTCAATTAAATATTTGATTTGATTATGGAGTTATATGAAAAGCTGATTTAATAGATAAATTTAAATTTTTATGCATATGTTATTTTAAATGTAGAATTCTTTATGTGATTAATATTTCATTTAAAATTGAATTGAGAAGAACATTTTTTTTCTTAAATATTTGTATGTGACGAAGAATGTGACCTTTGTAATGCTGGAAAAAATAAAGGGCATATGAAAGTTTGAATTCAATTTAAACATCTTATAAGGGGTTTATTAATCTCATATGGTTTGTTGATTTAAGAGTTAAAGTTTGAGAAAAATAATGTATGTGACATGCCATAATTGTTATACGTATGCAATCTATAAAAATATTAAGTCTTTATGAGGTTGTATATCAATAAGAATTTTTCTTTTAGTTAAATGTATTCATTTTCTATTCCCAAAGAAGTTAAGATAGAACATGATTGAATGGGGCCATGGGGGTGAGAGAGTGATAGAAGAATTTGATGAAAAACTTCCAAACATAGTATGTTGTAGGTCTTTTTTTTTGTTTACATTTAACTCAGGAATGTGGCATTCAATTAAGAGTTTGAATATATTCAGGAGATTTATACGTGGGAATTAATTTAGGTGACAATTGTGAGGAAATATGGTATTATTTTCGTATTGCGATTGTTATATAAGGTTTTAGTATGAACTAGATTAGAAAAATGTAATTTTTCATTTATATTTGTCAAGTATTTGTTCTAACATAATACAAATATATATTTTTGACTTCATTCTCTCTCCATCAATTTGATGAAAATTTCTGTTATATACTTTTATTAGATAAAAATAATAAGTAGATGTTTATTACAAAAGTTCACATATAAATCTATTTATTATTATTTGAAATTGTGTATATAAATATATTTTCAGATATGATATACCACGTGCATTAGCACGTGTGTTTAACTAGTAAATAATAATAGTAATTAGTAAACATATCTTTGGTATCGGGCCAGTTAGACCTTTATTTATACATATTCTAGTTCCATTGTTGTTTCATCATTTCTCTTATTATCTATCACATACAAAGTCCTGGTCAATCTTGAGTTGCTCTTTTGTATATTGATTTTATTTGTCATGATCTGGGAGATGGCTGCTTCTCAGTGAAAAAGATTTATTTTTTTATCTGTTAAATAAAAAGAATCTTGATGATGCACATACATAGATAGATGACTAACCGTAGCAGGAAATGAATTTTTTTTTCGTTAAAATAATTTGAAGCATGAGCATAGCAAACAGCCACTTGATGATGTGTGGCATGAGGTAAGATGCAACACAATGAGCTCATCATTTCTCTTATTATCTATCACATTACTGTCAATCTTGAGTTGATCTCTGGGGTACTGATTTTATTCATGAGTGCTTTGTGACACGGCGCTTCTAGGTGAGTAAGCTATCATTTATTAAAAAAAATTTAAAAATCAAATATATTTAATATTGTATTTAAATTTATAAAACTCTAAAAAGCGCGGAGTCTAATCTAGCTCATAAAAAAAATCCCGAGATCCTGGAATCATTGTTTTCCACACCAAATCCCTTACCAGATCAACATCATCATCATTGTCACCACATTAAAAAAATCTCAAAAGGAACGTATTTCTCTTGATCTTTTAACGCTCACTGTCCCCCCCCCACTCATCTTGCCTCCCATTTCGCTTTCATCCTCCAACTGAGGAAACCAAAACCACCCAAAAATTCCATTTTTTTCAATCCAACAATGGAGTCCGTTGCCATTTCCACAAAGCTCCTCCTCCACCACCCAAACCCAAACCCTAATTTCCCCTCCCCAAGAACCCTCCGTGTCCACTGCACCCGCATCCTCTCCACGGACTCCCCCCGCTTGAAGCTCTGTTGCCTTGTCTCGAAATTCGAGTCCCTCCCAGAGCCGCTCGACCGGGTCAAGCTCCTCCCCCTTCACGCCTCATCACTCCCTCCCCTCGCCGACCCCAACCACGTTCCCGCCAACCGCGTCATGGTCTGCACCACCCAGGTCTGGCTCTCGGCCTTCATGGACCCGTTGTCAGGTCGGATGCGGTTTGCCGCCGATTCGGACTTCGACATCATGCGGGGGTCTGCGCCTGCTTGGTCTCTGTCCTCGATGGGGCCACACCCGAGGAGGTGATGGAGATGAAAACGGGGGACCTCGCCGCGCTGAACTTCGCGGGGGCAATGGAGTCGAGGGTGAAAACGTGGCACAACATGCTTGTTGAGATGCAGAAGCGGACGCAGGGAAAAAAATAGGAATGTTGGCAGAATACTTGTTGAAGAGCGTTGTTAGCCAATTTTTTTTTGTTCCGATTCCAGTCTCATCTGCCTGATAAAAAAATCATCAAAGCATATATTCACATTAACGAGGTATATGCGTCGATAGAAATTTTTTGTATTTTCTATAAATGCATCTATGCAATTTATTGAAGTATATGTTTTATTTTTGTATAAAATATACTATTTTTAAAAAATTCAAAACATGTGTAAGCTGTAATTGGGGATGGAAAAATGATTGTACGTAATATAGCACTCATACAATCAAAGAAATCGTTTTCTTCTATCTGCAAATGACAAAAAAAAAAAAACGCTAAATACAATCTAAATGACAATGAGAGAAACTTATTGAATGAATTAAGGCTCCCTACCTTGCAATCTACTCTTGCTGACTCTCTGCAAAATGACGTGCCCTCATTGACAACCTCGCACCCCTTAGAGGAACGGAGTGAGGCAGAGCTCATCTGATTGGCTGCCTACTAACGCCAATAAGCTCACCACTTCAACTAGAAAGTGTAGGCCCGATCGTTCTCCCCCAACAAATGGGTGCTCTGACGTGTGTTACGTGTTACCGAGAACACACATGGACTCAATGCAAAGAAACTTAGAGCCACTTGGAAGGCCCGTACGAGGTGGTCGAGGCTTACGGCAAGGGGGCATACAAAAAGTATTATGTGTAAGCCGGGTGGCGTTTATGAATAATGTTTCTAATCGTTTTGAGTTTTATTTCATTCCTTTTGCATATATATTACCACTCTAATTGTCGAATGGATGTTTATGAGTATTGGCTTCTATACTTTATTGTTTTCGAGACCTTAAAAGCTCTACTAGGTCTTCTCGACCAAACTTACAACAGAGGGACATGACAGACACCTGCTGCCTCCTTCTTTTGGTCAATCGTACGCAGACCAAATCAAACCGTGTCTAGCTACACATGCACAATGGGTCGAGCCAAGTACCCTACTCCCTCACCCTCAGTGTGCATGGTCAGATACAGACCACACTTCCTCTAAGGGTGACGGCGTTCAGACGGTTCAAGCTGGAGGAAGTGAACTTACCCCATAGGGTCGCCGCATAGATGGTTCAAGTGAGGGGTGGTTCAAATCTCGTCTCTAAGGGCAGCGCCTTATAGACTGTTCAATCCAATGAGACACAGACTGAACCCCCACATTACCACATCGTTCTAACGGTTCAAATCAAGCGAACAAACCAACCCCCACAGGGATGTCGGTATGGATTTTCGATTAGGGTGATTGTGATTTCCTCTAGATGCCTCGGTCCTAGTCCGCCTTGCAACTATACAGATCACCGCGTGGAGGGTTTCTTCTTATCTACCTGAAAGCCTCTCAGAAATACGTAATTGGTGTAATCGCCATCTGCTTTCTCGAAAAGCAAAAAAAGTTGGTGTTTGTTATTGATCGCCTCATAGGAGAAATTGGAGGGTTCTTCCCTCTGAGCTCCGGCCAACCGCACACAAAGGTGAAAATGGGAAATACTTTCTGTTTAGTGGAAATTTGAAAAAGGCCACTAAAAGGTGGGTGGGGGAGGGGGGGGGGGGGGAGACGCCGGTTACTTGAACCTAGTCACCTAGGTTCGACGAGTGGGTTGGGCTAGCTACCTGGTACCTGAATTTTTTGGTCTTCTAAATTTGGGTAACTCCTAGGTATGGATTTGGATTTGTTTAGCTAGATCTAAAAAGGGTTTTAAAACAGTGATATGAGAGGGTTTTTGGAGAGTGGATTTTGGTGGGGAATGGGTTTTCTTCTCTCCCAACTAAGGCTCTCTCTCTCTCAAGTTTATTTCAAGTGGGGGTGATATGTGAGTGTTTCTTGATTGTTGGTGATTGAGGATGATGCCGATGAATTAAAAAGGTTTTGTTCTACCTCTATTTATAGTAAAAATGATGCAAGGGATTTTTCACTGGATAATAGATTGAATTGGATAATAAGGTGAGTTTGAATCAAACTTTCCCTCTGATTTGGTTATGACATTTTGTCCAGGGAGGGGGCGGCTACTTGAATTGAGCCGTCGGGCCTCAGGCGGCTGGATATAAGAACCCGCCTTGCATCATGACCTGCCATACTGTCTGTAGTGGTTTTCGGGGGTTCTAGGAGGCCTCTGAAGAGTTTTTGGCGTGTGTGGTGGTATTCCGGGAACTCGGGTCTGAAGGCACCTTGCGGGCTTGGTCGAATCGTCTCTCGGAAGGGGTAGGAGGCGTGGTTGGTTTGGTTCCTTGCTAAGGTGTCCGACATCTCCTCAGGAGGATGTTGTTATCGCCACCTGCTTTCTTAAAAAGCAGGAAAAGTTGGTGTTGCTGTTGATCGCCTTCGCGGGGGTAGATTGTGGATTCTCCGCTCTGAGACACGGCCAGCCGTACACAGAGGTGAAAACGGGGAATCCTTTTCTACTTTCAAGACTTGACAAATGGAGGTTTAAAAGACAGGGTGGAAATGAGGGTCGGCTAGTAGGGTTTAGCTGTCTGAAGGGGGATAGGTAGTGTGTAGTAGCCGCCTGGGACCTGGCTCTATTTGGGCAGAGCCTGGGTAAGGTTTTGGTTTGGGTTTTGGCTGAAGTTAAACTAGGTTTAACCAGGGTTTTTGGGTTTTTGGAGAGTAGATTTATGTGGGACATAGATTTCTTCCTCTCAAAAGTGGACTCTCTATCTCTCTCTCAAGGGTTTTCAAGTAGTGGTGTAGGTGATCAAGTGAGTTTTTGGGGTGTTTGATTGAATGAGTGATGAGTTGAAGAAGTGCTTGGACCCCCCCTATTTATAGTAAAAATGGGGCAGGGGAGTGTCCATTGGACAATAGATCAAATTGGATACAAGGGTGTTTGATTTGACCCACATTAGATCTTTGTGTTTCTGACAATTGTCTAGGTGAGGAGCAGCTAGTAGTGAGGGCGGCTACTCAAAAGATGTTGCCCCTATGATGACCTGCCAAACTTCCAATCTCTGACAAGCGGTGGCTTGAGGCGGTTACTAGGAGTAAGCCGTCAGAGAAGGGGTGGCCAAATAGAAGAAACCGCCACAATCATCAGCATTTAATACTAACTTTATGTCCCATCTCTGGGAAGCGGTTGGGGGGCGGCTAGTCCAAACTAGCCACCCAAGGAGGGGCAGCTACTTTGAAATAGCCGCCTTGTTTCTGCCCCTTGAATTTTTCTAAGTGTTGGGGCCAGGGTTTCTCCTTCCAGTTTCTTTTCTAGATGTGTTTTCTCTTAGGTTCCAAATGTGGTCATTTTTAAATATAAATTGAAGTATTTTCATTTCTTTGAACAGTCAAAATTGGGGTATCTACACATACGTCCCATATCTGACAAGCAGTGGAATAAGGTGGCTACTAGGGTTGAGCCGTCGGACAGGTGTGGCTATGTCACGCCCCAGGGCGGCCGTCCCCGGGACGCGGCAAGTGTATATATAATATCAGAATCTACACAGGAGGTCAATAATATATCATACACAAACAACCAGAATAACACTCAGACAACAAAGAGGCTGACATGATATATACACCAAATGCGGAAGCAAAAAATTGAATCTGTAAATAAACATACTACAGACTCGATACTCAATCATCTGTCCTGTGAGAGCCAATATACACCAATACAACTGAATATATACAAACGCGTGCCAAGCACGGAAATAAAATACATACAGCCAAGAAGGGATGCTGATAGTCTCTGGCACTCGCGGAACATGGCGCTGCTCCGCTACTGAAGGAATCCCTCGGAAAGCTCCAACTGCTGCTCCGGCTCTAGCTCAGGCTCAGTGGCAACTGGGGAAAAACATATGCGAGGGGTGAGCCACACGCTCAGTGAACAGCACAACCCATGCATCACAGACAATATTGACCACAATTCAGATCTTAATAATCCACAATCTCTTATTAACAACCACAAAATGGTAACAAATACTCAAACCAGTGGGTCGCTCAATCGCCAACCCACTACACCCTCACCCTTCAATGGGTGACATAGGATTTTGGGACTGATAATCATCCAATCACAACTCCAGTGGGTCGCTCATCGCCAACCCACTACACCCTCACCCTCACCCTTCAATGGGTGACATAGGATTTTGGGACTGACTAGGCTGTTGGTCACCCTTGGTCCACCGATAGTCTCTCCTCCACTCCGTAGGCCGCTTGGCTTTCACCCACAACTTCAGCACAGTCCGAAACCAAAATCAGGAGGCGCCTACTGATGGGAACCCTTGGAAGGGACGGCCTTTCTAACGTTGGGGCAGTCTCTACCGGATCCAACGAAGAGAAACCGAACAGCCTATCCATACGCATATGATCCACTCGGATCCGCCGACTACGCATCTCTACAATTCTAATGTCCTGAATTCCTCAGAATTCCTCCAGGGCGCATAACCAGGATGCGGGGAAACATGAACAACAATAGAAAGGTTGTAATATCAGTGGGGGAAAGGAACTTGGGAGGGCAGCGTGAGTTCCCGATATAGGACACCCCGACAACCAAACAAGGAACACGGTGTACCCTAGCCCGGGTCTCACCGCTGTCCTCGCGAGGCCCCTCCCCTATAATATTCACTAATTATGCTAATAATCATACAATTTGGTATAACATTACTTATAATATTATTGGGACAAGAAACCTTGGGAGGGCAGTGTGAGTTCCCGATACAGGACACCCCGACAACCAAACAAGGAACACGGAGTACCCTAACCCGGGTCTCAGTGTTGACCTCGCAAGGCTCCTCCCTATAATATTATCTAAGGCATGCAATTTATCATACACTAGCATTTAATTTAATAAATAAACTAGTAGGACACATGCATAGGCCAAGGCTTCCTAGCATGAGAACAGGGGGACATGATGCATGGCTCATACACATATCCTAAGGGTGCAAGTCCCTAACATACAAGTCTAGGGTAGCATGCATTCTACATTTAAATCATGCTCGCATAGAATACACATTACAACAGGTTAATATAAATCCATGGTGCCCCAGGAGAGGTCGGTATATGCCCAAATGCGTATAGAGCCTCTCTACTGGGTTGGATTGTCCCACTCACCGAAGATCGGGTCGTCGCGCGACCGTCCGTCAAGATCTGCAAGACAGGCATTTATACGGTGAGTAAAATACATAAATACATCAAAATACTCTAAAATACTTAACACTCGGACAAACGTACATACGGCCCGTACGCACGCGTATCCGAGCATCCCGACTCACTCGCAAACCCACCGGGCAACCGCACGCACGGCCACCCGCCTCGGGCGCACAGCCGAGCCCCGGCCCGCTCGCCAAGGTGCACTGCCGAGCCCAGCCCGCACACCCGGACACCACCGGTGCACTGCCGCACGCGTGCCCGCGCGCCCTGACGCACTGCCGCACGCACGCGCACGCTCGCGCGCGCCCGCGCGCACTGCACGCACGCGCACGCTCGCGCGCGCCCGCGCGCACTGCACGCACGCCCCAGCACGCGCACGCACTGATCCCCAGCACCGCGCGCACTGGTCCCCAGCACCGCGCCCAGGCGCATGCCCAGGCGCCCTGCCCCGCACCCAGGCACAGTGCCCAGGCGCCCTGCCCGCGCGCGCGCACGCTCGCGCGCACTCCCGCACGCACCCCGGCTCGCGCTAGAAGCCGCGCGCACCCGCGCGCCCGCTCCGTGCGAACCCGCGCACCCGCGCGCACGCATCCGTGCGTGACTGAGCGCCCGACTGCGCCCGCCAGCGCCCACTCCAGCTCCACCCGAGCGCACGCCCGCGCGCACGCGCGCGCGCGCCTAACCTGCTGCGCTGCTTGCTGCCTGTGCTGCTGCCACCAGCCACCCTGCCCGAGAACCTCTACCACCACCCACCGACCTCCGACCACCACCCCAGCCCTCCGACGGCCACCCACAGCCGCCGACCTCCACCCAACCCCAAAAACCCCCCCCTATCAAGCATCTAAGCATGAAAAAGAGGGAAAGAAGGCTTACCGAGGGGAGGGAAGGATGTCCGGTAGCTCTCCGCGCACCGAAACTCCTCTCCAAGGGTTTCCACCACCGAGGTCAACTCCCACCTCCGAAATGGCTCCGATCAGAGGAGAAAAGAGGGTGGATGGGAAGGCTAGGATCGCCGGAATCGGGATTTGCTTCTTGTGCTTTAGGTTTTTGGGTTTGAGGGGTCTAAGGGCTTCAAAAGGGAGAAAAAGGAGAGAGAGGAGAGAGGGAATGAGTTGGTAGGGATGATGAATAGTGATTTCGAAATTAGATCACACATATATATAGTGAGCGACTTAAAAACCCAGATACGCCCCGGAACTGTGAAATTTCAGAAACGTTGCCGGAATTCGATGAAATTTTCGTGAGAGGCCTAAAATGGCACCAGGACACCAAATATGCAGTTAGATTTCCAATCGGAGTCCTCTAACTCAGGATGATAGCTAACAGTCCAAAAATTAGCGGTTCCGATCAAAAACCGAAAAAAACGAAAAACTGCCAGAACGCTCCAACGGTTACCAGCAGGCTAAAAGTGACACATATATTTGGGGGTGGCTAGTCCAAACTAGCCACCCAAGGAGGGGCAGCTACTTTGAAATAGCCGCCTTGTTTCTGCCCCTTGAATTTTTCTAAGTGTTGGGGCCAGGGTTTCTCCTTCCAGTTTCTTTTCTAGATGTGTTTTCTCTTAGGTTCCAAATGTGGTCATTTTTAAATATAAATTGAAGTATTTTCATTTCTTTGAACAGTCAAAATTGGGGTATCTACACATACGTCCCATATCTGACAAGCAGTGGAATAAGGTGGCTACTAGGGTTGAGCCGTCGGACAGGGGAGGCTAGCAGGAACAAATCGCCTCAATGATCAACATTTAATGCCAATTTTATGTCTCATATCAGGGAAGCGATTGGGGGATGGTTTGCTCAAGTGAGCCTGTAGAGGGAGGTGACTGGCTTAGGGTAGCCATTTGGTTTCTGGCCTCTTAATTTTTCTAAGTGTTGGTCCAAGTCTTCCTATTCTTTTCTCAATCTAATTTCCTTAAGTAGTTTTCTTTAATGTCTAAATGTGATTTATTTTAAATGTCACCTGAGATAGTTTTATTTTCATTAGACGGTCAAAATTAGGGTATCTACAATTTCCCCTCATCAATTTGGAGTCTTCACGTGAAATGGGGAGTCTTCGATCAATGATAAGGAGAGAGACTCCTATTTTGGCCGGCCCGACCTACATAAGTCTTAATATCCCGACCAATATCATTCCGGAAGTGATTTAGACCAATCAAGAACTAGGCCTACTAATACATTATCAACAGAGTGATCTGGGTGAGGGATTGAGTAAAAGTAAGCAAGCAAGTAATCCAACCCTCGGATGGGGTTCCTAGCCATCGTATGTAATGGCCCAACATCAGTTTCCTTGTGCTTTAACATGCGCGTAGCAATTCAGTAATCAAAAGGATCTTTTGCAAGCATTAAGAAAGAAAATATTGGATTTGTGAATAGGTCATCTGAAAGATAATAATTCCAGGAGAGACTAGTATTGAGGAAATTTAGGTTGAATGGTACTATTATGTGATAAGACTTTACGTGAATTATGTTTTTAGTCAAGCAAGACATAAAATAAAACAATACATGGCGATTGATTTAGAAAACTTTTAAACCTTAGGCTTTTGGGAAGCTGGCAGGGGGCAGTATGTTGGATTGAGCCATCGGAATCCGTTGGCATGTCGATTTGAGCCATCGGGCTCAGGGGGCTAGGCGCGAGAAGTCATCGAGGAACTGGACCCTATATACGCAAAAAGTTGCCCTTCTCTCTTCCAACATGTTTTAAACGGTTCCTCTCCCTCCTTATCTTCTTCTTCTGCATTTTGAGCCGATTTTCAACTCTACTTTCACTCTCTCTTCCTTGGTTTCGATCCAACCCTCCTCTTCTTGATTTTGAAAACTATAGGTTTTGGGTTCTCTTTTTTCTTGGTAACTGAAGGATGACAAGGTCAAAGACAATGGCATCTAGGAGGAAATGACCCCAGGTTTTTTGTAGGGAGAGTGGCTCAAGCTCTTTATCTTCGTAGAGCGGTGGTTTAGAGAGGGATATCATGCGTGAGGTGACTCAAACAACGAAGACATCAAGGGTAGTTGCAGCTGAGGACGCGGGTGCATCCTTGGGGATTGTCACGCCAACAGTGCGGTGGAGCGATCGAGGTGAGGTGGTGTTAGGGTACACGAGCAATAGGAAGCGCGGAGATTGATTGGAGATGGCCAAAGGTGCAGGTGTGGGGACCAAGGGAATGGCCGAGGGTGCGGGTATGGATGCTAGGGGAGAGCAATCGACGACGACCGTGGTTGTGGGTGTGAATGGTAAGGGAGCTCACATTCTTGATGAGCTCTTTGGGGACGAGGGTGGTGTTGATGGGAGTGAGTCCCACGCATTTTTAAACTCGAACGGCATTACTCTATAGCAGTATATTCCTGTAGGGGTTATGAAGGTAGTCTTCTTCTGATCATTCTGGTGCATTGGGATTTGATGATATCCCGAGTAGGCATCCATGAAACTCATAAGTTCATTTCTTGAGGCGAAATCCATCAGCTGGTCGATTTTTGAAAGAGGAAAGTTGTCCTTGGGGAAAGCGCTGTTCAAGCCAGTGAAGTCGATACAGACTCGCTATTTTTTGTTCTTCATGAACACCACCACAATGTTGGCAAGCTAGTTGGGGTGGTGCACCTCTCGGATGAAACCAACCACGAGTAGTTTAGTCACCTCGTGCTACATGGCCTCCGCATGTATGGAAGCCATCCATCGTTGCTTCAAACAAAATGGCCGAGCTGTAGGCGAGATGAATAAATGATGGCTGGTCACCTCGGGGTCAATGCCAGGCATGTCCTATGGGCCTCCAAGCGAATACATATTTATTTCTACTGAGGAAACTAAGGAGTGATTCCCTTTCCTCAACAGTCAGAAGGCTCCCAATTTAAAAATACTTCTCGAGATCATAGGGGTATATCGGGATCTGTTCAAGGTCCTCGAGCACCCTTTCCTCGGGATCGGATCGGTTTTCATCAACTTTGTCCCGATCCTCAAGTAACTACTACCTCTTGGGATGAATTTCTCCTTCTTTGGCCAATTCTTCATGTGGTGTGACCTTTCCCGCAAGGGCTGCCATGTAACATCATCTCGCGATGACTTGGTCACCTCTAATCTCCATTCTCCATTCTCCATTATCCCTTATGTAGCTGGGAAATAGAGCCATCTGTGGTGAGTTGAAGGGATTGCATTCATTGCTGCGAGCCAAATCCGCCCTATAATGGCGTTATATAGGGGGACGGAAGGTCCATGATCGTAAACTTCGTCATTGCAATCGAATTGCCTGCACGAACCGATAAGTTGATGCGTCCGGCAGCTGTTGATGTGGATTTTTTACGATGAATTGTCAATCTGGGTTCTTTCAGACTTGGTTCCAGTCCCTACGCAACGTACTAAATCACCGTCCGAAAGATCATCCGAGTTTGCTTGACTGCTCCCAAGGACGCTGTTGTGATCACCACTTGCTTTTCCTCAAAAGCAAGAAAAGATGATGTTCTTATATTACTCACCTGTACCGAAAAATTGTGGATTCTCTTCATGTTGACGTAGTCGGCCACGCAAGGTGGTGAAGCTTAGGTACCTTGCACAAAATAATTAAGATCTGGTTAGAACAAGGGTGTAGTAAATTATTCTAAAATAAAAAATATAAAAAGATATTAAATATGAATCTTGGACACGCACCATGTGGGTTGGTTTGGGGAGAGGATTAGTAATGATTTTACTAACCCCTCCTCAAAAGATTTATCCCTTTAAAATGTAATAAAAAAATAGGTTAGGATTGATGCACTAAACTAAATAATGTAGATGAGATTAACTAGTAAATGAAAATAAAATCAAATTAAATAAAAATAAGTTAATAAAGAGAAAGCCATGTTTTGTTCCACAACTTCTTCTTCTTCCTCCCTCTCTCTCTCTTCTCTCTTTATGCTCAATTCACATTCTCACACTCTCTTTTCTCTCACACACTAAAAAAAAAAAAAACTTCACTGACTTCTTAAATTAAAACAGCCGATCTCCCTCCTCCACCAAAGAAACTCCCGTTCCTCTTTTATGGCCTCTTGAAAACAACGAAATGCCCATTGTTTTAAATCCTTTCTCCCTCTATTGAAAACCATCCGAACTGTGCCCCTGTCACTTCTCCTTTTTGTCCCTTGTACTTCCAATTGAGCACAACCACTCCTTCCTTTCCTTAGCCCCTAAGAAAACATTTTGAAAGAATATCCCATTCTCTCTCAAATCAAACATTTAATGCCCTTACTTCTTTTGACTTTTGACTATGCATGCGTACTTCATTGTGTACCTGGGGAGTGAGAGTGTCACATGTATGGTGATGCATGCATGTATATATATGATTTTTGAGGTAGCTAGAGTGTAAGTAAGGTGTAAGGTTGGCTGAGTGATATGTTTGGTTGGTGACAATGGAGGCATGAAATAGGAGTGTGATGCATGCATTTATATGAATGTTTGATGTGGGTTATTCACTCGTGAAATCATAGCATGATACAAAAAATAATGTGTTTCTGGAAAAATATTTAACCGATTCGAATATCACCCAGGATAAGTAAATTAGGCCTAAGCTGGTCAAAATAGGGTATCTACAGTAGGGAACGCTTAGGTGCCGTTGGATGTAACCAATGGATCCTTGGCCAGAGAAAGATCAGCCTCTTTCAGACCCATCCAAAGGAAGGGCTACATGAAAAGAATGTCGGTCAAACTTCCAGTGTCGACTAGGATTGTTTTCACGTCGAAATTTGAGATGCGCAAAGTGATCACGAGTGCATCTGAGTGGGGTGTCTTGACTTCTTCGAGATGCGCAAAGTGATCACGAGTGCATCTGAGTGGGGTGTCTGGACTTCTTCCAGGTCATCATCAGAGAAAGACATGGCGCCCCTGTCATCGCTCTTCGCCCTCTTCGTGACCAGCTTCGGCTCTTCGTCAACTTGCATCACCACATAGGAGAAATTAATCTTCTTTGAGGTTCTGCGGATTGTTTTTGGATCGGTGAAGTAGGGTTCACCTCCAAAAATGGTGTCAACAACCCCTGCCAAAGTCGTGGGGTTACGCTTGTTACATGCTGCTCCTTTGTGGCCGGGGCCTTTTCTGGAGAGATGAATCCTTCAATTGACCCTTTTGGACTTGCTCCTCTAAGAAACTCCGAAGGGTTCGACACTTATCAGTGGTGTGTCCGACGCTCTTGTGATAGTTGCAAGGAGACTCTGATCTCGTTTTGATTAATCACCCTGCATCGGCTCGGGCCACCTGAAGAACTGAAGTCCTTAGATCTTGGGCAACATTTGGGATGGTGGAATACTGAAATAGGTCCACCGTCCCTCTCGCACCTCGTTGGTGGAGGAGCTAAGCTTCTTTTCCTTCTTGCTGCCTTGATCCTTGGATCGTGTCTGACGGGCGCTTAGTTGGTGCTGTCATAGCGATGAGTGCTGGTGATGGTCCACCGCGGCCACCACCTGTTTGGGGATTCTGGACTTCTCTTCCACCTTGGTGTACTTTTCAACACGCCCCATGTGATCCCGAAGTTCGGAGGGAGTGCGCTTAATAAATGACTCCTTGAGACCATTTTCGGCTAGTAAGCCGTCATGAAAGGCCATGACTGCTGCGTCCTCATTGCAATCCTCCACCTAAAACCTTAAGAGATGAAAATGTCCAAGATTGACATATTGTCCAATCATCTCCCCCTGCTGCATTTGGATTTTCACCAGGTCCCCCAGGTCCTTTTTCCGCCTGATCCAAGAAGCCGGTCCTAAAATATGACCCTGCAGAACTGGGAGGTGAAACCGCGCAACACGTGTTTGACCATCCCCAGGTCCTGGGCGCGCCATACCTCAAACTTGAGAGTCAGCCAAGGTAAGTCTCCGGCACCACAGCCTATTGAGAAAGTTCTTGGCAAGGCTGATGATGATCTCAGTGCTGGTATGATGTTTCGCATCGAACATACCGTTCTTGACACAGGGATCTTCCACGATTGAACTCGGCCGGGTTTCGGCCTGAAACCCGGGGTGATCTGGAACATTGGCAGGAGCGGTGTCCACTTCTGTTAGAAGAAGATGCGCTCTCATCAAATTCAACCAGCCGAACACGAGCAGCTGGTGGTTCAGGCTGCAAAGGAACCCAAGCTTGAATGTTTTCAACATTTTGCTAAGTTTGGTTTTGTTGCAAGGCAGCTAGAAACTGCTGCATTGACCCTTCCAACCATGCAAATAATTTTTCCTAGGAGGTGGTTATGAGCAGCCTGAAGTCCTAGACTTGTCGGAGGCAAATCATTTGGATCGGCTACCGGGTGGCCTTCCCCCATCATCTTGTTGGTTAAGCAGGCCATCCCTTGTTTCTTGATTGTTGGTGTTGTCGACAGACATGGGATCATGACTTTTTGTTTGTGTTTTTCCACAACCGGCGCCAAACTAAAGATGTAAATTTCTCCTTCAATCAATTGGAGCGGGTAGAGCCTCCTTGATAGATCCAAACTTGACTGGATGTGATTCTTGCAATCATAAAAAGTAAGGGGGACACCGGTGTGGTGCCAACCAAGGGGACCCCGATGCTTAAGTCAATAAGGAAATTCAAGGAAATAATCTCACTCTTAATGTGGCTTATTAACCGATAAAACTCATCATACCTTGTTTTGGTGTTACCTTACCCTTTTATAGGGTTCGTTTGGCCATAGAGCAGTTGTAACCTTTTCCCCTTAATGGCTGTTAGTGGGCGAGTTTTGTGGTAACCGCCCTACTTTATTGTAGCTAAACGTGTTCTTCATTATCCACATTTAATGGATAATATGTCTTAATCAACAACCTGACGGTTACTAACTTTATGGACGTTTGAGCATTTTTGAGGTTCTACTCGCGATCCTCGCCTAGTTGGGATGTGGAGCTCTGCTCGACACACGATTTGGCATTCACCCGCGAAGACTGTCCAACTAGACCTGACTCACCTAGTGGGGAGATCAGTCTGGTCGTGTCTCACCTGTTCAGGAGTGCTCAGTCAATATTAGCCTGTTCTCTTTTTGTCAAATTCAGGTTATCAGTTACCGGATACGATGGTTTTATCCGCCTAACACTTGACACGTGTCACACTTTGATATGATACAAATTTTTCCCTCTACAGAGGTAATGATGGGTGATTTGATGTAATGACATGTGATTTGACAGGTGAATCGCCTTATACCAACGGATGAATAATACAAATCTATGAAGGGATTTTGACCACAAATACTAGCTTATTCTCACTAAATTATGCATAATTATATCCACTTATCTCTCAACCAAAACACCTTTTTTTATTATTATTCTCAAACCTAACGGAAACTCCGCAGTACTCTTTTGACCATTGCCGCTTGAATCAGATTTCTTCTGACGGTTGGTTAGTCTTTGAGTTCCAACCATGGCCTGCAAGAAATGAAATTTTTTTTTGAAAAACTCCGTTTGCTCCTTCTACCCATGAATTCAATCCTATAGTCATTGCCAAAATTAACCAACAATCATTTTCTCATTACAGAGACAAGCAACTCGACCATAGAGAAGAGACAAAATTGCTTTTGTTAATTCCTTTGCGTGTCCACCGCTCCATACTTTTGGCTCAATTAAAAACAAAAATCAAGAGTTTGTGTTTCACTTTTCAACTACTGTGTTCTAAACGGAGACTTCATCCAAGGCTGCGTCTATCTTCCATTCATATAAAAGTGCCATCGGACAGTGACACCATTCTTTCCGTCTTATTTTATCTAATCCACTTTATTATGCTTTGAAAGGTGAGCCATTCCCGTGTTGCTTTATAAATGCATGTAACCCCTTCAAAGTTCGCTAATATTCATATATTTTTCTTTTTTTTTCTTCTTAAAATCCATATAATCAACTGATTGTTTGGGTCATATTGATATATACCCTTGCTGTTAACACCTAGAAACTCTGGTATGATTATCTTAACCACACATGATTAAATTATCCTTTTACCCTCATCACTTTCACCCACATTTCAAAAAAAAATGCATGTCAATTTTAAAATTTGCGAATATCCATATTAACTCCTCATGTTCCATATTACCCTCTATTTTTTTCTCATGGATAAATATTTTTGTCTCTGAGTTAGTTTTCAGTCAAATTCTAATAAATTTTCTGGGCATATCCATCTAAAGGTGCTGCAAATGCGTTTATCCAAATAACTTCACGAGATTTAAAAATAATTTAATATGATTTCTCTAAATAATCAAAATGTCATCCATAAAAAAATTACCTCACTATGTTTCTTCTTCAATGTGTTAATAATAGATTATATTGCATATTGTTAGTTTAACTATACAAGAACACACAATTTTTAACTGGATAATAGTAGGGGGTGATATGAATTAAACGTGTAATTTCAAGGGGTTATATAGATATTCAAAAAATGAGAGGTCGATATGTATATTTGTAATTTTTCGGGAGGTTATATGAATATATATTTTTGAGATGATGTTAAGTAACAGAATATTACACGAATATTCTTCTTAAATTGACGAAAATTTAACTCGGGGTTTTTTTTGGCTTAACCAGGGAAGCTTTACGAGGGGTTATATAAATTTAAAAAAAAAATAGGGGGACATGGATATTAGCAAACTTTTAGAGGGGGTATATGCATATTTCCTTGTGAAGAAACAAAATCATGCGTTAACTATGTACGTAAGAGGAAGGACCCTATTCATCGATGACAAATGTTATTCGCTTCCACTATTTTAAATATGCATTTCTAATTATTCTCTTATGTTTGGATACAAAAAAAGATTTATTTTGAGGTATACAATTATAAGTAGGTATAGTAGTGTAATAAATGATTTTATGTTTAATTATCTTTTGAATTATTCTCATTGAAAAACATAATAAAGTGTTTATAGTAGGTATAGTGTGGATTTAGTAGGTATATAGTTGTCTTTTGAATTGAATAAAGTATGAATAAAGATTTATAAAAGATTAAAAAATTATAATAACTGATTTAATAAGTGATTTACAAGAGGTGATGTCAATTGTTTTGATAGTGGACCCACATATTCTTTGGGTAGAATAACTTAGAATAACTTTAATTCCAAGGTTTGGCTGGAATCCATATACCACTTTATACAAGTTTATTCTATTATAAGTTATCCCAGGGTATTCACTGCATCCAAACACCAAAAATTACTTATCTTGCTTTATTTCAAGTTATTCCATGGCCTATTCCGTATCCAAACGGGTTATTGTTTTGTCACAAAATATTATATGCGTGTATGCTATATCTATCGAGTGATGACAAATTTTTTTCTAGTCCAATTCCGATCTCATGTATATCGATAGAAAATTTAAAAAATATATATTCACATTAACGAGATAAATATTTTAATAATTTTTTTTATATTTTTAATAAATCCATCCATACAATTTATTGAAGTATATGTTTATTTTTTTATAAAATCATATATTTCACTAAATAAAGTGTATATAATTTAAAAAAAAATTCTTGGAAATGGGACTATTGGTAATGTTATCCATATCTCAATCATGCCGTGCGTGTTTGAAAGGTTAACAATCCATGCACTATGATCGACTATTGGGAGGCTGTCAAAAAAAAATAAAAATAATAATTGTTTATTTAATTATATTTTTAATTATTTTTGTTGAAACTTAAAATAAATTTTTTTTTATTAGATTAACTATGGATAGCTTTGAAGAAAAAATAAATAAAATATAAATGAAAATATATGAAAGATGAAAAATAATTTAACGGATTTAGATTTATACGAGATTTGACGTATCATATATACTTTTTATTTAATAAGAGTAGAATAAATTGAGTTAGAATAATAAAATTATAAAAAAAAACTATTTTAAATGATAAGCATACCTATGAGAGGAGAAAGATTCATTGTCTTTATCTGTTGAAGTAAGGGAATCTTGATGATGCACGTTCATGGATGACAAATAGAATGAAAAAAGAGATTTTTCATTAAAATATTTTGAAACATGAGCATGACAAACACTGACCTGATGACGTATGGCATGAGGTAAGATGCCATACCGTCCTATGATCCCATCGATTGAAAAAGTTCAAAATATCCCAGGTAAAGCTGATACACTCGATCCGTTTTTCATTACATTTTATAGCCTCTTACACTACCATAACATAGTATATATCGTATTATTATAGTGTATGGAATTTTATTATAATGTATAGCATAAATTTTTTTTTATTTTTTAATTTTAAAAAAATATATTAATGTATCTTAGTACCTAGTTCATTTTTCAAAATATGTTATTTGTTTTGATACCATTCCTAATAAAGGTTTTGAGGATATAGAAAAAAGAAGGGATTTTTTTTGCATACATACCATCCAAAAACATGTTATTTGTTTCGATACCACTCCTAATAACCTATTTGTTTTTATATCATTGGAATACATAGATACTAAGCATATTTTCCATTAGTGGTGGCTCTATAAATTTTTATAGATAGGATCATTAACATAAATAAATTTCATAAAAAAAAATTTAAAATCTCTCTCATCATATATTTATAAAAAAACATAAAATTTTATTTTGAAATATAATATAAAAAACAAACCATCAAAAAAAGGAGATAAATGTTTTCCAATATATAAACTTTTAATTTTCATAGATGTCACAAATAAAAAAAATTACAAAATTTTAGAAAAATTTACTCTTATCATATATTTATAAAAAAACATAAACTTTTCTTTTGAAAATAGAATAATTTACATTAACAAAAAATAAACCATCAAAGAAAGGAGATTAAAGATTTTCAATATATAAAATTTTACGGTTCTCTCTACCAATATCTTTAAACAAAGCAGGATTAAATTGATGTAAGACTCCACCAATATCGTTTTGAGGGAATTTGTACTCAAAAGGTTGACAAAGACCCTTTTGAATATATGTACTTCTTATTTAATCACGATCATTAGAATGATATGCAAGAATGTGATCCATTAAGAAATGAATATGGAAATGTAATGACCAATGTTCCATTTTATTATTTGGTTCATGAAAGGTTGCATTGGAAGAGTGAACCAATTAAATATAAATTAATTAAGTTTTTATGTGGTTCAACTCCCATGACTATCCATTGAATAATGAATATATAAATACACAATGTATAAAGAGTAATTGTGTGTATCTCATTAAGCGGTACACAATGTATGTGCATTTTCATTAAGTGATTGATAATGTATATACATCCTTTTTAAAGTGGTACACAATGTATGAAATAATTATGTACATGAATTACCATTGGAATGAGAAAAATATTAAATGTCATTTGTATTCCCAACGCCCACCCATTATTGGATACATTCCCAAAACATTTAATACGTTCATTGGATTCTTCAATGGGTTTTAAGAATCCAATTTATGTTTGAGTGTGGGAGGGTTCCCCCTCTCCATCTATAAAAGGGAGTAGACTTCCAACCTATTTTTCATGTCTCACAACATTTTGTGTTTGTACAAGCAAGAGTAAGTCCACTCCATAGAGAGATAGGATAGTAAAGAATCCTTTTATTCTTCTTCAAGTTCTTGTACCAAAAGAAGGCTATTTACCATGGAGAAAGGTTTGTGTGTGTGTATATATATATGTATGTATATACTATAATGATTCCGCATGATAGAAAAATATAATTATAGTATTCGTAAACATGTAAATGAAGATCCTAAGTGCTATTATGATTTATTTTACATGATAAACTTTTCTTCTTATTTTTTTGAGCAATGGATCGAAGAAAGATTGTTCACATCGATATGACTTTACTTCAGGTGCGACACCACCTTTTCAATAGTGGGGTCAAATGACCCCATCAAAATTAAAAAAAAAAACAAACTAGCCCACCATCAACAAACGGTGTTGATCAACCAAGGGCATAAAGAATGCAAAGAAACAATACAACCGTCGCTGAATCCAACATCTCATCACAGTATAAGCAACACGTGGTGCATGGGACAAAGCATGAAATTATCGAAATGCCCTATCAAGGTAAAATTACAAAAGTGCCATGTAAGATGATTTTGTTCCTATTGTGTTAAATTACAGGAAATTATAGGATAAAAAAATAAGAGTATTGAAACGCCAGCCCGTCGTTGATCATGTTCCTGATCTTCTCTTTCTACTCTATTTTAAGTATCTAATCATTGATTTGATTTTAGTTTTTTTTTTCCTCACTATTTTTTAATATTAATCTGAATCTCTTTTCACATTACATAATTGTTTATGAATAATAAACAAAACCCATCAACATTTCACATTTCCTTCATTTACCTGTATGTGTATCAAAAGCCCCTTCACTTGTCTGTGTATTCAAATATAATTTAATATATGGTTTGGGGGAGGAGGGATCTAAAGAGTACTGTTTTGGGAAGGTGTGGTGGGTCTTCAGTTGATTAGTGTTTTATTTTGTTTATACAAATTTTATTTTACAGATTGTGTAATTTGCTCAATGGATAAATTTTTAGAAAGAAAACTAACTATAGAACAAAAAAAATTTCCTATCGAAGAAAATAGTGGTGCTAAGCAAAGCAGTGGCGGCTCTAGGAATTTTCATAGATGGGGTCACAAATAAAAAAAAATTACAAAATTTTAGAAAAATTTACTCTTATCATATATTTATAAAAAAACATAAAACTTTTCTTTTGAAAATAGAATAATTTACATAAACAAAAAATAAACTATCAAAGAAAGGAGATTAAAGATTTTCAATATATAAAATTTTACAATTGTCTCTACCAATATCTTTAAACAAAGCAGGATTAAATTGACGTAAGACTCCATCAATATCGTTTTGAGGGAATTTGTACTCAAAAGGTTGACAAAGACCCTTTTGAATATATGTACTTATTATTTCATCACGATCATTAGAATGATATGTAAGAATGTGATCCATTAAGAAATAAATATGGACATGTAATGATCAATGTTCCATTTCATTATTTGGTTCATGAAAGGTTGCATTGGAAGAGTGAACCAATTAAGTATAAATTGATTAAGTTTTTATGTGTTCAACTCCCATGACTATCCATTGAATAATGAATATAAAAATACACAATGTACAAAGAGTAATTGTGTGTATCTCATTAAGTGGTACACAATGTATGTGCATTTTTATTAAGTGATTGATAATGTATATACATTCTTTTTAAAATGGCACACAATGTATGAAATAATTGGATCCATGAATTACCATTGGAATGAGGAAAATATTAAATGTCATTTGTATTACCAACACCCACCCATTATTGGATACATTCCCAAAACATTTAGTAGGTTCATTCGATTCTTTAATGGGTTTTAAGAATCCAATTTATGTTTGAGTGTGGGAGGGTTCCATCTATAAAAGAGAGTAGACTCCCAACCCATTTTTCATGTCTCACAACATTTTGTGTTTGTACAAGCAAGAGTAAGTCCACTACATAGAGAGATAGGATAGTAAAGAATCCTTTTATTCTTCTTCAAGTTCTTGTACCAAAAGAAGGCTACTTACCATGGAGAAAGGTTTGTGTGTGTGTATATATATGTGTATGTATATACTATAATGATTCCGCATGATAGAAAAATATGATTATAGTATTCGTAAATATGTTAATCAAGATCCTAAGTGCTATTATGATTTATTTTACATGATAAACTTTTCTTCTTATTTTTCTGAGCACTAGATCAAAAAAAGATTGTTCACATCAACATGACTTTGCTTAGCAACACTATTTTCTTCGATAGGAGAAAAAAATTTGTTTTATAGTTAGTTTTCTTTTTAAAAATTTATCCATTAAGCAAATTACACAATCTGTAAAATAAAATTTGATAAACGAAATTAAACAACTAATCAACTGAAGACCCACCCCACCTTTCCAAAACACTCTTTAGATGCCCCCTCCCCCAAGCATATATTAAATTATATTTGAATATACAGACAAGTGAAGGGGCTTTTGATACACGTATAGGTGAATGAAGGAAATGTCAAATGTTGATGAGTTTTGTTTATTATTCATAAACAATTATGCAATGTGAAAAGAGATTCAGATTAATATTAAAAAATGATGAGGAAAAAAAAAACTAAAATCAAATAAATAATTAGATACTTAAAACAGAGTAGAAAGAGGAGATCAGAAACATGATCAACGACGGGCTGATGTTTCAATACTCTTACTATAATTTCCTGTAATTTAACAAATAGGAACAAAATCATCTATCATGGCAGTTTCGTAATTTTACCTTGATAGGGCATTTTGATAATTTCATGCTTCATCCCATGCACCACGTGTTGCTTATATTGTGATGAGATGTTGAGATCAGCGACGGTTGTATTGTTTCTTTGCTTTCTTTATCCCATTGGTTGATCAACACCGTTCGTTGATGGTGGGCTAGTTTGTTTTTTTTTTTTAAATTTGATGGGGTCATTTGACCTATTGAAAGGGTGGTGCCGCCCCTGCATTCACTGAGCTCTTATTTTATTACGTGATCGACGCGTCTCTATCCGTGCGTAGGTGATCGGCGAGTTCACCAATAAAGGCGATATTTTTTTTAAATGGAGTAGTGATCCCATTATTTTTTCATTGGAAGTGGCTGTAGGATTTTTAATGGGTCATTAGGCCGGTTTGTTAAAAAAAAAAAAAAAAAAAAATTACTGGGCTGCTGGTTTGTTTTAAAAGAGAGTGTTGTTACACTTAGTTTTTTTTTTAATCCAAAACACCTACATATATATTTCATTATAGGTTCAGTGAAACATATACCTTATTAGATGGTATATATATTTCATTAAAATTTTTCTTACACTTACTAAAAATGGGTTCATTAAACTTAAAAGGGAGTAATATGTACTTTTTATCAAAATATATACCTCATTAGATGATGTTTACTATTTTAAAAAAAATGCAAACATGTGAGGTTTGAGTTTTGGTTGATGTATGTGACTGAGTGTATCATTTTCCTTTAAAAAAATAAAAAAGATCAAATTAATTTTCATCTGATTAATTTTCATCCAAATTTCTATTAACACTGTTAAAATCTTAGAGAAATGATCAAATTATCCTTATTTTTATTTTACATATTTTACTTTATCAATTACAATATTTATAAAAAGAAAAATAGTAATTTTTATATGAAAATGATACATTTCATCTAAAATCCAAAAACATAATAATTAAACATAAAAATTATATATATATATATATATATATATTATGTAATTAAACAGAATAATTAAACATAATAATGACAAATTTAAAAAAAAAACCTAGATCATCATTTCAAGAAAAAGAAAGAAGGGATAATGTTGAATGATTCACAATTGATTAGAAAAGAACAAGAGACTACTTAAGTATTATTTTAACTATTTGTGTCATAACAAATATTATGTCTAACTTATTTTTGTCATTTTTATTTTTTGGTTAAGAATTAATTATAATTAAAATTTTTTTTGATGAAAAAAGATAAAAGAAAGATATTTTTTCATGATAAAAAAATCATAGTGATATAAAAATAAATATAATATTTTTAATAATATAAAAATAAATAACATATATTTTTTTAATGATATATATGAAAAAAGAAAAAAAGAAATTTGAGGATGCACGCGGACGACAAGGAAGAGGATCCAAAACCCAGAAGAGGAAATGAAGTTTTTATGTTTAAATATAATTTAAAGCGTGAGCATAATGAGCTGTCACCTGATGACGTGTGCCATGAGGTAAGTTGCCGCACGATACTCTAGTCTCATTGATTGAAAATGCAAAATGCCCATTTTTGCGTGATTAAGGAATGTGATTGGTAAAAAAATTTAAAACTTGATCGTTTAGTCGCTCTCAATACGTAGAGTATAGATAACATAAAGGGTACCTGACAATCAATTTTTTATATATAAAATATTTCATCATTCAATAATGTATGTAATTTTATACTTTTATCTGAGTTGTCTTTAACCTAGTCTTTTTTTATTATCTCAAATAGTTAGCATCTAGCGTGGTATATACCTCCTATGGTATATATTTTGATAAATTTTTTATATATTTGTTAAAAATGATTTCATTCACTATCAATATATATATTTTATTATATAATGATTATAATTTAAAAAAAAATTAAAATATGTGGAGATTCTGTCTATGAGATTGCCCATAAGATTATCTCTAATATTTTTCTTTTATAAAAAAAATATATATATATATACTCTAGTAAAATTATTGTTATCATTTATAAAAAATATAAAAAAATTAATGAGATAGAGAGTAATATGAGATTGCATTTGTGGACAGAAATATCTATATAACCCCTTGTAAATTGTCCAAAATCCATGTAACACTTAATTTTTTTTTGAAGTTTATATAACCCACTAAAAATACCTATATAAATCCAACTAGCTCCTTAAGTTAAATTTTCATTGACAGATGAAGAATATTCTGTTTGGTTAACCCTGACTGAAAATAAAGTATATTAAAAACCCCTACAATGTTTTAAAAATGCCTATAAATGACTTCACCCATTCGGATTAGGTTTTATAATACGTTCAAATGAGTAAAATCATCATTTATAAAAGGTGAAGAAGAAAGGCAACATGCTATTGTGGTGAGTAAATATTGTTTTATGCATTTTGGGCATTCTCTTTTGGGCATTCTTGTATGATGATTTTAGATGGATTGCTTTCTTATGTTTTCATGTAGTGGGCATTCTCTTTCATAATATGAATCGATGCTGAATGCCTATCATTTTCTTTAAAAAAAAAAAAATCAGGGTTAATCAAACAGATTATTCACATAATATTTATCATCTGTCAATGAAAATTTTACTTAAATGATTATTTGAATTTATATAGGTGTTTTTATGAGGTTACATGAACTACAGAAAAAGTAAAGAAAAAATAAGGAGATTATATGAATTTCATACATTCCTTTTTAAAAATTAGTTTAAGAACGAATAACCCCTCTTAAACTGTATGAAATCCATAAAACCCCTGTGCTTTTCCCAAAGTCTATATAACCCCCTGAAATAATTATGTAAATCCAAGTTATCCCCGAGTTAAATTTTCGTTAATAAATTTAGATTATTTAACGAATATTTTGATTTATTAATCCTGATTGAAAACATAATATACCAATAACCCCCTATAATGTATTAAAAATATAAAAAATATTTGTAAATAACGATTATTTGGATTTACATAGTTGTTTTCTATCAAGGATAACCAGTTAGAATATTCTTTATTTGTCAACGGAAGTTTAACTCAGGAGAGTATTTGGATTTACATAGTTGTTTTCATGGAGTTACATGGACTTAAGGAAAACCAGGGGGTTACATGGATTTCAAGAAGTTACAGGGGTTATTTGTATTTGTCCCAAAACAATATATAAACGGACAATAAAATCATTGTTTTCCGCACCAAATCCCTGACCTGTGACCATCAGACCGACATCGGCATCATTGCCTTGCCCCCACATTTATTTAAATAAATAAATAAATAAAAACCCAAAAAGAACCAGTTTTCGCTCGGTCTTTTAACGACCCTCACTCTTCCCCCTTCATTTCGCTTCCCTCTTCGACCGAAACCGAAACCACCCTCCAATCCAACAATGGATTCCGTCGCCTTTCCCACAAAACTCTTCCTCCTCCACCCAAACCCTAACCCTAATTTCCCCTCCCGAAGAACCCTCCGCGTCCACTGCACCATCCGCCAAATCAACAACCCCCTCTCCTCAGATTCCCCCCGCCTGAAGCTTCGCCGCCTCGTCTCGGAATTCGAGTCCCTCCCGGAGCCGCTCGACCGTGTCAAGCTCCTCCTCCGCCGCGCCTCCTCACTCCCTCCCCTCCCCGGCCCCGACCGCGTCCCCGCCAACCGCGTCATGGGATGCACCGCCCAGGTCTGGCTCTCCTCCTCTATGGACCCGTTGTCGGGGCGGATGCGGTTCGCCGCCGACTCGGACTCCGAGATCACGCGGGGGTTCTGCGCCTGCTTGGTTTCCGTCCTCGACGAGGCCTCGCCCGAGGAGGTGATGGCGATGAAGACGGGGGACCTCGCCGCGCTCAACATTTCAGGGGCGATGGATTCGAGGGTGAACGCGTGGCATAACGTGCTTGTTGGGATGCAGAAGCGGACGCGGGCGATCGTGGCCTCCGGGGAGGGGAGGCCGCCGGTCCAGCTATTCCCTTCGCTCGACGTCTCGGCCGATGGGATCAAAGCGAAGGGGAGCTATGCCGAAGCTCAGGTTTGAGCTCTCCCTCAAATTCAGGTTATTTTTTGTTGCCCTGTTTGGGTGATTTTTTTTTTTTTTTTTTTGGGGGGGGGGGGGGGGGGGACGGGGGTGATTTATCTGTTTAAGTGACTTTGTTAGAATTTGTGAAATCAAAGGAACTCTTTGAGTGGTTCTAAATCTTTCACTTTTTTTTCTTCTCTATATTGAGAGCACAATATTGTATTTGTAGAATTCTGAAATGTGTAATAAATTTTGATTCGAATTTGATGGTATATAAAAAAAGAAAATTTAAGTTCTGGCCTTTCTGATTCCTTGCTTTTTTGGTAGGTCTGCCATTTTTTTTTTTCATTTTATTATTGGGGCCCATTTTGTAGACTTGTTTGCAGTCGCCACATCATTTGTGCAATGTATAAAATCGCTATATGCTCCAATATGTCATTACATCTTTTTTTATAAATGGTAGGCGTTTTATATTATGTCAGTACATATTATATTACGTAAAAATATTAACTTTCAATTCATATGAATATGTAATTTTTTTTTTAATTATAAAAGAATGTACTTTATTAACCAATGACATACTTTCGGAGAAAAGTATGCAAAGTATGCAGGGGGGAGCAAAAAGGACTGAGCGAAATATTTTTCTAAATCTTATTCTATGGTGGGAGTAAAACTTGGACCTATAATATGGCTGATTTGGCAATGAGATAAGAGATACTTATGAAGATAAATGAGTAGGAGGACAGCTTATCCCCGTTAGGTTTAAAAAATAATCGGAATAAACTGAGGATAATTGTTCTAATTTTGAAATGAATATGGGGGCATATTGTTTCACCTAACATTTTTGCCCCAATTTTGACAAATATGAATTTTAAAAAAATTGATGTACTTTTTATATTATCTAAAATTAGGACAACTTATCCTTAAAATCTTAATCCCTTGCCAAACTAGCCTTTAGTGAAGAAGGGTTACCCCTGGTTTTTGCAATGGGAACATTTAGAATCAAGATGAGAATTTTTGTGCTTGCAGACAATGTTTTTGTCTCCTGATGAATCAAAGGTTGGTGAGCTCATTAGCATTTTGAGGGAGAAGAAAATCGGCATCGTGGCACACTTCTATATTGATCCAGAAGTTCAAGGCGTATTGACTGCAGCGCAGAAGCTGTGGCCGCATATTTATATCTGATTTGTTGGTCATGGCGGATACAGCTGTTAAGATGGCTGAAGCTGGATGTGAGCACATCGTTGTTCTTGGCGTGGATTTATGTCGGAAAATGTGAGGTCAATCCTTGATCAGGCTGGCGTTAATGAAGTATGTACAGAGGTTTCACATATTTACTTCATTTGTTTCAAAGATTCCATGCACATAGGCAAACCATATACAATTATTTTGAAAAGTGCAAGCATGCAGCTTCCATATGCATATACATTAAATGTGTGTGCTAGTACCATTGTGTGAAGTGGAAGCATGAGCTTGCCTACTAAGAGGCCCCCACCTTCTGATGCATGCTTCTTTTCCCAAAGTGTCCGGGGTAATTTACATGCTTTTGAAACTCACGGAAAAGATGGAGGCCCATTTAAGAGATTTAAGGTGGTTGAAACTGTCTTATCATTCTTATCTTCTGCTTCACAGGATGCTCTACCCTATATGATGTTAATTGGTTCCTAGAATAGTTGACAGGCAGAAATATCTTTTTTGTTTATTTTCATTAGATAATTTTGGATTTTGACGTGCTCATGTAGGTTTGCGTATACAGGATGTCGAATGAAAGGATTGGTTGTTCTTTGGCAGATGCTGCAGCAAATCCAGCATACATGGATTTTCTCGAGGTTGCTTCAAGTTCGACCCCCTTCATTGCGTGTTATCTATATAAATACTTCCTTAGAGAGTAAAGCCCGTGGCCATGAACTTGTTCCAACAATCAGCTGTACATCATCCAATGTCATACAAACTATATTACAGGTTGGTACCATTCAATACTATTCCATGGAAGCTTCTTATGTATAACAATGTCAAGTATTTACTTTACTTAAAAGAGTCTCTTGAATTCGATAAATGCATCACTCACCATTTTCTTTCCCGCTTAATAGAAGTATTATTTTATATCATTTTATGTTTTTGGAATAATAGATTTTTTTTAGGTAACTTATTATTTTTCTTCATCTTCCTATTCTTCTATCGATCTATATAAAATGGAAAGGTTTTACATTTTCTTAAAAAGTTCCTGATTAAATTATTTCTCCAGGCTTTTTCTCAGGTTCCTGATTTGAACCTATATTATGACCCTGATTCGTACATGGGTGCAAACATAGCAGAGTTGTTTCGTCAGATGTCTAATACGACAAATGAAGAGATTTCAGAGATACACCCAAAACACAACAAAGCATCTATAAAATCGTTGTTAAGTCGTCTGCACTTTTATCAGGTAATTTTTAATACTTTGAATCAGCAAACATATCTTTGCTTTATTTTATGAATCTCACTTTATAAATGGTTTTTTTGTTTGATCTGGACTTGTCATCCTTTGCAATTTCTAAGTCCTGGTTCAAATTTACTTGGCAAGGTACAATTTTGTAATTTAATGAAATCTGTGGACAACATTTGAAAAACATCATCCAAATGAAAGAGGTAAGTATTTTATTTTTATGGAAGATGGTGTCACAAGATATATATTATCTGGTTACTATGAGTTACAAGTATAGAGAAAAAAACAGAGAAGGAAGAAAACCAAAGAATTATATGGTGAGCAAGGGTACGAGAAATGTCCTCAGTAGATTACATTACAAGGTAGGAATTTGTAACCGCGTATGACATTTAGATAATGAGTTGTCACTTTTGTAAATCAGAACATCTCATTAGGAAATTTATGAAATATTTGAGGTAACAGTTCCATTTGTTTCAGAGAGGGTCTACATAAAATGTATGGTTGACATGCAATCAACTCTTTGAATTTGACAGTGCAGGGACAAATTAAATGTCTTGTTGCTTGGATACTTATCATCTGTCAATTTATGAGAAAAGAATCCATTTTTGAGATGTTTGTAAAATTTGAAAATTGTTACAATCACCCTGAAATCCCCTGATATCTGGTAACATCTGACAATTTACATCTTTGTTATACACCGTTACACCTATCATTAATTAAATCATTCTCACAATGTAAGAACCAGTTAGGAGGTGAAGTGTCCAAGAAATTCACATGTGCATCACTAAGAGATGTTACACCCATTTACTCTGAGCATTGTGAATTATGGGTTATTATAGAATTATGGGTTATTATAGAAGTAAGCCAATGTAATCAAATTTGTCAATGGTGTGCTCCTGCTACTAGTGATATTCTTTTGGCGTGTGTGTGCTGGCTTTTTGGTCAAGAGGCAAGCTCTCATCTTGAATCAGAACCTACAGCCAGATATTCTAACCGCTGCATGTATTATTATCTGCAGCTCGAATTTATTTCATGTCTACAATTCAATTGTAAATGCATGCTGAATGTTCATGTTCATTTTTGTGACCTCTAATATTCAGATTTCGGTGGATAAGTTATGCTAATGTCCAACTTCCCAATCTCCTCAAAAAAAAAATGTCATAACATTCCAAGCAAGTTTAGTAATTAGTCCATGGTTTTTCCATCAGGATGGAACCTGTATTGTGCATGACCTTTTGGACATGAAGTTGTTGAGAAGATTAAAGAATTGTATTGTGATGCATTTCTAACAGCTCATTTTGAAGTGCCCGGAGAAATGTTTTCACTGGCGATGGAAGCGAAACGAAGAGGCATGGGTGTTGTGGGTTCAACCAAAAACATATTAGATTTCATCAATGAATGAGTGCAAGAGGCATTGGACAGGATTGTTGATGACCATCTTCAGTTTGTGTTAGGAACAGAATCTGGGATGGTAACCTCAATTGTTGCAGCTGTTCGAAGAATGCTAGATTCTGGTGCTACATCATTCTCAAAAGAAAAAATTAATGTGGAGATTGTGTTTCCAGTATCATCAGATTCGGTGTCAAAAACATCAAATAATTCATCCTATGGTCTGAAGTCTACTGGAACAATTGGCCTTGGTAATCTTGTTGTTGTTAGGGAGTGACAACTGGTGAAGGATGCTCCATACATGGAGGCTGTGCTTCCTGCCCATACATGAAGGTCAGCATATTTAATTTGATTATACAACTTTTATTATTCTACATGCATGCATATATCTGCATACTGAGTTTATTTTAATGTGTCAATTGCCATCAACATCATAAGGCGCCCTTACAAATGATGGATATTTTTTTGAGCAACTGTAGACCATTTAATATAACTAAAAGATGAGAGTTACAATTGGTCTGAAATGAAAATTACAAAGTAAGGAAAGGCCTCAAAACCAAGATTTTGGGTATTAGATCCCTAAATTTTTGTTGAGACTTGAGAATGTTAGTGTAGATCACAATAAATACATTATCTTCATGAAATGTGGTGCTTTCCACATGTATCAAATTTTTGTGATTTACTGGATATCCTTGCTAAAAGTCAATTTCGAGGGTGCATGCACAATATTTGATGTTTGATGAGACTTGTGTAGATCACAACTAATTCATTTCTCTCTATGAATTTGGTAACTTTTTGTGATTTACTGGATATCCTTGCTAAAAGTCAATTTGGAGGGTGCATGCACGATATTTGATGTTTGATGAGACTTGTGTAGATCACAACTAATACATTTATCTCTATGAATTTGGTAACTTTCACATGTATCACATTTTTTAGATTTGTCAATTTAGATGGCAAAGACACATGTGCACAAGCACAAATGAATTGATCAAACTTGATTGCATTCATGGAGTTCTTAAAGTTATTGAAAGTACATGTATTTCCAATAAACATTTGCATTTATATTGCTTGGAGCATCTGCAAGTTGTGACATGCAATTCCTTTAGTACCACATAGGAGTTGGATTTTGACTTGGTTTTTACATATCCATTAACCAGGACAAGCCGTGAGAGCTGCAGGCTACCAAAATTTATTCTCTTCAAAATGTATCATTTTGTTGTGTTATTTGTTGTCCGTTAGATTTGTTTGGTGATGGGAGAGCTTTCTCCAGTTTAAACTAATAGATAGGTAGTGTATGTTGATCTTCATTACTGTATTCAGTATCCTTTAGGCTGCCTCCTGCTAACCAATCTTTTCATTTACCACTCATTCTTTCATTTACTAAACAAAAGTGATCTTTGAGTAATAGTTTTTCAGCCGCTTGTGTCAATATCTGATGCCCCCAATGCTTGGTGACTTCTTGGGTCAAAACTGAAATCGCAGCATGATTGATAATATTGTTGGTAATACATGTTGTTGCTTATGGGGTGAAATGGAACATAGTGATCTCACCGCATTGATCCTTTCGTTCACAGATGAATTCTCTTAGCTCATTATTGAGAGTCTGCCGGCAACTTCCTGACGATGATGATAGTCTCTCCACTTACAAAGCAAAAAGGTTTAATGCAAATACCCCTCATGGACAATCAGTTGCAGAGCTTGGATGCGAACCAATTTTACACATGAGACACTTCCAGGTTAGTATTTCTTTAGCCCCTGTTTGTTTGGAAAACACGAGGACAGATGAGGGAAGAATAGGTTTAATTCTCAATAAAAAAACATTTTTGTCTAGTATGGATAAACTGTAAAAGTTATACCTTGATAAGTTGGAATAATCTTGATAACTATGTCTAAGAAGATAGGCATAGTTTATTCCTATTTATCCATCCAAAACTATAACTATATTGTAATAAGACAAACATAGTCCTCAATGGCCATAGCACAACGATTCAAGGCTTAGCGGTGTAAGATCAGCCACGGGGGGTCTCTTTGATATCAAAAAAAAAAGAGGCAAGCATAAAAGTCATTTTTTTTTTATCAAATCCGAGAAAGGAATAGCGAAATGTAATTGTCATCTCTCTCCGTAACATAATTTTATGCACAAATGCTTAACCAAACGGGAGGTTAAGTTCTGGGTAATTTTATTTTTTCGAAAGTTGCATCTCCTGCTGCTGAGAACTATGGAATGATAATTTTGGTCGAGTAGAATTTTTGTTTCTTGATTTCCAAATAACTATGATTGTGTATATATATATATATATATATATATGTTATTCTTCCTTGCTATCCTTGGAACTTGAAACTTTGTACAAGACTTTATTTTCTTTTGGTATTAATGTTATCTTCCTTCCATCTCTTGCCACCTACAATGTATTTACTTCGATGGAACACCTTTTACTGTGTGAGTTATTGCTGTACTGCCTAGTTTAGTTTATCTGTGCCAAATGAAATGTTTCTGCCAGGCAAAATTATGTTTCTTTTTCTCAATCTTCACAATGGTATCCAATTTTGATGTTCTCATTTTTTGCAGGCCACTGGAAAGCTACCAGATAAGCTTGTGGGTCAGATCCTTGGTGGGAAAGACAACAGAATTCCAACACCAAGATAGCTTAAATATCAAAAACATCAATTCATTCAGTAGTCCATCCCACTGCGTAGGGAAAGTTAAACTTGGCAACTACAAAAAAATGCAAATTTTGTTTTATTCTACAAATAGGAGGGATGCATTGAAATGCTCTTCCTTCCTGTATAGTGTATATATATATATATTCCTGAAGTTATGTTATAGGTGTTTTAAGTGTTCTGTATTAGTTTCCTTTCTTTGTTCTGTGTCTTGATAATTAACGTGTAAACATCTTGTAGAGATGATGTAAAATATGCCACTTATGTACAGTTATAGTTTTTTTTTTTTTCTATTTTGTTTCCTGTTGTTGGACTCGATAAATGGGACTTACCCCATTTCTTATATGCTTGCATTTTTAAGTAAAATTTTCAGGGAAAAATTAAAATAATCCTCTGTAAACTGTCTGAAATCTATATAACTTGTCTTTTCTTGAACTCTATGTAACACACAAAAATAAAATTTAGGGAAAATTTCAAATAACCACTTGTAAACTGTTTGAAATTCATATAACCTTTTAACTTTTCTTGAAGTTTATATAATCCTATGAAAACATCTATGTAAATTTAAATAACTTTTTAAGTTAAATTTTCATTGACAGATGATGAATATTTTACGAATATTCTATTTGGTTGCAGTATATTAGAAACTTGTACAATATGTTAAAAATGTAGAAAATCTTTCATAAATGATAATTTTAACATTATGAATTGATTACAAAATTCTATATGAAGGGGTACAAAATCCTATATGAAGGGGTAAAATCGTCGATTATAGATGATTTTTTATATTTTTAACATATGTAAGGAGTTTTTGATATATTGTGTTTTCTGTCAGGATTAATCAAACATGATATTCATCATTTATCAATAAAAATTTAATTCAGGGGGTTATATTAATTTACACAAGTGTTTTGTATAGATTTCAGAAAAATCCGGAGGTTATATGGATTTTCCCCAATTTTTAATATATCATATACCTTATATCGGTTAGCTTGGCAATCAAGACATGTTGTCATGCTGTGACATCCATGCCGAGATGAGGCTTTTTTTTCTAAATAATTATCATTAATTGATAAATTATCAAAATTATTATAAAATAAAAAAGAAACACACGAGAGAAATAGATAGAGCCACAGGAGAGAGATGTAGGAAAATGATGTTCTTCAAGAACTTCTCTTCTATTTTCATTCTTCTTTCTATATTCATTCTCTTTCATTGTCATACACAAATTCTCTTTTTATAGTGCTGCAACCATAACGATGAAAAACTTAAAAGGTGCATAGGGTATGTACCACTATACATAAATTTGCACACTAACATATGTCACTATGGTGTGGTTATCCACTACACTATTGATTAGCCCACTAACATATCTCTTGGTATGGTCATCCACTATTACATGATTTACAATACTCCCCTTTGGATGACCATGACAAAGAATATGCATCATTAAACTTTGTTAAGAAAACCCTGTGGGATAAAAACTTAGCAAAGGAAAAGGAGTATAATATTCTTATGTATATTTTCGTACTGTCCCGTTAAAACCTTGTCAGAAAAATCCAGTGGAAAAATCTGGTTGAAGGAAAAAGAGTAGAGTATACAAATAGCTTGAATTAAATTACTCTCCTTGATCAGCATGAAGACTCCCCCGTTCAAAATGTAGATGTTTTGACTCGACATATTGCAATACTTTGCACCAGCTTCTTGAACGTCGTAGTTGATATACAAGGCTTTGGTGAATAGATCTTATAAATTATTAGATGAACGAACTTATTTAACATCAATATTGTCATTCTTCTGGAGCTCATATGTGTAAAAGAATTTCGGTGAGATGAGCTTGGTTCTGTCGGGTTTGATGAAGCCTAAACATTCAAATGTCTTCTAGTTGATGCAGAATTGTATCTTGCAATAAATGCTACATTTAAGCGTGTACAATTAGCAAGGTAAATTAAAGCACTAATTGCACTAAGATATGATACATCTGGACCAAGAACTTTTTCTTCGTTTTTAGAACGAAAATGAGTTTTTAGAACGAAAATGATCTTTCTTTATATCAAATGATCGAACAACCATTAGAGAACTTAATGGATGAGCTTTATCCATATAAAAGCACTTCAGGTCTTTTTTCTGTATATATACAGATATGAAGATTCCATTGAGAAATGCTCAATTTGTAGACTAAGAAATGTTTTTTATTTTTCCAATATCTTTCATCTCATATACTTTCTTTACATATAATTTTTCTTTTGTAAGCTCTTCTGGAGTCCCTACCAGATTTAGATCATTAATGTATACGGCAATAGTAGCAAATCTTGATTCTGCTCTCTTAATGAAAATACAAAGGCATTTGGGATTGTTCTCATATTTTTCTTTCAATAAATATTTATTGAGGCGATTGTACCACATGCGCCTAGATTGCTTCAACCCATATGTAGATATTTGTAATTTGATAGAATACATGCTTCTGGATGAGTTGCTTCAGACATTTAAAATCCTTCAGGGAGCTTCAAGTATATATCATCAGTATATTAGAAAAGAAAAATGATATAATGATACAGAAAATAATTAAGGACTAAATAAAAAAAAATTATCGCAAGAGGTTCAAAAGCGAGAAGTAAAGGTATGTTATTAGATGCAAATTCAGTCTTTCTAAGATTGCCAAAATAATTAAAATGTGATCGAATCAATTACATGAGAATATATCTCTAAATTACGAGGTCTCCGCGAGAAACCTTTTTCCATAAGACGTGTTTTATATCTCAAAATTTTATTTTTGTCATCAGGCTTTCATACAAATATCCATTTATATCCTACAAGCTTTACATCTTTGGGTGTTTGGACTATAGGTCCAAATACTTCATGTTTCGCTAGTGAATTTAATTCTGCTGTATTACTTCTTTCCAATTTGGTCAAATCATTTCTATGCCGACATTCTTTGACACTTTGTGGTTCAAAATCCTCTATATTTTACAATATCATGAGCAGCAGCATATAAAAATGCATTGTCGATAATGATTTTATTTATGATTTAATGAGATCTCATTGTTTACATTTGCCTCCTTAGGGGATACCTCTTCTTGGGTCATTTCTTTAGAAAGATGAGATTGATCAATTGCTTATGTTGCTTGTTTTGAGGTCTCTTTGGGAGCACTAACCTCTTTATTTATTTTATGCCTTTCTCTTTTTGGGAACCTTGAATATTGCACCATCACGCTTCTGGCATGCCATAGATTCATTCACTATAATAGATTGTCCTGCTTGGACATCAACTCTTGTTAGAGTCTTCGCAGTTGATACATGTGATTTTACTATTTTTTTGTACCAATGAATGCATCTTAACAGTTGATTTGTAATATTTCCCAAATGAATTATTCTTTAAACTATTAGTTCATATTGACCTGTATGATTATTAAGATGAGACAAAGATAAAGTTTTTCATAAAATTTCTCGTCGCTCTCCTGGCGATGGATTTCCTCCCCCTAACGACAGGAAAATGATAATATTACATCAGTGGATGAAAGAATCTTCTGGTTCCATAATGGATACACGAATTAATATTAATTGATAGACGCATCATTGTGTACCATGGATATTTGAGATGGTCATGCCAAATCTTAAAGTTCTTTGAATCGCAGAACTTCTGGTTCATTATTTACTCTTTTGGTGTTTTGACTCAAGTATGTATCATCACTTATTCAAGTATGTATCTCACAAATTATGGGCTTAACACCTTCACGGTTAGGACTATTGGTCCAATTAGTTGATGCGTTTTAAGTAAATCCAATTATGCTTAAATAGCATCGTTTCATTGTGGTCAATTATGTTTCCACCAACATTCATCTAGTAAATGTTGTTTTAAATCATCTTTAATGATTTCAGTAGCTACTCTAAATGAAAATATATCATAGATGATTACTTGTTTGCAATCCACAATATCTTTGTATATGTATAATTTATGAAAATTTTCATATAGTTGTCCTACGGGGACGTGTCTCTTTAGGGACGTGTGTGTCTCTTCAGGGACGTATATCACTTCAAGGACGTGTGTCTCTTTGGGAACATATGTCACTTCAAGGACGTGCGCCTCTTCGGGGACGTTTGTCTCTTCAGGGACGTGTGTGTCTCTTTAGGGATGTGTGTCACTTCATGGACGTCTGTCTCTTCGGAGATGTGTCTCTTCAGGGACTTGTATCTCTTTGGTGATTTTATCTTTTGCAGAAGTTAATAATGTGGATCTTACAAGTGTTTCAGGCTCTTCTGGAGCATTATTTCTCCTTTAGGGAATAGAATCTTTTGAACCTATAGGTCTTTTAACTTCAGGTATGACTTTAAGGATTCATTTGCCGGCGTATTGATAGTTTTCCAATTGGAATAACAATCCAAGGTGGAGTATTTACAATTCAAATATGTGACATGATATTTTCTCTGCTGAAGCCTTTAATTAAGTTTATATAAAATTGGAATATTTGCTCTGCTAGAGCCTTTAATCAAGGTGGAGTATTTACAATTCGAATGTCACCTTTCTAGCATGATTAATATAAAATTATGTAATACTCGGTGGTATGATATATGCTTTGCTGGAGTCTTTAATTAAGTTTATAGTACCAAAAATAGTACTAAAATTTGGATTAACTAATGTTTGATAAACTCCAAATAATAATACAAATACAGAAACAAAATAAATGCATTTCATATGATATTTTTTTTAAAAAAAATGTAAAGACCTAATCGACAAATGTCTAATCGTACATTAAATACATGACAATGCTTTTTTGCACTTAAGTTTTAAGCTTACATCAATTATGTAATCATGTTTTTAAATATCACATAGATGATACTAATTTTCCTTTCCATTTCAGGGGTTTGTTCTACAGACCTTTCCCTTGCTTTTATTCAAAAACATTTCACTTCTAGTGGTTTTCGATAACTTGTCATATCTATGATTGATGTGGTTATACTAATCATGATTTAACATATGACCATGACCATGACCATGTTCATAGCATATAAAATAAAATGCATTTGCTTCAGGCGCAATGCTAAGTCAATAGATCGCATTTCATAAAAAAAAAATTCGTCCTTCAAGGATATAATATAATTTTTGCGTGGTCCAATAATGACTCATGATATCCATAGTCCTTTAGGGATTTAAAAAAGATATGGTTATATTTTATGGTCCTAGAATGACACTTTTTTTTTTTTTGAAAGAAGGTAGAACATGCTACAAACCGATTTCATTAAAAAAAGAGAGTTAGTACATATCTGAAGTGGGGGTGAGAGGACACATAATATATAAGTAATGCGAAATAAACAAGAGGCATAACAGGAGTGGATAGGGTATCAACTCTGTGAAAACCAGCCCTCTAAAAAGACCATTGTTTGACTACATGATGATCTCAATTGTGCCCCCACGTAGAAGCACACCCCGCACCCCAACCAACTCCCTCGCCCAGTCTCGGATGAGCGGAACAATGGACTCCCACATATTCTGCAAATATGTCCTCGCACCCTTGAAGACCATGTCATTCCTCGCACTCCAGATTGTCCAAGCACCCGCCGGTATGATGAGACGCGCTACTACTTTTCCTTGTCCCCCCGCAGCCCTTGAACACAGATTCGCGCCTGCCTCCCACAGCTTTGCAATGGAGGAGGAAGGGATGAGCGACATTGCAGCCCCGATCTCCCACCACAGATCTTGTGCGAACCGGAATTGACAAAATAGGTGAGAGACTGATTCGGCCTCATTGCAAAGCCCGCACGCGACTTGCACATCCCCCCTCCACTTCGCCCGGTAGATCTTACTGAGTAGCCTCTTGTGCGCCAGAAGCCACAAGAAGACCTTGATCTTCCTTGGTGCTTTAAGCTTCCAAATGCATAGTCCTTTAGGAACACATGTAGCCTCTTTTTATATAATAAAAATATAATTCTACAAGGATCCTACAAGGATACATGTTTTTGCATGATCCTACAAGGATACATGTTAGTATGTCACTGACATTTTTACATAGGTCCTTGAAATTAATTTTATATGGCCCAGCAGGGGCACATGATTTTCTTTGTAATATTAAAATGAATTTCATATTAAGCATATATGAAATATCAAAATTGACATGATAAAAATATTAAAATATGCATATTTGACTTTTTGATCAATTCTAAACGAGAATTGAAATAAGAAAACAAAACCTCCTCCTTTTTTTTTAATGATATTAAAACTGTGACGTATATAGTATATGTTCTTAACGCATTATGATTAATCAGGTATACCAGGCTTGTGCACGCAGCAAGGGCACCCATGTGTAATTCAGAATACAACAATTATTTAAATGCATGTGTTGACAAAAGCTAGATGATCTGAAAATGAAAATCAGGTCATCTTCCTCATATAATGATATGACACCAAAAATATAATTCACATTCATGATAAAATATTAGACATACTTATTGTGGGGCTGAATTTGCTAATTTTATTGTCATTGATGCTTATACCCAACAGCCACACCAATTGAAGAATATATATATAAGATGATACAACCTCTTCCTTTTCTTTTTTCTTTCTTTTTTGTTATTCGATGAAACACTTATTGGAAGAAGAGAGATCGCATGAATAAAAAAATGATAGAAGAAATCTGAAACAAATTAATATGCATATTATCCGTATTTATTCATTTATTTATATCTCTTGAGGGATATCAATCCATATGTAATTCAATATTAGATAATAGCATATTAAACAATTAGTCTCATGTCTTTTTTTTTTTTTTTTAACTTCGGATCAAAATCCCTTAAGACTTCTGGTCCGTGATCACGGGTCAGACTTCAAATAAGTTTGGGTTAGACCCATTCAGACTTCAGGTAAGTCTTTTCTCTTTCATGACTTCAGATCACACCATTCGAGACTTCTACCTATACCCTTTCGGAAAAACAATTAAACTACATATCTCCTCAGGAGCACAAGAATTTCTACAAGTGTATCTTTTTAGGAATATCACTCACATATAAAATAGAAAAAAAATAGAGGATTAAATAATAGTAAACAAGACTATATAATTTTGTTTAAATAATTTACTAAAAAAATAAAGCAAGTCGTGCTAATAACATATATCAAAATAAAAGAGAAACACATGAGAGAAATAGATGGAGACACAAGAGAAAGATATAGGAAAATGAAGTTCTTCTGGAACTTCTCTTTTATTTTCATTCTTTTTTCTATATTCATTCTCTTTCATTCGTTATACACAAATTCTCCTTTTATAGTTCTACAACCATAATGATGAAAAACCCAAAAGGTGCATAGGGCATACCACTATACATAAATTTGCACACTAACATATTGTTAGAAAATTGAGTATGGGTTATGTTTATAGAACATTATATATATAAACTAATAGAAATACAGTATGGAAAAACACAGAGTAAAAGAACAACAATACTGGGGTTGATCAATTTGTTATGTTCTGATGAAGGCCGAGACTAGAGTATGACTCTATGTCCTTAAGACAATAATCGCCCTGCACAGGTGCTCACGGATATGGCGACTGTCTCCCAAGATACATCGGTCGAACTCCCTAGGGTAGCAGCACTTCAAACCGTATGGACAGCGAACCAACTCTGTTTACACACTCTCTTACTAACTAGATGTATGAACTGGACTGGAGACTGGAATGCAGCCTGTACGGATTCGAACGGCCCACGTACTATTCGACCCGCATAGAAGCCCATCATGACAAAAATTATTTGGAAATAGATCAAAAAATTTATCAAATTAATTTTGTCCAAAAAATAATTCCACGGGAACTAAACTGGGTTGGGCCAGGCCAGGTGGGGCATGCGCGCGCGCGTGTTTTTGGGCCAAACCACGATGATGTAGGTCTCCCCCATTCCACAAAAATGTGGTGCCCCTTGGGGCCCAACTTAGTATTCCTACCTCCCATATAGATACACACCAAAACTTTTCCAAACAATCGATGTGGGACTAAAACTTTTCCCCTCAATCACCAACCACTTTCAACATGTTTTTGGGACAACTTTGGATCCAATTTTCTCATTCACCCGGAAACGGTTTTGAGAATGTAAATATACTACGTTCATCTCCTCGATGAGAGGAACACAATCCAATGTGTTTCCACTACCCATAATTAGTGGAACCCAACTTGATTTATTCCAAAGTATGCTTAGTTAAAATCCAAGTTTCCAACAATCCCCCACATGAATGAAAATTGGTTCCATTATGCACATGATAATGCAGACCCCTAGAGAGAGTACATTGGAAAATTATTGCTCCGGGAAAGGTAGCTTTTGGCCGTGAACCTTCCCTAGTGACAAACTATCTGATTTACAGGCTAACTAGTAAACATGATGTCTTGAACTGTTCAGCCATAGTTGTAAACCAAGACAACAATTTCCACACAGTTCCTTTCCTAACATAGTTGGTTCTCTCGGGTGTGTACATTTGGCCCTGAACAATTCCTGGTATTCATGAGTGCTATTAGAGAATTCAGCCTTACAAATGATTCCTATGAGGAGTATCCTGCCATACTCCACTTGAATTTTCAAGATATAAGAATCATTAAAAGCATAACTTAACTTGATTCATGCTGCAGGTTGCACTGTTTCACCATAGAAATGAGTAGAAAATTTTATCTCCTCAGTGCTTCAATGGAGTCACCCATAACTTTGTTGTCCCATTGAACCTAGATCTTGGGATCTCCAGTCAACTAGGTTGGGTTACCATTATGGTGACTATTTAGATATAGGCTTCAATCCCATTCCCCTCGATGATCTGTACATTTGCTCTCTAGTTAAACCTTTAGTAAACGGATCCGCAAGGCTGTTTTTGACTTTATATAATCAATCGATATTATACCATTCAAAAATTCTGTTTCACGGTATTGTGTTTTTGAAGTATGTGTTGAGACTTACCATTATAGATGTTACTCTGTGCTCTTCCATTAATCGTCGATTGGCTATCACAATGTATACATATTGCGGGCACAAATTTTGGCCAAACTGGAATGTCCTGTAAGAAATTTTGAAGCCATTCAGCCTCTTCTCCTGCTTTGTCCAAAGCAATAAATTCATATTCCATGGTGGATCTTGTTATGCCTGTGTTATTCGGGACCTTATTTTTCAATCGGAGTCGCTAAAATTTTAGCTTTTAACTACCTACAGGAGTTTGAGTGCTCTGATTGAAAATCTAACTGCACATTATGGGTCCTAGTACCGTTTTGTACTACCCATAAAAATTTCATCGAATTCTGGTAACGTTTTGAAAAAATATGCAGTTCCGAACTGTATCCGGATTTTGAGAGTTTCTGATTTGGTTGGTCGAATAGTGTTAGATATTTTGGTGAGTATGTCACCTTGGGTAATATTACCCCCCTTTGCTTAATGGTGAAGCAATCTCTTGGTATTTTAGGGTGTTAGTGAGTGACCCTAACCCTAAACTCACCCCCTCTCCCAATCTTGTTCTCACCCCCCCCCCCCAATTGAAAACTTTTCTCTCCCTCTCTCTCTCCCACTCCCTACGTCTCCTTCTCTTTTCGCCTCTCTTGACCTCTCTTTCACTCCCCAGGTGTTTGATAAAATGCCTCAATGAAGAAGGAGAAGGAGAAGATGGTGGAGCATTAAGAGGAAGTGTCCAAGGTTAGTTTTAGCATGTGTTGTTGCTGATGTTTTCTCTTCCCTCTCCTCCTCCCCTAGGTGGATCCCCTGATTTTCCCCCCTCTCCCCTCTGGTCAGCCAAGTAGAAGAGAAGCAAAGATGGAGGAGGTGGTAGTGGTGGTGGTGGTCGAGGTGGTCAAGGCGCTTGCGAGCCCCTACATCTCCCCCTTCCCTTCCCCCTCTCTTTGGTGAGTTTTCCCTCTTCTTTATTTGGGTTTTTATGCATGGTTGGGTGTTAGGGAGGTCATGCATGATAGATGAATGGGTTAGGGTGTGTGAGGAGGGTTGGGGAGGGGTTAAGGATGTCTGGGCGCGCGCGCGGGCAGAAGGGCGCAGACGGGTGCAGGCGGGCGCGTGCGCGTACACGCGGGCATGCCTGCGGGGTGTTGGCATGCGCGCGGTGCACGCGGGCCATGCGCGCGAGCCTGCACACGCGCACAGCTGGGCACGGGCAGGGGGCCAGCGGGCGTAGGGGCACGTGCGCACGTGCGTGCACGTGCGTACGCGTGCGAGGCCACGCGTGTGGCTGCCCGAGTGCTAGGGTAGGTGCTAGGGCACTCGAGCATGCATGCGTACGCGCGTGCTAGCATGCGTGCGAGCCCATATGCGTGCATGTCTAAGTCTTTGGTATTTCTAGTTAAATTCTAAGTGTTTTAATGTGATTTTACTCACCAATTGGATACCCTTGTCTTGCAAATCTTGGCGATCGGTCACCCATCCCCGGGTTGCGGTGAGTGGTTCGACCCAACCCCTCGTGATGCGCTCAACGCGCGTAGTTATGCGTCGCGCATCGATGGGGCACCCTAGCTATACTACTTGTGTAGATAAGTAGTATGGCCATGCTTAAGCTATAATATGTTAGATATCTTGCATGGTAGGCCTACATTACATGTATTGTATTCATGTATGAATGACTGTATCGCATGCGCCCCTCTAGTATGGGCATGTATTTCTGTAATGTGTATGGATGTATAGAATAGGGCATGCCTTAGGTAGTATTGTAATACTACTCCCTCTATATTAATAATATCTAGCATGATTAACCTGGGTTAATAACCGGGTGCATACTTAATATTCCCTGGTCATAAGACTGGAGGACGTGGTATGGCTGTTGCACCCATCTTGTTGGGGCAAAGCTATGACCAACTTTCGAAGAGAATGAGACTTTCCCTCTCTCTCGCCCTCCCTCTTTGCGTAAACTGAGTAAGTAGATGTGGTTCCTACTTGACTCAGGTCCGCTTGGGATTATCGGCATGCACCGGTTAGTGTGCGAGATCGCGCTTAACCCTTCCCTTTTAAGTTGGTGATATCCAACGCATGCTTAAGTTATACCTTGTATGCTTATATGATTAATGGCCTTGTATGCATGTTTAAGTGGGCCATACCTTGTATGCATGTTGTATGATTTGTTCTTATGATGTAAATCCATGTTAGGGGATATCCTTATAGTCAATTATTAGGTGATCATGCATGTGGTTCATGCACATAGCTATGATATGATTCTCCTTTAATATATATGTGCATGTTAAAACTAATTAGGCCTATCTGAAATAGGCGTGGGTACGACCCGCTGTCGGGATGTACCTCATTAGTTAGAGCGCGAGCGATGTAATCGCCACCCTGCATCCGTGAGATGCACTTGAATGGAATTCAGGAGAATTCATTTGTTGTATCGGTTTTGTTAAACCGGTGGCTATGGCATTAGGTTAGGCCTACCCGTGCTAGGCGCGTATAGGAACCGCCTGTTGGGTTATATGCCTTGGGCAAATTTCTACGTGCGAGCAGAGGTAACCCCTTGTGTCCGAGCGACGCACCCGTGTGGGAGTACAAGAGTATTCGATATAATCGATATGTGATTATCGAGTGTAGTTGACTTTCTCGTAGGGTTTGCTTTGCGAACATGGGGTGCTTCCTCCCGATACGTCGTGCGTCGAAACACCCCAGCGTCGAAGCTGTTTTGTTTGGGTGCCACCACTTGTAGGTGCTACCGATGCGTATCGCAGTACACATCTGGCTGATGTACAGATCGTGGAAGGCCGACAGATAGAGGCTACACGGGAGAGGGCTACCGGATGATATTGCGAGTGTGGAATCATTCTCCGCTTCTTTGGAACCGTGTTGAAGCTACCCGACTTTAAAGCTGTCCTGACAGAGGGCTCACACTTGTAGGTACTACCGATGTGTTCGGCAGATGTACTGATCATGGGAGTATACCAGGTAGAGGCTACTCGGGAGAGGGCGACCGGATGACGAAGGGTGTAGAACAAAAGATTTTTTTTCCAACAGTCCTGTGTCACCCTTAGGGGTGAGGGTGAGGATGAGATGAAGTCACGTCGCCGCGTGACCCATTCATTTTTGTCCGTTCTCATAGTTGTTGGGTCCGGTTACGTATCGATGTCCAAAGACATCTAGTAGGCTAAGTCCGGACATGTGCAATTTGTCAAATACATTAGAGTGCCAATAATCTTAGAATACTCTAGTTGTGATACGTTTTGACCATTATTTTTAGACAAGTGTAGGTTTACATCTACAGGTGTCTTTGCTTGACCATTATCATTCTTATTGAATTTTTTCAATATTTTATCAACATAATGTGATTGAGACAATACCAATCCATCGGATGTTCTAGAAATTTTGATTCCTAGCATCACATCGGCCAAGCCCAAGTCCTTCATATCGAACTTATTGGTTAACATTTTCTTGGTAGTCTTAATGATATCATTATTGCTACCAATTATTAGCATATCATATACATAAAGGCACACAATGGCATATCCTTTTTTAGTTTTCTTCGTATAGACACATTTGTAACACTCATTAATCTTGAAGTCATTCGACAACATTACATTGTCGAATTTTTCATGCCATTGTTTTGGTGCTTGTTTTAATCCATAAAGTGATTTAACAGGCCTGCACTCTTCTCTTTCCTTTCCTTTCCAGGAGCAATGAACACTTAAGGTTGTTCCACATTTATCTCCTCATCCAATTTGCCATTCAAAAATACAGTCTTAACATCCATTTGATGAATTTTCAAATTATGTAGTGCTGCAATAGCAATCAACATTCTAATGAATGTTATTCCGGTCATTGGTGAATATGTGTTAAAATAGTCCAAGCCTTCCTTTTGCTTGTACCCCTTGGCAACAAGTCTGGCTTTGCACTTGTCAATTGATCCATTTGTCTTTATCTTCTTTTTGAAGATTCACTTGCACCCTAAAGGCTTATTTCCTGGTGGAAGATCCATCAATTCCCATGTGTGGTTTTGCATGATGAATTCAATTTCACTATTGATAGCCTCTTTCCAAAATGATACTTTAGAAGTGAACATCGCTTCCTTAAAGCTTTGAGGCTCGTATTCTAACAAATATGTTAGAAAATCAGGACCAAATGACTTTGCAGTCTTTATCTCTTACTGCGTCTAGAATCATCCATAGACTCATTAGACTCTTTATCTATAGTCCCTTGATGGCTACTTGATGCAGTATTATAAGTTCTCTTGCGATAACTTCCTTCTTCCGCATCTTTAAATGGAAATATGTTCTAAAGAACAAAGCATTCCTAAACTCAATAATTGTATTAACATTGATATCAGGAATGTCAGATTTGTGCACAAGAAAACAATATGCACTACTGTTATATGCATAGCCAATGAAAATGTAATCAATGGTATTTGATCCAATCCTAACCCCCTTGGGGACCGCCACTTTTGCAAGACACCCCCACACTTTGAAGTATTTGTAGGAAGGTTTTCGGTCTTTCCACAATTCATATGGTATCTTGTCCACTTTCTTATGAGGTATTTTGTTATGGATGTGATTTGCGGACAGCAAAGCCTCCCCCCACAAGTTCTGGGGTAAACCCGAACTTATTAACATGGCATTCATCTATTGTTTTGTAAAACATGTTATTGTCTTAAGATTATTAGAAAATTGAGTATGGGTTATGTTTAGAGAACAGTATATATATAAACTAATAGAAACAACATAAAAAAACACAGAGAAAAAGAACAACAGTACTGGGGTTGATGAATCTGTTCTGTTCTGATGAAGGCCGAGGTTAGAGTTGGACTTTATGTCCTTAGAACAATAATCGCCTCGCACAGGTGCTCACAGATCTGGCGACTGTCTCCCAGGATATAATGGCTGAACTCCCTATGGTAGCAGCACTTCAAACCGTATGAACAGCAAACCAACTTTGTTTACACACTCTCTTACTAACTAGATGTATGAAATGGACTGGAGACTGAAATGCAGCCTGTATGGATCCGAACGGCCCACATACTATCTGACCCGCGTAGAAGCCCATCATAACAAAAATTATTTGGAAATGGACCAAAAAATTTATCAAATAAATTTTGTCCAAAAATTATTCCACCGAACTGGGCAGGGTGCGCATGCGTGTGTTTTTGGGCCAAACCCACCATGATGTAGGTCTCCCCCCTTCCACAAAGGGAAATGTTAGACTTAGTCACATTCACCAACCAAAACACAGACCTCACATGTTTTCATTTTTTAAAAAAATTGTATATTAATCCATTTTTAGTAAGTGTAAGAAAATATTTAATGTGGTATATATAACATCCAATCTAATGAGTTATATGTTTCATTGGATTTCTAACGTGGTATATAGGACTATGTTTTGAACTAAGAAAAAAACTGAGTGTAACAATACTCTTTCGCAAAAGTGGGGTGCCCCTTGAGGCCCAATTTCCTACCTCCCATATTTATACACGACAAAACTTTTCCAAACAATCAATATGTGGCTAAAACTTTTCCCCTCAACCACCAATCACTTTCAACATGTTTTTAGGATAACTTTGGATCCAATTTTCTCATTCACCTAGAAATGGTTTTGAGAATATAAATATACTACGTTCATCTCCTCGATGAGAGGAACGCAATCCAATGTGTTTGCACTAGCAATGATTAGTGGAACCCAACTAGATTTATTCCAAAGTATGCTGGGTTAAAACTCAAGTTTCCAACTCGTCACTGTGGTGTGGTTATCCACTATACTATTGATTAGCCCATTAACATATCTCTTGGTATGGTCATCCACAATTACATTACAATAAAAATAATCATGCTTTTAAAATTTCAATCAAAATAGTCATCTACGTCAATGTGCCAACTTGCAATGGTGTTTTCAATCTTAGGTTTTTTTTTTTTGTCCATCTTGCAGTATGATAAAATGTTAATGTCATTAGCGTTTTATAATGTAGCATATAAAAATATGCCAATCTGAATGATGTTTTTATCTTTATGAAATGAATGGGGACCTTATCTAAAATTTAATTGTTGTGCAATGCCATATTCTTCAAGTGCTAAAATCCCACATCATATTAGGTTGATCTGACTCATTTCACACCTCTAGATGTTGAGACTCGTGTCTAAAAAGGGATCGATTACTAAAAGAATCATATATCAAAAGTTTAATTGATTCGCTAAACGTTAGAGATTTATTTTTATCAACATAAATAAACCATGTCTATAAATCAGATAATAAATCCTTCCTATTGACAACTTGGAGGGCCCAAAACCAAAAATAATTTCTTCGTATATATATATATATCAAAAAAAAAATTATGATCAAGTGGAAGTGACATTTTTCTTAAAAAAATGAGTCTAATACCAACAATGAGTTATCCTACGCTCCCGTTTGGATGTAGAATATCGGACTAGATAACATGGAATGAAGTGGAATAAGAGAATTTGGATATTTAGGTGCATTGAATATCCAGAGATAATGTATGCTTGGATAAATCAGTATATGGATTCCAGTCAATCCTTAGAATTAAATTTATTCTAGATTATTCCACCCAAAGAATATGTGGGTCTACTGTCAAATCAAATGTCATCACCTCTTATAAATTATCTGTTAAATCAACTATCATTATTTTTCACATTTCACGAATCATTATCTATACATTATTCACATTTTATTCAAACAAAAAAACGTTAATATTGCATTGGTTTCCTAACGAAAATAATTAAAAAAACAATTAAATATAAAATCACTTATTTCACTGCTATACCCACTTATGCTGGTATAACTGTATGCCTCAGAGTAAGTCTTATTATGTATTCAATCATGGGCGTATGGTTGAGACTGTATTGCCTTTCCGAAGCTATCGCAAAATTTTTCATTTATTATTTATTTATTTATTTTGTCAATGACCCATGTAGCTCATCTGAAATTAGGGTCAACCCAATTACGTGTTATGCTCATATTAGAATAACTATTCATAATCCTGAACTGAGTCTAACGTGTCGATTTCATTAATGCGTCTTGTACACCCAAAATCTGCTCATAATTCGTTTTATATTTCTTTCATAAAACCTACTCAGCCCCACCCAACCCTTTTATAAACATTTCCAACTCTTCATGGGACATGAACAGGATTCCGATTCCTCAATTTTGTCCCCTCATTCTTCAAGAGCCAAAAGAAGAAAAAAAAATTAAAAAAAGAAGAAGATATTTTCAGTTCAATTTATAATTATGTTTACATTCTCCAAACATTTTAATTTTTTAAAAAATAAATATATAATCATCTAATAGATATAACTGTTAATGAAAATTGAAATGCTTACTTAGATGAACAACTCACCAACCACATATTTTTACATTTTTTGCAAAAAATGAAAAAAAAAAAAATCAAGTATATAATGCACTAGTACTGGGATCGCCTTCAGATTATAGACTGTGCAACAAATGAGATTAAGAGTCAATTTAATAACTCTGATCCAAAATAAAAATTCCTCTATCCCAAGAATTCAAATATGATAGCTAGAAGATAAAATTTTGATATGATATATACGTAGGAATGAAATATAACCAACACAATTTTTATCGGGTGTTTCTATCAAAAGGAGAATGAGAATCAACACCAAATAATCCACATGTAACAACAAAGTCAATATGTCAATATAGCACCATAGAATAACAATAAACTCCATGAATCAAGGTGCATGGCCTATGGAAGTCATATACATGTCTCTTCACTAATAGCCAGGGGCAACAGCTCCCCAACATTCAAGTTTTCAAAAGTGACTTGGAAGAGTAGTGAAAAACAAAGAACCGTCTCCAACTCTTCAACCCTTCAACCCTTAAAAAGTCCCAACTCTTCAACCCTTAAAAAGTCCTCCACACCCCCCCCCCCCCCCCCCCCCCTCACAAACCCACCTTTCAATATGACTTCACAACATGTATATATATATATCAAGAGAGAACTCTTATCTACAACATCATCATCTCAAAAAGTACGATTTGGAATCAATACTTGGAAAAATCTTTTGCAAGTGTGTTTTTCAATGGGGTTGCCTTCACTACTCATCTTCACTACTGCTCTATTTCTGCTTCTCTGCTCCTTGTCAATTGCAGGTGGTGTTTTGTTCTCCAGTCTCAAGCCCACCCTCTCTGTCACTGCCTCCTTCAAACAAGGCCAAGGTAATTTATTTCTATTTTTTTCTTTCTTCGTTTTCATGGGTTTGATTTGATTGTCTTCTAAACAAAAAAAAATCCACAGATCTCGTCGCCGGAGAAGGCACAATAACAGTGACCTGGAGCCACAACAAGACCCTCTCCACCACCGACTCAGCCTATAAAACAGTGAAGGTGAAGCTCTGCTACGCCCCGACGAGCCAGTAGACCGACCGTGGTTGGAGGAAGACCAACGACGACCTCCACAAAGACAAGACCTGCCAATTCACCATCGCCACCACCCAATCCAACGGCGGTGGAGGACCGATCGTTTGGACGATCGAACGCGACATCCCGACCGCCGCCTACTTCGTTAGGGCCTACGCATTGGACGCTTTGGGGGCCGAGGTCGGCTATGGGCAGACCACGGACGCCAAGAAGTTGGCTAACCTGATGGAGGTGAGGGGGATCTCGGGGAGGCACGCGTCGATCGACATCGCCGCCGGGTGTTTCTCGGCCTTCTCGGTGGTGTCGCTCGCCGGGTTCTTCGTGGCGGAGAAGAGGAGGAGGACCAGCAGAGGTTGAGGGGGGTTGTGGGGGTGGGGTTATTGAGTTTGAGTTGTGTGTGTGTTTTATGTTTGCAATGATGTGTGGTTTATGTTTTTTTGAGTACATGCAATTATGGGGAATATAATGGAGGTTTCTTAATAGAGCAGAATTTGGGTTGTTAATGTGGTATGCGATCTTTAACATTTCTAGTCATATGTTACTAATGTTAGTCCACACTGTAGATTGCTGAAATCTGCCACCTCTTTTCAAACCTAGCTCCGTTAGCTCTTGGATAGCTTAAATCTATCTCATCAGATCTCGTTAGTCTCCAATGAAATAAATAACACGGACATGTCACGTGTTTAACACCAGATTTTTTAGATTAATTTTAAAAATAATGTCCATTAGAACAATATTTTTCAATTATTTTGCAATAATGTGGGGTTTATGTTTTTGAGTACATGCAATTGTGGGTAATATATAATGAAGGTTTATTGGCTTTCTAATTGAATAGAGCAGAATTTGGGTTGTTAATGTGAGAGACCTGTCATGCACTAACATATGAGATTTTTGACATTTCTGGTCACTTTTTAATATTCCTCATTAATTGGGAATTGTTGAAAGTTGCTGCCACTTCTTTTGAGACCTTATAGGCTAGCTAGCTCTTGGATACTTTAAACCTAGATCTCATATTAGATTCCAACAGTCTCTAATGAAAGAATTGACATCTGACGTCTTATATGTTTAATACATGAGATTCTTGACATTTTAAAAACAATGTCTATTTATTAGAACAATGATCTATCGGAACCTTGAATTATTCACATTATCACATATACGTTCATCATTGGCATGATAAGAAGTAAATGATATATTAGTACACGGTACACCAGCTAATTAAGTGAATGGTTGCTGTCCACAATGGTTTTAAAAGTAGACAGACCATCGACCATACATTTTATGAGTTCTATATATCCACAATTCATATATTTATTTCCCATCCTGTTGGGATTTTTATTTTCTTTTTTTATTTTCATTTTGTTTAGAAATTGATTCATTTGTTTCTTTTTATCCGATTGCTCCTATTTTATTTGGAATTTACAAAGAAGATGATCTTTTACGTTATTTATATGCTAGTTTTTTTTTATTATCATTTTTTATTTTTCCTTTTTATACCTATATTTTATTGTTTATGCTTTTCAATTTTGTTTGTCATTATTAAATTATATGTGTTATGTCATAGTGTATTACACGTGTAATCCTATGTGTACTTGTATATAAGGGATTAAACCCTAAAATACAATATAAGGATTCCCATTATTTCATTATCTTATTCTAACATGGTATCAGAGCCACCTCAAAAACTCTAAACATTTTTTTTGGAATCCTTCATTGCCGTCATTGACGTTGGCATCACCGCCGTCGTCGTCGTCATCGTTCCCTTCACCGTTGCGCGCCGCCCCTACCGCAGGTTGCGCCGCCCCTGTCGCGCGCCCGCCGCCCCTACCTTGCCGCGCCGCCCTTCGGTGTTGCTCTACCCTGCCCTGCCGAGCGCGCGCCCTGCCTTGCCGCACCTGGCACTACCCGAGCGTCTGCCCTGCCGCACCTGGCCCTACCCGAGCGCACGCCCTGCCGCACCTGGCCCTGCCCGCGCCCTGCCGCGTCGTCTGATCCGTACACGCGTAGATCCGCACCGATCCGCCAAGATTTCTTCGGACCCTGTCCCGGATCTTGTTGCGGACAGGATCCCGGATCTCCCAGGCACCTGTCCACGAGCCCAGATGCGTAAACGCGTTCGTAATTTCCGCTGACTTGCACCCTGTCACTGCCAGCGCACAATCCCGAGCTTCCCGGGATCCCACTCGCGCACGCTCACGCGTTTTTGCCAGCGCGGTCACGCGGTTTCGCCAGCACGTCCCAGATCCCACGCACAATCAGCGTCCAGAATTCCCGGGCCTCTGTCAGCGCGCGCGCCCGAGTCTGCCCCAGCTAGCCCCCCCTGTGTGCCCGCGTCCGCCCCGGCCTACACCCGCGTCCGCCCGCGTCCGCCTCCCGGCCGTCGACCTCCGCCGCGGCCCACCACCTTCGGCTGACCTCCGGCAATCCTCCGGCGACCCTCGGCCGGCTGACCTCCGGTGACTCCGGTAACCCTTCGGCGCCCCCGAAAGCCCTCCGGCAGCCCTTTCAGCTGCTCTCCAGCACCTCCGGCCGCCCTTTGCCGCCTCGGTCGTCACCGGTGATCCTCCAGCCACCCCCTTGGGTTCTCAAAACACCAAATCGGACATAACTTCCTATCCGGAAGTCCGATTCAGGTGTTTCTAGGGTCTGTTTCGATCAATTTTTCGTCCCCAACATCATCGTTTGATTTTTAACCTCATCCGAGATCAGAAAAATGTCAGACATCCATCCTCTTCAAACACACAACTGTACTATGGTGTATGGTCGTTCCACTTCTTCATTCATCTATGAGGACATCCTAGGGGCCGCTCCTACTAAGAATCTCCATAGAACGAGTAGACGAAGACCTGCTAAGAAGCGTCATAGACCGAAAAAACAAGGACATCGTCTTCCTCCTGCTTCAGCTGCGACTAATACGCCAATTTCCTCTGTTCAGTCACACTCGAATCAGCTTGACTAGATCAGTCAGCGCCTAGACCACTTGATTCTGCAGCAGTCACTTTCTGGTTCTTCTACTCCCTTTGCCTTGTCTTCTACTATGGGTACTCCTGCTTATTGGATTTTTGATTCGGGTGCCTCACATCACATGACTCCTGATAGTTCTATCCTCACTGCATGCTCACCTGCACCCTCACACCTCCCTTCGATTCATACTGCTAATGGCTCTCCTTTAGTCATCACGTAGTGTGGATCGATCACCACCACATCTCACCCTACTGGCCGCCTTTCATTACCATTTGTTTTGCATGCTCCTGAGCTTTGCATGAATCTTGTGTCTATTAGTCGATTGTGTGATTCTGGATTCACCATTACCTTTACCTCTTTTGGGTGTTTTGTGCAGGATCCATGTTTAGGGCAGAGGATTGGTGTTAGTCGTAGGATTGGCAGACTATATTATGTGGAGTATCTTTATCTTCCTGTACCTGATCCCTCAGTTTTCTGTGGCACTGTCACCTCTGATACTGACTTGTGGCATAAGAGGTTAGGTCATGTTTCTGAATCTCATCTTAAAGACCTTATTAAGTCTGGTGATTTAGGTCATGTTTCTTTTTCTCCTCTTTCTATTTGTGAGGGCTGTAAATTGGCCAAACCTGTTGCTACTCCATTCCATTCTAGTAATCATCAGTCCTCTAGTCCATTTGAGCTTATTCATTCTGATATCTGGGGTCCTTCTCATATCACGTCAAAGAGTGGTTTTTCGTATTATATCAGTTTTATTAATGACTATTCTTGCTTTACCTGGATTTATTTATTACGTCATCGATCTGAGGTCCCAAAGATATATGAGGTCTTTACCACTATGATTCACACCCAGTTTCAGACTCGTATCAAAATCTTTAGGTCTGATTGTGCTCGAGAATATATTTCTTCCATGATGCGTTCTCTTCTTCAATCTCATGGCACTCTCTTCCAGCAATCATGCCCTTATACTCATGAGCAGAATGGTGTTGCTGAAAGAAAACATCGCCATATTCTTGAGACCGCTCATTCTCTCTTACTTTCTTCTACAGTCCCAAACACATTCTGAGATGAGGCTGCTCTTCTATCAGTTCATCTTTTTAATATCACTCCCTCTTCTGTCCTCTCCGGTATGACTCCTCATGAGCTCCTTTACTCCTCCAAACCTAATTATAGCAGACTTTGCACTTTTGGATGTACTTGTTTCGTGCTTCTCCCTCCTCATCAACGCACTAAGTTTGCCGCTCGATCAGTTAAGTGTGTATTCTTGAGGATTAGTTTCGAACACAAGGGATATCGCTGCTACGATCCTATTGGAGATCGTTTTTGGATCGCTCATCATGTGTCATTTGTTGAAGATGTTCACTATTTTTCTTCTACACCCACTATCTCCTCTCCTCCTGTGCCTTCTCTTGTTCAGACCTCTCCTATTGAGTCTCTATGTAACGTCTCTATATTTTTAGCCTTATATATTTATTTTAAATATATAATGGAAATTTTAATTGAAATTTAATTATTTCATTTTTTTTTATTTGGCGGTAGGCCCAAATGGGTCTAATTTGATTTATAATTTTGATAATTATAAATTGATGTTGAAATATTTATTTTATATTTTTTGGAGATCTTTATAGTCTCAAGATATTTTGGTTGAAATTTGGTGAGATTCGGAGTCCAGGAAATTAGGTTTTTAGGATTTTGTGTTAAGTTATTGGGCCCAGGGATCTAGTTGCGAATCCAGAATATCTTTTAATAGGCTTCAGGGATCTGTTTGTAAATCGGATAGGGATCTGTCTGTAAATCGGATAAGGACCTAGTTGTAAACCCGTAATACTTGAGGGGTCGTTTTGTAATTTGGTAAAAACCCTTTTATATATAACACATTTTGGGTTAGGGTTTGCATCAGAATTCTCATGAGAGAAGAAAGGTGGTGATGACCTAACTCTACCCGTCGAGCACTACAAGGTGATAAATCTTTCTCTTTTGATTTTTATTGTTTAGTGTTTCAATTTAGTTTGGTTAGGAGATGATTGTGTCAATCTATTATTTGGGAAAGAATATTGATGGGTTAGGGTTAGGGTTTGATTGATTTTAAATAGATGATGTTTTTATTAGATTTCAATGGATCTTGAAGGATTTCTTAAGATCAAACTAGATTTATTGGTTTTGGGATTTAAGGGTTATTTTCGGGTGGAATAAATACCTGATCATTAAATCGTGTTTTTGACTATGATAGAGTCGTTTCTGGGAAAATTGTATTTCACAAACAGAAATAGGTTTCGAAAAGACCTTTCCAACGAATCTTGAATCGTCTGATTTGGAGTTACGGGTAGAAAGTTATGATTTTTCAAAGATTTCTGTGCAGTTTCTTATAATTCAAATATTTAGCTTCATGATCAAGTTTGATGAATTTTAGAGATTAAAGGGATCCCAAATGGATGTTTAATGAGTATAATTTTATTTGTGGGTTTTGATGATTTTATTGATCTTGGTGACTCAATTTGGATCTTAAATCAATTAATTTGGTTTAGTGGGATCAATGAATATTAATTGGATATTTTTGTTATTTGGATGTAAATTGATTGGATTGATTTATTTGAATCATTGGAGTTGTAGTGGATTATTTGTCTAAATATTTTATTCGAGGATTGATCGATTATGTGGGCCTTATGAAATAAATGGATATTGATTATCGGATCATTGTGAGATATGAACATTTTAATATTTATTTGGAGTTGGGATTTTTGTTAGGCCTTTAAGGTGAGTTGCGGATTGTAGGTCTATTTGGTACGGGCTCTTAGGATTATTGGGCTGAGTGTTGTTGTAAGTTGTTTGTCAGTTGTTTGTCATGATTGAATGATTTTCTTATTTATTGATTTCATAATTGTTATGCTAGGTTATCCACGTGCGAGTGTATAGCGTTTATGCATGTGCATCGATTTGTATTGCGTGGACTGGAGGTGAGTGGACTTGAGTTTCATATGTAGTTTCAAAAGAATATATTATGTATTCATGCTAGGACCATCTATTTTGCGGAATATAACTGCTAGTTTCGATATAAAAATATGAGCATGCTTTTGTTGATATATGCATCATTATGGTTTGTATTTTGAGATCGTACATGCTCTGTCTTTTCATGGTTTGAAGATATGATAGGTTATCAATGCATCCATTTCCGTCTAGGTGGCTCAGTCTTGGTGGCCAACGTCTAGGTGGGCGTACGTCTACGTGGCCAGGTCCGAGAACGTAGGACCCAAGTCTTTGTGGCTATGTCTACGTGGCCATGCCTGTGAAAGGCCCCGCGAGCTAGGTGCTGCGAAGACGGACATGCGTGTTCGTGGTGTTGCATGCATCATGTTGGATAGGATTTGTGTGCGTGTGTATATATATTATTGCATGTCTTGGTGGCCTTGTTGTATATTTATTTTCTTGATATATTACATGTCTGTGTAGACATATTACGATATTGATATTTTGAATATAAATGTACTAACGGGATGATGATGGTCCATTCACTGAGCGTGTTGTAGCTCACCCCTCTCTTCCCAACCTTTCAGATTAGCTGTTGATGGTTGTCGATCTCGTTAAGGCGTTGGAGGTTGAAGCTCGTATTTTATTTCCGGAGCACTAGACTTGTGTAAAAGGTGTTGGTCATTTCTTTGGCATGTAGAGGACCCATATGTATGATAGTGTGGATATATCTAAATTAAGTTGTTTTTTATGTATATTGAATTTACGTCGGACTTTAGCCTTGACAATATATGTATAATTATGGGATGTATTCGTGTGTTCTCTGGATGAAAAAAAAAAATATATATATATATAGAACTCTGAGATTCGAGGAATTTAGTTAACGCAACCGGATTTCACGCTTCAAAACGGAGTCGTGGATTTGGGGGGGGCGTTACACTCTACCTCTTCTCGGGCCGTCTGTTGTGCTTGAGCCCACTCCTAGTTCTGTTCTCCCTGAGTCTCATCTTGGCATTCCTACTGCTGACTCTCCTGGTTCTTCATCTCCTCTTAACACTCCTGCAGCCAACTCCAATAGTCCTCCTTGTTCTCCTCCTATTGTGTCTTCCCTTCCTCCCGCAGATGACTCCACTGCTACTCCGTCTTCCACGGCTAACGCACCTCCCTCTGATGTGGATCCTCGTCCCTTAACTCGCTACCCTCAGCGTGAGCGTCATCCACCTGATCGCTTCAGTTTTGACTCTGGACCACCTGACCGATTTGGCTTTGCATCCGTGAGTACCTATTCTCCAGAATTCCAGGCCTATCTCACTGCTATACATGCCCATCGTGAGCCCCGATCTTATCGAGAGGCAGTCGAGTACCCTGAGTGGCAGCAGGCCATGGTTGAGGAGTTTCAGGCGTTTGAGCAGACACAGACCTGGGATGTTATTCCCCTTCCGGATGGTGTTACCCCTATCAGCTGCAAGTGGATTTTCAAGATCAAGCATCGCCCTGATGGTTCCATTGAACGACATAAGGCTCATCTTGTTGCTAGAGGTTTCACACAGGAGTATGGCATTGACTATGAGGAGACCTTTGCTCCTATTGCTCAAATGACTACTGTTTGCACCCTTCTTGCTGTTGCTGCTATTCGGCGTTGGCCTCTCTTTCAGATGGACGTGAAGAATGCTTTTTCTTCACGGTGATTTATCTGAGGTTGTTTATATGCAACCACCTCCAGGTCTCAACACTCCTCCTCAGCATGTTTGTCGTCTTCGATGGGCTATATAAAGACTGAAACAGGCTCCTCGTGACTAGTTTGAGCGTTTTCACAGTTTTATTTTGACAGCTAGTTTTGTTGAGAGCCACCAGGATCATTCTATGTTTGTGCGATCCTCATCGCAGGGGCGGGTAATCCTTCTTCTGTATGTTGACGACATGATTATAACTGACGATGACTCCGCTGGTATTACTCTGGTCAAGAATCACCTCAGTCGACAGTTTCAGATGAAGGATCTTGGTACTCTTCGCTACTTCCTTGGTCTCGAGATTGCACAGAGTGATCGTGGGATTCTGCTTTCTCAACAGAAGTATACAGCTGACATTTTAGAGCGTGCTGCCCTCTCCGATACCCGCAGTGCGGATACTCCTCTCGAGCTTCATGTGAAGCTTCGTCCTACAGATGGTGAGCTTCTCCCAGATCCTACTAGATACAGACAGATTGTGGGTCAGCTTGTGTATCTCTGCATCACCAGACCTGACATTGCTCATGTTGTTAGCATGTTAGTCAGTTTGTCTCGACCCTTGATCAGTGCATTATGGTGCTCTTATGCGTATTCTCAGATATTTACGTGGTACTATCACTAGATCGCTGTATCTGTCATCCACTTCCACTTTGGTTCTTAGAGCTTACACTGATGCTGATTGGGCTGGAGATCCGACCACGAGACGCTCTACCACTGGGTTCTGCATATTTCTTGGAGATTCCATCATCTCTTGGCGCAGCAAGAAATAGGAAGTTGTTTCCTTGTCCAGCACTGAGGCTGAGTATCGCGCCATGGCTATTACCACCAAGGAGATTGTTCATCTTAGACGTCTCTTGGTGGACTTAGGAGTCACTATGACTGGTCCTACTACACTTTATTGTGATAACCGGTCTGCTATTCAGATAGCCAGCAATCCGGTCTTTCACGAAAGAACCAAACACATTGAGATCGACTGTCACTTCGTTCGTCAGCACTACCTTGCAAAGACAGTATCGCTTCCGCATATTTTCTCTGCAGAGCAGCTTGCTGATTTCTTTACGAAGTCACATCCAGTTCCTCGATTTCAGTTCCTCATTCGCAAACTCACCTTGTATGATCCACCATGAGTTTGAGGGGGGCTGTTAAATTATATGTGTTATGTCATAGTGTATTACACGTGTAATCCTATGTGTACTTGTATATAAGGGATTAAACCTTAAAATGCAATACAAGGATTCTCATTATTTCATTCTCTCATTCTAACAGTCATTTATTTTCCATAGTTCCTATTTTATTAGTATTTTTTTTGTTAGGGTCATAGAAAATTACAATTGACTAATTAAAAATTATTTTTTTATGTAATAAAAAGTGTTGTGAACAAGTACCCCATTTTAAGACTTTGCTTAAAGCCCCCACTCAGGGGCTCAGGGCCTGCCCCTGATCACATCCATCCATCGGAGTTGTAATTGGCGAAGAAGGTTCAGGTAATATTTCCTAACATACAAGGAAAATGATATGTCCAGTCCATTTTGCAACCATGTCCGCAGTCTTCACTGTATATATATATATATATATATATATATATATATATATATATATATATATATATATATATTGTGATAGTGCATTATATACTATGATTAAATAGCACAATATATATATACACAGCGCTATCTTAGTGGATAGGTGATTGAGGTACTATTTCTGGATTATAAACGGCGCTTCAAAATAGACTGATTAGTGTATCATCAATATAATCAACAATTAAACAAACCTAAATAAAAGAGTTTTCACTGATTGAAGTCCCTCTAGAGAGGCAAATCTCACGAGGAAACACAGTTCAGACTCACAATGACACAGTCACTTGATCTTTAATTTCTCCTACCAACATTATTCATTCATGCATGTGTTTATCACCATAAAGAGAGGCATCAACCTTGCTGTTATACCACCAACACCTAATATTATACTCATATTCACTAACGCATGAATTGCAAGATCTCCTAAAGAAATTTCACTTAAACAGAGGTCCACATGAAGGAAAAACACTAAATAACCAAAATAGCTTATACTGATTTTTTTGATCAATCCAACTAAAAATAACAGTCCTGATCGACTCAATGATCCAAAATTTGATTTGTTCAGATTTCTTATCAGATCAATTTTACACAATGATATGTCACCCTCTCGCTTCACATATTTTTCTCAGTCCACGTCAAATAAAAGTGATGCTATCAACATGTCCCATGTGATTGGACTAAAATCAATGAGGGTCACAGTTTCAGTCAATTTTTAGATCACTAATCAATACTACTCCCCTATTGAGGGCCCGTTTGAAAATCCATATACAAAGTATGATTATGTAAAAACTAGCTTAATATAACTCGATAAGGGAAACTCACTTTCTTCAATTTTTAAAAGCATAATTTTCGTAATAAAAAATAAATTTTTTTGATTAAGTATATTTTATTTGTAAACATGTTTGTGCATTTCGATTTCTGCAAAAATAAAAAAACCACCGGAAGGAAGTTCCAAACCAAACCCCCTCCCCCCAAATATGCCTATATAAGCACACAACCAAGGGAACATTTGAACACACAAAAAAAAACAAAACCTAAGGCTAGTCCTACTTTGTGCCATACACCCCCACTAGAGGAGATGGCACACAACAACAACACGTGGATGGCCACCACCACCACCATGACATCCACTCTCCTCCTCCTCCTCCTTGTCCACCTCCGTCCAGCTTCGGCTGTGACGTGTGAGGACATAAAGGCGGGCCTGGAGCCCTGTGTGACCGCCATGACCACCCTCCCTGTGGCGGCTCCGGCTGCCTGTTGCGCCGGGCTTAAGGCGATCGTCGACCTCGAGGCGGACTTCGGCGTGACCGCCACGTGTAAGTGCACGAAGGCGCTCCTCGCGACGCCGTTCGGGATCTCCGTCAGCTTCAACGTCTCCGTCGGAATCCAGAGCCTTTGCACCGTCGACCTCGGCTACAACTTCAACTCCGATTTCGTCTGCGGCGCTTAAGGGGGGTGTGCTGGTGGGGATAGGATTTTGGGGGGTGGGATCAATAAAAACAGATTTAATTTGGTGGGTGAGATTTGGTTATATATACGTATGTTGTGTTGGTGGCTTTTTTAAAGAGGATTTGAGGACCATTTAGGGGGAGAGAACCGTACGTGCAGTGCATGCATGCATGCATTGCATCGACGTCTATGTATTAACAAGGTTTTGAATATGCATTTGGTTATATATATATGTGTGTGTGTGTGTGTATGTAGTGTTTTGTGATCATTTAATGATAAATATAAAGCAAGAACGCATTTGTCTTTTTTTTGGGATCGAATTACATTCGACGGGCATTAGACAATTTGATTATCCAACGCGTTCATGACCATCCGATCTTATAACTTTGAGATACACAAATTAATTGAATCCTAAAAAGGAAAGTTTAGAATTTAATTGCATTTTAAGTTTAGTTTTGAAATCTTATAAATTATCTTAATCACAACAATATTATAAGATCGGATGATCACGAACATGTTGGACAATTAAATTATCCAATGTCTGTTGGACCTAATCAAATTATCCCCTTTTTTTTTGCAATTTATAAAAAAAAACTCTAATTTTTTTAATATTAACAATAATAGCCTCGCCAGGTGAATATTAGCTGAAAAATGACATGGACCCTGTCAGCACTTCGGTGTGATTTATATATTTGGTCTTGAAGTTGTTTTTTGCGCGAGGGCCTCATCAGAGAGGTTGCTAGGGATTCCATTTTGATTGAATAGTGAGGTGTTCCAGTGAGGTGTTCCTCTTTTTAAAAGTTTAGTTAAGCCTCTTACACAAATTTCCTTGTGTTTGTGTTCCTTGGTGTCTCTGTTTCTTTTTCTTTTCTTCTCTTGGGCACTCCTTTCTATTTAATACAAAAAAGTAGCAAACTTATCAATTTCAATTTCACGTAGAAAAAATTATCAACATATCCCATAAGAAGAATACGTTTCACTTAAATAGAATTAGATGAATTATACATAATTTTTTTAACTTTGCTTTCGGCTGTATATATCCCGCAATTCGTTTTGTTGCTATTGTTCTGTTTATGTAATTTGTTTTATTATGTAACAACGTTTTGTTTATGTAATTTTCTTATTACCTAACAATAAAATTATTTTTAAAAACCAATGAGTGAGTTGTTGATGTAATCACATATAATGTTACAACAAGCTTGTCTCACTCTCATTATGGATATTGTCTATCTTACTGTTATGCTTGTGTCATTTGGAGCCTTATTTTCGATCAGAGTGGCTAAAATTTTGGGTTTTAGTCACCTACAGGAGTTGGAGTGCTCTGATTGAAAATTTGACTACATAATTTTTCTCCTAGAAGTTATGCATTTCCGATTTGGTATTTGGATTTGATTTTGTTAAAATCCAAGATGAAGAGGTTTAAATATGATTTTATCATGAGATGTTCAGTTTTGAGTTAGCTTTCATACAAAAGTGGAATTAGATCAACTGGATTCATGTAGTAAAAGTTATGGGTATTTTTCCAAGTATACCCCGGGGATAAAAAATTCTGGCAGCAGCCCTGTTCAATGTTTAGCTCTCATTTCGGAATAGTTGAGGGGTTATTTAATCTGAGCATAAGCATGAAAGTTGTAGATAATCTTCTTGGCTTTCCAGTGGACTTTGAATTGTGCAATTCGGAGCTATATTGAGGAAGTTATGGCTGTTCTAGTGAAGCATGTACAGAATTTCGGGTCATGGACGATTTTTGTCCTTTGAACCCCACTTTGTCTATATAATGTCCTCCCCCCAAATGTCTCCTCTCTCACTCTCTTTGGTCCAGCCCTCTTGAGGTGTTTGGTAGAGTTTTAGAAGGGGAAGATGAGGAAGAAGTGCTTGGAAGAGCAAAGAAGAGAAGGTGTGTGCCATTGTTGTTGTCTCTTCCCTCTCCTCCTCCTATTGCTCCCCCCTAATGTTATCCATGGATCCCCCCTCCCCTCTGGTTCAGCAAGAAGAAGAGGAATGAAGGCTGAAGTGGTGTTAGTGGTGGTGGTGGTCGAGGTGGTCATGGGCGTGCTTGCGAGCTCCCACACCTCCCCCTTCCCTTTACCCTTCTCTTGGTAAGCTTTCCCTTTTTTTTTTTCTTGGTTTTTTAGCTCATTGGGTGTGTTGGGAGGTGGTGCATGCTAAGTGTTTGTGTTTTGGTTTGTGTGTGCTTGGTTGCTTGGGTGTAGGGGTGCCGGCGTGCCCATGTGTCTGCTGCCCTGTGTGTGCTGCATGTGCCCAGCTTGCTCTGTCTGTTGCCCTGCCAGCACCAGCACTCATGCCCAGCAGCTGTGCCCAGCGTGCCCAGCGGCTGTGCCCAGCGTGCCCAGCGGCTGTGCCCAGTGTGCCCTGCCTGCTGCCCTGCCAGCACCTGCGTCTGTGCCAGGCATGCTCTGCGTCTGTGCCAAGCGCGTCCTCCGGCGTGCCCTGCGTCCGTGCCCAGCGCGCCCTGCACCTGTGCCCAGCGCACCCTGCACCTGTGCCCAGCGCGTCCTGCGCCTGTGCCCAGTGCGTCCTGCGACGTTCCCTGCGACTGTGCCCAGCGCGCCCAGCGACTGTGCCCAGTGCGTCCTGCGACGTTCCCTGCGACTGTGCCCAACGCAGCGCGCCTTGCCCTGCCTGTGCAACCCGAGTGCTGCCCCGCGTGTGCGTGCCTCCCTCTGCATGCGTGCTGCCCCGCTTGCCCTGCTCGCGTGCTGCCTCACGATGCGCGACGACCTGGGTTGCGGTGAGTGGTTCGATCCAACCCTTTGGGATGCGCTCGATGCATGTAGTCATGCATCACGCATCCATGGGGCTTCTTTGCACCCTAAATATGCTAGATATTTGCATGCTAGGATTGTATAGCTCGTATATTGCGTAGAACCCCCCTTTTCTACCATATACTTGCCCATGTATCATAATCATGTGTGAATTATTATGTATGCTTGCGCCCTTCAAGTATGTGCATGTGTGATGTGTTTGTATGGATGTATAGAATAGGGCATGCCTTAGGTAGTATTGTAATACTACTCCTACCATATTAATTGGACTATCCAGCATGATCAAGTCTGGGTTAATAACGGGCACCTGCCTAATATTCCCTTGCGATAAGACTCGAGGGCGTGGTGTAGTTGTTGCGCTCATGCTAATGGGACAAAGCTATGACCAACTTCAAGAGATGATGATCTCTCTCTCGCCCTCTCCCTCTACACGAACTCAGTAAGTAGAGGCGATTTCCTACTCGACTCAGGTTCGTTTGGAATATTGGCATGCACCTGTTAGTGCGCGAGATCGCGCTTGACCCTTCCCTTTTAAGTTGGTGATATCCAACACATGCTTAAGTTAGGCCTTGTGTGCTTATGTGATTAATGGCCATGTATGCATGTTGTATGATTTATTATGATGTAAATCCATGTTAGGGAGTATCCCTATAATTATTTGATATGTTATCGTGCATGTAGTTCATGTACACAACTAAGATATAAGTCTCCTGGATGTATATATGCGCATGTTAAGACTGATTAGGCCTATCTGAAATAGGCGTGGGTATGACCCGTTGTCGGGTTGTACCTTATTAGTTAGAGCGCTAGCGATGTAATCGCCCTGTGCATCCGAGCGATGCACTCGTTTGGAATTCAGGAGAATTCATTATCTTATCGGTTTTGTTAAGCCGGTAGTTGTGGCATTAAGCTAGGCCTACCCGTGATAGGCGTGTATATGAACCGCCTATTGGGTTATGTGCCTTGGGATTATTTCTGCGTGAGAGCAGAGGCAACCCCCTTGTGACCGAGCGACGCAACCGTGTGAGAGTGCAATAGTATTCGATATCATCGATATGTGATTATCGAGGGTAGTTGTCATTCCATTGGGTTCGCTTTGCGAACATGGAGTGTTTCCTCCCAATGTCGTCTGTGTTGAAACGGCCCGGGTTGTAGCTATCCTGACAGAGGGCTCCCATCCGTAGGTACCACCGATGCGTTCGGAAGCGTATTGATCGTGGGAGTATACCAGGTAGAGGCTACCCGGGAGAGGGCTAACGAATGATATAGCGAGCGTGAAATCGTTCTCCCCTTCGTTGGATCCGATGTAGGAACTCCCCGGCGTTGGAAAAGCTGGCCTGACAGAGGGCTCCCATCCGTAGGTACCACCGATGCGTTCGGAAGCGTACTGATCGTGGGAGTATACCAGGTAGAGGTTACGTGGGGAAAGGGCTACTAGTGGACCAAGGGTGTAGAGCAGTCTAAGTCTCTTCCGAAAGTCCTATGTCACCTCTAAAGGGTGAGGGTGAGGATGAGGTGAAGACACGTCGCCGCGTGACCCATTCGTTGTTCGTCCGTTCCCATAGTTGTTGGGTCCGGTTGCGTATCGATGTTCAAAGACATCGTTGGGCAGTTATCCCGATGTAGATGATCCGGTAGCGTTGTGTAGACCAGTAATTCCGGGTCTCTTCGACCAACGGTATGGTCTCTCCCCAAGAGTCTCCCTCCGGGAGTGAGGGTAAGGGTGAGGTTGGTGATTCAGTAGTGTTGTGTGGACCAGTAACTCCACGTCTCTTTGACCAACGGTATGGTCTCTCCCAAAAGTCCCAAGAGTCTTCCTCCGGGAGTGAGGGTGAGGGTGAGGGTGAGGTTGGTCGCGCCGCCGCGTGACCTTGTTATCCATTGGGTTTCTACCCATGTTTTTCCTTGAAAGGAAATTGTTTTAGTATTGAACTGTTGTATGGTGATTGGTTTCCAGCCACTCACTGAGCTTATAGCTCACCCCTCGCATACTGTTTCTTTTCAGGGGCAGTGTTGGGCGTGGAGCTTCCCTGTGGCGTGGTCTTATGGGCGTGGAGCGTTCTTCCGGCGGGTGGGGAGTGCGAGGCTGTCAGCAGTCCTAGAGTAATTTTATGTATTATAAATCGTGCATGTGGCACAGGTTGTATTTTATTTGGACTAGACTTGGCTCTCACAGGACAGTGATTGTGTATTCGAGTCTATAATAATGTTTTTGGTTTACAGACATTGTTAATATCTTATGCTTCCGCTTTTCAGTCAGTTATCATTATCATTGCTTTGCCACCTTGTGTGTTGTTGTTGGAGTCTTTGTTGACCTCAGGTATTGATAACTGATATTTCATTATTGCCACGTCTCGGGGACGGCTGCCCTGGGACGTGACACTTACATCCATCGAATAAATATGACCAAATTTTCTTAAAAAAAAATGCTATAGCAAGAATATATGGTTGGCTAAAAATCTTAATATATATGAGCTTAAAGAATGCAGCACTTGTTAACAAAATCCAATTGATTATCATGTCTAAGCCAGTTGTGTTTAATTATTGTTTTGAGTTTTTACATTATATTGTGAGAAGGCAGTTGTATAGAGATGGTTTTATGTCTGGAAAAAAAAAGGTTTAAAGAAAAAGTTCAATTAAAAGCAAGTAATAGTTAATTAATTAATGAGAATCACTCAAGCTTCTTCATCAAGATGAGATGATCCAGCCAGTTCCATCAGTTTGTGTGAGACTTTAATGAGGAGCTAGTACATATAATCTCACATGTATAACAAATTAAATGAGGTTTTGTATGGAAATTAGACTAAGTGTCGGTCTTTCACTAGAGACTGATCAAATAATCCGATGGTGCATTAATCTCTTCTTCACTACAATTTTCAAAAATAAAAAAAATAAAAAACATCACCATTGCTATCATACAACAACACACAATATTTATAATCATAAATCACAACACACATTAATATTATATATATATATATGAAAGAAATACGACAAAAATTAAAAGATAAAGAATGTAAATTCATGTATAGGAGATCTCTACACGGATTCAGCCAGATGCAAGAGATCAGCTAATCTCAAACCAAAAGATGATGCTCCACAAGCTCAACCGCCGCTGCCCCGGCACAATGCCTCCCCCATGCTCTAATATTGCCTATCGCATCCTCCCATATGTTTTCCGCATATAGGGTGGCTCCTTGAAATGCCACGAGATTCCTGGAGCGCCAAATCTCCCAAAGGACTATGGGAACAAGAATCTGTGTGACCTTCGCTTTCGGGCTGCAATCGCCACTAAAATGTAGTTGCTTCCCGGTCTTCTATAATTCCTCCAAAGAAGAAAAACTATGGGACACATCGGTCATATAATGAATCCACCCCCAAACCCTCCAAGCCAACGAACAAGAAATGAATAGATGAGCAGCCCTCTCCTCCTCCCCGCACATCACCCAAAGACAATCAATCTGAGGAGCCCAGCGGGCGATATGAAGGGATTTGTCAGGACTTTATTCAGATAAACCAGCCACATAATGCCCTTGACCTTAAGGGGAACATGGCAACGCCATATTTGTTTGTGTTTTCGAGCAGTTTGTAGAATAGCCAACATCAATCTTTGTAACCATGAGTAGCATGAACAAATAGAAAAAACCTTCAATAGGTGAGGGCGCTATCTCGCCACATTTCTAGAATCTTGATCAATCTCAAGGAAGGACAAGTAACCATACACCTCTTCATCATTCAGATTACACCGAACTTGAACATCCCAAAAGCTGGTGTCACCCCTGGGCATCCAGAATTGGTCCACTAAACCTACTTGATTTGTGAAGATCTAAAATATCTGAGGGACTACCTCCTTAAGAGGGGAATCCCCAATCCAGACGTTCTCCAAAAATAGAATTAGGGACCCATAGCCCAAATCCCACCTTAGAGCCGTTGAAATAGAAGCCATGTCAGCCATCAAGTCCTTCCACAGCCAAGACATACTCCTGAAAACCGTGGAAAATCTATCTGTTAAGGAGCCATTAATTGCACCTGTACCTATCCCTCACCACCCGACACCATAGAAGCTTCGGCTTCGTCCGCCACCTCTAGAGCCATATAGCAAGAAGAGCAGAATTCATATCAGCCAAATCTAAGATACCCAGTCCCCCTGCTGCCTTGTTGCAACACACAATCTCCCACTTCACAAGGTGGACTCTATTACGCGCATCTTTCGCCCCAATCCACAGAAAGCGCCTTTTGACTCATCTAATCGCTTAAGAATCCCTTTCGGGATCCGGAACAACGAGAGGAAGTAGATCAGAAGGTTAGTCAGGACCGCCTGGATCAAAGTGATATGCCCGTTGAAGCTGAGGAATCTGCTCGACCAACCCTCCATCCTTCTCTTGAACCGGCTGATGAGAGGAGCCCACTGAGTTTGTGTCAATCGGCTTATGTGCAATGGAACACCCAACAGCCGCGTCAAAAACTACTCAGTCTCACAAAGAAAGATGCTCGCAAATCTGTCGAGGGTCCTCCCTTCTACATTAATCTGAAGGCCAGACAAGAGCTCAAAAATTATGCATACAAACTTGACACCCCTAACAGATAGCTCACTAGCCTCGCATAATATGATCGTATCATCAGCATATTGAACATGAGATAAGCAGATAAGCAATGCCCTCCAACCGAGCATGACAAGCCTGAGACCTACCCATCCACAATCGCCATCTTCATCATTCTACTTAGAACATTAGCCAAGATAATAAATAACAGAGGCGAGAGTGGATCACCTTGACGAAGACCTTTGTTAATATGAAAAAAACCACATGGTCTGCCGTTAACCAAAACTGACGCCTTTGCCGATGAAATACACGCTCTGACCATCCATATCCAGTTAGGTTCAAAACCATGGAAACTAAGGATATGCTAGAGGAAATCCCAATTAACATTGTCATAGGCCTTCGCAAAGTCCAATTTGATGACAATGCCTTCCCGATTGTCATGATGAACCGTAGAAATACGTTCTTGGACCACCATGAATCCATCCTAAAGAACTCTTCTAGGAACAAAAGTTGATTGCGTTTCGTCCACAAGGAATCCAATAACCTCCTTTAAACGATTCTCTAGGACCTTAGAAATCATTTTGTAACATCCGTTGACTAAAGAGACAGACTGAAAGTCTCCAATCTCGAATCTCGATCGCTCCTTCCTTCTTTGGAATCAACGATAGAAAGGTGGAATTAATTTAATCAATGCCCGCTGAGGAATTTATAAAACTCAAGAAACATGTCCATAATGTCCACCTAGACCAGCCCCCAGAATTCCTGATAAAACCGAAGACCAAACCCATTGGGGCCGGGGGCCTTATCAACCTCATCCCCAAAAATCACAGCCTTGACCTCCTCTGAGAACTCCACCTCCAGCTTGTGAAAACAATGGTCTAGCACACGACCAAGTTCCTCGTCCATCCACAACGACGGCCAGCCACAACTCCTCCGGAAAACATTAGCAAAGTGATCCATAAGAGCAGATTGAATATCCCACGGGCTGTCCAACATGTTGTCCCCAGCCTAAAGTTTAGTAATGGAATTGACTCGATGCCTTTGATTTGCAGCCTATGAAAAAATTTTCAGTTGTTATCCCCCTCCTTCAGCCATACAGCTCGAGAAAGTTGCCTTCAGGCCGCCTCTTCCATGGAAGAATCAATTGCCATTCATCTTTAACGTTGCTGCAAACTGTCCTATCCTCTTTGGAAAGCAATCCGGCCTCCTCCCAAGGATCAAACATCTCTAGCTGAGCCATGAGGCCCTGCTTTCGCGCTTTCCATGAAGAAGAGACCTCCTTGTTCAGCTTCAGCGGCTTCAACTTGGAAAAGCTTCTGTGCCCCAGAAAGCCCAGGCACAACCACCTACCAAGAGGAAGTTATAACCTCCCTGAAGCCTGGGTGTAGCAACCCTCAATTCTCAAACTGAAAGAGAGACGAAGTCCTTTGACACGCCCCTTAAGCAAAAACAAAAGGAAATGGTCTTCCCATTAATTGTGGATACTGCCTCTTTACTTTTTGTCTATTACCGGTTTTTTTACATTCTTCTATTTCCTCTCACCTCATTCAAAATTATACTTTAAAATTAAAAATGAAATCATGATAGCAATATCTACTTTTATTTATAAAAGAAAAATAAAAACAAAACAAAGATCAATTGGCTTTACGAAAACCACTGTACAAGCACCCAGGACCAACCCTGAAAGTGACTAAAAAAAATGGGGCCCTACATGGAATCTTGAAATGGGACCCCTAAAATAATATATTTTTTATTTTTCTTATAATAAAAAATTTGAAATTTTTTTATTTTTATTTTTTTTTAACTACTAAGACAAATAGAAAGGGGCAAACAAGACTAAATGAAATGCAAAGAGAAAATATTGAAATTTTTAAAAATAAAAGATAAATTATAATCAAATCAGAAATTTTGAATAAAATAAAAAAAATAAACATAAAAAATAATAAAATGGAAATATATATAAATATGATATGCAAAATAACGTGTAAACTAGCCAATATGAATTTCTTTTTTTTGTAAATCACACAAATAAAATGGAAATAAAATAAATATTAAACAATAATAAAACACAAACCCCCAATAAGATAGGGAATGAAAAACAAGAAAAAAAAATCAAAACAAACAAGAAAGAGAATAACAAAAAAGTATCAAAGATAAATAAAAAAGAAAAAACTAATGTTTCATTTTTATAAATCAAATCAAATAACAGATAAAACCAAATTACAATTAAATAGAAACAAAACAACTAAACTACAAATATGGATAAGTTTTTAAATATAAGATAAATATTCAAATAACAATAACAAAATAAAAATTTTAATAAATTAGGAATAAATATTTTTTCTAAGATTCAGGGCCCTCCAAATGTGAGAGCCCTAGACAACTGTCTTGGTTGCTTATGCTCAAGGCCGGCCCTGCAAACACCAAGGGAGGATACTCCAAAACAAAGACAAAAGGTGGGCCCTCCCTCAAAGAAGGCCGCGCCGACCGCCACCAGCGCCTCCTCGCCTCGGCCCTCCCGTGTGACAATGTTTGGGGTTGGTGAATATGTTTTGATTTTGTTTATATATTATATATGTGGAAACAATCCATGTAACCCCCTATAAATTGTCCGAAATCCACATAACCTATGACATATTCTGAAGTCCATATAAATTTTTGTAAACACATTTGTAAATTCAAATAATTCATTGAGTTAAATTTTCATTGACAGATGAGGAATATACTGTTTGGTTAACCTTGGCTGAAAACACAATATACCAAAACCCCCCTACAATGTGTTAAAAATGTAAAAAATTATTTATAAATGATAATTTTATCCCTCCGGGTAAGGTTTTATAATCTATTCGGATAGATAAAATCATCATTTATTGAGGGTTTCTGTATTTTTAATACATTGTAAAGGTTTTTGGAATACTGTGTTTTCAACAAGGGTTAATTAAACAGAATATTCTCATAATATTCCTCATCTATCAGTGAAAGTTTAACTCTGGGGACTATTTGAATTCATATAGATATTTTGAGGAGGTTATATAGACTTAAGAAAAAGTCATGGGTTATATGAATTCTGGACGGGGGTTATTTGAATTTTTTTCTTATAAATATTTATTTTATTAAATAAAAGGGAAAAGTGCCTTGCTTTTATAAGCTTGGTGATTTGGGTTCCTAATTTTAATCGATTGGATTTTGGGTTCCTAATAAAAGGGAAAAATAGGATTTGGCGTAACATTTTCCAATTGAGTGCTGATACACGCAGTCTGTTTTACAGCTCCTTTTACAGTCTCATACACTATGATAACATAGTATATACTGCACTAACATAGTTTATACTACACTATCATAATATATATTGCAGTCCATTTTTTTCATTTTTTCACCATAAAAAAAAACACTAATATATCTTAGTATATACTTCATTTCATATAATAGCATGCACTTCAAATGTTGAGTGTATAATTTTATATAAAAAAAAGAAAAACGAAATGGACTATAATTAGGGCTGCAAATGGGGCTACGTGTATCTTTTTCCTTTTCCAATATAATTTAAAAAGAAAAAAAAATTAGATCCTAAGCCCCATCATAAAGTTACAAACTCTGTTTGTGAGTGCCAAAAGAAACAGTAAAAAGTATGTAAAATACACACACAATACATGTAAAAAATATATATTAGATATACATAAGAATGATTTTAATGAATGTGTGACTGTTGAACAATAACATTTGGGCGTTACACACTTTCCATAAAAATATGTTTCATGAGACAATATTTACTATTTTTAAAAATTAAAATATATGAGAAACGTTAGTGGGACTCTGTCCCTAACATTATCTGAGTGACTGAAGAATAATACTACACGGGAGTTGTTACATGTGGTTTCAATAGTTTCAATACCTAGCAATAATAATAATAATAATAATAATAGATAAAACTTTCATCTTTTTTAAGTAGACCCATTCAATTATTGGAGGTACATGTAAAATTATCTTTATCACGGAGTGGGACAAGGGATTGCAGAGATTAGAGGGATTTCTCTTGACAGATGCCGTTTGAACATAACCTTGTAGTGGCATAGAGTTGCGTGGAAGAAAAGTCTCTTGGAGTAATTGATAAATATATCACCTAGTAATCATTCAAACCCCCCACGTCTTTTGTTTGTGTCATGATTATCTTTTTTCTTTTTTTTTTTTCTCTGTATCCTCTCATACTTGTAACCCACTTTTAAAAATAGAAGTGCCAATAGCAAGATCTACCCTTTCTCAAAAAATATTATTTAGAATACTTCCCGAATAATTTGATAAAAAAAATGTATTGGATAAAAAGTCACAATCATACAAAGTGCACCATTGTTCTCATGACCAGGGCTTGTTAAATAATGCATGGAATGAATACTTCTGAGAATTATGTGTAATACTTGTTCGAATTAGTTTATGCGTTTAACAGAAAATAATCATTGGATCCCTTACACAAAATCCAGTAATTGTAAAAGTCACTGAATGGATGACAAACAATTGTCAACTAGCATTTATGTTTCCACAATGATTCATGTCACAAATTCTTTATCAATTTTCACCAGATTCTATATTCAAATTTAGCACGTCTTCATATTGATCGCAAAAAAAAAAAGATCAAAATTCCTCCTAGTCAATGCAAAACATCTTTTAATTCTGAGAATCCAAAAAAGTTGGGGTAAGACTACGAATTGAGTTTTGAACAATGTGTCACAAGATACAAAGTGCACCACCACAAAAGCAAAGAAATAACTCTTAGGCTCCAGTTTTGCCTTCACAATGCGAAATAATAAAAATATAAATAACAAAATCATACCATCAAGGTAGAGTTGAATTTTTAAGCAGTGAGGAACGGCTTCCCTCCAGTATCCGGATTTCCAACCATTTTTTCCCCCAAGTCTCGGACAAACAAAATTTAAATTAAAAGAAAATATTATTCCGTTCTGAGCGCGCTCAAAAGAAATGGAGAAGAAAAGATGACAAAACCTAAAGATGAATCCTCACCAAGCCATACAGATTCACCATCTGTCCCTTGATCTTGATCTGCACATTGTTAACAATGAACAAGTGAAAAATCCATATGCATTAAGCCATTTTAAGAAAAAGATGAATAGTTCCATTTAAAAAAGTTCATCGCCTAGCATCTGGGAAGAATCTTACGGAGGAAATTCTGAATGAGTTGTTTCTCCGCCAATGGTTATTGTTTGAAAAGTTTACTATGGTTTTGAGGGCATTTATTTTCAAAGACATGAGATATGCTTATTGGTTGATAATAATAAAAATTTCAAGTTTATATCGGAATTCCTCAGCATAAAATAAAAGGGCCTCCTTGGATGTATGTTATCCCCATCTGAAAGCATCTCTTTGGATATAATGTGGATCCACACAGCCATTTTATCATCCAACACATGCATAAATTGCCACGTCTACAAATTATTATTATTATTATAATGAACTGCAAATGCAAAGCAATGAAAAGATTTGCATTACCTGTCCGTGTCCCTATTGCCATGGAATCCTCTCTCTCTGACCCCAAATCCTCTCCGCTCGTCCATAGGCTTCCCCCATGCATCTCCTGTCCCACGAGATTGAGGCCTATCCATGAACTCCATGTTTCTGTGGTCCTCCGGAGGACCAGACTGAGAGGATGGCCTCGCAGGAAAGTAGCTCGCAACCCGACCAGCTCCAGAACCTGGCCTATCAATAGACCTCTGCCCAAATCGAACTTTATCATCCAAATCGCGTATTAATTGCTCCAGTTCTTTTTCTTTGATATCCATCTCCTGATGCAAGGCATCAGCATTCAATTGTTGTGATTCCCCATTTGCTTTCACGTCTGGTTCATCTGCCAGACTCTTCTTCAGTTCATTTATTTCCTCTTTAAGCTTCATCTCTTCCTCGGTTTCAGGCCTGTCAGAAATCATATCCATATAAGCAAGTCTGAATGTATCCAAATTGAAACTCCATACATGATACAACATATTTCCCTTGCACGCATGCATGGAATGTTATGTTGATGTTAAAACTGATATAATTGAGGAGACTATTTTAATGGACTCAAGGCACAAAACCAATTTTAGAGCATTCATAAGAGGCTAAAAGAAAGTTTGAAACAATCAAAACCAAAATCCTATGCAGAAAGCTTATGTGAGATTTGGTGAAGGCATGTCCTCAACTAATCAACAAGGCAATGAAATCCAGGAAATGGGTGATTCCATCGGATCAAATAGCATGTCAGTTTGGGTTATATATGCTTTTGGGATGTTCAGGTTCACCGTAATCTGAATGATGATGAGGTGGATGGTTACTTGTCCTTGCTTGAGATGCTCCAGGCGGCTAGGGTGGATCAGGATTCTAGAGATGTGGTGAGATGGCACCCTCACCTATCGGAAGGTTTTGTGCAATTTGGTGAAGGCATGTCCTCAACTAACCGTCAAGGCAATGAAATGCGATGCAAGAATGATCAAATAGCATATCAGTTTGGGATGTTCAGGAAATGGGTGATTCCATTGATAAGTTGTTCACTTCATGAAATATGATGTCCCATTGATGAAGCATATATAAAGGATACTAATGCAGTCTTATTCACTATTTGATCCAATATAAACTTTTGTCTTGCTTGAAGAATCAATTTTTGAGAAAGGACTTCCGTTCATGTCATGAGATCTTTATGGGACGTGGGAGCTACATAGATAAGGTATCAACTTTTCAGGAAAAAAGATCAGCCTTTTCTCAAAGGTCCATGGATATTTGGGTGACACAAAGGATGATTCATTGGCATCCCCAAGGAGGGATATGAAGGAACCCCAAGGGGATACGCAATCATAATAGGATCATTCATCTCATAGGTTACATGATGTATCAGCTTTATTTTTCTTAGCAGTCATGGCTTCATATGATTACTAGGATGAATGATCTTCAATCAGATTATGCCTGCCATCTATTTCTTTGGATGCATGGAGTAATGCCTTCATTACACAGAGAAGGCTGAGACAAAATCTAATTATGAACCAACACGTTGGGCATTTTCAAAGTGACGTCAACAGGCTGATATAAAATTTGGACAAATGTAGATGTATGGGGAAATATCTTTACATTACTATAAATAGATTGTACCTGCCACATCATGAAATTCATTGAAGCATAATCCTAAAGAAATAGCAACCAAACAGTCTACTCTTGCTTCCAAAGCAATGAGGCATTGAAATTCACAGCAACTTATTTTCTGACAAAAAAATTTTTTATAGTAACTACTTCCTAGATGCACAAAAAAGGAGCGCGCTTTTAGTAAAATACAAGACCTTTCTTATTGAAAAAAAAAAAGATTTAATTCCCAATAAATGTAAGGTTTTTTTGTTATAACTGATTTGTAAGGAACGCTAGTTATCCAAAATATAGACAGTGAAAAACAAGAGCAAACATCCCATTTTTGATATGCCATCTGTAATTCAAGTAATGATGTGAAACCCCCTATATTCTGCCTAACATTCTTCAATCCCATCACCGGTGGATCCCAGGGGCTACATGAGGCTTACCTAAGTGTTCTTCACCTATTTTCACTCTGTATGTTTTTTATTCCCCTGGGAAGCCCGAATAGCACAAAGAACTCAATTATCCCCAAATATTCCAAACACCCCCATGACCCCCACAATTCCCCCCTCTTCAAAACTCAAGCCCTTCAAACATCATAGTGCCAATGCCTTGAGGACAAGAGGTGTGACTAAACAGGGAAATGAACACAGAATAGGACTGGACAGATGGACGATAATGGTGCTAGAGTCGGGCACAGTGCGCTTGCATATGGAATAAAATAGGGCAGTGTAAGGCGACAGGCAGCACCTGCACTGAAGTAGAGTGGAGGATGGTGCTGGCTTGGGTTTAGACAACTGTACAGGTAATGGAAGTGGGAGGTGGGGGAGGAGGAGGTGATCGCCTGGGGTCAGTTGGAGGGTGGAACTTACTGAAGAAGGGAAGCGGGATGGTGAAGGTGTGATTGAAGGGAGATGGGACAAGAACCATGGAGCTGCTCAAAGTGATGGCTAATCGTCTGCCACAGGCCAAGGAAGGGCAAAGGCTAGGGCTTGAAAGTGATGGATGATGGAGAAACACCTTCCCTGCTTTATAATTACTAAATTACCCTATGGTTTGTATACGATCACAATCTGTGTATTGAAACACCGCAAGTCATCTATCACTCAAACTTTGAAGTTTGAAGCATCTTAGAAAAACTGATAAAACACCAGAGGAATGAGAGAAACTATTTACGTGTTCTTGCAGTGGACAAGAAAATACAATTTCAATTGGGACTGAGAAGGAAAGTGAAAAAAAGACTAATGAAAATGGATCCCACACTAGGCTCACAAACCAACTTGACAATGAGGAATCAGATGATGGATCAGAAAAAGTTGTGGGACCAAGAATAAGAACACAATCCAAGTATGTGATGGCATCAAATAAGAAATAGAACTTCGTGTCGGTGTGTGAGTCAATGATTCTTCCATAATCTATAAAATAGGTTTTCTTATTAATTAAATGATATCAACAAAAAGATATAGAATGCTCATAAATCCTCCATATATAAATCTCATGATTTTTTTGTGTTATTTCAAAAACATGCTGCATTGGATTTTAATGTAATGCATCAACAGATATTGTTAGGGTCTCCTTTGAGTCCTTTACATGTAAGTAAAAATGAACAAAATTGCACTGCTGGAACAAGAGAAAAAATAAAAAAAGTGAAAAAAATGAAAATGATAAACAGAGATAGAACTGGTATTTTGGAAAGCTGAATCCAAAGAGAGACTTAGAGAAGGGTAGACATGACATCTACACCTAGGTATGCAATTAAGGCAAAGATCGGCGGTGGGCGTCCCTTCACCAAGAAAGGGGGATGCCTAACTCACTAGCCTACTGGAATCTGTTATAATACTAGCTGGTTAGCACCCCCCTCTTCATAATGGAGGTCAGGGATCAATCCCCAGGGAGAACCAATTCTCCAAAAATAATAATAATAATAATAATAATAATAATAATAATAATAATAATAAAATAATAATAATAATAAAAAGACCCCACCTGGGATTCTTTAAAATAACAATATTTTAATATTTGTCAATCACTCAATCATATTTGATCAAACACGCAACACCCCTCCACCCCCACCCCAAGTAAAAAATTTCATCTTTCCTTTCTCAAACACAAAAAAAAAAGACATGAAGAGTTTGAGATTGCTCTAATAGAGGATAACATGATAGAAAATCATTTAAGATGGTTTTCGAATGTGCAATGGAGCCCAATGGATGCATGATTAAGAGCAATATGGTTATTGTTGAAGGCACTCCTAATATGAGGGATATGCCAAAATAAATACTTGGATGGAAGTAATAAGGAAGGATATGTTGTCTGTACATGAATCGGATGCTGAAAAAAAGATAGGTATCTTCCATCATGCGTTAGATAGAAGAATGATACAAATACAGAGGGAGGAGGAAAACAAATAACATAAAATTGGAAAGGACTGTAACCAAGACAACAGTAGGCGAGAACCTACTGAGGCCGAGGACATAAAAAAACAATTACTTCTCTATTAAAATAATGAAGAACTCGACAGACTCCACCAATCTTGAGGAACATATATACTACTAAAAACCATGATGAAATGTACTGCATTCAACATCCAATCCCATAAATGTTGAAGTTGACTAATGGTCCGTTTGGATATGAGTTTAAGTAGATTCTGCGTTTGAAAAGCTAAAAATTCTCAAACTCAGATCCAAACACATTTTCAGCGTTTAGCTTTTCAAACCACAATCTTCCTTTTTAGACCAAAAAAATTTTACGGTTGAAAATCTAATGAAACATAGCTTTTCAAAAATTGAGTTTCAAACATAAGATTTTAAGAATCTCAATGTTTCAACCTAACATCCAAACGCACCCTAAGAGAAATAACTTTTGGCTTCTCATTTATTATTTCTTGTTTTCATTAGAGCTCGATGATACCCTACCCTGATCAGTGTGTGGATGCATCATTTTTTCTGATCTGTAAAGCAACACTGCTATTTTCTTACCCCCTTCAAAATTTACCATCGCATGATATAATTGTACTGATGGCACCAATTTAAGGAAAATCCATGCGAAGTAACACTGTGGCATGAGTTTCCATACTCTTTTTCACTCAACAAAGTATCTACAACAACCAACATCTATAGAAGAAAAGAAAGAGAGCACTGAAATAAATACTATGAATTCAAATGATGTTAAAATCCAATTCCATTGTGTCCTTGATGCAGGTCACACACAGGGATTCGGAATAACAGGAGAACTCACAAAGAAGACTGGAAAGAAAAATTACAAGTTCGTTTCAAAGCCAAAAGATGCAAGTTGAAGGAGCTATAGAATTTGACAAACAACTCAATAAATAAATAAAAACTTGATTGATTTTCCCATTCAACAATAGGTCTCCCTATGGACTTCTAAACCGACTCTAAATCGGTTGGAAGAGATAAGGTTTGTAATCTGACAGATTCAATGACGGACATTCAGGCCCGACAGCTAAGGAAGATGAGTCATCAACCGTGATTGCCCCGTAAATACTATTCAGTGGATAAGCTTCAACTACGGCGATGACTGAGGTTGTTGGGGTCAACAATTAGTCCTGATCCGTCAGGTCAACAATTAGCATCAACTAGTTTCTCACCTATCAATGGTGAGTTTTACTCAGCCATCAAATAACAACCGACTTTTATTTCCAACAACTCTTCCCAATCTAATCCAAACAAATGCTAATAAACTAATTATATCCAATCCGTGTATAAAATCTACAATTAGAAAAGAAAAAAAATCAACTGACTGATCATTTAAACTGATTATCTAGATGATCAAAACAAGATTAAAAACAATCTAAACAATCTCTGGGACACCAAGTAGTCGGCTTGACGTGTGTAGCCCCACCAAGCCAATAATTACTTATAAGTTATAACTGTCCAGAAGCCTTCGAACCTCCTCAATCTGCAACATTCTCTTTGAGTTCGAGAAAGTTCATCCTCCAACTCAAAGGATTGGTGCTCGTAAGTGATGAATATCGATGTCAGCTTCCTTCAGCAAGAGGCGGGATAATTCTAATCATCTAATGGTCTCGCCATCTGCCTTGATGCTTCGCAAAGGCCTTGCTCTTATCATGAGAAAAATGATTTTTTTATAAAAAAAAAAGGTAGAACCATGCCACCATTACTTTCATTAGAGAATTATGATTACATGTCTGAATTTGCAATTGGGGATGTTGTATTGCCATGAGAAAAGTGAGTTGAGGTGTGGTAATGGGGGCCGGTGGATACATTCATCTGACTCAAATAGATGATGTACAAATCTTTTGCGACGTCAAAATGAAGTATAAGTCCTTCATATTGTCGTCTGCAACGTTAGAATTGATATTGTAAAAATCCTCTATGTAATTCTTCCACACTTAAGCTAAGCATTGGATGGATCCAGCAATTGTGTGGTAGTTATGCAGCATGGACATAGACACGGGACTCGACGACACGGCGATAGTGACACAGTGACATGGCAAATCTTGTAAAAATATGCAAAGAAACTGGCACAGCAACAATATAACACACGCGTGCGCACACATTCATATGAAACACATGACAAACAACAAAAAATCCATAAGCATAAGAGATACAAATAGATCAACATTCAACTATCTAATGTGAAAAGTATTACATGCATACTATTAAAGTAACAGGAAACTTATTAAATAAGATTCAAATATTTGACCTATCTTAATCTGATTTGAACTAGATAATTATTTGATAAATAATATATGATACTAGTTTGTACAAATATAATAAACCCAGAATACAGAATAATTCAATTATCACAAATAGTTTGTACAAATATAATAAACCCAGAATACAGAATAATTCAATTATCACAACCCGTGTTTCCACTGCCAGCGAAAAACAAAAATTCAAATTATAAACAATTGGACAACATCTTTTTCAAAACTGAAGAAAGCAAAAGAGAACAAAAAAAAAACAGACTCATGAAGTATCCCCACACCAATGAATTTCCAGAGAATTCCTATACAACTCCCAAAAAACAACAAAGATGAATCACACCTCCCCCCCCCCCCCCCCCCGCCAAAAAAAAAAAAAATGTTCAACAACCAAACCAGCCCGCACTATACTTGCAGCATCCAGCGCTCCCACAAGAGCATTCACCAATACAAAAGGAAGGGAGAAGGAAAAGAAGAAGAAAATGATGACGACAATGATGATGAAGAACAAAGAAAGAAAAAAAATCAACTAAAAATATTACTTGGGATTTAAGGTAAGTCACAAACTCACAGCCAGCTTCGACTTATCCTTCTTCTTATTCTCCTTTAGTGTTCCCCTTCCTTCTCAATCAAATAGGGTTCATGATGTTTTTTTCAGAGAGGGTGTTTTCTGAGGGAAGGAGAGGTTTTTGGGAGAGGCAGCAACTGAATAAGGGAGCAGTGGTGTTTTTTTAATAGTTAATCGGGCAAGTGTAATCAGGTGGGCCGTGTCAAGCCCCATGTCCAGGCCGTGTTAAGCTCCATGTCTGGGCTGTATCAACCTTGTTTTTTTGGAAAACATTTGTTGCCAGCGTGCCTAATACATGTCAGAAGTGTTCATGTCCGACATGTTTCTGATATGAGTGCAACTCCTGTTGGTAATTGGGCAATAATTGTGCATCTCAAACATGATGCCATCCACTGATTCTGTGGTCATGGGAGCGTCCTCTAGATACTCGTTAAATCGAGGTAGATTATTATATGTCTCGATCTCGTTCTCATAGATCCCCTCAAATGGGTCACCACCATGGTACACGTCATACTCTCGGACACTAATGTCTTTGTCTGTAGGACTCCCCTTGAGTGGGTCACTATTGTACTATGTGACATGCTTTATCAGGTTCATTCCATCTTTCTCATGAATAAAATGTGAGTTATAAACTTTCTTCTAGAGATTTAAAATATGAAAGCTAGAACACTGATTGATTTAAAAAATAGTGGCAGAGGATTATATACCATGGGATAAAAAAATAAGTCAACAACAAACCATCTATTTGTGCTTGTTGAAGAAGAATACTACCTTTTTGCAAGCAGAACTAAGTCAAATAGGACATTCACAATTCAAACTTTAACCGAATAGATATATACATAGAAAGATAGAAGTCAACTGTAAGTTGTGAAAATTATATACTCCTTCAACAATTCTGGGTAATCTTTGGTTCAGGAAGTGGTTTCTCGGGCTTTGTTTCATTGGGGCTTCGCATTTTCTTTTCCCTTCCCCTCTCTCTCCTCTTCTTCCATCTACAATTTTGTAAGGAAATCCCTTGTCTCCTTTGTTCGAGCATTCGAGGGGTTGCTTCCTAATAAGATGCTCCAAATTTTCTTCAAATAAAAAGTAGTGCGATTAAAAGGGTGCTACATAGATGAGATGTGGTCTGATGTTCCATGACGTCTGACTCATTTTCTTACAAGTTACAACTTGGCTTCACGAGAGATATAATATTCACACATGACGTTCAAAGATTACAGTTAGATATACATCATTCCTCACAATGAACAATTACTCACGTTTTACAAGGAGCTTCACATAAAGATACTTTGCAACCACAAAGAAATTCACGAGAATACTTTTGACCAGCACAGGTGGTAGAGCTTATGTCAATGGAAATATTTATAAATAACACACATGTAAACAACATTACAAGATCAGATTTATAAATCATATTACAACAAGCTCCCAATATTTTTGAAGCTAATAGGAGGATGGCCAAACATCGATGAAAATTATAAATTAATTATGAGAGTTAAAAGTGTAACATAACCCCAGTCATCTCACCTTAAGGACATCAGTATCAAAATCAAACACACATAGTGCCTATAAAACACCTACAGATTAGGTTCTACAAAGTTAATTTTAACCATTTACGGGTATAATATTTCGGGGTAAAACATTCTACTTATCAGTTCAAACTATAACTCAGCAATAGGTGTATTGTGGGTAATGCCCATCAAGTTGAACAGCAATTAAATTGCAACCCAACCCCCTTCATATTGTTACACGGTAAGTCGGAAACACATCCCAAAGGCAGTACTATGGCCCTTTCCAATTAACACACATGATATTAGAGGCTGGGTCACCGCCAAGGAAAATAGTGACCCATATTTTGCTGCCCAAATATTCTAAATATATGGTCTTTCTTTTAAAAGAGATAATCATTCCAAGTGATCCCTACGCTCCAACAAAATGCTTGGGGGATGAAATATTGGAATTTTTGTGGTTGGACTCCCTTGTTAAAGTTCTAAACTGTCAATTCATACAAGTGTAACCAACAAAAATCAAGAAATAACTCACACACTCATCACTGCCTAACCAAACAACAAAGAACATTGATTTTCAAAAAAAAGAAAAGAAAAGAAAAAAAAAACAAAGAACATAAGAAATTTTTGTGCTTTAATAAGTTGAGATAATAAAATAAATTAGTGATTCCATGGAATCAAAAAGCAGTTCAAGTGTCTGCAGCATAGGAGGCTATATGAGAAGATTTGGGTCTAAGAACCCTCTTAGGCTGCTAGGCGCTTTCCTAGGAAAATATCAGCTTATAAACTACTTATCCTAAAAGAAAACTAAGCCTAAACATTCCTTCCCTTCCCCTTAAACACTGTTTTCATTCGAAGCAAGTCATCCAATAATTTTCTTTTCCCTTCATCTCTTTTTTAATTTTTCATATATCTCATCAACAACATGAATATCATGAATCTCATCCCCTCCTAGCAGTTAGAGTCACCAATGTTCGGCAGCACCTTACACTCTTACTAGTAACCAATGTTCCCCTCCTCCAACCATCTGACCCACCCCTTCCCATTCCCTTTTTTCTCGACAACCCTTAGGCCATAGTTTAGCACCTTGGCGTTAGGTCTGTTTGTCCGCCTTGGACCCGCCTAGTGCCTTCTGAAACACTGAGTGAGTCTCTTCCATATTCATGCCCTTATATCTGATCTTTCAAAACCAAATTTGTATTTTAATAAGCAATAAAATAACCTGGGAGGCCAGATTCTTAGGTAGAGTTGATCATGATGATCAGTGATGAAGACCATTAACATCAAAACAACCCACACCATCATAGCAGTGTTTTCTCAAGACAAATTATCAAGATGGAAAAATTAGGAATACCATGCTAACCATCATTTTCCTTAGTTCTATAAAGATTACCTGTTTTCATTCATAACATGATTTCTAACTTTATTCCATAACATCCATCTCAGCGACTAGCCTACTACATACATCCCAGCAGTACAACTGAAAAACAAACTAGCAATTTTCTTTATTAGAAATCAAAACTTGATAAAGCTTGAGCCTAAGATTTTCTATTCAACCAATTAAGCATAAGTTTCAAACTTAGGGCGGTTAAGCTAATAATTCTATGCAATATACATCAGTAAGAAAACCAAGAGACATAAACAAAAAGACATGAAAAACTAAAACTCTATCAGGGAAAACACAAACAAAATAAGAGGAAGAGAGAGAGAGAGAGAGTGAATCAAAACCTGTTAACAGCACGGTGTTCCAGCTCCAATTCCATCTTCCTCCAGTCCTTTCCCTTCTCCTGAAGCAGCACTTCCCGAGGCCTCGCGTCACCAAACGGACTCACTTTTGGCCGGGCCCTTGGCACCTCCTCCACTGCCCCCACCGAGGGAGCCGGGCTCCCACCGTGGTTGGAATGGGCGCTAGAGGGCCTGCTCGAATGGGCACTCGTAGGCCGGCTAGTCACCTTAGTCTCAATCTCCAAATCTATCTTCTTCCAATCAAGCCCCTTCTCCGCCAACACTTCCTCCCTCGGCCGGGCCGCTCCAAACAGATTGGGCCGCCGGGTCGACACCGGTTTCACCACCTCACCTGCCGCCGCCCCACCCACATCTCCCTTCGGCGGATCTAAAACGAGTCTAGGCCTCTCGCGGGTGTCCCCATCCCGCGACGGTAGAGCCACGCCCCGAGCCCACCGATCCGAATCCATACCGGCCGTTGAATCTCTGAACCCAGATCCAAACCCGCTCGATCTTGAGGGAATCGGCTTCTTTCCGGAACCCCAACTATCAACCTCATCGGCACGGCTGGACCCACCAAGAGAGGAGTACCTATCCGACCGTCCAGAATCCCCGGGCGGCCGAGAGAACGTCTTCTTCCCGGCAGCCCAGTTGTCAACCTCATCCGCCCTGGATGGCTCAAACTCCCCCTTGGGAGGCGGCGGACCGCGGCTGTCGTCATCATACCCACCTCCATAGCTCCTCCTCCCACCCCACCCACCACCACCACCGCCTCCCTCGCCGCCATCCTCCCTCCGCCTCATCGACCCCCCGCCGCCCCCATAAGAGCGGAACCCGCCGCCGAGCCGGCCCTGCTCGAGCTCCTCCGCCGTCCGCTCCTTCGGCCCCGTCGGGAGCCGGAGAATCTCGTCCGGCGTGAGCCCCTTCGCGGCTCCGCCGCCTCCTCCGCCTCCGGGACCGACGTAGGTGCCAGTGGTGAACTCGAACAGGGTCATCTTCTTCTTCTTGGGCTTGGCAGCGACGGCTTCTCTCAGGCTCGGGAAGCTCTGCGGGGGTGCCGCGGCCGCCGCCGCCGCAAGCTCCTTCTCCTCCGCCTCCGCTTGCTCCGCCTCGGCCGCCCAGGCCCCGGCGCCTCCCCAGGGTTTCGACATCGCTGGATCTGTTGAAAGGTTAGGGTTTCTGTTTGTTTTTTTTTTTTTTAGGGTTTTGAAAGATCGATGGATTCGAGAGAGCTAGGGCTCCTCTTTCAAGGCAGCCTGAGCTCTGCTAACATGCGCTGTTAAGCAAAAACGAGGGTTTTTGTGTGGTCGCTTCGCTTCGGCAACCGAAGCTCGCGAAAAGGGAGAGATTTTTGTGGGAAAGAGAACCGATCGCGAGAGATTCTTCTCTTTTTCTTTTCTTTTTTGCTTTCTTTTTTAATTCACAATTGCTTTTTATGGATAGTTTCGTAGACGTTCAATTTAAAACAACTAATAAGGGTAAATATTAACAGGAGATATGTTTGTAGTAACTATTATAGACAATAAATAATTTTACATTGTAATTATCAAACATATCCTATCAAAAAACACTCACGGCACGTGATACAACGTTATAGGTTATATATATAAATAAAATAATCATAATGATATAAATACACATTAACATGTAAAATTAAAAAATTAATTTAATTAAATTCTTCAGTTTATTATGAATTTTTTTATTGAAAGAATAAGTTACTATTAAAAAATAATCTTAAAAGGTGGAAGTAAAATGAAAATATAGATTGAATCATCTCATTCATTAATACAAATAAAATTATCTGTTAAAACGCATTATTGTGCATTAAAATCATATTTTTTATAAATTTAATTTTTTTAAATTTAAGGTCTTGGTGGATTCAATAAAGATCTGATGAACATGGATATTTATATTTTAAGTATATTCAGTGGGACTTTGATGTGGACATGGTTATTCAGTTTAATATTTTTTTTTTTTTTCTCCTTGTATATTTTTTTTATTATTGTTCTTATTGTACAACCAAAACTCAATAAATAAATACCTTCATATATATTGAATCTCATATACAGTGTTATACATTTTCAACATCCCACTTAAATACCAAGCAAAAAAAAAAATCCCACCTAAATAATTTTAAAACCACCACTCATAGGAGTTTTCCAAATTAAATGGATTATTGTAAAGTCTGATGCTTCCAGATCAAAACAACATATGGGTGGGGAAATAGGAGATAGCACTCAACATGTTCTATATGCTTATTCCACAAACTCCCACTGATCTCCATGAATCTTACTCCTCAGCATATACAGAAGTACATATACAGGAAATTGAAATGCAGTGCGTGTGTGTGTCTATGTATATAATGTAACCAACATGTACAGTAGTACCTATATTTGTTACACCTAATTCATCTTGCAACCCTGTCTCCAGCTCAAAAGAGATTCCCAACCACATATACACTATATTGTTGGAGCATATTCTGTGATAGTTCAGTATATACTCCACTAACACAGTATATAAAAATTTAAAAAAATTTTATTTTTTTAAAAAAAGAAAAAAATGTTAATTTATCTAAATATATATATCTCACTTTTTATAATAGTATGTATTTCAATGATCAGTACATAATTTTTTATAAAAAAAATGGTGAGGGCTATGGGAGGACAACACACACAAGACGGAACTAGACATATCATTTATCCACATTTGTTTATAACAAACATAACATTCAACTTAAAATAAAGGATTGGTACTTGAAAAAAAATAGAATTGAGTATGGTAGTACATTACAACTTGAGAGAACATGTATTGAAAAGATTGCAATTTTTCAAGAGTGTTGTTCCACGTAGTTTTTTTTTTTTTTCAACCTCAATTCTAATCTCATATACGTTGATAAAAAATTAACAGAACATGTACTCACGATTTTCATTTCCGCGGTTGAAATTGAGAAATCGAGGAGGAGAACTTGCAGGGGATGGCCATCTCGGTGACCGGGGAAGTTGACGCCGTCGCCGTGGATCTGGTCGGGAGGTTTGTCGTCCGACGATTCTTTGCAGTTTGTGCTCAAATCCTCCACGTCCATGTGATTGATTCATTGTTTGTGTTAAATGTTATATATGTTGTCACGCTTTGATTATGTTTTGATTGGTCCTTTTCTATTGATGGGTCTGTGTGTCTTCTGATTCGAGTGTGGTTTTTGTATGCCTTTCGTAATGGTTTCTAGACGACACAATGTGATTTGTTAGTGATCATAGAATAATTCTTGGAACTGATAGTGGATTTCTTAGGTTTTTTGTTGAAGGATTTGGTTGATTGTATTGTTAACCTTTCTGCTTAAGTTAGTTCTAATGTTGAGATTTGAGAACTCTCTTCAGTTATACAAGAAATGAATTTAACGAACTCTGTGTGCAGAAGGAATCTGTTGCATGGAAGGGGAAGCTCATGCATGACATTGGACTTGTCTATGGCAGATATTTGAACTTTTATGGTTATCCATGTTAAGTGTTTTGTGTGTGGGATCATGTAAGATGAGTTATTTTAGCAACTAGAGAGCAGAGAGACTGATGGGTTGCAGATATAAAAAAAAAAAAAAAGGTTGTCTTCTTTGCGAGGATGTAATCCGTGTACATTTTCTCTTATTCTTGTAAAATAGGCAGAGCCTCAGCTATTCTGTGCGAGGAAGATATGAGTTTGAAATCTTATTGGGCGGTGCCCCATTTGGCTAACAAATTTTGTTCTTGATTGGTGCATCACTTGTCTACATCATGCAGATTTTGGTTTATTAGTCATTTGTCATAACTTTCCTCCATGGCATCTGTCAGTTATCATGGACCTGATTTAGAAATAGAAATTCACCCCACCGTGTTCCATCTCTGCTTCAAAGAAAGAAAGAAAACCTTTGATGGAGGAGGTATAAATGTCCATTGTAATCAAGTTTGGGTCTTCAATGGGAAAGTAAATGCAAGTAATCTTTCCTCATGAGCTTGTATCATTCTCACCTATTTGTATGTGAGAAAAATTAATCATGGTGGTTAATATGTCAGAAAAAATTAATCTAACACATATTTTAAGAACATCCATTGACTCTTCTTTTTTTTTAATAATCATGTTTGCTACACTGCTGAGTTTGTTAGAGTTTTTGTTTTTTTGAGGAACTTTGTGGGCATATCTAGAGTTTGTTAGAGTTGACTCCAAGACATAGATAGGAAGACTAACACAACGTTTGTGATTGAAGGAAGCTGGTTCTGCAATCGTGCAACCAAATAATTTTACAATCGCAGTTTTAAACTCAGCGATTGTAGGCAAATAGTGCCCAAAAGCTGCGATTTCAGAAAGCTGGGGGGAGGCAGCTTCCTGTAATCGCAGTTTTAAATCCAGCTATTGTAAAAAATCAGTTTTGTAATCGCATTACCAAACGCTACCTAAGTACCTTTGTAGGCTTGTTATTTTATTTTGTATTGTGTATTTCCCATTACTCTAAGGTATGTAAGCCTTAAATATCATTTGTGTGTTCATGGTAATTAGTCTTCTTCAATGTCTGCCCTTCCTGTTGCAGAGCATTTTCTAACAAAAAGAATCCGGGAAAAGTTCCAAGAAAAATTCACAAGGCTGAAAGGGAGAAGCTAAAGCGTGACCATTTAAATGAGCTCTTTGTTGAGCTAGGTAATGCCCTTGGTAAGTTTATTTATCTTGCTTGGACTTCCACAATAATTGTTTGAATTACATGATAATGAGCCTATGTTGAATTTGATGCCATGGTTAAGATTAGTACGGATCATAGTTTGCTTTTGTTATAAGATAATGTAGCATGTACCTGATGAATTTTTATTGTCTTTCAATGCTCAGATTGCTTTAGAACCATTTGGTTTCCTTTCTTTTCCCCTTTTCTTTTATTTATTTCTTTTCATCTATCTTAACTCATAGGAGCAGATGATTATGTGAACATATTCTAGAAGGATAAATAATTAACTTCTGTTATAAATTTTATGACAGACAAGCAATCAACTTGTTCACTTTTTATCAAAAATTAATTTTACTAGATAATGTGGCCATCATTAGTTTTTTTTTAGAAGCCTAAGAAAAGGAGGATAGTGAGCATCTCCGGAGATAGAGGCCGTGTTTGGAAACACATTAGAAAAGTATTCTTAAGAATAAAGTAGTTTAAATAAATTCGATTCCTCAAAAGCTTATTTTCTATGTTTTTTAAAAACCATACCTTTTGTGTTAAAAACTGTAAAAAAAAAAAAAAAAAATTTATTAAGTCTGCTTTTGGGGAATCATTTGGATTTTTTTAAAATTTATTAAATTTTTTTGGTTTTTTTTAAAAACAAAAAGCATGTTCAAACGTGTCGCCAAACGCTACCAAAGTCTCATTTATCCACTTGTTAAAAAGGTAAAAGCTGCCACTTTTTCAATTTTATGTTGTTTATTCTCTTATTAGTACATGAATTAAATTAAACCGGAGGCAGGAGGTGTCTATAGCTAAGCTTAATAATGCAGCCTTGCTCACCAATGCATACCCTTTAATTGGTGCTTGTGTAAGCCTGTGAAACTTTTCTTCATCAAAAGATCATCAACATGTTCGACGGAGACACCAAACCCGTTGCCCATGTTTGGTTCAAGAATATAATTATTCTAAGATTTATGACTATTCTAGTATAAATAAGGATAAAATGATTTTATGTTTGGTTGTGTTTTAAATTATTCCCATTGGGAAACGTAATAATAATGTTTTTGTTGTTTGGATAAAATATGAATAAAGTGTGGATAAAGATTTATAAAAGATAAAAAAATAATGACAGTTGATTTGATAGTTGATTTATAAGAGGGGATGACAGTTATTTTGATAGTGGGCCCACATATTCTTTTAGTTTGAATAACCTGGAATAACTTAATTCTAATGGGTGGATGGAATCCATATACCATTTTATACTAGTTAATTCTGACATACAGATTCTCATTTATTCCAGTTATCCAAACAATCATAATGAAGTTATTCTGACTAATTCCAATTTATACCGGGCTTATTCTCTAACCAAACATGGGCGTTAAGTCCATGAAAATTTTTCAATTGGGTTTCACACAAAATCTGACTTTTTCAATTGGGTTTCACATAAAAAACTGATTGGGTTTCTTTTTCTTTTAAGTCTCTGTTGGTTAAAGAGGAGGAAGTGAAGGGATCGAGGTGATGGATTCGGCGGCCACAATGACAAAAGAGCGGCGGAGGTGTTAGCACTGCAAGGCGGAGGAGAAGCCGCAGTGAAGGGCCGGTATGTAAGGGCTGAAGACGCTACACAAGGTTTGTGGGGTTCTCTATATTTATAGATTAATTGCTCTAGATTTATTATTGTTGAAAAAAATAGTCATGGGTTTCATACATCCAGGTTTATTTTTCCATTGTTGGAATGTGTTTTGACACGGCTAATGAATTGATTTCTGATTGATGTAGTCATTAGTAATTAGTAATTGTGGCCGAGATTCCTGCATTGGATGCCTTCAAAAAACCTTGAAACCTAATCCATCCCCAATAGTTTTTTTATGTTGGTAAGATCCATAGAATAAAATCAAAGTAATATGACCTAACAAAAGAAAACACACATTGATTTCATATGCCATTAACCAGTGTTCAAAAACCCAGAGCCAGCCAGTTTGAACAATGAAAACTTTCACTTTAAAACCCTGTAATGAACAAGAGTTGATCCAAAATTTAGAAATCATTCTTTCCATCGCTTGAATACATTGTTTTTTTTTAAAAAAAAATAATTGTAATCTAAAAGAAAAGATTTTATGGTTTGTTATAGAATACTTTGCAAACGTTTTTCATGTATTTTTAAATTAATGATTAATTGAGGATTAATATATTATTTATCATATATATTTTTTTGGTATAAGGGCTTTAGAAAATCTATAAATGTACTAACATAGTGCTTGAGGGATTTCCGATTAATGTCATAATTATTTGTTTTGGGATCAGGTAGGCTTTTCAGTCAAATGAGTCATGATTTTGGCGTCCTTGTGGATTTCAAAGGCATACCTTGAGGTAATGTTCCATTTATGAAAGTGTGATGCACGCATTCATGACAATATCTGGATTGGCCAACTGTTGTAGGGATAGGTTTCACCATGAATTTCATACTACATGTTGCATGAGAAACCTGAATTACTTGGAATATCTATTGTACATACCCTAAAGTTCAAGCTCATATCTTTTAATATACTTAAATCACTTACAGTTCTAAAACTATGACATTTGAATACTTTTTATCTAGAAATGATCTTTTGTGTAGAATTTAGTGGTTGTGGTTTGGGTTAAAAATTGAGTTCTGATTTATTTTTATTTTTTTGACAGGGAAAATAATGATAATGATATATGGAGAAAAAGTTCCAAGATATTTTTTATGTGAATTTTTCAATGGGATTTTTCGATTGTGAACTCATGAAATGATTTTTTTCAGTGGTTCAAACTTTCCTCTAAGATGAAAAGAAGTGATCTTTATTGGTAATTTGTTATTTGTATGAGAGCTTGGTTAATGGGAGGGGTTCCAATTGGGGTTTGAACTTGGAAGAACAATGTTAAAGTGAATTGAGAATCTATAGATTTGGGAGATTCATTGATGGGAGGGATTTCAATTTCTTCGGTTAAATATATGTGATTTATATGGCATTAACAAGTCTGATTTGGGATTTCTTTTTGGAAAAGATTTTTAGATGGAGTTTAACTATCAAATGCTGCCTCTCAATTTTTTTTTATTTTTGAGTTGGTGCATATGTCTTTTTCAGTATTCCTGTGATCACCCTATTCTTTTTTATTGTCATTTATTAGATTATTCTTTACTATGTGTATTAAAATATAAGTTTCCATAGTCATGAGGATATCTGTATCTTTGAATTCTGGGAGTTGTGTTTGAGACCCTTATAGGAGTAAAAGACATTATGAAATCATTTCTCAGGTTCATCTATTCACAAGTTCATCTCTAATCCATTATTTTATTAGGTATGTGTTGTGCTATTTCATGAAACACATTCTCTTTGAATAACTTGTTTCGCCATGTTATTATGAGCAAAACTTATTATTTACTATTGACATGTTATTGGACATTTTTTGGTGAATAATTTTATAGTTTGTTGAAAGTTTACAACATTCAATTCCACCGGTTTTTATGTCATGTTGGTTTTGTCAATGTGCTTTTGTTTCTGTATTTCTGAAGCAATAGATGTGAATATTTATAAATGAATGGGGAAATGTAGAGAATGCTGAATTCTTATCCATTTTTTCCATTCTCAGGTTAGTGTTAGCTCTGCTATTTGATTAAATGTTTCATGGAATGGTTTAGAACATAGGGATAGAAGTGTATTAGGTAAATTTATATGTTCATGAAGTAGTTTGTTTTATGATTATTATTATCTTACGGAGGTATATTGATTTCATGTTTTTGAATTGATTGTAGGAATTCTTCATCCGGCATGTAGATGAACATCCGATAATGTCAAAATTTGGAATGGAAATCTGAATGGAAAAGTTTTAGAAGCAGGCCACTAAGAGACGGGACTTTGAGGTATATATTTTCTCAAAATCTATATGCATTTTCATGTCATTCATTGATTGGACTTTATAGAGATTGAAGTTAGAACTGAGGACTAATCGAGCATATAACATCACTCGAACATTCAAGGAGAATGGCATGCTTAAAGATAACTTTGGTTTCCATTTAACGAACACGTTAGGAAATCCTGTCTAGGCCAAGGAAATAACTTTTATTTTTCTGGTGTGTTTGTTATTATCATTTTCCTTGTGTGTGTAAAAAATAAATTTAATATATATTTAAAAACAATTAAAATCACTTTCAAATAAAAATATTTTTTACGTTAATATTATTTTTCAATTAGATGATGATGTGAAAATATATGTGAAGGTTTTTTTAAATATTTTTCTTTTCTATAATTTATTTAAATTTCTTTTCTTTTGTTTTCTATGATTTACTTTGACCTTTTTCTTCAACTGTAATCCTCTCAATCGATTCATTTTTTATGTGAGAAAAACAATTTTAATTTAGTTTGAATCTCTCACTAAAAGTTTAGGATTATTTGATTATTTTGAATTGATCAATTATGTATAAACATTAGCATCATTTGCTTAGATCATTTTTTATGAGACCAATGTACTTCACAAAGGCTGTTTGCTTTCTTGGTAGTATTTTTTTTGTCAACTTTTTCACATTTTTCTATATTCTTTTTTGAAAAACTGGATATGAAACATTCTCATCTATGAATCTGTGATTGTTTTTTTTTTGTTTGACAACATTATTTTCATCATTTAATTGTTAAACATTAGATTTTTTACATTTGAAATCAATATTATAAAAATGTTATTATAACTAATTTTTTTGACATTACATATATTATATTTTGTCTATATGCATTTGCGCATACACAACAACTAGTTCAATAAAAAAACCTAAACATAAAGGATGCTTTATAAACTTGAGCACACAGACACGGAAAAACCTAACTCTACAATTTAAAACCTCTACTTCCCCCTTTTTACATAGCTCTAAGCAAGGTTGAAGTTGGCGTTTTTTTTCTTGGATAAGATACACCTGACCCGCCATCAGTAGTCGTGTAACTGGCTTGCTCGGCTTGTCAGGGGAACGTAGCGGACGGATGTCTCACTTCGCACGCTGATGGATCCATCAGCCTTCTTGTCGACCACCTGCAGATCCTGGAAGATGTTCCCAACCGGGATCACCATCCTTCCCCCGGGCTTCAGCTGCTCAATCAGTGGCTGTGGAATCTGCGGGGCTGCAGCGCCAACATGGATGGCGTCATAGGGTGCAAGTTCCGGCCAACCCTGCCTGCCATCTGCAACATCAATAAACCAGTTTTCAATTATTCAGTGCAAATTTTAAATTTTTTTTCTATGTATTTCACGGCATTTTCCATTGAGAGCTGAGGCACACTGAGCAAGCGTATCTATGTGCACATGTCGTTGATGTATGTATGATTTGATCAATCATTGACGAGTCGCCTTTAACCCCCGACAAGGTCGAGTTTGTATGTATGTATGATTTGATAGTCATTGATGCATTTCAAAATTTGAAGTATATTGTCCATAACAATATTTGTGATGCTAATTCTTCCAAGAATATCATAAAATTTATGCGATGTACTATAGTTTTTGATCAAACCCACACAGGTCGAATTCAATTCCTTATGGACTTATGTGATGCACTGAGTTTGTGGGTGATTTTGTGCATCCAAGGTTTTCCCAACGTTGGGCTTCTCGTCACCAAAAAGAGAAATAAAGAATTTGTTCATAGACCACCCACTTAGACCACAGGGAGGCCACCTTGCCGCATTAAACACCTCAATACTCACACTGAAGGTTAGTCAAAGACTCAAACATCTACTTGACATGGGAAATAAACAAAAAAATCATGCCTTCGTCCCATTCATTGGGGGTCTGCTGTGGGCATAAGTTTGAAGAATTTGAAGAGGTTCTATAAAATGAGTAGGTTAATGCATGCCAACTTGGTGTCAAATTCCTTGGGAGAAAAAAAAAATTGGAGAGAGGCCCTGCATGAAATCCTTCGTCATGACAATATGGGGAGAAGACAACCCATACAATCAGGGAGTAACTTTTCTAATTCAAACTTGAGAAGTCTGGGTGAGGAGGTCATAAGGGAACTTTAATACAGGGTTTGCATTCATCAAGTTAGCTCATTAACCAAAAAGCAAGATTGAAAAATAAGCCAACTATTTGTCAAGAGGAATCAAGAACATAATGGATGGTGATAGCAGATTGACACAAAATTTAAAATGGACTCAATGAAGCAAATGTAAAGCCTAGATATGACAATATTTTTACACAACCTATGACAGTCTACTTGGAATCAGATCATCAGCGGGACAACAACCCTCAGAGAAAAGTGCTAAAATTGATTGCTCTCTATAACTAATCAATATTATTTGACAAAGGACTGCCCTTCTCCTTGATAGAAAATCCATCACAAGCCCCAAGAAGAAATTCCACAGTCGAGAACAAGGTGCTTTAAGTTAAAGTACCAGAAACATATATAAAATGCAGGATCAAACCCAAATCTATTTCAGTTATCATATTCCCTCCTTCTATGATGAGAATTCTATTAACATTAAACACTCAATGAATCATGAAATTCTACCTAGTATTGAGCCAAATCAGGATATTGAGAAAATACAGAAGTGAGGTATATATCAGGACATACCTGCAACATGCACAGAAAGTGAACCCTCCTTCAGTAAAGGTGCAGCTGTGCTCTTCTTAAGATTGTCAATGGAAGAAGCAACCAGCTCCGGAATATGTTCTACACCCACAGCACGACCTTGTGGTCCCACCATCATGGCAAAGCACGCCGTCAGATATCCAGTGCCTACAAATGTGAGAGGACAATAATCAACATCAAAGAACTTTCTTGCTCAACTTTTGGATAGGCTAGCAGAGGACAACCAAGAACTTTGATAGACCAATAGATAATATGTATCAGTGTAACATTGTAATGTGTTTATAGAACTCCAAATTTGGCCATTATTTCTTATTAGTCAATGGTTGTTTCTCCTTCAAAAGATCTTTGCATTAGTTGTTGAATACAGCAGAAAGAGCCAGGGACTTGCAAAATTTAATTCAACATATACCATTCACAATGACACCCCAACCATAAATTACGATATATGAAGCATGGAAAAAAAATTAAAAAAAAAAAAAAAACTAAAATCATTTGAATAACCTGAACCGACGTCTAATGCATGCATCTCTGGCTTCAAATGCTCCTCCAACAGCTCTAAACATGTTCCGTGCATATGTGGGGCTGATATGGTAGCATTAAAACCTATTGGCATGGGGGTATCAACATACGCTGGATTCACTTCAGGTACAAATAATCCCCTATCAATCTTCTCCATCACCTCAGCTACCTTTCTTGACTTGATAACACCATAGCGCTGCAAATGCTCCACGAGTGCTTTATTATTATCAATTCCTCCTCTGGTCCAGAACTGCTATGAAGATAAAAGACAAATTACAGATGTTTCATTCTTCAGTGTAAACTAAAAATGGAAAGTAACATTCTGGGAAAAGGAAAACGAAATCACATGGAAAAAAAAATTACAGGGAAAAAAAAAAATATAATGCTTCAGAAATAATTTTAAACAGCACTTCTGTACCACAACACACAATTCAATAATTTTATTTTGGTAAGAAACAATTAAGATCAATAGGAATTTCCATGATGACAAAGCCAAATTCACTTTAAGACTTCAATGAGATGTACTTCAAGTATCCAACAGAAAATGGAGGGTGTAAATTAAATTCTTTCTTTTCTTTTGAAGAAGAGAGAACATAAGAAGTCTCCTCACCCAAGCAGTTGAGCAATCCATTAGCGAGATCTTCTCAACTCTATGTATATGTTTCCAATATCTTAAAAAGCAAATCAAACTCGCCAATGTGATTCGAATGTAGCACTCCTTGCCACTGAAGTCTTCTCATTTCTTGTTTATTTCTTTTGCTTCTATCCCCTTTTTTTCCTCTTATTTCTGAAGCAGTCCAGCATGCAATGGATAAAAGTAGTCTATATTTTCCCCAAGAACATCCCTCAGCATATACCAAAATACCTTGCTATACTGCATGTACAAACAATGCTCTGCCACTTAATCCCTATTCCCAGATAGAACACATGCAAGATTATCACCCTGAGCCCAAGCCACCATGATGAGTTTAATCAACATGTAGATAAATGGTTTAGGTAGATGTATGGAAGAAGATAATTGTAATGTCATTAAACAAGTTAACACTTATTCATTTCACAGTTTATTTCAGTCTATAATTGATCACTTTAATTCTAATTTAAAAGAGAAACAAATATGTTTCTAAGCTGCCCAAACACGTTTATACTACTCCATCATAATTCAAATTCAGTAAAATGCCCAAACCAAGTTTTCCTTTATAAATAAAACAAAATGAGGTGGAAAATAATATTCAAATCCTCACTTGTCAATATTCAAAATTGTAGGTACACACAAATTTCATCTGAAATAACACAAACAATATATTTTAATTTGATCAATAATGACAAAAACTAATCTATAAAGCTTCATGCCAAAAAATTCACAGTAACCAGTAAACCTGGGAAGTGTAGCTGTTTCCCTTAAAAGGATGGGCATCACAAGAGGGAAGCTCCAACTTCTTTACTTGTTCCTTAAAAGAGAGACAATTCCTGGAAGAAGACCCAGAAAAAAGTGGGGATGAAGGAAAACAGGATGCAATAGTCCAAAAATATCTACAAAGGATCCACATATTACCAACAAAAGGTTGATAAGACGAGAAACCTAAGGAGTCTTCCGATGCTTCTCCCTCCCATAACTCTTGGTTTTTTTAAGAGAAGAAAATCCAACAACGCAACTTTGCCCAACACGAATGTGTTGTGACCTAGCCCAATAATTGTACCTAGATAAGCATCAGTTAGGGATGCCTTCTTGTGGATCAAAATCTTAAATTATTGAAGTTCAAAGAATTGAGACCATTTCATGTTCTTTCATCTTGATGACAAAGAGACACATTAATGACCTGATATTCAAGTCAAAATACATGCATGGGTCTACTAGATGGATTTAAGGCAGTAACCATATGAAGAACTTACAACATGACATGAGAAAGTGAGATAGACACACATGAATGAAATTTTTTCTTCTTCTTTCAAACAGTTTCTTTTGGAGAAGATAAGGACATAGGTTGGAGAACCTTCACATGTTTTGTCAACTTGAACTTGTGATATCACCTGCAACGCACCACCTTCACTCTTGGAGGTAAGTAAGAAATTAGAGAGAACATCTCGAGATATGCAAAAGAGCTATAACGGGTGAAGAAAGGAAAGTCCTCCAGTTGTTTTCGAAATTCACTATGAGTAGATGAACAACCCTGATCACTTGGATTGCACAGAAAGAGTTCATATTAAAAAAGGAACACATCTATGAGAAAAACATAACAGTGGCTATTATGGTATCACTTTGGACTTGGGTTATGATGCAACTTGGCGAAGAGTCTGTGTGTACTATCATGGAGAACAATTGGAGAGGGTGGTAAGTATTCTAGTTAGTTGGGTATTGCATTGTCTTTCCTTTTATCCTTTGTAATAGAAGATCCCTCACCTTAACTTCGTTTGAGGGATGCCATTTACTTATATGAATACCCCAATCGCAAGTTAAAAAAAGAGGAAAAGATAAACAACCCTGATCTCTTTGCATCAGAAGAAGGTAGGATTAAAAAAATACAATTAAGATTATATCATTTGCTTCATATGAATTACAGGAAAGTATTTGACAAGGCTGAGCATAAAGCAAAAACTGAAGATGCGAAGCATTTTCTTGGAGTATTTAAAAGCTAGCCAAACTAGAGTCAAATTACATGGAAACAAATAAAGAATTAGGTAAAACTAATGTAAAAGATCTATGAATTACGTCCACAGAATAGTGCGGAAAGGGAAATAATGAATGATTCTACATCACTTAGTAGGAACATCCAGTGGTTGGCGAGTTGAAGAAAAGGCGTGGCTGTCATTCATACTGTTCTCGACAGAAAGGTAAGCAATTATGAAACATGTAATTGATGGACTTGGAATTAAATGAAGATGATAAGTTGGATCATGGATATACATGCAGTATACGAGAATGAGTTTACAATTCAGCTCATACAGAAAAGATTTTTTTTGTTCTGACAACCATATGAATCACTGACTATGAGATGAATTTTTTTTTTTATAATATTATATCAAGCTCAGTGGAGTAATATTCCCAGATTCCATGTAACATTGAAAACATTCAACAGGAATTCAGAGCACACTCCATCCTCAAAGACTATAGAGAACATCTACAAGAGCATCAGTGAACCCACAAACCAAAATCATGTACTGTGGGTACACACACACAGAATAAAAACAGCCAGTGACAGATTGTGAGAACCCTTATTTGTCTTTTGATATGACAACAATGATTTCATGAACTCTTCTAGAAATACCAGGAGACAATTAAGCGTGTTCCTATAGCAGTGGTACAGTTCACTGCCATCCAACTCGATCAATCACTACTTTTTTTCAACAAGATGAATTACAAAATTTTCGAAAATTAGTCTAAGAACCAGATATCAATAAACCATATGTAACAATAATAAATGTATGCATGGAGATTTTCACATATTTCAAGATGATGCAGAAATTAGAACATTATATAATTTTAAAGGGGCACTCTGAGTAGAAGCTGATCTAATTGAAGTCCTATAAAACAACTTCACTTCCATTAAAAGACTATACAACTAATCAAAGATGAAATCCTAATATGGATCACCAGGTTTCTTACAACAATACAATACTATCAAAGAGGGACTATAAAAAAAAAAACATCAGAATCTTATGATCAAACAAATAAATCCATGAACCAACCAAAACCAAATCAAAGAACCCAACATCGCCAACAAAACAAAAACACTGATTTCATGATGAGGGAGGTACCTCCATTTCCAAGAAGTGGTGCAGACCGAGAGAGAGAGAGAGAGCAGAGACTGTGATGTGATGATGAAGTGAAAGATACTGTGTTGCCTTTGGTTGTGGACAGAGTGAGTGCAACAGGTGTATTTCCTGATGGGGACCTGTGGTGCGGCAACCGACCTTGCGGCACACAAGTTCACAACGACCTTCAGGCTCAGTCCATTTTACAGTATATTCATATACAAAATGTTTTTTTATTTTTTTCTTTTTTTTTTTAACTGTCCAAGCTCTAAGGTAACCCTCTGATTTATCGTTAAATCCATAAAACCTCTTAAAAATATAATCTTTTGAGTTAAGTTTTCATTAATAGACGATAAATATTATGTAAATATTATATTTGATTAATCTTGGTTAAAAACATAGTATATCAAAAACTATCCTACAATCTATCTATATTACTATATAAAAGTCTCTTAACCCAAAAATCTGCCATTTGACCATTTTACCCATAGCAATCCATTCAATCCCATTACAATCCATTCACACCACTTTAATCACAACCATTTGACCATTTGACCCCTACAATTCTATTCAATCCCATGGAAATCCATTCACATCATTTTAATCAAATTGATAATTTGTTTCAATACATACGTTTCATCACATAATATATTTATTAACTTATAGTTAAAATCAAATATCATGGTATTATTAGGATAAGAGGATGCTTATAAAATGAAATGATATTTAAAATATAATTCATTATTATAAAATGAAAGGATATTCAATATATAATTAACTTATACTTTAAATTATATATCATAATATTATCATGATAAGGGGATGCTTATAAAATACAAGGATATTCAAATATAATTCTTATTCGTCTTTTTATTAACATTTATTGCAATATATGATGCATGGACTATTTAAATATTAAATAAATCTTATATATTTTAACCTTACATATCCTATTCAAATTTTTTTAACACGATGATACATAAGGCTCCTATTCACATTTTAAAACCTTACAAACAATGCAATAAATACTAAATGCATGGGGTTGGTGTTCAATTTTATCATATTTTGTTTTTAACACGTATGATGCATGGCGCTCCTATTCACATTTTGAAACCTCACAATGCAAGGCATTAGTGTTCAATTTGATTTACATTTAAATTTTTGTTACTATAATTTATTAAAAATTATTAAGCATTTAGTGTTCAATGTCATTAATTTGCATAGAATCCCAAAATATTTTTCAATCACAATTCATACCATTTATTTGCTACTAAAATAAATGACCAAAAATATGACAATAGGACACACGAAAAGAATATATTTAATTTAGATTTAATTTTGAATTAAAAAATAAGATTTACATATTAAACATTGAGGTTTAAGTAAATGGTTAAGAAAAAATATGACTTGAATCTATATCTACAGCTGCCACCCCCCCCCCCCCCAAAATCCCAAATGAAATTGTTTCACAAATTTAATTTACCCTGTAAGCCGTTCCAACTCCTACATTTCTTCTTCTTTTATCTCTCATTTAATTGCCCCCTGTAAGCCGTTCCAACTCCTACATTTCTTCTTCTTTTATCTCTCATTTAATTGCCAGTTTAATGCAATTTAATGATGAGTTTGCCTTCTACCCCTCTCTCATCAAATGCTCTAACAATTGCCACTATTTCTTTCTCTTCCCATCCCTCAAACTCTCACCGTCTTCCTCTCCCTCTCCGCTTCTCTTTGTGCATCTGCATCCTCAACGAGCCTCAAAAGATCTTCAACATCTTCGACGGAGACACCAAATCCATTGAGTACACGAAAATTTTTCAATGGTTTCACACAATATTTGACCTTTTCAATTGGGTTTCACAGAAAAACTTATCTTTTTTATCGGGTTTCTGTTTTTAGTCTCTATTGATTAAAGAGGATGAAGTGAAGAAATCGAGGTGATGGATTCGGCAGCCATAGCGGCGAAGGAGAGGCACTACAAGGCGGAGGAGACGTCGCTGAAAACACTATGCAAGGTTTGTGGGTTCTCTACATCTATAGATTATATGCTCCAGATTTATTTTTGTTGAAAAAAATAGTCATGGGTTTCATACATCCAGGTATCAATTATTGTTCATTTTGCCATTGTTGGAATGAGTTTTGACATGGCTAATGAATTGATTTATGATTGATGTAGTCATTCATAATTAGTAATTGTGGCAGAGATTCCTGCATTGGATGCCTTAAAAAAAACCATCAAACTTGATCCAATCCCCAACAGTTTTTTTTATGTTGCTAAGATCCATAGAATAAAATCAAAGTAATATGACCTAACAAAAAGAAAACACACATTGCTTTCATATGTCATTAACCAATTTTCAAAAACCAGAGCTGGCCAGTTCGAACAATGAAACATTTCACTTTTAAACCCCTGTAATGAACAACAGCTAACCTAAAATTTAGAAATCATTCTTTCCATCACTTAAGTAGGTCTTTTTGTTTTTTGGCAAAAAAAAAAAAAATTGTAATCTATAAAAATAGATTTTATGGTTTGTTATAGAATATTTTGTAAATGTCTTTCATATATTTTTGAAATAATGATTAATTAAGAAATGATATATCATTTTATCCTATATTTTTTTGGTATAAGGGCTTTAGAAAATCTATAAATTTACCAACATAGTGCTTAAGGGATTTCCGATTAATGTCATAATTATTTGTTTTGGGATCAAGCAGGTTTTTCGGTCAATGGTTGTTTCTTTTTAGATTTTTAATTTTTTGGGCAATTATAAAAATTCTTTTTTATTTTATACATGATATTAATTTTCTACAATTTTTTTAGTTTTCGTGAAACTTCCTTAATGGAGTAATTCAATTCAAAATTTTAACTTTTTAAATTTTTCTATATATGTATTTGTTGGATTTTTCAATATAATTGTCTTTGATTTTTTTTTCTTTCTTAGATTTAAAAGGCCGATATTTTGGGTTATTTGTTGTTTAAAAAAAACGGGATGATTTCATGTTATTTGGTTGATTTGAGATGTCTTATTCAAACTCTTTTTGACAATTTTTCAGTTTTAAAGTTTAATAGATGTTTATAAACCTAAAGTAATATTTTTTTACTGATATTTAAACATGTGTTGAGCTTTTTTTTATATGTGGATTTTCTTTTGCATGGTTCTCTCTTTTCAAATTTCTTATTCTTGTAAGGAATTATAAAATATTTTTTCAATTTTTTAAAATTTGTTTAATTTATGTGGAATTGCCGTAACATAGTGTTTTTTTCCATTTAGAATTTTGAGTTTTTAAATTTTTTCCATGTGGATTTGTTCGAATTGGGTATTTTTCCAATTGTTTGGATTTTATAATTTTTATGGGGGCCTTGTTGATTTTTTTTTATTTAATTTAATTTTAATTGATATTCCTAGATCAATAAGTAAATCCTTTTTTAACATAGTTTTTTTTTCCATTCAGAATTTTGACTTTTTAATTTTTTTCATGTGGATTTGTTGGAATTGGGTATTTTTCTATTGTTTGGATTTTATAGTTTTTATGGGTCCTTGTTGATTTTTTTTATTTAATTTAATTTTAATTTATATTCCTAGATCAACAAGTAATTCCTTTTTTAATGAATTTTTAAAAGATATTTTGATCTTTTTATTATAATCATCTTTTTATTTATGGAGTTGGAAGGTCATTTTAAAAAAAAATAAATTGTGTTTTATTTTAGTGAATTGCCAACTTGAGTTGGTTTTCATTATCAAAAAATTTGAATTTTTAGATTTTTCATTTCATGTGAGTTTGTTAGATTGGGTTGTTTTTTCTTTTCAAAAAATTGATTTTCTTTTTTTTTTTAATTTTCAAAATAATCTGTAGATGAATTCATTTATTTAAACGGTAATTAAAATCAATCAGTGATCAATCCATTTATTTAATTCCCTCATTTAAAGGCAATTAAAATTCATGGAAATCCTCACAAGCTCTTGGTAAGCAGCAATCACAATTGATTATATGAGAATATTAAAGGCATATAATAATTAATGCAGGGTGTGAATTGATGAGGCATGATAACATGCATGTGTGTTAAAAATCCAACCTAAAAATAAATGAATAAAAGTTAATCTAATGTCCTCATTTATTATTTCATAACTTTTCATAACTTTTTATAAATGAATAAAAGCAGGGTGTGAATTGTATACCTCACATCTTGTTTTCAATCCATTTTTTTTGTTACAGGCAAAGCAAGAAAATCTGAAAATTACATAATGAGCTCTCCTATAAAGGACTAAAATTAGAAAATTTTGTGCCTAATAGATATTTAAGAGTAGGATTTTTATTTAGGTGATTAAATTTTTGCTATGAGTTTATTAGGGTTTTAGTTTCGATGTAATTATGCTCAAATATAAAAAAAATTATTTTTTAAAAATTAGGTTTTATAAAAATGAAAATTCAATAACAAACAACTTGACCAAGTTCAATCTGACTTTCTAAAAATGTTCATCCTAAATGAACATATATCCTTACAACTAGAATAGTCTTTTATTCATAAAAAGAATATATATAATGGAAAAGGAATTATCTCTTTCATCACAACATAAACAATATAAAAATAACAACTAAAATACTACTTTAATCATCTATTGGAACCAATAAATTAATGACATCTATTGGGGCTTCTCAATGGGGCTCAAATTTTGAGGTCCATGTAGCAAGACCCAAATAATATTCATCACACCAAGTAATTATTATTCCAACATATACATTTATTTGATTTTAAAATTGAATAAATTAATATGTGCATTCACCACTACATAATGAAGAAAGAAAAATAAATGCAGTCATATAACATTAAAATTTCAAATGAATTTATTTATTTTTATGGCAATGACATAGAAACCTAAACACGACAGCCCCAACAACAACCAAAATAAAAGCTTTTATTCAGATCTTTATATTAATAAATCATGTATTTCCTTCAATATCAGAAAATAAAAAGATTTGATCCAACTCAACCCCAACATTAGATGAAATCATCAAAATCTCATTTCAATCACATAAATTAAAAAAGGCATTCAAACACATCTTATACAAGATTAAATAAAAGAACACTCGAGAGATAAAAAAAAAAAAACATGTTTAATTAAATGGTTACATTGAAATATGACTTGATTATTAAAATATGAAAAAAAAAATACAATAAAACAAAAAATATCAATGTTCACGTAATCTTATTATATAATTGCAAAATATATTATGAGTGTAGATTATATGCCAAAAATAATAATCCAATGAAATATTCATTAAAAAAATTCAAATTCAAATGTCATGTTTAAATTTCAAAATTCAATATTTATTAGGGAGATGAGGTTGTATCAATAATTTTTAAAAATAAAAAATTCAAATTCAAATGTGTTGCTTAAATTTGTAATGTGTAAAAAAAGAAACAAACCAAGAAATTGTTAATATTTGCATTCAAAATTTATAATTAATATATGAATATATGTAATTAAAATTGTTAATGTTCTCATTTGGGAAAAATTTAACAATGACAATCCATTCACACACCTTCAATCCCATTATATTTATTCAAATTTACACATGCAATGGCTTTGGATCATCTCTTCAGTTTCTTATTAAATGTTTGCATTTTTTCCTCTTCTACCATTCACCACAAAAATCATGAATATACTTATTTGCAATGCATTCATTCGATTCTTTACCCCTTGTGATTATTTTCATTTACACGTCAAATGGAGTTGGATCAAATCCTCAGTTTGTTATCAAATATTTGCTTTTCCTCTTTTCCCATTCATCACAAAAATTATTTTTTTGTACTTGGTCATCACAAAAAAAATTGAATGTATATAATTGCAATGCATTCAATTAATTATTTTCTCTTTGTTGATTATATAAGACTGATCATTTTATCTTTCCTAGCTATTAGTTTTTTCACACTCTCTCCATTTTTCTTGTTTGCCATCTTCAACTGTCATATATATGATTTATATGTCATTTCACAATCCATTAGTCATCATGTGATCTATATGATTATATTATTCATTTATATGATATTTGATTTTTTTTGTACATTTTAAATTTTTTTCATGTAAGATTTTCAATAAGCACTCATCACAACTTGTCCTTCTATCACAACTTCTAAGGCAAGGCGGTGGTCTAACCCAACGAACAATAAATCCAAAATTGTGAGAATGGCTTCGCTCATTTTCTATCTCTACGGTTCATTGTTTTGATTCTATTTTAATAAGTTTTTTTTTCAAACACATTTTACTTTTTTATTTTTTTCCCTTTGTATGTAATTCAATAATAAATTTAGTTTAAAAATGATATATTAAGACAATATTTTAATTTTAAACATAAGTATGATTATTGTCAATCTGTTGAATCCTTAAATCCTAAATCTATGCCTAACGGAAAATAACATAACAATAAGTATGATAAATATTTCTATGTTATTTATCTTTAATATAAAGCACCATGATGCAGACAGAATTCATCTAACATGGCAATTGGGTCATTTCGTCGATCAGGGAAATTTGGTCATTTCACCTATCATTTCACTTATACAAAAAAAAATAAAAAAATAAAAAACCCGAAGAAAAAAGAAAAACTTGCCAATTATTATTATTTATTTTATTATTTTATTACTATATAAAAGTCTCTTAAACCAAAAACTTGCCATTTGACCCTTTTATCCTTGTCAATTCATTCAATCCCATTATAGTCCATTCACACCACTTTAATGACAACCATTTTTTTTTCATTTTACCCTTACATTTCTATTCAATTACATTTCTATTCACATTTAAAAAAAATATCAAATATTAATGTAATTCACATCTATTAGCATTTATTTAATTCACACATATTTGATTAGCATTTACTATTTAATATTAAATACTAAATGCATGGCGTTAGTGCTCAATTTGATTTCCACTTAAATTTTTTTTACTATAATTTATTAAAGATTATTAAGCATTTAGTGTTCAATGTCATTAATTTGCATAGAATCCTAAAATATTTTTAAATCATAGTTCATACAATTTATTTACATTTATGTAGATTTACATAAAAATATGGAATTCTCCAATGAATCCAATGGTGTGGAGCACAAGATCAACGGCGCATGAGTCTTAATAAAAAAATATGATCAATAATGTTATATATGTGTCACTTTTAACCTGCTGGTAACCGTTGGAGCGTCCTGGCAGTTTTTAAAATTTTTAGGGTTTTTGGTCGGAACCGCTTATTTTCAGACTGTTAGCTATCGTCTGAGTTAGAGGACTCCGATTGGAAATCTAACTGCATATTTGGTGTCCTGGTGCCATTTTAGACCTCTCACGAAAATTTCATCGAATTCTGGCATCGTTTGCAAAAATTTCACAGTTCCGGGGCGTATCCGGGTTTTTAAGTCGCGCGCTATATAAAAGAAATCAAAAATCACCCCTACACTATTCATCATCCCTCCCGACGTGATTTCCCCTCTCCCCTTCTCCGTTTTTCTTCCGTTTGAGCCCCCTCCACCCCTCAAAATCGAAAACCCAAAGCACGGGAAGTGTAGATCGGGTCCCGATCTACACTCCGGTGTCTTCAAATCCGAATTCCGACGATCCTAGCCTCCCCGACCTCCTCTCTCTCTCCTCTGTTTCGAGCCAAATCGAGGGCCGTGATAGATCGGGGCGTGGGAGAGCCTTTGAGGAAGGTTTCGGCGCGCGGAGAGCTACCGAACGTCTTCCCCTCCCCTCGGTAAGCCTCCTTTCCCTCCTTTTCTTGCATAGATGAATGCTAGGAAGGTGGATTGGGTGTTTGGGGGTGGTCGGCGGCAGTGGAGGTGGTCGGAGGGCGGTCAGAAGTGGTTGGAGGGTGGTCGGTGGTCAAGGGAGAGGTGGTGGTGGCGCTCGGGCAGTGGCAGGTCGTCCGGGCCAAGCAGCAGCAGCAGCAGCCCAGGCGGCGCCAGGTCGGGTGCGCGCGGGCCTGGTGCAGGGTGCTGGTCGCGTTGGGCGAGCAGGGGCCGGTGCTGGGCGAGCTGGGCGGCTGATGCGCGTGGAGCGGGTCGCGCGGGTGCGCGGATGGCGTGCGCGAGGCCGTGGCGTGCGCGAGGCCGTGGCTGAGGGTGCGGATGGCGTGCGCGAGGCCGTGGCGTGCGCGAGGCCGTGGCTGAGGGTGCGTGGCGGTGCGCGGAGGCCGCGGTGAGGCCGCGGTGGTGCGCGGAGGTGCGGCGAGGTGCGTGCGAGGTGCGCGCGAGGTGCGGCAAGGCGTGCGAGGTGCGCGCGAGGTGCGGCAAGGTGTGCGAGGAGCGTGCGAGGTGCGCGCGAGGTGGCGGAGGTGCGCGCGGGGTGCGCGCGGGGCGGGGCGCTGCGCGCGGGGGCGTGCGGGGTGCCCCGGGAAGCTCGGCGGTGTGTCTCGGCGGCGGGCAGGGGCCCGGCGGTGCGCGGGCCAAGGCGCGGCGGTGCGCCCGGGCGGTCGGGTGGCCGTGCGGGTGGTTGCCGGCCGTGCGGGTGGTTGCCGGGGTGTTGGGGTGATTAATTTGGGATTTTGGGTATTTGTTTGAGTATTTAATAATATTTGTGGATTTATACTTACCAAATAATACCCTGTCTTGCAGATCTCGACGGACGGTCGCGCGTCGACCCGAGTTCCGGTGAGTGGGACAATCCAACCCAGTAGAGAGGTGTTATACGCACTTGGGCGTATACCGACCTCTCCTGGGGCGTCATGGATAAATATTAACCTGCAATAATATGTAATCCATGCTTGTATGATTCATGTGTAGTATGCATGCTACCCTAGTCTTTGCATGTTAGGGACTTGCACCCTTAGGATATGTGTATGAGCCATGCAGCATGTCCCCTGGTTCCATGTTAGGAAGCCCGACCGATGCATGACACCCTACTAGTTTATTTATTAAATTAAATGCTAGTATTTGTTAAATTGCATGTTATAGTGAATATTATAGGGGAGGGGCCTTGCGAGGACAGCGGTGAGACCCGGGTTAGGGTACACCGTGTTCCTTGTTTGGTTGTCGGGGTGTCCTATAATGGGAACTCACGCTGCCCTCCCGAGTTTCTTTCCCCCAATGATATTCCACCTTGTTATAACCTTATGCATGTTCCCCGCATCGTAGTTATGCGCCCTGGTGGGTTCTGAGGAATTCAGAACGTTAGAGTTGTATGTTTGGTATGATTATTAGCATGAGTAGTGAATATTATAGGGGAGGGACCTTGCGAGGACAGCGGTGAGACCCGTGTTAGGGTACTCCGTGTTCCTTGTTTGGTTGTCGGGGTACCCTGTATCGGGAACTCACGCCGCCCTCCCGAGTTTCTTTCCCCCAGTGATATTCCAACACTGCTTTTGATTGTACTTGTTTCCCCGCATCTTGGTTATGCGCGCTGGAGGAACTCTGAAGAGTTCATGACATTAGAATTGTTGAGGCGTGTAGTCGGCGGATCCGAGTGGATCATATGCGATGGATAGGCTGTTCTGTTCCCTGCGTTGGATCCGGTGGAGGCTACCCCCAGCGTTAGACAGGGCCTTCCTGACAGAGGGCTCCCATTAGTAGGCACCTCCTGATTTGGTGACGGACTGTGCTGAATATGGGAGTAGACCAGGCGGCCTACGGAGTGGAGGGAGAGACTATCGGTGGACTAAGGGTGACCAACAGCCTAGTCAGTCCCAAAATCCTATGTCACCCGTGGTAGGGTGAGGGTGAGGGTGTAGTGGGTTGGCGATGAGCGACCTACTGGATATGTGAATGGATGATTATCAGTCCCAATAGCCTATGTCACCCATTGATGGGTGAGGGTGAGGGTGTGGTGGTTCGGCGAAGTGCGAACCACTGGATCATGTTGTTATGTCTTTGAGCATGGATAAATAATGGAATTGTGGTAAATATTGTCTGTGATGCCTGGGTTGTGCTATTCACTGAGCGTGTGGATCACCCCTCGCACATGTTTTTCCCCAGTGGTCACTGAGCCTGAGCTAGAGCCGGAGCAGTAGTTGGAGCTTTCCGAGGGATTCCTTCAGTAGCGGAGCAGCGCCACGTTCCGCGAGTGCCAGAGGTTATCAGCATCCCTTCTTGACTGTATGTATTTGATTTCCGTGCTTGGCACGTGTTTGTATATGTTCAGTTGTATTCGTGTATATTGGCTCTCACAGGACAGATGATTGAGTATCGAGTCTGTAGAATGTTTATTCACAGATTTAGTCTTTTGCTTCCGCATTTGGTGTATATATCATGTCAGCCCCTTTTGTTGCATGTGTGTCATTCTAGTTGTCTGTGTATGATATATATTATTATTGACCTCCTGTGTTGGCTTCTGATATGATACATGCACCTGTCGCGTCCCGGGGTTGGCCAGCCCTGGGGCGTGACAAATAAATTGGTTGAATGTGAAATCAAAATAAAAACAAAATGAAATCCTATGGCCCTTCCACTTCCCCCTCTTAAATAGCAACCCTCATTCATCATCTCACCATTTAATCCCCTCATCTTCAAGAGATGCCGACCGATGCACTTCCAAGAACCGGCGCATTCATTCACGTGCCATTGAATACCCATTCATCCCCATCTTCATCTTCATTCCCATTTCTATGGATAAATGGATATATCATTTGTCTCTTTTTTCCTCTCTTTAAAAATTTTATCTGGGCTTAGGAAGTTGTGTTAATCTTTTGGCATATATGATTGATATTTTGATTCATCTGATGAATTATATGTTGCAGTTACTTAAAAAAAATTTCATTAGTTCCCCTTTTTTTGGATGTTGTTCATAGTCCATTTGTTTTTTTTGGCATTTTAATTCGTATATCAGGAAATAAAAATATGTATTGAAATTTGTTCTTCGCATGTGCTCTATATTTTTTTTAGATAGCAATTTATCTGCTTATTGTTACGTGTGTTTCTTTCCTTGTTATTTCAAAAGTCAAAAGAAGAAATCTCATATGAATAAATTGTTTTTTCCCTTAACAGGTTCTACTACATTTCTTTACTCTGGAGTCTGGATGGAAGTGGCAAAGGAGTACATATGGTATTTATTCATAGATATTTTGCAATGTAATTGTTTCATTATGAATTATTCATGATCAACATAGTGTACTATTTCCTTTTCTACTGGTGAAATATATCTTAAATTCCTTTCATTTTATAAGCATTTCCTAATCATGATAATATTATGATATCTGAATTTAATTATACGCTAACAAATATATATACTATTTACCCAATTTAAATGAAATTTCATATCCGATATTTTTTCCTCTGATTAGTTTTTCATTAAAAAACTTTTTTTGCCATAGATTTCAAATTAGGTTTGAAAATTTTAATGTGAATTTATTATGATTTTATTCCATAGATTTTAGGATATATATATAAAGGATATGTTGAAATCTATTTAATTTTTATTTAATTTTTAATTTGAATTTATTCGTCTTCTAATTTTTTATTTTTCATTTGCATATAACTTAGAAAATTTGATAAAAAATTGATTTTATCCGTCTTCTAATTTTTAATTTTTCATTTGCATGTAACTTAGAAACTTTGATAAAAAAAAATGATTTTATCCATCTTCTAATTTTTAATTTTTCATTTGCATATAACTTAGAAACTTTAACAAGTTGATCATATCTAGAAATGGCCAAAAATTTAATTTCAGATATTTTAGGATATATATAAAGGATATGATGATATCTATTAAAAATTTATTTAATTTTTAATATGAATTTATATGTCTTCTCATTTTTAAATTTTCATTTGCATAGTACTAAGAAATTTTCATGTTAATCATATCTACAAATGGCCAAAATTTAAATTCCATATATTTTATATTATATATAAAGGATGTGATGATATCTATTTAAAGTTTATTTAATTTTTAATATGAATTCATCCGTTTTCTCTTTTTTTCTTTTTTTCATTTGCATAGTACTTAGAAAATTTGATGCTAATCATGTCTACAAATATCTACAAATGGCTAAGAATTTAAACTTTGATAGTTTCCTAATCAGATCTAGGATTTTTAAAATGTCAATAAAATTATGAAATCTATTTGAATTATTTAAATCATGATATTTCCTCAACTTATTTACTCAACATTTAAATTATATCTTTAAATTTGAATGTTAAATCCATTTTTTTATAGATATTATCCAAATCACAAAGTAAACTTTCAATTTGAGATGTTTTCAATAAGGGCATCATTGGAAATTTATAGTAACAAAAAATTATGTCATTTTCATCATTATAATTTCAAAAAATATTTTCTTTTTCATTATTTTTAAAAAATAAAGAAAAAATTAATTAGAAGTCCCTCGGGTTACTCATATATTATTTTTCGATCCCTATTATTTTTCAAGTTTTTTTAGGTCCTTAAGGCGGTGAAAAATTATCTTTAGGTCTATCTAGCCGGATGTTAATCAAAACATAGAAAATGCCCCAACCTAATTATTTTAGTACACTATTAACACTCTCCAGTATATTGTTAAGTATCTCCAGTTTACTGTTAACACTCTCCCGTACATTATTAACCTGCCCCAAAATGGGCGAGGGTATTTCGGTATTGTTGAACAATATCCGTCTGGAGGGCCTTAAAGATAGTTTTTCATCATTTTAAGGACCTAAAAAATGATAAATATTATATAATAAACAAAGAGGAAAGAATCAATTTAATGCATTGTAATTAATAGATTCATAATTTTTGTGATGACTAAGAAAAAAAAATGAATGAAAGAAGAGGAAAAACAAACGTTTTATAAGAAGGTGGAGAGGTGATCCAAGTCCATTTGACGTGTAGATGGATGTGATCACGAGGGGAAAAGAATCAATTGAATGCATTGCAATTAAATGCATTCATAATTTTTGTGATGAATGGTAGAAGAGGAAAAAATGCAAACATTTAATAAGAAGATGAAAGGTTATCCAATGCCATTGCCTGTGTAAATTTGAACAAATGAATGGGATTGAAGATGAGTGAATGGATTATTATTATTAAAATATTAATAATTTTGAAAGTTTAAATTTTTGGACATTTCAAGACGTGATTTGGATTATATTAAAAAGAAATTCAAACTAATATGCAAATTAAAAATAAAATTTTAACATATTTCATTAAATCTTTTATAAATATCCTAAAATATTATGAATAAAATCATATTATAAATTTATAATCCTAATTTAAAATTATTGGATTAACATTAAAAAACTGTGAAGACGGAAATAAAATGCATTTTTCCTAATATAAAACTTAATATAAATATTAACATTAAAAAATCATATTAAATTTCCTAATTTAAGAGGAAAAAAGATTAAATAAATGGCAGCATTTACAATATTAATTACATCTATTTATATGTTATTTTTAATTTTTGAATGCAAATATTAATTTTTTTGTTTAGTGTTGTAGTCATTCTTTTATTGTTCGTCATATTTCAATTTATGTGTTGGTATTTTTTTATTTTGCGTGTGTATATGATGTAGTAGTTAAGTAAAAAATTGTTTATTTGATTGAAGAGATCGGGAAGAGTAAAATGGTCAAATGAAGATATGTATATAAATATGATTCATGCATATGTTGGAAAAATAATTATGATTTGGGATTCTAGGCAAATAAATGGCATGCCACTGCACTAAACAATAAATGCATAATAACTTTTAATAAATTATGGTAACAAAAATTTAAGTGTAAAAGACATTGAACACTACACACCATGCATTATATACATGTAAAAAAAATATGAATAGGAACGCCATGCATTATATGTAACCATGTAAGGTTTTTATTTAAAATTTGAATATGCCATGCACCATATGAAAAAAAAATATGAATAGGAATTTATTCTTAGATACGTTACAACATCATTTTCATAATCAAAATACAGTATACAATATATTCTAACAGTGAATTATATTTTGAATATCCTTTCATTTTATAAGGATCCCTTTATCCTAATAATATTATAATATCTAATTTTAATTATAAGTTAATAAATATACTAATATAATTTAAGTTAGTTACAGTGAATTATATTTAGAATATCCTTTCATTTTACAGTGAATTAAATTTGAAACGTGCAAAAAGAAGAAACAAGCTAAAAAGTTATTAATATTTGCATTAAAAATTTAAAATTAAAATTAAAATAAATAGATGATCAATATTTTTATTTCTGTCATTCATTTTTTTTTAAAATAAAATTTCATCATTATAATTAGAAAAAATATTTTCTTTTTCATTAGTTTTAGAAAATAAAGGAAAAATTAATTAGGGGTCCCTCTCATTACTCATCTATTATTTTTAGATCCCTATTATTTTTCAAATTTTTTTAGGTCGTGAAAAATTATCTTTAAGTCTCTCAAGCTGAATGTTGATCAAAATATAGAAAATGCCCCCAACCAACCAATTATTTTAGTACACTGTTAACACTCCAGTATATTGTTAAGTATCTCTTTTGCAATGTGAATTTCATTATAATATTTTCATCATCATTTCTCTCTCTCAAAATTTCTTCAGACTTAAGGAAGGTTGATTATTCTTTGGTATAAATGATGCTTAATTTGGTTCATCTAATCCATTTTATGTTGCAATTAAGCTTAATATTTTTTTTTCCTTTGGTTCCTCTTCTTTAAAAATATTATCCTGCTTCGGTGTTTCTGCTGTTAAAAGAAAAAAATAACAAGTAATTAATTTGTTTTTCTTTAACAGATTCATCTTCGATTCTCTATTTTGATTGGAACTAGCACAACAGTTGTTCTGGTATTTATTTTTATATCTTTTGCAATATGATTTCATTATAATATTTTTGTCATCATAATAAGGTACTAATTTCTTTTCTATCTGATCTGATCATCAAAATAATATGATGTCCAAATTTAATTGACTGTTTACCCAGTTTAATAAATGAAGTTTCCTATCATAATTTTTTTTCTCGATTTAGTTCTTCATGATACAGGATATGTAGGTCTTCACATTTTTTAATCTGGAGAAAAAATTCTTAAAATATATATATTTTAGGATCTATATAAAGGACACGATGAGGTCTGTTTAATGTCTGGTTAATTTTCAATATGAATTTATCCATGTTCATTTATTTTTTTTCATTTGCATGTTACATAGAAAATTTGATTTTTTAAAAAATTTTATTATGATTGAATTCTATATATTTTAGAATATGTGGAAAAGATATTATGACATCTATTTAAAGTTTAGCTAATTTTCAATATGAATTTATCCATCTTCATTTTTTTCTCCATTTGCATGGTGCAGAGAAACTTTCATGTTATTCATATCTAGAAATCATCAAATAATTAAATTCATAGATTTTAGGGATTTTAAGATATATTTAAGTGATGTGATAATATATATTTAAATTTCTTGTTTTCATTTGCATAGTTCAAAAATACTTTGGTGTTATAATTTAAGTTCTCTTATGCCATCTGTTTAACTTTTATCTTTTTATAATGAATTCATCCATGTTATCAATATTTCTTATTTTCATTTGCATAGTTGAACAATGCTTTGATGTTAAATATTTATATTCCTTTGATTTGATTTTATAACCCTCACTTATAAACATAATATTCTGATATCTCTCTGCTTAATTATAAGAGTAAAAAATTAATCTTATTAAAGTTTGGATGTATAAAATAATCACATACATATAATTATAGAAAATAATTTATTCTAATGTATGAACAGCTATATAAATCATTAAAATAACTTGAATATAATTTATTTTAATTAAATTATCATGAAATTACATTTATCATATTTTAAGAATCCAATATGTAAGGGTTAAAATTGGAATAGGACAATATTACAGTTATCATTTTTTAGAATCCAATATGTAAAGGTTAAAATTAGAATAGGATTGGATTTCAGTATATTTAAAATATGAATAGCATCTATTTCTTAGCTTCTTTTGAATATCATTTTACATGTATATTTTCCTAATCAAAATAGAGAGAGATCATTTTTCTTATAGGGTGTTGTACCTTGGATATCATTGATTTTACAATAGGATACGAGTATAATGATAATTTTTTGGACAATGTAGTACTCCGTTCGTGTATATAAATATTTTCATAATTATGAGAACACTACAATATTTTCATCATCATAATAAAGTACTAATTTTCTATTCTATCTAATCTAATCATCAGAATATTATGATATCCAAATTTAATTACCTTTTTACCCAATTTAATTAAATTTTTTGTTATCTTTAGTTATCACCTCTCTCTTTTTTCCTCTCTCAAATTTTTTTCTGATCTTAGGAAGGTCGGTTATTCTTTGGTATATATGATGCTTAATTTGGTTCATCTAATCCATTTTATGTTGCAATTAAGATTACTATGCTGTTTTATTTCCATTGGATCCTCTTTTTTAAAATTTGTTCTTTTATGCCATCTATTTAACTTTTATCTTTTTATATTGAATTCATCTGTGTTATCAATATGTCTTATTTTATGATATCCCTTCTTAATTGTAAGAGTAAAAAAATAATCTTATTAAAGTTTGCATATATAAAATAATCATATACATATATTTATACAAATTTATTTATTCTAATGTATGAACATCTATATGCGTCATTAAAATATCTTGAATATAATTTATTTTAATTATATTATCATGATATTATATTTATCATATTTTAATAATCCAATATGTAAGGGTTAAAATTAGAATAGGACAATATTAGAGTTATCATTTTTCAAAATCCAATATGTAAATGTTAAAATTAGAATAGGAATGGATTTTAGTCTATTTAAATTATGAATAGGATTTATTTCTTAGCTTCTTTTTTGAATATCATTTTACATGTATATTTTCCTTGTCAAAATAGATAGAGATTATTTATTTCTTATAGAGTGCCACTTCTTGGATATCATTGATTTTACAAAAGGATCTGAGAATAATGATAATGTTTAGGACAATGTAAAACTCCGTTCATGTATTAGTCCTTTGATTTTATAAGCATCCTCTTATCATGATAATAATATGATCCAGGTTTATTTTCAGATCCAAAAATATTTTATTGTAATTAAAATGGGTACATATAAAAATATTCTTATACATATAATTTATATAAAATTATTTTAATATATTATCATTGGCTTATTATCTGGCTACATCATATTCTACTTCCATACTACTCTTCAAACAAAACAAGTAAGTTACCAACATCCCTGAATATGATATAAAGAAACAAAATTATATTAAATTCATTCCATATACTAGCCTTATTTAATGTATTGGAAGGATTTTGTTACATAACATCCAACGTAATGGAAAAGAGCCCTAATATTAACTTTGTTTCCTCAAAGAGAAAGTGTTTGTGTTTAATGTCGTATTTAAATGATTTATTTATTGTACATGTAGGTGTCATGCAACATATATATTCCTACTACAATATAGAAAAAAAGGTTGCATTAGTTTATTAATAATGATAAACGTAATTTAGTTTTATAATAATTTGTTATTGTCAAGATATCTGCATAGTAAAGTTAATTATCTGACAGTTTTCGTTAGAAAAATTTTCTAATGAGGTATCAATGCTCTATCTTATTCCATTTTTCATGTCAGATTAGAGGAGGACAACAATCCTCAAAAGGAAAAAAAATTACTTGTTTATTTGAGCCTTCAAGTAGATTGAATCTATCATAAATAAATGTGTTTTCCTACTTTTAATAGACTATATATATATATATAGTAGGCCAAATCCTCTTTAACATGCTACATGAAGACAAAGAATATTTTCCTAATTAAGAGGGAATAATAAATGTACGGATAAGCAACAAAATATCTGGAAATGTGTAAGACATTTTGTGTTAGAGAGCAAGACCTAAGATGGTTTAAGAAAAAAGAAAGAAGAATATATGTCATGTGTGGCTAATTGAAAGTTTCGCAGAATGACACATTTATTTTCTTACATGAGGATATGAATTTCGTTATTTCTGATTTTCACATTTTAAAAAGAATGGAATAAGAAATTTTAATTATCTTATGATGTTTATTATACCTTCAATTATTAATAACTTAACCTTCTTATGTTCTTATTATAGTGTATTATCATCGGCATCTTTCTCTGCAACATCATATTCTATTTCAAGACCATCTTTCAACCAAAATAAGTAAGTTTTCAACATCCCTGAATATAATTTTTTTTTTAAATAAATTAAATTAATTCCAGGTACTTCCCTTTATTCAAGTATTGGAAGGATTTTGTTACATGCAATCCAATGTAATGGATAGGATCCATAATAATCTTGCTTCCTCATAGAGAAAGACTTATAAACTGTATACCAACTTTAAATATTAATATATCTATAAACTGATAATTAAATTTGAATGTCATAATATTTGAGCCTTGAAGAAAATCGAATCTATCATAAATCAACATGTATCAAACCTTTAATAGACTCTACACACACACACACAAATGTATGTCTATGTGTGTCTGTGTATATGCATTTATAAAAAACTATAAAAATTCTTTCAAAAACATACCTTGTTGACGTAAGCATATTCGTTGTTAAATTTCAATCGACGCATATACGTCTCGTATTGGGATGGAAATGGATCTGGGTGTAAGAGGTGAAACAGACAATTAAATTCAAATTATGATGTAAATATGATTATAGTAATATTTTTAATATGTCATTGCAGATAAATATCCAATCCAAATTTTACAGAAAAATGATTTCATGCATTGGAAAAAAGTATGTCTTTTTCACTAAACCAAAATAAAATACTGAGAAAGATCGAGCAATGGGATGTTGGATTGCAGAGCATATTGAGACTACGAATGATTTTGAAGAAGGCAGCGAGAGCAACAGTGGATCTAAAAACAAAAAGAGTAGGGTTTAAATTGATCAACCAAGGTTGTCTTTCTCTCATAGATATAACTTTTGTGTTAAGTTTATAAAGTCGAAGATTTAAAAACATGGCTGCAAGGTTATTCCCCTTATATGGAACTTATGTAAGTTAATGGATATGTGTTCTATGCTTTAATTATTGTATGGCATATTTAACATTATTATTTTCTATTATTGGACTGGTTTTCCTTTTCTTCATTTACTACTTATCAACTTTTCAATAGTTACCATTGGTATTACTCAATAATATATAAGTAAACCTTATATTAGTTAATCTTTGATGGTGTGGAATTTTTGGATTCTTTAATCTCAACTATGGTTTTTAGTGGCCCATTTTTATCATTCACATAGAGATTGATCAACTGATAACATTGTTGCATAGAATATTTCTTATTTAATAATTCAGCAACTGTACTATTTTTTAAAAAACATCATATCATTTACGTTAAAGATATTAAAAATTTTAATATTTAATTTATTAAACTATATTAAACAAAAACCGTTATTGATTTCTTCAATGTGTGTTTTTGTTTTTCTACAAATCCCATGTTTCGAAGAATTTGTTGTTAATGTCACTGGTTATTATTGTTGAAAGTAGTACGTAATTTAAACCATCTATATATATATATATCATTTTATAGTTGCATAATGTTATTGTATTTAAATTATTTGACATGAATGAAAAAAATTAATCAAAAGAAATTCTTACACTATATTCATGTGCATTTGCACATACGCTACAACTAGTGTATTAAAAATTCGGATAACTCTCTATAAATGATATTTTACTTTAAAGAATGGATTATAAAAACCTATCTGGAAGGGTAAAATCGTTATTTTATAGAGGATTTTTAGTATTTTTAACACATTGTAGTTTTTTTTTATATACTTTATTTTCAGTCAGGATTAATCAAACAAAATATTCTTCATTTGTCAATAGAAATTTAATTTACAGGGTTATATAGATTTACATAGATGTTTTCAAGGGGTTTTATGAACTTCAGGAAGTGTCAGAGGGTTATATAGATTTTAGACAGTTTATAAAGGGTTATATGGATTTTTTTTTCTTTTTTTAAATCATATATACTTTATGTAATTTTATAAAAGTGAAGTATATATTCAAATGAATTGAATTTTATTATTTATATATAAAAAATTCTAACGAGGTTTATACCTCGTTACAATGAGTATGTGATGCTAAAGAGATATATAAGACTACATTTGGATGGTAAAAATGAATCTAATGCAATAGCACTCTATTTTATTTATTTTGCTTTAGTTAATGGCATCTGTGTAAACTATATAATATTACATAAATTCTTATAAACTTGAAGTCTGACATACAAAACATGTTTGTTGAATGTCTAGCTAAAAGACTTGTCCTTACATTTTTTTCCATTTGATTTTGAGATTAAATATTCAGGTGGAATCAATTTTAAAGCAATTTTTTTCATAAAATCTACTTCCAACCAAGGTTTTTAAAACAAGTTATTCTCCAGGTGCTAGTTTAGCAAGGGATTAGGTTTTGATGAAAAGTTATACTAATTTTAAAAGATAAAAAGTCTATCAATTTTGTTCATATTTATATTTGTCAAAATTGAGATAAAAAGTGGGGATAAATACTATTTCAGCCTTTAAGTGAAACAAAATATTTTCATTTTCATTTTAAAATTTGAACAATTGTATGTAATTTATCTATGATTATTTTTAATATCAAACAGGGATAAACTGTTCTTCCACGCACTTATCCCTAATGACGGAGCCACCATTTGGGGGGGGGGGGGGGGTGCATAGGCCCCTAGTTTTTTTTTTTAAATTGTTTTTATTAAGACCCACAGCCCATGAGACCCACCACTCAACAACTACCCCCTCTAATTTTTTTTTCCAAACTTTTTTTAAAAATGTTAGATCAATCTTTTTTACTAACCAAAACTCAAATCATACATGTTATATTTTATTTTTTAAATTGTAAACATTATCTAATGAACCATTATATTATATTAAATTATATTTTATTTTATTTTTTTAAATTGTAAACATTATCTAATTGTTTTAGGTGGGCCACTCCCATACATTAAATGACCAAAAAAACAAAAACAAAAAATCAAACCCTCTCCTTATATTCCCACGTTACCCAGCCCGGGCCTTCCCAACCAAAGCCCAAAACAATTTAGGTGGGCCACTCCCCCACATGATAATCCATCAATGATCAAATTAAATGCCCAACAAACCAAAAAAACAAATTTAAGAAACCCCACCCCCTCCTCGTATTCCCATGTTTCTTCCCAGCGCCACATCCTGCAGCGGAGCAACATCAAATTCGTGCGTTCTCTCTAAAACCGCACGTTAGTCTCTTCTCATATATTGTATTTATTTTTGTTTATTTTGTTTGTTTTTGTTTATTTATGTATTGTATTTCAATAATATATGTATTATATAATTGATTCTTAGGATGCGTTTGGTTGCGCGATTGCGATTACAGGAAGTTGTGTTTGCAATCGTTCAATCAAACGGTTTTACTGTAGCAGCTTCCTACACACATATTTCAGACAAGTAGTACTCAAAAGCTGCGATTTCAAAAAGCTGAGAAAGTGAGCTTCTTGCAAAATCAGTTTTGCAATTGCGCAACCAAACGCACCCTTAATTCTTTAGTGAATTTTTATTTGTTTATTTTTTGTTTTGTTTAATTTTTATTTATTATCATATGATTGATTCGTTAATTTGGAATTTAGATCTCTTTGTTGTTATTTGTTATATTAATTTTTTTAAGATTTGAATTAACTTGTGTTTCATATAATTTTTTTTTAATTTATGTTTTACAATTGAAATTTAGATCAAATCATGAGCAAGATGGAAGATGAATATCTTGTAAATTGTTTGATTTTATATATTAAAAGAAAAATAGCTGAAAAGTTTGAAAATAATTGTCCTTCCATACACTTATCCCTGGTGACGGAGCCACCATTTGGGGGGGGGGGGGGGGTGCATAGGCCTCTGATATAGATGTCATTGGAACACTCCAAAGACGGCCGCCTCTCGGTGCAACAATATATACATATAAATAAATAAATAATATGCTTACAAATAAAAATAATTTAGGCTGCATGGACGAACTACTTTATATAGGTCTACATATAGATTTAGTGATAAACAAAAATAAGATAGAGAGGAGTTCAAACAACTTAGTATTAGGAGATTCAATATTTGAATAAATCAAATCCTTAAAAATCTGGAAAAAAAAGAAGTATAATAGTACTACATCTTTCCGTATCTTTTTTTCTCTAACAAACTCAACAAAATATATTAAATTATGCACAAATGTTTAATATGAAATATATAGACTTTTAAGGTATATTATATTTACATTCATATATACATCTTATGTTATTTATTGTAGTACATTAGGGATTTTTTCATTCTATTACAAAAACATATTTATGGAAATATAATTGAATGGATATACATGGTGAATATATTTAATTTCAAAATTAAAAAATTAGAATATATAGATATGATTTAAAATAAAAGGGATTTTTAGTTTTAAGTCCCCACAAACCATCATATTTAGTGATCGATCCCTCCCTTCTTCGTATTTAGGTTTTAGTCCCCGATTTAAAGGATAATTCATGGATAGGTCCCTCACAGGGACTAAAAAGTAAATTAAATAATTTATGGATAGGTCCCTTTCAGAGACTAAAAAGGAACTATCATTTAAATCTGGGGACTAAAACCTAAATACGAAGAAGGGAGGGATCGATCACTAATATGATGGTTTGTAGGGACTTAAAACTAAAAATCCCAAAATAAAAATGTATTGATAAAATTTAATTAAATCTGATTTTGATATCTTAAACTATTTATGATTTATCTAAATTTGATAATAATAGATTAGTAGTTAAAAAAATCATAATCTTATTAGATAAGATTGTATCACTGAATAATTTTAAAATTAAAATAAATCTATTATCTTTTAATAAGTAAGTATAATTAATAATGCCAGTATAAATGGCACCCAACAAGAGTTACAAGATATATTAGGATTGGAAACGGTGTAATAGCCTAAAATAATTGACTTTTAGCCTCCCATATTGTTTAATTATAATAATGTATATTCCTAGTTTCCTGACGGCCGACCAAACATTCACTATTATCGGTCAAATTTTATGTTCAATTTACGACTAAATCCAACGAGAAAAGAAAATATAAAATATACTTAAATTCCAATTCACAACATTTCCACATCAACAAAATAAATGTATGAACAATTAAAACGGTTAAAAATGAGTCCGACCCGATTAGACCTGGTATCATTAATATTATATTATATTATCTATTAATTGAATTATACCATCTATAAATTAAATTGTATAATAATAGTGCTACTACGACAATGCATTGTATATTTGTGCAGGTAGAAGGCAGCCCCACGTTTAAATTAGCTCCCACAAAATTAAATTAAAATTTATCAAGAAGTCCCTGCTTGCATCCCTCTCTCAAGTCCCAACTTCGAAGACAGTCATGCATCGCACGTTGGACCCTTTGTTTCTTTCAATTCGTTTTTGTTTTGTCAGAGATCTGCAGAGACGTCAGTTTTAATTTTTCGTCCCACGTGTGTTTCAGAGGTCTTGATGGCGACAGAAAAGTGGGTTTCGTGAGCCTCTCTTTTTTTGTAAGGAAACTCAGGGATTAGCAACAAAATATAAAATTTAATTTTTAATTTTTAAAGTCATATTAATTTAAATACAATATCATTTAAAAGTTAAAAATTAAAAATTATTATTAAATAAATCAATTTAAATACATCATTATTATTATATTTGATCTCTAAACTATACTTTGAAATCTGTGTTTTATAAAGCAGCCATCATCATTACACCCCCAAATTATCATCATTACACCCTCAAAAGGTGTGCGCATAAAGCTACAAAAGCTAAAAGCTGCTTTTCAAACTGTGTTTCCAAACGCTACCTTAATTTCAGTTCCGCTAGTGAACATCTGAATTATTTTTAAATTTTTAAAAGATCTAGACTTATTTTTATATTATCACAAGTTATTTTTTTTATAGTAAAATAAGAAAAGAATAGGTGGAAATAGAGGAGAATAAAAAAAAATGATTTGAATAAAGAGAATAAGTGGGTATAGCTATGCATAATTAAATAAGAATAAGCTGACATTTGTATTTTAGATCCTCCAGAATTATGTTATTCCTTCACTGGTATAAAAGAACTCATATGTAAAATCACATATCATCAAATCAAATCACTAGTTATCATCTTTTATGCATTAATGAGACTTATATGTCAAATCAATTTTTTACACTTTATTCACATTTTATTATGGTTTTTTTTGTGAGTATACCATCAAATAATATGTTATTTAGTTTTATATCACCACAAATAACATATTTATTTCTATACCATTATAATTTTTTTTAATGAAAAATGTATCCCTCCTTTATCTTTTTTTAGCCTAAATGAAACTTAACTATAGTTAGTTCTTAACCAAAATGTAAAAATGACATAAATAACCTCAACATAATATTTGTCATAATATAAATAATTAAACATCATAACCTATTAATTTCTTCTGTTTTTTCAAATCAACTATGAGCCATTTAACTTTATCTCTTCTTTCTTTTTCTTCCAATCAAGATTTGTTTTTTTTTTAATTTGTCATTTTATAATATATATGATTAATTATTATCAAAATAATTTTATTTCATTTGTACTAAATATTACTAAATTATATGTCTTAAATAATAAATAGTTTGTATATTTAATTTTTATGTTTGGATGTTAGATGAAATTTATCATTTTCATGTTAAAATTAATATTTTTTATTTTTATAAATATTGTATTTGGTAAAATAAAATATACAAAATAAAAAAGGGTAATTTGGTCATTTACCTAAAACTTTAACAATTTTAATAGAAATTTGGACGAAAGTTATGATGGTAAATATGCATGATTTCTACATATTCCAATGGTATAAAAATAAATATGTTATTTAGAATGGTATAAAAATAAATAGTATGTTTTTGGATGGTATATATGGAAAAAAACCCTTTTATTATTCATCAATCAAACAACTCAACATTTATTATTACGTTTTTTAATAAGAATCACAAACGACACAACCAAACTGAAAATCACTTATTTTATTGATAAAGTTATCTATTCACAGAATAGGTATAAATCCTAGAACAGCTTATGTCTCTACCCAAACGGACACTTAATGTATTATTTCTATGTTTTTCTACTGGTTATCCTATACTCCTCTTTTTCTAATTTTACCACTGTCTTTGAATTTTCTTTATGCCCTCTCCCCCATAGACAACTAGACCTTCCTCCACGCGTCTCAAATTTGATGATGACATACAACTATAAATCCTAAAAACACAATATAATGACATTCTTAGTAAGAAAATAAATAATGTATAAAATCCATCAATAATGTACGTAGACAGTTTAACAGTGTACATAGACCTGATAACAATGTACATAAACAGTTTAACAGTATACAAAAAATTGATGAAGGAGAAACAAAAATGAAAGATATATCATGAACATAAACTGAAAGATCCAAAAATAGTATACAATAGGAGTTGAGGCTTAAAAATAAGTCCAGTTATTCAAAAGACTTAAAAAATAATTCAAATATTTTTCAAAGAACATGAAATTAATTTCACCAAAATATAAATAAAAATATGAATAAAAACAACCTGGCGAGATGTGGCGAGGCGAACCTTGTAGCCAAAAATGGACATTTTGTTAGTGCCAGTAAATCTTTGTTGAGGATTTGAATATTTTGTCCCTTACTAAATTTAATTTCTTTGGTAGGTACACACCTGGGGCACTTTTTCATAGACAGTTGTTGGACGCAATTTTTTTTACAATTTTATCTTCAGAATCATAAACCTCGTTCATCACATGTATTCACATTAACGATTTATGTATTTCATTAAAAATATTTTTGAATATTTTAATATATATTTTAAATTATGTATTTTAGTTTTATAAAAGGATTATCTCACTAGATAAGGTATGTTATTTAAAAAAAAAATCAAAATGGATGTGAACTGGATTAGATATTAGAAAAAAAATTGTAATTAACATTATTAATTTGGATAGCAGATTTCAAATATATCTTTTTAAATTTTAATGTTTTATTTCATATTAAGATACACACAATCTAACACAAACGATGTGTATCAACCCGAAAAAGATTCGAACTTGTAACCAATATATACCACGTATATTTTACAGATAAGCAAATAGAAAATGTTGAATCATGAAATAACAGTTTTGTTCAATATGGATAAATTGTAATAGATATGCATTAATAAGATAGAATAAACTCCTTGTACCTTTACTATAGTTAGTTATACATGAAGAAGTAGTTTATTCATGCTTATTTATACAAAAATATAACTATTTTATAATAAGATAAATATAAAAGACACAATAATATGCAAACTAATAAAAAAATCGATGGAAATCTAGTTCATTTAATCCTCATGTATAACTATTTTTTATATATTCAAATGAAATATTCATGAACCAAACAGGATAAGGAAAGAGTCAACCATGTGTGGATTATCCTATCCTATTAAATGTTATCCATCCAATGGCAATTTTTTTTTTCATAGAAAAATCATAAATTTTGTATCATCAATGGATGATATTCCATTAATCTTGACATTTATTTCCAAGCATAAATCTTGTTTTTCTGTGTATCATCCTCTCTTCAATACAACATGGAAAAAAAAAAAAAAAGTGACCTAAAAACTCCTTAATTAAAACAACCGCTCCATCGGATAAGGAGGTCTTAAATCAAATTCACCAAAACTACAGGGTGTTCCCCGCAAGAAGTCACAAAAAACGCCACCAAGACAAAAAGGCGTCATTTAAGAGAGAGAGAGAGAAAGAGAAAACACCTGTCCGGGCGGTTCGGTCTGACGTTTTTCTTCCATCGAAACCTCTCTGTCTCTGTCTCTGTCTGTCTGTCTCTCTCTCTACAGATTCGAAGCACTTGATTGCCCTTGATCGATACGGTCCTGAATTCATGGCAGGAGAGCCACCGTCCGAGCAGGAACAGGAGGACCCCGATTCGGAGGTCGCCGAGACCGATCTCAACAGTCGCTATATCCGGGTGGGTTGATCCGCATTGAATTCGTTCACAATTGATCGAAAAGTTTGTTTTTTTTTTATGCGTGATTTGATGTGTTTTGTTGATTTTATTGAACCGGAGATCTTGAATTCTCTGCCTGAAAATTCACTCATTTGAGGACCCTTGCCTCCCTAATTGCGTGTTTTGGATGTTTGAGTGGGTGAATTGTGTTAATGATTCATTCCTTTTGGGTTATTTTTGCAGTATAAGGAGGTGTTGGGGAAGGGCGCATTCAAAACAGTGTATGCTTCCTTTTCTTACAACTCTTAATCATTGGTTTTTGTCTTACGTGATGGACTTGAATGGAAAATTGCGATACAGTGTTATTCGGAAGGCACAATTTTTGGTAGAGGTTGTCTGGAATTGGGTTTTCTTTCTTTGGTTTTTTTTTTTTTTTTTAATGATTTTTTTTTTTTTTTTTTGCTTATTGAAGAGACTTGCTCTTGGAAGGTGTCGTTTTTCAAGAAGATATTTAAAGATTTGATGTTTTTCCATTTTCAGAAAGCATGACATAGTGAGAATTACATGGCGCTGATTTTTTTTTTCTTTTTTTGAGGAAAGAGATAGGAGAATATTATTAAAAAGAAACCGCCGGATAGAAGGAGATGAAGGCTCTCCTTTTAATAGTAGAAGGTAAACCTTCACCCAAACTGATAGAAAGGTGATAGAAGAAATAAATTGGGAGGGGGGAGGAAAATGGGGGAACCCAACAATAAGCACACGCACATCACCTCCCAGAAAGAGACCTTTTAATAGTAGAAGGTAAATTTTCACCCAAAATGAAGTCAACCCAATCTCTAAGAATGGAGAACATTGTCGTCCACATGTTTTCCCAATAGGCATGCTTTTGTTGGAAGACACATTCATTTCGCGTGAGCCAAATGCTCCAACAAACCGCATGCGGGACTAGCCATTGGATTTTGGTGAGGGAGCTACGATGATAATGTTGGTACATATTGGAATGAAAATATTGGTATGTCAGAATTCAAGGGAACTTGACTCCTCATAGAGTTGACTGAAGATCTTTCTTTTTAAATTTTGAATGCTTGAAATAATTAAATTGGATGATAATGTTGTGGTAAACAGAAACACTGTGCAGAGTTGCGGTGTTTCTTCTTCCTTTTTCTTTGAATGATGAAAATCATAACATAATCGATGCATGGATGCACATTTAGAAGAGTTGATACTGTGTCATGCTCATTCAGTTTATTATGAAGATGCTGGTAGTATTGAGTAATTTTTTTCTTGATTAATGAATCTGTGGTCTACTTTTTAAACAGTTATAGAGCTTTTGATGAAATAGAAGGGATAGAGGTGGCATGGAACCAGGTAAAGGTATTGGATTTGTTGAGAAATTCTGTAGACTTGGAGAGGCTCTACTCAGAGGTTCATTTGCTGAAGACTCTGAAGCACAAGAACATTATAAAATTCTACAGCTCATGGGTGGACCCCAAACGTGGAAACATCAACTTCATTACGGAGATCTTCACATCGGGCACCCTTCGACAGTCCGTTCCTTTACTTTTCCCTCGTTTTTACATATCTGTCCATGGCATTTTGTTTGTAATTTTTCCATTTTATAGTCAATAAAAACAGAATTTGGCCTTTTTCCCATTTCCAGTTGTTTTCATAGTTCATATAAGGTTTTGTTGAATTTCATATGATGCTTGAACATTGAAACTAATTCTGTCTATGCTTGACATCTATTCTGATAAAGCCAGAATTTCTTTGCCCCTGTTATTCATGTAATAATACTGAACCTTACTAAAGTGGATCTGTCATAAATTCGTGTTTGTACATGTGCCATTAATCGATATTTGGGAGGTTGATGGTTTCCATGTGGATTGGGCAGCTTAGCCATTTTGCCCAGAATTGATTATATCAGAGCCCATTTATGCACATCTAATTCAAGAATAATATGCTGGCGGGTTTTTCATGGCTTAATTTAAGGTATTGTTATGTAATTTTTACTACATTACTGGCAGAAACTATGTGGCCTCTCTTTTTTTCATGTTGCTCCAATCAGGTCAGGACAACAGTATATGGACAACACAAATTTAAAAAATATTATGGATAGCAATTAAAAATTCTCAAACAGCCAATTGTAAAGTTAGGAGTATGAACTTGGAGAATTTTAATACCGCTCCTTTTGTTATACATGTTTCAAGTGCACCATACTCTGTCTGAATGATAAACTACAACAAAGATTAATTATTTGCTTCAGGTGCATTGTCTTCTCATTTATTTTTTTGTTTTTTGGCTCTTCTTTGTCTTTCTTTTATTTTACCTTTCTTCTTTCTCCTCCACTAAAATATTTTCTATTCTCCCCATTTGTGTTTCCGTAATGGAAGACGATCTTTTCTCTTTATGGAATTGATGATAAATATATATATGATAAATCTGCTAAACTAAGATATGACCTTAGTTTTAGTTTCAGTTATTGTGATCATAATAAATATACCACAGAAGAAATAATTTACATAAATCCTTATATGATCTTAATAGTGTACTTACATTACATCTCTGTGTGTTTTCCACTCACAATTAGGACTCCTCACCAACTTTACTGTCTTATTCCCTTTCAAAAGCTATCTATTTGCATGCCTAATATTTTTGTATGTCCGTCTACGACAATGCTCACTTTCTTTAAGAATAATAATTTTGTATATCAATATTCATAATTATGGGGCATGGATCTAGCTCAGTGGTCAACAATAGAATTTGCAAGCAAGAGGTCATGGTTGCGAACCGAGCTTTGGTTAAGTCTACTAACCCCCCCCCCCCCCCCCCCCCCCCCCCCTTAAAGGAGGTCAAGGGATCAAACTTAGCGGGGCAACAATAAAAAAAAGAAAAAAGGTCATGGGATCGATTCCTAACATTTACATACCAAAAAAGAAAAATTTATGTCATGAATATTTCTGTTTTCCTTGGTGTTACTTGTGAGCTAGGAATCCTTTAATTGCACTTTGCATCAATAAGTAGAGATTGCCACTTCTTTAAAAAAAAATTGAACCACTTTTTCTTTATTATTGCATAAAAGGCCTCTCTACCTTGAAGCCCACTCTTTAGTATTGGTGTTTTTTTAGTGTTATACATAATTTTTTCACTGACTATTTCTATGTTGTACTAGTTATACTTGTGCTTTGCATTTGAACGTTTAAATTGGCCTTGTCTTATGATTTGAGATTGCCAAGTAAACAGGATGGTTAAATATAGTTTCTTTATTTTTGAATCACCTTTCATTTGCATGAATTTTATTTTTGAACCATTTTTCTTTCATATAATTTTTTACTTTTGAACCATTTTTTCTTTTGGTTTGAAATACCTTAATAAGAATGACTGCACATGACCAATCCAGTGTGAGGCACAACCTCTTTAATATTATGCTAGTGCATAATATGTAGCAAACTCAGTTGTTGGTTTGCCAACTCATTTTTTCCCCATTCTCATTTCATGGTTATTCCTTTATTGGCTGATGCTTACTATCTTATGCTATATGTACTAATATAAAATCGAAATCTGCTTAACTACGTATCCTTGTTCTCTTTTACATCTCTCATTTATTTCTCTTTGGCTGTAATTTGCAACTACCTATCCATTTAACGATAATTGCTTGCCTATTTTATTCTAATGCTATTTTTGCATTTACAAAGATATTCCCAAAACACTCACCATTTGCAACCTAATCTGGCCCATTTATTGCATGTTTATTCCTTTGTGTTTTTTTTTTCAATTTACGTAGCAAGGACACCTATGGCCAGGTCTTGGATCCATTTTGGGATGTGTCTTGCATTCCGGGTATAGGGTAGCAAGTATAAGTTAGAGCTTTCTAGAGGTTCCATACTGTACTCTGTCCACGTTCTTGTTGGATATCAATACGTGTCCATGTCATTCATACATAAGTTTTGATTTATGTAACGTAACGTACTTTATCCATGTTGCTAGACGTGTTAAACCATGTTGCATGGTGGCCACTCAAAGATAGTAAATATTTAAAGTCCGACATTACTGATATATTTGATAAACTTCATTTTAATGGATATTACTTTATTATATTATGCTAATAAGTTTTAATACTATTTTAGTATTTTGTGATTGGATAAGATATTTTAATGTTACCATGTTTGACGTGCATGTCAATATATTCTAAATTATTTATGTAAATATTTTCTTATCTCTGCAACCTTGTGATGTCTCTTTTCCTTTTTCATTAAATTCTGGACAGTTTAAGATTTTTAAACCTCATTGGTGAATTTAATTCTGATTTTGTAGGTACCGAAAGAAACATAAGCATGTGGATTTGAGAGCGCTGAAAAATTGGTCAAGGCAAATTTTGCAGGGACTTCTCTATCTTCACAGTCATGACCCACCTGTTATTCACCGAGACTTGAAGTGTGACAACATATTTGTTAATGGAAACCAAGGTGAGGTGAAAATTGGTGACCTTGGATTGGCTGCCATTCTTCAGCAAGCTCAATCAGCTCACAGTGTCATAGGTAAGACCTTTTTTACAACTAAAATTTTGAGGGCTTGAAATCTGTCTGAAGAAAAATGTGTGTGTTCCTATGTTTAGCCTGTTTCTTAACATATTGACTTTTTTTTGGTCAGAATTGTGAATTACATGAATGATTTGAGCTTACTTGTATGATTGTATACCTCATTTATTAGGGACTCCGGAATTCATGGCACCGGAACTGTATGAGGAGGAATATAATGAACTGGTTGATATTTATGCCTTTGGAATGTGCTTGCTGGAGCTAGTGACGTTTGAATACCCATATTCAGAATGTTCCAACGCAGCCCAGATATTTAAGAAAGTAACTGGGGTGAGCCAATACAACTCATTAGTCTGTTTATGTCATTTTTTGTGCTTTTTGTTTGAATATTTCTGATTTGTAACCCTCCCTTCTCTTAGTTATATGTTTTTTTTAGTTCTTTATCCAATAGGGTTGTGAAATATATATGCTTCTGCTTTAGTTAAATTAGAGATATGGGCATCTAGGTTCCGGCATGTGAAAAAACAATCATTTAGTGATGCATATAAGCAGTTTATACAAATACATGTGAAAAACAGTCATTTAGTAATGCATATAAGCACATTTATGTAATGCATATAAATACATGCATTCAGTCATGCACAACAACACATCCATTAGTTCTGAAGCTGATTTGCTTATATGTGTCTTGTGTATAAGGGAGTGAAACCAGCATCATTGGGTAAGGTGAAGGATCCTGGAGTGAAACAATTTATTGAGAAATGTATTGCAAATGTCTCAGAGAGATTGTCTGCGAAAGAGCTGCTAAATGACCCTTTCCTCAGATCAGATTGTGAGGGTGAAAGGGTAGGGCGTTCCTTAAATCCAGAAATGAATCATTCAGGTGAAAATATATCTTTAACAAGAAAAATGCCTTTGTATCCTGGAACTATATTCTTTGCAGTTGTTTATTTAATTTAGAAATATTTTGTAATATTATATGGAAAATTGCAGTCCGGGGTAATAGCCAGTCTGGTGCAAAGATAAATTCTGCAAGTGCTGAAGAAGCTACATCCATGATGGGTCGAGATTTCACAGTGCAGGGTCAAAGGAAAGATAGTAATACAATATTTTTGAAACTACGTATTGCAGATTCCTCAGGTCACCTTTCGTTGCTATGGTTTATCATCTTTCTTTGATATTGCCAGTTGTCATGATTACTCATTAACTCTCTGTGCTTTTGGTCTATAGGTCACATTCACAATATTCACTTCCCTTTTGATATCGATGCGGACACAGCAATCAGTGTGGCAACTGAGATGGTTGCAGAGCTAGACCTTACAGACCAAGATGTTACTGATATTGCTGCAATGATCGACTCAGAAATTCAGACATATATACCGGAATGGGTAACTGGAGAAGATTTTGAAGAAAATCACAAGGGCCAGGCAGCCTTTATTGATGATACTGACACCCAGACTGAAATTGCATTGCAATCTAGCTCCGATCATGCATCTGGAAATCTTGTCCTGGAGCGGCTTTCCTCCGGGAGGAAATATTGGTCTGACCTACCTAAGAGTGTCAGTGGAGAATTTTCTCCAAAGCTTTCAATAGAATATATGGCATCTGAGTTGGACCCTAATGCAAATGTTAATGATTCTGGTGAAGTTTGCAAATGTAGAAGCAGAATTAATTCCTCAAATGGAATCAGTTCTTGTAATGAGCAGCATGATTCAGATTCTGCTTCTCATGGAGGAGAAATCAATAACATGATTATTACTGACTTATCAAATGCTTTCACTGCTGATGCTTCTGATCATAAAGATGAGTATGTTTCTTTGAGAAATGATATGCAACTGGGAATTAGTCAAAATGAGCCTGCTGCTGAATACCAAACTACTGACGATACACATGCATTGAAAAGCTATGAAATGGTGTTGGAAGACGAGCAAGATGTGAGAAACGCCCTGGAAAAGCTTAAGGAAATTTTGTTTAAGCAACACAAAGAACTAGATGAATTAAAAGCAAAGCATGATCTTGAAATGGAAGAATTCTTAAAGGGAGTGCCTCATCAAATCCGACAGAAAATTTTAAGTACACAGCTCACAAGTGTTCCAGATTATAAGATGAGCAGTCAAGTGCACTTTCATCAGGTTCATTTTGCAGACCAAGGATTGTTCTTGCCTTCAGAAGCATTGGCATCTCACATAATTAATTCTCCTGTGGAGAATCTTTTGGGGGAGTCTATAATTGCACCAATTGATGACAATCCGGCTCAACAAAAGAGGGATGTGAATTTCACTGGAAGCTCAAGTTCTTCTCAGACTGTCACTATGACTGAAAAACAAGAGCCTGTATCTGGAAATCATGTTGGAGGTTTTTTCTTCAGAGACAGAGCAAGTACATTGAGAATGGATCCAAGATCTTCTGACATGGGTATTGCTGTAATATTGAGAGATAACATGACAAAGTCAATATCAGAGGGGAATTTTACACATTTGTCAAATAAGGAGTGATGCTAATATGTTGGTTTATTCTGGAGGGCTAGGTTTGCAGTGTGGTGCTCTATGTGAATTTATCATCAAGTGGCATGGTCGTATGTAGATTTACTCATATAAGTTCCAAGGATTGGAGAGAAATGTACATGTTCCTATAATCGGGTCCAGGTATCTTGTATGTGTTCTTATATACAGGCCCATAGATTTATGGGATTGTTTATTGTACATATCCTTGTGTATGTGGCAGTGACATTAGTTTAAATTTGTTTAGGACTATGGATCTCAGGTTGTCTTTGTTAATTAATCAGGGCAATACTGTTATTGTTTGGTTATTTTTTTTTTTTGAAGTTTTACCATTTGATATGTTTATATATAATTTATGCCATTTTTAGATATGTCCCCTGTGAGCTTTCCCATCGATTGTATGACAATTAACTGTTGTGTTTTTGGTACTTCTCATTTGAAAGTCATAAGTCTAATTATGCAGTCGCTATATGATATGCATGCTCTTTTGTTCAAGGTTGTGTTTTTGAGTTGCCTCGTTTTCCATTTTTTTTGCTTGCTTCATCTCTTCTGACGTTGAGATAAAATTGTTGCACTTGTTTTCACTACACCTTAACTGATGGAGAAGTTTTTCATTGTTTTATCTAGTTAATTTGCATTTAATAGTTTCACAATGACTTTCTATGCCCATTTAGTTTCACTGCTTATTATATTTCCAGGATCACCTTTACCTCAGTTGCGAATCAGTTTAGTAGAAGGATCACTTCTGAACCTTTATTAGATGGTCCTTTCAAGTAAGTTCCCTGTTTATGCATATTTTGAAAGATATGGAACTCCTACAAAATGTCAAATACATTCACAAGCATAATTTATGTCGGCATACACCAATATGAACATGTTCCATACTTGGCTCTTGATTTGTTTTTCAGGGAACTTCCATTTGTAGTGATATAGATGTAAGCATAACATGATTTGCTACTGCTGAGGGTAGCATCTTAGAGATTTGATGTTGATTTAAGGAACATGCAGGACACCCTCATCCTAAATCTAAATCATAATCCAAACCATGTGCTTCAAAAAATGTTCATGCAATTTAAACATGGGTTTACATACTTCATATAGACTCCCATTGACTAATAACCTCTACTTTTGCCCTTTTTTCACTTGAACCATGATTAAGTAGGCGTGTAAACAGATTCTGCAATATGTACTGCACAAATTAGTGTACTTTTAGATTGGCATTGTTGTGAATTTTTCAACTTAGCTGAGTCCATGTACTAGTGGTATTCTTCACTATAGGATAAGTCTTACTCACTAAATCATCCATCATTCTTTCCAGTGATAAATGATATACAATTCTGCTGCCAACCCCCCCCCCCCCCCCCCCCCCCAACTTTTTTGACAACCCTTTAAGGTGCCATCTCATGTTGCTCCCATCACTTACAACTCTTTAAAGCAAGGCAGTGAGTGTTGATTGAGCTGGACCGGTTGAAAAATGATATGGAATGAGCAATGATCGTAAAAGGAGTGAGATATTTGATGGTTTATTGTCATTTATAGAACTTAACTAATATACTATTTGTCTACTTCAATTTCCTCTTGATGGTAATAGGAAATTCTGGATAATTAATAGAAAGGAATAAATAGTATCTTTTTCTAGGGGAACTTTAGTGCATGCTTTTTATACAGCTCCAGTTATGTCTCTGCATTATCCCTCTGTAATTCAATATGAATAATAGCATGCATAATCTATGTTTTTCCACATGATCTCTTTTCTCCTGTCTGAGTCTTTTCTTTGTATAAACCGATAAGTCGATAACAAACTGATTTATTTCTGAAGTCTTACTTATATCTGGTGATTGGCCTGAAAGAAGCAAAACAATTTACTGAAGTGAAGAAGTACAAAAGATTTTGTTTTTTTAAGTCACTGGGTCTATTTGAAGGGTTTAGAGAAGAGGACATGATAAGGCAATAGCAATTGAAAGGGAATAAGCATTCAGGGTAGAACTACTGTATCTAATTATCTAATTTTCCTTGTGTATCTGCATCCATGTTTCCTTGTAGAGTATTCACTTTGGGTGTGGGCTAGGATAAGACCGTATTTGATCTTGGCCTTTCTGACTTTATGAAAGGATTCCTGGTTTACATGCAAACAATATAATAACTTGAATGAGTTCCTCTTGGGATGGTCAGAGTCATTAACTCCTGTTATGCTACCAATACTTTGTTTTGTTGTCCTCTTTAAATTAATGCATGCTGCATATGATGTAGACATGTAGTGGTAAGAAAGGAGATGTTAATATAATGTCTCAGATCAGGTTTACCCAAATCGGAGGGTCATAATTAAGTCATTTAGGATGGGCTCCTAATTGACTAGATTAGTCAGAATTTTATCTAATTAAATTATATAAAGCCTTTCTTCTAGTATCTTGTAAGTATCTTAGTCAGACTTTTAGTTTGTTGTGAAATTATTGGAGATGGGTTTGTTGAGATTTATCTTTATAAATACCCATATAGAGAGTTTGAAAATTGGCATATTCAGGCAACAATGTATAGATTAAAAAAAGAGGGGTTGAGAGGAGTAAGGGAACTTCATGGGAGTTTTGTGAGTATATTGTAAGGCTTGTATCTCATATTACAGTGGATTCTCTCGGATTTTGTCCCGTTGATGTTGGTTTAAACTGAACCCCGTAAAATTTGTCTTTCTCGATGTTATTCTTGTTTGATCTTGTGTTAGTGTTCAATGGTTGGAGATTTTTTTTTTTTTTTTGTTAAAACTTAAAACTGGTGAGCAAGGCACATTTTGGGGGACTATGACAGTGAATGCATGCAATACTTTATACATTGGATTCATAAGTCAATTATAAGCTGTTTGAGGGAGGAATTAGAGTGGGGACATAGGAGTGTGGGTGAGTGATATTTTTGGGAGAATACTTGGTTTGAGGACTTCATTATTTATCAAGAGAGGTCGGGTGCTTCACAGAAGTAACAGAATGAGTGACTCCCTTTGATTGGTGAGATGGCGAGGAAAATGATACTTTCAATAGTTTTAAAGTTCATGTCTATGATAAGGATGCAATTTGGGCAGTTGATCCTGACATTTGAACGTATTTGGGTTGGGGTTTTAGAAATAGGGTGTGATAGATTTAAATGCTTTAAGTCAGATTTTAATTGTTTAATTTGTGAGATAAAATTTGATTTTTTAAATAATTTCATCTATTTATTCCCTAAATAAAAATGTTATATTCTTTTTACATCTTTTGTGCATAACATAACACTTGTAAATTTTTAATTGTTTAAAACGACTTTAAGTAAAACTAGAACCTAATCCAACCCAAACCCGAATAGTCCGAGTGAAGGTTGGGTAGGGTTAGATTTGGGTTGATTCCTTTAACTTCGAGTTCGGTTTGGATTGAGTTTCAACCTAATTCAACCCGTCCGAGTTGTATTCCTAGACTCTGAAGTGAGCTGCCGCGAGTATATTTATTGAGTGATGATGAAATATTTGATTCTTTGTTAGAACATATGTTTACCTCATTCAGAAGAATTGGTTGACTCAATAAAGTGCTTATGTGTGTCTACCTTAACAGAAGAGGATTAGATTTTTATGTACCTGCATTTTTGTCATGAAATTGCTTGTTTCACGGAACTTGATTAAATAACATATTTTTACATTGAATAAATTTTGATAGTATAACAATAATCATAGATTTGTAGTATAAAAATAATTAGCATGTATTTGAAGGGTATATATATCCCTAGTTGAGGATGAATCATGATCATTCTTCGAACAATTAAGTCAAATAAATGTAGTAAGTGAAAATATGTGCAGTTGTATGTCGTGCTTGTTGAGTCTGAAAATATGTGAAAATACCGCAGACAAACCGTGTGACAGCAATCAGAGACTACCACATAGGCGGTTTTTTTTTTTTTTTTTTTTTTTCCAACTCTTATCGGTAAAAGTTGATTGAATTTTTTTTTAACAGTAGAAAAAACCCGGCATCCCCTTCCTTTAAAATATAATTAAGGGTGCGTGCCTACCATTTCGTCAAAAAAAAAAAAAACAGTAGAAAAAACCCATACGAGGAGGCAGCCATTTATTGGCTGCCAGATCCCAACACATGTTTGTGTGTAGGTGCATCTCTACTCTCTACATTGCAGGAGTTTAGAAGATAATTTGCCAAACAAACTAAAAATTGTTGCATTTCTCCAACAAAGACATGGCCACAATGAACTTTATAACAGTATGATAGCACAATTATGCAATGAGAATCAGTGGTATAAATTTGAACAAACCTTATCAACTTTACCTATTTCAAAAAGCATTAAAACAAGATATACAAAGGTAAGTACTCTGCAGGCCATTGTTGCCAGGGAAGGAAAGAAGAAAAATGTGAAAAAAAAAAAGAACACAATAAAAATGAAGCTTTTTACATTTTCAATTGCTTGGAAGACAATATCCACACTAACAAAACAAAAGAACACAAAATCAGAATTGAACAAACATACAGCAAACCAAACATCTGAGATCACCAATCAGACTTTTTTTTTACAATGACAACATGCACAAAAACACAAAACCTTGTCTCCACAAGAAATGCCAATACAACATCTCATGATCTACAGAATTCCAAATAATAACCAAAATGCAATGCCATAAAACTTCTGACCAAATTAAAATGATCAATTGCCATAATATTTGGTCAACCAATTTTTGTACCAGTGGACAGGAACCTATTATCATAGGTATGGATTTATCAGAAAAGCTTTGAAAAGATCACCAAACACCATAAAAACACAGCATCCAGAGTGCAGACCACTTCTGAATTGAATGAACATATTTCCATGCACACAAATCTATATAAAATTGCAATAACATTGTAGCAATTGCATTGCCATACAACTGAACTCTATCACAGGCAAACCGATTCGTTGACTGATAAAAGGGAAAGGCAACAAGTGAGGCCAAATGTGTATGCACTAAACTGGCCTGAATCTGACAGAGAGAACTAGAAAAATATGACAGAAAGCACTCTATGATGCATTGCATATTATATAGGGTCATCATTAAATTCATGAGACAGAAATAAAAGTATAAAACAACCATTCAAGATACATTAGATTTCACTCAATCATACCAATTAAGCTTGACAAGAACAAAGGAGCATACGTTCTCTTTGCAGATAAAAACTACCATTAACAAGGAACGTTTCATGTAACAAAGATCAATGAACACATAGTTCCATCAGGCATGTAAAATTCATTAACATGAATAACTAGAAACCAAGGGAACAAAAAGACTGAAAGAAGAGGAAGTATAGACACAAATAGTGAAAAAAATAAAAAAATAAAAGCAGAATCATCCGAACGTATTTTCAAATGCTATCCAAGCTTCACAAAAACAAAAGAACACACGCTCTTTTGCAGACAAAACCTAGCACTAATAATGAACATTTAATATCACACATCCAATCATGCTTGACAAGAACAAAAGCACACACACACATCCATTTTGTAGACCAAAAAAACTAGCATTAACAAGGAACATTGAATGCAATGAAGATGCTCGACTACAAAGTTCAACAAGCAGGTAAATTTCCATTAATACCAATCACTAGAAACCAAAGTAAAAAAAAAAAAAAATGCATCCAAAATTGAAAAAAACAAAAAAAAATATATGGCAACAATTGTCTTTGTAAAATCGGGACGAAACAAGTCACCTTCTCACCCCTACTCAACAATGGATTGGATGACACCGGCGCCAACGGTCTTCCCGCCCTCGCGAATGGCAAAACGCATACCCTGCTCGCACGCAACAGGCATTATAAGCTCAACCACCATCTTCACCCGGTCTCCAGGCATCACCATCTTCGACTCCTCGTCCTTATCGTTCATTATCGATGTCACCTTCCCTGTGACATCCGTAGTCCTCATATAGAACTGCGGCCTGTACCCAGCAAAAAAAGGGGAATGCCTCCCCCCCTCCTCCTTTTTAAGCACGTAAACGATTGCAATGAACTTCGTATGTGGCGTTATCGTCCCGGGCTTTGCCAAAACCATCCCCCTCTGTATATCAATCTTCTGAATCCCACGCAACAAAAGCCCGACATTGTCGCCAGCGAGCGCCTCGTCGAGTATCTTCTGGAACATCTCGACCCCGGTGACGGTGGTGGCCCGGGTCTCCCTCAGCCCGATGAGCTCGAGCGTCTCCCCAACCTTAACTGTCCCCCTCTCGACCCTGCCTGTGGCGACAGTGCCTCGGCCCGTGATGGAGAAGACATCCTCGACGGCGAGCAAGAATGGGAGGTCGGTCTGCCGTTGTGGGATGGGAATGTATGTATCGACGGCGTCCATGAGCGCATAGATCTTATCGACCCAACTGTCATCACCGCGCTTGATTTCGGGGTTCGCCATGAGCGCTTCGAGGGCGAGGAGGGCGGAGCCGGAGATGATGGGGACGTCATCGCCGGGGAACTCGTATGACGAGAGGAGGTCGCGGACCTCAAGCTCGACGAGCTCGAGAAGCTCCTCGTCATCCACCTGGTCAAAGCCTGTCAATTATCCGAAAAATATCCAAATTTGTATTTGAAACTTTTATAAATTATCCAATATTTAAACATCTGTATCCGTATTTGAATAATATTATTTATTATATTTATATTAGTATGAGTTTTTTTATTATTATTTACTTTAAAACATGCACCTTCGTTTTGGGGTGTGACATAAGATTATTCACATCTAATAAATATATCAGGATAGATATACTTTTTAAAAGCAAAGAAAGTAAGTTTCCTAATAATTGAGTTTATTTAAGCAATTTTATTCAAAATTAAATTTTTTTCAACTTGTTTCCAAACGCAACCTAAATAATTATTAGATTGTTTTTTCACATATATGATTTTTAGTACAAAAAGTACACTCTTTCACATAGTAAACGTTATCTAACTATAAGTATATACTTTAATGAAAATTGTATATCCGTCCACACTTGGAATTGAATGAACCGTAATCATTAAAAAAAAAAATTCTAAAGATGCGATGCATATGAGTTTCACTGAATTTCTAGCAATGCATCATATAGGACTACAATTTGGACAGTAAAAAAAGAGCGGCCATTGACAGGCTTACCTGGTCTTGCTTGTTGAGGAAGACGACCATGTTGGGCACCCCAACCTGCTTGGCGAGGAGGATGTGCTCCTTGGTCTGGGGCATGGGCCCGTCAGCCCCGGAGACGACGAGGATGGCGCCGTCCATCTGCGCCGCCCCGGTGATCATGTTCTTGACGTAGTCGGCGTGTCCGGGGCAGTCGACGTGGGCGTAGTGTCGGGCCTCGGTCTCGTACTCGACGGTGGCGGTGTTGATGGTGATGCCGCGGGCGCGCTCTTCGGGGGCGGCGTCGATTTCGTCGTATTTTTTGGGGGCGGAGTCGCCATTGGAGGCGAGGGCCATGGTTAAGGCGGCGGTGAGGGTGGTCTTGCCGTGGTCCACGTGGCCGATGGTGCCGATGTTGACGTGGGGTTTCTTGCGCTCGAACTTGCCGCGGGCGGCGCGGATGGTGGGGAGGGGGGTGGTGTGGGTGGTGGGGATAGTGGAGAGGGTGAGCCAGGGAGAGGAGGAGGAGCCGAGGATGCCCGGGCTGGTTTTGCTGCTCAGGGTGGAGTGGGTGGTGGGTTTGGAGGGGAAATGATACCTACTGGTGGTGGTGGTGGATTTGGAGAGGGTTAGGGTGGTTTTTGGGGATGAAATGGAAGCTGTGGAGGTGGCCATGATTGGATGATGAGTGAAGGTGTGAAGAGAGAGGAAGAGAGATTGTGGGGAGTGAGTGAATGGGGATGCTATGTTATCTAGTTTTGGAGAAATTAGGGCCTCTTGTTTTCTGTGTCTGTGAAGATGGGTTTTGTTTTATTTTGATTTTTAAGATAAAAATTTTAAATAACTCCCCAACTGTTCGAAATCCATGTAAACCCTCTATTAAGTTTATATAACTTTCTCATACTACTCCTATAAATCTAAATAGTCAGTTAGACTTTTATTAATACAAAGAACATTATTATGCGAGAAACATTATGGTCGATTAACCCTGGCTGAAAAGTAATATATCAAAATCTTACTATAATTTATTAAAAATGTTAAAAAATATTCTATAAATGATAATTTTATCCTCTTCAAATTGATTATAAAACTCTATCGGTAAAAGTAAAATCGTTATTTATAAATAATTTTTTATATTTTTAATACATTATAGGATGTTTTTGGTATACTATGTCTTCAGCTAGGGTTAATCAAACATAATATTTCTCACTCCTCAACAAAAATTTAACTAAAGGGAAGTTATTTAGATTTCTATAAGTGTTTTCAGGAGGTTATATAGTTTTCAGAAAAATTCAAGGGGTTATATGAATTTCAGATAGTTTACATGAGTATATAGATTTTTCCCAACTATATAACCATCCCCTTACAAACTGTCCAATATCTATATAATTATCTATTTTTTTGAAAGTTTATATAACTCTTTGAAAATATTCATAAAAATTTAAATAATCTTTAAATTAAAATTTCGTTGATCAAATTAGATTAACTCTTATTAAAAATATATAATACTAAAAATCTTCAATATTACCGATGTGGAAAACCCCTTACATTTTTCCTGTGTTTGTACAATATTACCGATGTGGAAAACCCCTTACATTTTTCCTGTGTTTATATTTTAACATAAGGACCACGTAAAAGCGATAGAGGATCTGTTGTCCTCAAGCCTTTAATTTAATTTTTTCTAAAACATCAAAAAAAAGAAGCCTTTAAAATTTTATGGACTATAGAGTAGTCACGTGGTTTCATACTGAGAATAACAATTTTTATTTATTTTATATTTTTCGGTGTATATGTGAAGTCCACGTGGTTTCACCATGTTCCTGTATTTCTTGATACACTTACATGTGTATTTATATGTGTAGTTTAAATAGAAAAATAAGTTATTATGGAATTTAAGATTATTCTAAAAATAAATAACTATAACATATTAACAGTGAAATTAATAATTTTGTGTTTAGTTGTATTTTTAAACATGTCTGTTGCAGCTTAAATTTACATATTATAACTTATGGGGTGTTTGAATGTGGGTTTAGAAGGATTATGGGTTTGCAGAAATTTAATTATTTTTAATCCGTTATCAAACAGTAAAATAAGCTTTAAACTTAATTAAAAGCTACAAACATATTATAGTTATACATGTATTATAACAAGCTGATTTAGAAAAGCGACGGAAGGGCCGCTTCCCACAAACTTTACCAAAAAAGTGGATGGAATGGACAATTATACCCCCGTCAGTTATTAGTATTTACCATCCTACATAAACAAAAAAAACCCAACAATCTCTCTCTTCATTTCATTTTTTTTTATCACTCGTTAGAAATCCTCACTGTCTATGGTCTCTGTGATCTCATTCTCTGATAGTGCTGGTGGTGGCTTAATCGATTAGAAAACTGCTACTATTTGGTTATGTAATATGTAATTAAGTGATTATGTAATGGGAGTTGGTTGTCACTAATTTAGGAGCTTGTTGTTAGGTAGTTATAATAGCAGTTATTTGTAATCCTATATAAAGACATTGGTTGTAATCTATTGGAAATATATTTTTCCTGATATTAAAAATCAAGTTTGTTGGTGGCTAATCCCCAATCAAAGGATTACTAAGAATCAAAATCCTATTTAAATCTTATTATTTGGTATCAGAGCAGGTCAGTGATGACAATCAAGGAACTTGAAGAACAGGTTGTTGTTCTTACTACTCGAATGGATGAGATGTCTACCAATATTCAAGAATTATTGCGTGATCGTCAGACTCATCATACTATTCTTCAGAGTATTCAGGCTCTGCTTCAGGATCGGCCAGCAACCAAGGTAAATCCTGAACGACCACAACCTAACCGTGATCGTCATCATCATGACGATGAATGAAAAACTCTCCGAATTGATTTTCCAAGATTTGATGGTATTGATCCTGAAGGGTGGTTGTTTCAAGCTGAGCAATATCAGGAACTTAATGGTGTTACAGATGCGCAAATGGTTCCATTAGCATCTGTCCACCTTCAAGGGGATGCTATTCCTTGGTATCGTGCTGGCTTAAACAATCTATTGGGTTGTTAACTTGGCAACAATTTTCTCGAGCGATCTGTTCTCGCTTTGGCTCTCGTCAACATATTGATCCTTGCAGTTCATTGTCCAAATTTTCTCATTAGTGAGTTCGAGAAATTGGTCAATTTGGTTCCTGGCATGCTTGAATCGCATCCAGTTATTATTTTTCTGTCTGGCCTCTGTGCTGGTATACGAGTTGGTGTTCATCTACTTCGTTTGGTGAGCCTTATTGAAGCTTTTGAATTAGCACTTTGTCAAGAGGATGCCATTATTGGAACAACAATTCATAATGCGACAAAGTCTCTTTCTTGTTGTTCAATTCAAGATCTCTTTTTTTCTCGTCTATGCCATCTACTTCAAAATCTGCTGCACAATTACCTGCTTTACCTTCCAATGTTAGATGCCTTTCTTGAGCTGATCAAAAGGAACGACGTGAGAAGGGCCTTTGTTTTAATTATGATGAAACTTATAAACCTCGTCATGTGTGTCAAAAACCTCGCCTATCTCTCTTAGATGGAGCCCCTAAAGTTGACATGGAAGAAATTAAACCTGAACCAAAGTCTGATTCTTTTGATGTTGATGGTTCTGACTCTTCCAATTTGAAAATTTCTTTACATGCTCTTATGGGTTTTCACAAGACTTGAAACTATGCACATCACTGGAAGTCTCAAGGGTTGACCTATTACTGTTCCCATTGATTCAGGATCCACCCATAATTTTCTTCATCCATCTGTTGCTAAACAGTGTAGTTATTCAATTCAGAATGACCAACTTTTACGAGTCATGGTGGATGATGGTGGATATTTGCATAGTCGTGGTAAGTGTTTCTATGTTCGACTTAAATTGCAAGACTATACATTCTCTGTCGAATTTTTTTATTTTGGCTATTAGTGGTTGTGATGTAGTTTTGGGCACACAGTGACTAGGTTATGTAACGTCTCTGTATTTTTAGCCTTATATATTTATTTTAAATATATAATAGAATTTTTAAATTGAAATTTAATTATTTCATTTTTAGATTTGGCGGTGGGCTCAAATGGATCCAATTTGATTTATAATTATAAGTTGATGTTGCAATATTTATTTTATATTTTTCTGGAGATCTTTATAGTCTTAAGATATTTTGGTTAAAATTTGGTGAGATTCGGAGTTTGAAAAATTAGGTTCTTAGGATTTTGTGTCAAGTTATTAGGTTGAGGGATCTGATTGCAAATCCAAAATACCTTTTATAGCCTACAGGGACTTGTCTGTAAATCATACAGGAATCTTTTTGTAAATCAGATAAGGACCTAGTTGTAAACCCAGAATACTTGAGGGGTCGTTTTGTAACTTGGTAAAAACCTCTTTTATATAATACGTTTTGGGTTAGGGTTTGCATCAGATTTCTCATGAGGCATGAAGGGTGGTGATGACCCAACCCTACCCGTCGAGCACCACAAGGTTATCTACGTGCGAGTGTGTAGCGTTCATGCATGTGCATCGGTTTGTATTGCGTAGACTGGAGATTAGCTGTTGGTGGTTGTCGATCTCGTTAAGGCGTTTGAGGTTGAAGCTCGTATTTTATTCCGGAGCACTAGACTTGTGTAAAAGGTGTTGGTCAATTTCGTTTGACATGTAGTTCGTCCATCCTCCTAGTAACCATTTTGTACAAGTTGAATATATATTTTATGTGTAAGTTATATCCAGAGTACTTTGGAGTGTTGTGGAGATCTTTAATGTTATATTATTATTAAATATTGAAGTTCGTTTTAGTATTATTTTGTTATATCTCTGGATTTAAGAAAAAGAAAAATAGAATTTTAAGATATGAGGAATTAATTTAACGCAACCGGGATCTCATGCTTCAAAAGGGAGTCGTGGATTCGGGTGCGTTACACGTTCATTGGGCTTAATTACTTGGCTTAATTACTTGAGACTTTGCTCAATTGGTTATGAAATTTGTAATGAATGGCTGTGAATTCACCTTGGTGGGTGATAATTCTCCAACTGTGATGCTTATGGATAGTTGTTTCGGTGCATCGTCTTCTACGACATGAGCGCCAAGGTGTTATTGGCAATTAGCTTCTGAATCTTCACAATGTTCAGCGGATGCTTCTTCAATACCGTCAAATGTTGCTACTCTTACTTCTCAGTTTTCAGATATTTTTGGTCCGCTTACAGCTCTTCCACCTATCCAATCTCATGATCATCATATTTCCTTAGTGCTTGGTTCTTCACCAGTGAACGTTCGTCCTTATCGCTATCCTCACTTCCAAAAGGCTGAAATTGAAAAGGTGGTTCAGGAATTACGAGCAACGGGACTGATTCGTCCTTCCTCCAGTCCATATTCTTCTCCAGTTTTGCTGGTTCGCAAAAAAGACGGTTCTTGGCGTATGTGTGTCGATTATCGTGCTCTCAATAAAATTATAGATCGTTTCCCTATTCCAATAATGGATGAGTTATTGGATGAATTACATGGTGGAACTATTTTTTCTAAGCTTGATTTTCATTCTGGATATCATCAAATACGGGTTCATGAACCTGATATTCCAAAGACAGCATTTCGCACTCATGACAATCATTATGAATTTTTGGTCATGCCTTTCGGTCTCTCTAATGCTCCTGCTACTTTTCAAAGTTTAATGAACGATCTTTTTCGTTCCCACTTGCGAAAGTTGTTAGTCGTAATTTTCTTTGATGATATTTTGGTATATAGTGCTTCTTTCTCTGATCATATTCACCACCTATCCATTGTTTTTGGAATTTTGCGTACTAATCAATTGTTAGTAAAGGAATCAAAATGTTCATTTGCTCAAAGTTCTATTGGGTATCTTGGCCATGTTATTTCTGCTAATGGTGTATCAGTTGACAAGGAAAAAATTGTTAGTGTTTTGAAATGGCCTCTTTCCTCTTCTCTTAAGGATCTTCGTGGGTTTTTAGGCTTGACTGGCTATTACCGCAAATTTGTTAAAGATTATGGCAAAATCAGTGCACCTTTAACTCAATTGTTGAAAAAGGACGCTTTTGTGTGGACAGATGCTGCCACAAACGCCTTCTCTAAATTAAAATCGGCTTTAACATCTACACCGGTGTTAGCTCTTTCTGATTTTTCTACAGAATTTTACATTGAAAGTGATGCTTCTGGCAAATGGTTTAGGTGCTGTTCTAATGCAAGTTGGGCGTCCTATTGCTTACTTTAGCAAAGCTATCTCTGGAAAAAATTGAATCTTTCAATCTATGATAAAGAGATGCTTGCTATTGTCTCTGCAGTGCAGAAATGGTGTCCTTACTTACTTGGTCGTCACTTTAAAATTTATACGGACCATCAGAGTCTTAAGTATTTCTTAGAGCAAAGACTTTCTTCTATTGAACAACAAAAATGGTTGTCTAAATTATTGGGATATGATTATGAAATTATATATCGTCCAGGCTTGGACAACAAAGCTGCTGATGCTTTATCTAGACTTTCTGAGTCATCCAGTCTTTCTGTGATTTCTTCTCCTATTTTTTCTGGCATTGATGATATTGTTCAGGAATGTCATTCTAATGATCTTACGAGTGCCATTATCAATGGTATTCGCCAATCTTCGTCACATAAAAAGCATTATTCATATGACAAAGGCATTCTTCGCTATAAAGGCCGCATTGTGGTTGCTCCTTCTCCTTGGTGTTCCAAGTTATTGCATGAATTTCATGCCACTCCTGCTAGTGGACATTCTGGATTTTTACGCACTTACAAACGTCTGCAACACAATTTTTATTGGCCTGGTATGAAAGGCGCGATAAAAAGGTATATTGCACAATGTGACATTTGCCAACGCAATAAGACTGAAGCTATTTCCCCTCCTGGGCTTCTTAATCCTTTGCCAATTCTTGATGATGTTTGGTTGGATTTGTCCATGGACTTCATTGACGGGTTGCCTTGTTCAAATCGCAAGACAACTATTTTGGTGGTTGTGGATCGTCTATCTAAATATGCTCACTTTAGTGCTGTTTCTCATCCTTATACTGTCGCTATTGTTGCTGCAATTTTTGTTGGAGATATTGGCCGTTTGCATGGCATGCCTCGTTCGTACTATTGTTAGTGATCGAGATCCCATCTTTCTCAGCAATTTTTGGGAAGAGTTTTTTGCTTTACAGGGCACACAATTATGTCGGAGTTCAGCTTATCATCCTCAAACAGACGGTCAAACAGAGGTTACTAATCGCACTTTGGAGTGCTATCTTCGATGTTTTGCTGGTCAAAAACCTCATAACTGGACTCGTTGGTTACCTTGGGCTGAATGGTGGTATAATACTACTTATCATTCTGCAATTAAGATGACTCCTTTTCAGGCTTTGTATAGTCGTCCTCCACCTTCGGTTTCAGCTTATCTTCCTAATACTGCATCTGTCCATGCCGTTGATCTTGCCTTACGTGATCGAGATCGTACCTTGCAACTCTTAAAGAATAATCTTCATGATGCTCAATCTCATATGAAGTTTTATACTGATCCCCATCTCACTGATCGCAGTTTCGAAATTAATAATTGGGTCTATTTATGATTGCAACCTTATCGGCAATCTACTGTTGCTTCTCAATCTTATTCCAAGCTCTCTCCACGTTTTTATGGACCTTTCAGAATTGTTGAAAAAATTAGTTCTGTTGCTTATAAATTGGACCTACCTGTGGGGTGTCGCATACATTCTGTTTTTCATGTTTCTGCTTTGAAGTTGAAGTTGGGAACCAATGTTACTCCAGATTCCACCTTACCAACTCTTGATGATTTTTCACAGTGGGTGCCTGAGAAACTTTTAGATAGAGGAATCTTTAAGAAGGACAACCATGCTGTCACTCGCTGGCTTATTAAGTGGCAGGGTCATTCTATTGATGAAGCTACTTGGGAAGATTATGATGTTTTTCATGCTCGTTATCCAGATTTTGAGGCTTGAGGACAAGCCTTGATTCCAGGGGGGGTGAATGTTATAAAACTGCTACTATTTGGTTATGTAATATGTTATTAAGTGATTGTGTAATGGGAGTTGGTTGTCACTAATTTAGGAGCTTGTTGTTAGGTAGTTATAATAACAGTTATTTGTAATCCTATATAAAGACATTGGTTGTAATCTATTGGAAATATATTTTTCCTGATATTAAAAATCAAGTTTGTTGGTGGCTAATCCCCAATCAAAGGATTGCTAAGAATCAAAATCCTATTTAAATCTTATTATAATCCTTGAATGTAAATGTTTAATGTTTAGTGGCTTTTATAACCCTCTCTCTCTTCCATTTTTCTCTCATCTCTCTCTTCGCGTTTTTATTTCCTTGGGGATTTACTTAATGGGTTCTTTAGAGTTTCATGTTTTGTTGGATTAGCTTTTCATGAATTCTTTAGTATTTCATGTTTTATGGTTTATTTTTGTGTGGGTTTCGTTGGATTAGTTTTTCATGGATTATTTAGGTTTCATGTTTTATGTTTTGTTGGATTAGTTTTTTTATGGATTCTATAAGATTTCATGTTCTATGGTTTATTTTTATGTGGGTTTATTCATGAGTTTACTAGGTTGTAGGATTTGGAGAATGAATGAGGACAAAACTGTAATCTTGTATTTTCATAAGCTGTGTTGCTGATTAGTTACCAAACATTTTATTAATTCTAGCATTTCAAAATCTTCCTTGTCATTATTTACAAAACACGATTTTAAATATTATTTGAAAAGCCATGTAAAAAAGTGAAATTCAAAAGCTATAAAAAAATCAGGTTATTTTTTCACACTTTATTCACAAGCTATAAAAAAATCGATTGTCACTTCGTTCATCAGCACTTTCTTGCAGAGACATTATCGCTTCCGCATATCTCCTCTGCTGAGCAGTTTGCTGATTCTTTACGAAGTCACATCCAATTCCTCGATTTTAGTTTCTTCTTCGCAAACTCACTTTATGATCCACCATGAGTTTGAGGAGGGCTGTTAGATTATATGTGTTATCTTATATGTGTGTAGTGTATTACACGTGTAACTCCTAGACATTTGTATATATAAAGGGATTAACCCCTAAGTGGAATACAAGGATTTCCATTATTTCATTCTCTCATTATAACAGTTGGTTTTTTTTTATTTTTATGTATAAGCTATTCTAATATGTCTGTTATACCCATTAATGAGGATGATGATTTGATTGTAGATTCGACTATATATGTTGGATTTCAAAGTGACTGGGAGATTAATTGTGAAAATTCTTGAGCAACAAATTAAAAAGAAAACGACAAGGGAAAAAAAAGAGGAACACCAATTATTCGTAGCCCGTCTAATCCCACCAAACCCATTGCTGTACCCCCCAACCCAATAAAACTTTAAAACATCTAAAACTGATTTTTATGTTATGCATTTACCCCCCCAACCAGCCTATCCCACCAACTCTTTTTATTAAATTTTCTCTCCCCACCACTACCACAACAAAATAAATACAATTCCTTCCCTTCCATTGCTCTCTCTTCCCGCCATTTTAAAGGGAGTCGACCACGACGGCCTGATCGAGAGGCTCACCGAGTGATTGCATATCTTCCGCATCCAACTCCACCGGCAACAGTGCATCCACCCGCACGACTCCTCAATGTAAACCCTTCTCCCTGCGCGTCTCTCTCTTCCTGACATCGACCACGACGGCCCTGCTCTAGAGGCTTGTCGGATGATTGCACACTTTCCACATCCAATTCCACCGGTGATAGTGCTTCCACTCCTGCAACTCCTCAATGTAAAAATCAGTACCCTAATTGAAGTGAAACCATATAGGTGAGGATCCATTCTTCATTTCATTTTTTTCCTTCAATATGGTGGTTGTCATGTTTGAGGCGCATTTGGTGATAATATTTGTGCTTATAGTTACAATGGTGGTGTTTGTATGTTTAGGGTTTATTATTGTCTTAGTGGTCATGGGACTGGAGAATGTTTCATTTGTTATTATGATGTTGTAGGACATTGTTTTGCTCCTGGTGATGATGGTAATATGAGTGTCTCAGTGGTGGTCATGGTGGTTGTGGGTGGTTGTTTTAGGGTTTGTTGGATTCATATCCTTGTTGTGATGATTTAGATGATATTGGAAGTGGTTATGGTTTGCTAAATGGTGGTGGTATTGGTGGCTAAGATCCTGATGGTGTTAATGGTGTTTTTGTCCCTGTTGTAATAGTCAAAACATATAATTATGTTATTATTTAGCAATGACATTAATATGCTCATTAAACTATATGTTGTAATAGGTATGGAAATCACTCAGTCACAATCAACATCAAATTTTTCAAACCACCTCAGTGTTTGAAGTATGGATAGTGAGGTTAGTATGATATTTTCTAAACTTTAATACATATATTGAAAAATAATTTTTGTTAATGACATTCAATTGCTTGCAGAATTATCACCTAGCACCTTTTGATGAAGATGTTGAGGCATCCATCTCTTTTAATTTCGACGACATTCCTCCTTTGGTTGATGCCATCCCAAATGAGGCAATAACCAACAATGATACCACCGAACATTTCTCTACATCTATGGTAATCTTAGCTCTTTAAAATGCCTATACAAATTAAGCACAATGTAACTTGAGCGATAGATTGATTTTTGTTGTTGTTTCAGGTTTTTGAAAATCGAACGGAACTGATTGATTGGGTCAAGAGGGTTGGTAGAAACATTGGGGTGATTGCAGTCATTGGCCGATCAGGACAAGCAACTCCTTGTAAATCAGCCCGGGTGGATCTCATATGTGAGAGAGGGGGTAAATATGATGCCAAACCTAGGAATAAAGATAGAGAGAAGAAAAGGTCTTTGAAGCGCCAAACTGGCACAAAGAAGTGTGAGTGTCCGTTCAAATTGCGCTCTATTAAACATTCGGGGAGATGGACATTGAGAGTATTGTGTGGTCAACACAATCATCCATTGATAATCAATTTGGAGGGTCACTCATTTGCTGGGAAGCTTGTCGAGGAGGAACACACCATTTTACAAGGAATGTCAATAAGTGGCGTGCGTCCTCGAGATATCCTAACCCACCTGAAGAATAGAGATCCCACCAATGTCAGCTCACTAAAAACCATATAATGCACGGTCGAGGTTGCGACTTCAAGAGACTTGTGGTCGTACTCATATGCAACAATTGATGAAGTTAATTTACGAGCACGGGTATATTGAGAGACATAGAGCTGAGGCGGATGTTGAGGTTGTGTCTGACATATTTTTTACGCATCCTACTTCTATTCAGCTTATCAAAGCATTTCCTTTAGTGTTTATGATGGATTGCACATATAGGACCAACCGATATAGAATGCCGTTGTTGGAGATAGTGGGAGTGACATCGACGGGAAAAACATTCACGGCAGCTTTCATGTATTTGCATGGCGAGAAAGAAGATAACTACACATGGGCGATGGAGTGCTTCAATTCACTTTTTGATGGATCCCCCTCCCCAAAGGTTATCATCACCGATCATGAGTTGGGATTGATGAAAGCGGTGGCTACTGTGTTCCCTATGATTATAAACTTTCTTTGTCGTGTTCACATCTAGAAGAATGTTGTGAAAAACTGTAGAAAAGCATTCTCTGATGTAGACACGTGGAATGCTTTTATGGGGTCATTTGCGGATGTGATGAGGTCAAATTCCGAGCGTACATTTTTTAAAAATTTGCAATTGCTTGATGATGAGTATCACGTCTATCCAAATGTAATTTCATACCTTCATCGGACATGGTTTGATAAGCATCGAGAAAGATTTGTCACTGCATGGATTGATAGACATATGCACCTCGGAAACACCTCCACAAATCGCGTCGAAAGCCATCATGTGAAGCTGAAGAGACAACTGCAAACATCTATGCACAACTTCGTCGGCTCTTGGCAGACGATTCACAATCTGTTGGAATTGCATATATTCGCTTCCGATAGCTATACAGAGATAGATAACAATCCAGGTTGAATAAGCAATTTTTTGTTTGGTTGTCTTTTTCGTTATTCTCATTGGGAAACGTAAAAATGATTTTTTTGTTGTTTGGTTCACCTTGGATAAAGTGATAATAAATGGTTGATAAGGGATGAATAAGAGTTTATGATTTTTTAATTAACAATTATACCCCCTGGAAATAGTGTGAGAGATATATGATTGATTTGATAGATGTGACAGTTTTTAGAATCTGTGTGAGTCTGTTAGGTTAGATAAATTTTTTTAAATGACAGAGAAGTATTTTTATCCATTGGAATAAATAAACCTTGATAAACAATTCCACCATTTTCTTAGAATAGTTATCAGGTTTTATTCTAACTTATCCAGACATAACTATCAGGGTTTATTCTATCAAAATAAACAACTTTTTTTTAACTATTCTCATCTATTCTTCATTATTCTTGCCTTATATTTCATGACACACGGAGGTAAGAGTCCCAAAAGAATGTCAAAAAAGAAAAACATGTCCAATCCCAAATGCAGTTCTTAAAAGAAAAAGTCCCAAATACTAAACTCCTATCATTTTGATTTTTTAAAAATATATATAATTGTTTAATGAAAGTACATGTAATGAAATACAATTAATTTACAAATATTCAATTGAATTTTTTTCTTCGTAATTTCAGTTTTTTAGGTGTTGAAAGTGAATAAAATAACTTTATTTTAAAAAAAGCTGGTTAAGTTTACGTAGGGGTGAAAGTTTTGTATCTCCAAGCCTTTTTTACCTCAAGCTCTCCTACTCTCGCGAACGGCCTTTTCTCGTGATTATTTTTTCTATTGTAATAGTTTTTTCATGTTCTCTATTTCCTCCCACCCTCATTCAGATAATGTCTATTTTAACTATGATTGAAATGGATACTAACCTACAATTTGGTTAAAAAAAAAAGGTATGACTTAGCAAAAAAATCCAAAGTAACTTGTATGAAAAAACTGGGTAAGAAAAGATTTTATGAAAAATTGTCATTGAAAATTACTTCCAAACAGAACCCAAGTTTAGTTATCCTTGGTGAATAAAGTAGCTCTTCCAAATTTAAGGCAGAATTATTTTTACAATACATTTTTCCGAAGTGGTTTTTCTAGGACTATTTTTGTATATTTTACATGATTAAAATCTTTTCCTATCGGCAACGGTTAGTGAAGAAGGGATACTCTCTCTACAAACTTGTGAAGAGGTGATTGGATATTTTATAAAGAGTTTATGCTTGTAAATATTACCAAATCATGTAATGGCATGCCAACCACAAAACTAAAATAACCAATTCAAAGCTTCTATATCAGAGATGATATCATGTAGTTTTTACAGGCATATAATATCCACATATAGTAATCCTTTCAGCATATCTGGTCATTCAGTTCATATCTATTATCAACATGGCTGGACAAAGAATGTCCAAGGAATGCCCAATGTCAACTTAATTCTTTATTTACATCTGAATTATAACCAGCATGCAGACTGCAAAACTGCATGTCCCAAACTCCCAAAAACGTGAGGGCGTTGTAGAAATGAATATTTTGCAATATTTGCTGATCCAATGACAAAAAATTTGACCAATTTGGTGAGCCAGACCATTCATAAAAGGACATGTTACCTTATCTCTTTTGTGATTCGTCTAGGTCACCAAATTGGTCTACACTATTTTCCTTTGCCATGTAGACAAAAAAAAAAAAGTAAAAAAAGAGGAAGATTATACCTTGTTTTAAGAGGCAATTATTGGAAAACCGACGTCAGGTTCTGAGTTTCTCAAATATGAAAGAGGCGTCCCTTGTTCGTCGAAAGTCACTGGCGATATCCTTCTGGGAGCGGGACAACCTCATCAAATGGCACAGCCCGTTGAGGTAAGCATCCATCGTCTCCCTCATCATCATCGAACTCCAATAGATAACTGGTTAAATTAAGGCAAAAAGGACATTTGAGTATCATATATCAAATAATACAAATGAACCTAAACAAGAAAATGAATGCGAAATATATCAACAATGTTTGCAATGATTTACAATTAATCATGCAAATCCTGTTTACTTATAAATTCCTATTGTCCTGATGTTAAGTTAATCTTTCAAATCTGTTCCTCCCATCATCTACAATTCTATTTCTGCCTTGGGTGCATATCCAAACCATCTCAATCAATCTCCCACTGTCCATTCATTTTGATGCATTGCTATACCCTCCACAGTATAACCATATCTTACCAAACAAAATAAAACACAGTTCATATACAATGAGCATATGTACAAGTTGATTTTAAAAGCCCAACGCGTTATCATATAACCTATCAGCCCCTACTGGGGTTTCTCATTTGCTGTGTTGGAGAATGTTTAGGTTAGATCATACAAACCCATTTACAGAGAAACATTTCACCTAATCAGCAAACATCCTTCAAGACACTTCACCCTCTTTTTTTACATTTCCATGCTTCCTGAAATAAGTTACTCAAAAGTGACCCCTTCGGTCACCTCATGTTCATCAGTTTGTGTCTATAGACATTGGTTCTCTGTACATTCTTGTTGAAATAAATTCCCAGGTTTCACCAAAACTTCAAGCCCAAATCTCCAGGGCAAACTTTTAATCATTAGCTCAGCAGTCATTCCAATTGGAGATGCCAGTGTGTTCATAAAACTAAAAATACTTACTCTAATAGGAAGTTTTGCTCTTTTCACGCAATACATGCAGTTTACTGATGCCATAATGCCCCATAAAAAGAATCATTCAACTAATCCGGTAATCCCTGCTCTTCCCAACATAAATGATAAAAAGATCAAATTAAACTGACAAGATCTGAGTTGGAATTCTATTGTTTCTGATCTAGCATTCTCCAAGGTATTGTCCTTCCATATCATCGACAAGTACATATCATAATCTCTTTACTTTATTTAGAATAAAGAGGGTGACATAGCCTGTTTCCTAAGCTTTCAGGTCAATTTATGAATTCTGTGACATCATGAATTCCTGTCAAAGTTTCGTGTCAAGGTTTATCACCCTCATGCGTGTTCCCTCCTTGAATAATAGCTAACTACCATCTAATAAGTCTTCCAACATCTTATAGCATAAACAAGGCTCACTGTGCAAGGCCTCACAGACTTAGACAAAATTCATGTTTCTTTACTCACTAAAAGCCTTCTTTAAAAGCCTTGAAAATATTCATCTTAGACGAATACGTAGGAAGCGAGTGTAATAGAATATCAGTAAAATTAAAAAAAAAAAAACATTGGCATCATCTTGGCACAACATCATCTGAACTTGGAGTCAAGCTTCATCTACCCACAATTTACAATGGTCAAAGAATTCACCAGACCACCAATAATCTAGTTCTTTCACTAGTAATTCATATTCAGGAAATTGGCACTTTGTTTTCCACCTCCATCTTGCTAGGGTTTCCCCACCTTCCTTCCCTCCATAGACTGAACTTCTTACAAGCTTCTTCACAAATCTTCTTCCCATCCAGCATCTTTTACATAAAAGTTATGACAGTGTAAGTGAGGGGTGTGGGAGATATTATTATAGGATGTGTCAACAATATTATTCTATTTATAAAGACGCAAATGTTTGTGCTTTATTATTTCAAGTGTATCAGTTGTCTATTCCCCCTCCCCCCACCCACCCAATTAGCAACCCATTCTTCTATCTTTATTCTCACTTTATACCCCCTAATTATGAAAAACAATAAGCCGAACATGGGCAACGACCCTCAAATTGGATGCCTAACAATCAAAGTCATCCATATCAAGTAAAAAAAATATTCCAATATGACATGGATATAAGACCCATAACAACAAATAATTCCTTGTCTCCACAAGAATTCTTCATGCCCGTTTTTGTTCCCTCATACATGTCTCTAACAATGTCAATATCCTGTCTCCTTTCCATGAATCCCATTACTCCATGTATCAATTGTCCGAGTAGTAAAAACCACTGGGTAACGAACATATCATGAAATTTACCTTAAAATTCCAAAATATATAAGATTTCATTCTACAGTATGTATGTGTCACATGCAAGCATTCTTTATAGACATGAACAACATTCATATTGTGGATTTAAATCAAACAGTTTCAGACTGGAACTATATTTTGAATAACATTCAATGGGTTGTCCAAGAAATATAAAGGTATCCTCACCACTAAACAGGAAATAAATGTGATAAAGAAAACTTACTCATCAGTTTTCCTCTGAATGTGTGTGAACCAGATGGGGACCAGGCGACCAAACAGAAAAAGTAGAATAGTTAGCTAGGTAATATAATTAATACAAGTAAAAAGTGGGAAAATGGAAGGATTTAAAATTAATTATAATTTATTGATGTAAGGAAAAAAAAAACTGCTAAGTTAAGTTGCTAGGATATTTAAGGAGAGTGCTCACTCAAATAAATAGAGAGGGAGCAGTGTCTGTCTCTGTGTGTGTGAGTGAATGCATTTATGGGACATGAGGATCTTATGCATCTCCTGTCTCTCAATCCTCAATTCTCTCCTTTCTTATTTCTATGTTCAGATGCATGATATTTTGATGATAGATGAATTGGTTCCTTAGTAATCGGCACAAGAAGGGTAAGGTCTGCAATATTTTGGCTTTTCAGGGGAATGACTAAATGGATACTCTCTATAAGAAAAACTCATATTGGCATTTACCTTACGGTGAGGATTGACAACAGTAGCCTTATATAATGCTGTAGTTGTAGGATATACTGCCAAAACATGGCTTCCAAGGGGAAAATCCGGTGCATTAGAGGGTTCTCCCCGCTTTGGAAAAGGAATGATGCGTGACATTGGCAGCTTGTACTTCCTGTAGAGAAAGAGATGAACAAAATGAAAAATGCTTCATGCAGGTTGTATAAATATTTGTAACCAGGCAAACAAAAGTGTTGTATTGTACAAAAGGCACACACTTATAGTTTCTACAATTAATTATAAATGTTAGCATTATATTTAGACTTTTACCATGGAGTTTCATTCACAACTCAAACAGACCTTTATCAGTCAAGTACAGAAGTCATATGAGCATAGGATTCTCAGAATGTTAGATCAAGAATTCAGTATGAGTGCATGATTGCTGTTCACATACTAAAAAGAATCATCTCATGCAATAATCTAAAGCAAGTCACTGTACATTCTGGGATGTATATTGGCTTGATTTAAGTATTAGATGACTGGATACACTATTCATTAATGCAGTACATACAAAGGACTTGCAAAATCTTTCACACTAGTGTGAATGTGGAAATATTGTCTTTTTTTTGTGTCAAAGTGTTTGAAGGCAGAATATCTATCAGTTGTGCCACATAGCTACCTTTGGACATTTCCTTCATCCTCATCCTCATCGAGAACTTCAAACCTACATAAATCTGAACCGTCAGATGATCTTACAAAAAATTAGATAAAATAAACCAACATTATATTATCTTCTAACAAACCCAATATCATGTCCAATTGAACTTATGAAACAATTTTTATGTGATTGATAAATTGCATATGTAGCACTTTTTACTTTTAAGAAATTTCCAAAAATTAAAATATCTTATTACTTGAATAAGTTTAATACACAACAAGTTCATGGGGTGGAAAGCTCAAAAAGGGCCAGTAGAAATCCCACAATTTATTATTCAAATCCTATGATTCAATCCATTTCACATCTAAAACAATCCATGATTTGAAGTAATCTAATCCTTAGCCTTTTCTCCCATCTCATGAACTAGTATTTACCATCAAGGAAAAGAGGAAACAACAACAACAATGTAAAATAACAAATGATAATTTTAGTTATCCTTTCATGAAAAGTTACATTTTTAATGATGCATTAAGGACAATTTTGCAAAAAACATTCTTAGGTACTTGAATGTGGAGTGTTATATGGAAAGGAAGGAACTTACTCTTTCGTTTCTCTATCAAAATGAATTACTTTTACAACAAGCCAATCATCTTTTTCAGCATCATCAGCCCTCACCCTAGCAGCTACCTGAGTGTAAGTTGTAAACACAAGAAAAAAGGCCACCCAGTTGATTATAATTGTTAAATGAGCAGCAATAGATACATATAACTATGTGGAGAATGGGAGCATATATTTAAGTGAAGAAAATAAAAATTAATATTAATAGCAAACTCAGCAAGAAAGACAAGTAGTGGAAACCCAATTTATCAACATGAACTAAAAAATTAGCCACACGTATCCTCCATAATATAAGTAATCGTCCGTTTATGGGTCAACTACCAACACCATTGGCACGGACAGGTATGGGGTACCATCAGATAGATATAGAGATGATAGATTTAAAAAGCCACAAAACTATGAACACAAATTTTAGTAATGTAAAGTCAAAGATAATCAACATTCTTTATGTTTAATAAAGCAATGCTTGAACAACCATCATAGTCAGGTATGTGTTATAACACCTTTCAATATATTGGACAGTTCTGAAATGCCAAATCAATCACAGGTGATTGTTCACTCGAACAATCATGACTTCCTGGAAGATTTAAAAAGATAATAATGATAGGACATATTAATAGTACAATGATGGTTTCCCATAACATTCTTCAAAAGTTTATTAGAAAGCCTAAACGCAAGTTCACTAGATTGTAAGTTGTTTATACACAAGTTTCCACTTGATAATACGCAAGTGGAGGGATGCATATAGATTTAAATGGCCAAAGGTGATCCAATAAGGAAAATATAGTTGATGATGACATATAACAACTTATCTCCACTTTTAGACTACTTCACTTCACATATGAAGAGGTCTCTGTAATATAGACACAAGTAGATGCCACTTTATTGTTCCCTTGAATATATTCTACAAAAAATTCAATTAATATTTTCATGTAAATAGATGACACTAGGGGTGGTAAACGAGCCGAGCTTTGACATGTTCAAGCTCGGCTTATTTATACTTAGGCTTGGCTTGGGCTCGGTTCGACTCGGGACCGAGCTTAATTTGTGTTCAAACTCGGCTCGCTTGGCTCGTGAAAAGCTCAGTTAAGGCTCAGCTCTACTCACTTGTAAAAGGAGCTCGAGTGCAAGTTCGAACCAAGGTTTGAACTCGGGCTCGTTTAGTTAAAAAAAATTTTTTTAGCAATTAAAACATACATAAAACAGATAACATACCAAAAATAAACGATCATATTCGAAACAAGCACATATAAGCTCGGGCTCGGCTCATTTACAACGAGGTTTAAAAATTGTTCAAGCTCGGCACAAGTTCAACCGAGTCGAGCCCGAGCGGCTTGGCTCGTTTACCACCCCTAGATGACACAAAAGTTCTCTCTTTTTTTGGTTGAATGAGCTGGTAGGCACTCAGCCACCATATATATTACGATGGAGAAAACCATATCAGAACAAAATTATAAAGAAAACGAGAAGGCCACTGGAGACAGTAGGAAAGACACCTACTTGCTACAGAGACAACATAAAACTCTCAAATGTATCAGATAAAAGATAGCTCACAGATCCATGTGGCATTATTTCATATATAGAATTAAGTCTATCTATGATGTAAACTAAAAGCAAGCACTGGAATTTTATGATACTAATTATGACCATTACCAAAGCTTATCAATAATTCAAAGTAAGGGAAAAAATTAAAATAAAATACCAAAATGTGGACAAGAAGAGACACCATGAAAATGAATGAGATATTTTTTTAAAGAAAAGACAATCGATAAACAAAACAAATAATTATTCTTTTGTAACAAATATAAATAGATACTTTTAGATAACGATAAGGAATTATCTTGTACATGTTGAAGAGAGATTAGTAGGCTACTGATTTATAAAGAGCTGTCACATAGAAAGTCAAACGACCAAGACTTCATCAGTTTAATGAGAGAAAACAAAATGAATAATAAAGTCAAGAACTAATCTATTCTGGAAGAAATACAGAAGTTCTAGGAAAAGACTTCATCATGGATGAGATATAACATATTGGAAATAGAATGATACCAGAATCAATCATTTTCATTAAAATCACATACAATGAAGTTGAAATGATTGAATTACTTGATAGAAAATATGGTGATATTTGTGAAAGGTTATGTAGACTAAAAATATTCATTTCCATTAAAAATTATATGTACCTTCACATTAAACCAATTTCAAGTTAAAATTTGATTCATATAGAAGAATCATCACATAAATATGTGTGTGGATATCCCAAGAACAGCACTTAAAAAACAAACCCGCTCTCCCTTCAGACTAGCAGCATGATCTAGTTGGATTCTTATTGATGCAGCAGGAGAAAGCCTAGGAATCTCTGAATCAGCCTTCACCCGCTTCTTCTTCTGCTCACTCACTTCTGCAATACATCAACATTCAACAATAACGTAAAGCAAGCAGGAACTGCATAAGGAACATAACATTAAATTAAGCAACAAATATTTGATTAAAAAAAGATATCTAACTCAAATACAAGTGGTAGCCAAAAAAAATTTCCATGACCTAAAACAGCCCTCCAATAATAGGGTAGCACTTATAAACCTTGCTTAAACAAAGAGTTCAAATCAGACCATGTCCTGCATTATATCATTGAGCTAACAAAATAAATAACACTTTCCTGGAATAAATTGTCCTAATTTCCACACACTTTTTACCTTTATCATAGCAATAAAGCCAATAACTTATGGTACAGCTAGTGGATCTGGTGCAGAAAACCCAAAGCTTAAACAAGGATAGATCTGCACAAAAGACTCACATGCTGAAAGACATCAAGAAGAATGGGGAAAGTTAAGCCTATTCACACCCTTCACTTTAGCATACAGGAAATCGCAAAGAATTCAAGGGAATGCGGGTGAAACCTTTCCCTTATTGGCATCATTAGAAGAGGTACACTTGAACTTGGGAGAAGAAGATACAATGTGTTGAAAGCTAACTCCCAAAGTAGGCTTTTTCGTGAAATCTTTCTATAGGCAGCTTTAATTGAATCCTTCTCGTGAATCTCCTAGGCTCGGTTTGCGTATCAAATTTAGGGTGTCATCTCTTCACTGAAGATTCGATGCTTCAGGTATCTTCTCTCTCAAGACAATCTTCTCATAAAGATTCAAACCAATTAGGTGAGTGATAGAAACACGTTTTGCAAAGTTTATGGAGGAGACTCAGGTCATACCTTCTATAGTTATCATTGTAGTGCAAGGATATGGAGTAAGATTTGGATTGCACTCAATACATGATGCGACTCGAACAATTTAAAAGAGATGTGAGAATGGTTTCAGTGAAGAAAGAAAAGATGATAAAAGTAATAAAGCGAAATTCAAGCTCACACAGTCATACCGCATGTGATTTGTTGATGGATTGATTATGACGAGCGTTTATACCAAAGAAAAGTTTATGTGAAAATTATTTGGGCTGCTACAGTGGCATTCCATGCAGCATGGATAGAACATGGGAGGCGGTGCCAGTAATTTCTTGGGGAAAAAAAAGAACGCGGACACAGGAATGACACAATAAATAAATCAATAATTTTATAGATTAAATATCCACATGAAATAAAATGAAAAAAAAAATAATAATCCACAACCATAAAAGGATTTAAATGTAATTCAATGTTCAACCAAAAAACTTGTATGACAATAACTGAATTTGAATCCCCAATTGTCACCCCCTCCACCACTTTTTCTTCTCTAGTCATATACTTCCAAATAAGTGTTTTGTCATCAATTATGAGTGCGGGGTTGCTAGTACCACCACTCCCGAAACTCGAACTTTCATCTTCTGTTTCCTATAATATTAGAATTGGATAAAAAAAAAAACATAAATAGAACATCAAACAAAACAAGAACAAAAGGACAAAGAAAAGGGTCTCACAGGACATATAATTTAACTCTCAGGGACAAACTTATGACATATTAACGTATCATAATCAAATTACCAAACAACCCAAAAAATCTGATTACCAAATAGATTTACAAATATTAATTCTGCCTGTGATACATAATCATATAAAGCTAATATTTATATGCCATATATTAATTGAAAGTTTAATTCAATTCAACATTAAGATAAATGGGTTCGCATAAAATACATAAAGCTGTGACCTTAAAACAACCCTTATAAAGGTTTCCAGTATTTAGTATATATATTCATGGGAGTTCGATTAATTTCATGAATATTTGAACAAATATATAAAGAAAAAAAAGGAAAGACGGAAAACATAACCCTATACTGAAGGGAAAACTAAAAGAAACCCCCCATATGTCTCATCTTTCATAATTGTATTAGAAGTCCCAGCTTCAGAGAGGCCCTTTGAGCTGGTTTGACAAGGGGATAAGTGGTGGGATAAGAGTATAAGTGAGGGAATAAAAGGTTGGAAAACAATGTATCTTGATTGTTATAAAAAATAATCAAGATAAAATGGAGACATATGTCCAAATTCTGATATGAAATGGGGATATTTTGTTCCATCTAACATTTATCTAATCTTTATATTCTGATTTTGACAAATGTGAATAAGGACAAAATTAATAAACTTTTTTTATCCACTAAAATTAAGATAATTAATCCTCAAACTTTTACCCCCTTGCCAAACTAGCCGTCAAACGTAGTAGAGCACATCTTATCCACTTTTTACCAATATTTGGTTGGCACTTTCTTTAATGAGGGATTACCAAAGCAAAAAATTAACTGAACCACCAAAAAAAACCATTAGAAAGACACCCATCAAATATAGATCAGATTTAAAATAGTAGACATTACTTGTCAAAGAACAGGTCAGGACTGCTTTCACACTAAGCCACTTTAGATAAAAAAAAAAAAGATTAGAAGAATAGGAGGAACAGAGAATAAGAGGGAAAAACTGAAGAAAAGGAGGAAAAATAGGTAATGAGAGAAGGAAAAAACTAAAGAAAAGGAAAATTATAAAAAAAAAACATGAGAAACAGAGAAGAAAAGAAAACAAAAGAAAAGAAAAGGAGAAATAACAAGGAAAAACATCTTGGTGTTTTCATCTTCCTTTGATCGAGAGGGGAGTGAAATTTTCTTTTTCCCCCTTCCATTAGAAGAATAGTCCGTCCATGTAATCCGAAAAACTGTTTAGAGTGTCTTGGGAAGCGTCGGACCATGTCTAGGACGTGTCCTAGTTGATTTCATGGAAAACTTATTGAACACGAATAGAACTATGTCTCACATTTGTCAGGTGCATGCTTGTGTCTTATAAGAATACGGGAAGGTTCAAGCATGTCCTTGCTTGGCATCTCTTCAACCTTAGGTCAAGGTTCTCCTTCAGGTGGAATTGACGTCTTGTTCGAGCGGTGTCATTTACTTTTATATCATGGCTCCCATAAAAAAACTCATACCTTTTTTCTCAAAATAAAAAGTTATGCTTGAGGTCCAAACATCATTAATTGATATCAATCCCTTGTATCCTTGTGCCTGGGGGCTTCTTTATTCATATAATAGCTCCAATATTGTTTTCAAAAAAAAATTCGCTTAAGCAATAACGTGATTTGGTAAGGCTTTGGAAAAATGGCACATAGGCAGAGGTAGAGAAAGAGAGGGTATAGAAGATTAATGTTCTTTTGGGGAGGTTACAAAGCTGCATCATAGATCGGGTATCCAGTAAAATTTGGACTCGTGTGATCGAAAGTGGAAAGGAAAGAATTCTCCATTAAAGAGAGGGATGGGTAACAGGAACACGAAGGAGAAAACCATTTTTGGTAATTATGACAAAAGGGGTCATGGGGTATCTTAGTCAATACTATAAACAAGCTCAATATATGTTGGCCTTTGATTGGGTTTGCAAACTGTAAGTAGTTTACGATTTTCACAATTTGATGAATACGCTAAGATTTAATCAAAATGGGAGAGTGATTTGAGACATCTACCACTTATGTACTCTCAGAATTCTCCATTTATCATAGTAAGCCAGGGTTTTGTCCAATGGTTAAACTTAATGAACAATGGTAGCATTGTCTACCTTTTTCTCAAAAAAAAATAAAAAATCCCAGGGTTTCAAAACACAGAAATGCGTGATTATGGTAGATGGTCAGTCCTTTTTGGGAAAAAAAGGTCTCCCAATTTTCACAATTCGGGAGTTTGTTGACTGTTGAGGTATCAATAGTTTTATAATATCTACAATTTATGGACCCTCCTTAGAATTCTCATATGTCATTAAGCAAGATAACTATGTTTGACATTAATTGAATACTCAAATTAAATGACAAACATAGCCAACTACTTTAGTTCCCTATAATTGAATATTATAGTCTCAATCAGTTTCAGTAACTAAAAATAGCCAATCACACTCGATCTTGACAAGGTCCAGTTTACATGATGGTTAGTTTAAAGCTTTATAAGAAAATGAACTTCCCTCTCAGGATAACATGATCAGCCCCACCAACCAAAATAAGTAAAGCGACATTTTAGAATTAGAATTTGACAAACTACTAGTATTTAACTATCTTTCCAAGACCTAAATGATTTTGATATGGTTTTTGGAGCTCACCTATCTTTTTTCTTTGTGCTGCAGGAACTGCTGGAAGTCCAGGTTGCAGGAGAGTGTCCAATTGGCCCACCAACATATTCGAAGTACTATTAGAAAAGAAAGAACAACATTAATGCATATCAAGATGACAGTAACAGACGATCAAAGATATCAAAAATAAAAATTTGATAACTATAGGCTCAATAGTCTGTTTGTTTGCATGCTAATCTCAACAATCACTTATTACACTTTCACGTAAGTGACTTCAAAGAGGATATGGAGGTCAAATCACTTATTGGTTCTTTCATCTATACTCAAATTTTGGGGGGCTAAGACATTCTATGTACAAGCTTATGAATTGTTCTAAAGAAGATGCAGATACTAATATGGAGGTATGTATACATTTAAAGCCCACATGTTGGTAAAGGCATCCATATCAAGCTCATGCTAATACCAGAATATGCATATGTAAATCGACAAGTCAGCACTGACCTGACTCTTATTGGATGACCAAACGTGACAATAAAAAACAAAAAGAAGGAAAGAAATGTTCTGAATCATGAAATTAGATAAATTTCATTTCCCATAAGTGTGACTTTGCTCATTTTCTGACATGACTTCCAGGTCACTTTGATGACTTTCCTAACTTGCAGACCTAGTTACATGCATGTCCAAAGCTATAAATTTTGCATTTGGGGGCAACTTGGATTGAAACCAAATGATAAACAGGATATTAGTATAGATAAACCAATAACAGGACAGCCACGGGAGATGTAAAGCTTTGAGATGCCAAATTGTTCGTTATTTCTCCAAATGTAAATATTATTCATTTGCAAAATAGAGAATTTATAATGCAGTCCTCCCGAGTGGAACGCTTACAAAAAAAAAGCATGGCTTAACCATGTCTTTGAGATCTGAAAGAGAGCAATGCTAAAAAAAAACCATGACCCATAGTCGGACTAGGAATCACACATCAAACTTCCTCATATTGATTTTAAATTAGTGTGATGATTGATAATAAAAGTGCTCTCATTGGCAAGGAGCATGATTTTTTTTTTTTTTTTTTTTGAAAAAATAAGCAAGGAGCATGCACTATTTTACACTTATAATGACCATCATTCTTTTTCACCAGATTTATGTAAAGTTGACATATTTATAGATATGAACTAAATGATAGGGGCATAGTTGGGTGAGTCATAAGTACATATTAGAAGTACACTTTTGACATGGATATTAGAAGGGCCACAATGAAAAAAGAAAATCAAGAGAACATCCTACGAAAGGAGCATCTTAGAATTCAAACCCATCCTTCCTCATTCTTGAGAGAGTGACAATATATAGGATGCAGATGAATCTCTTTCTTATAGTGCACATAAGAATTCTATCTTTATCGGGTTTACTTTCTTCAGCTTTAGGCAAAACTATAAACATTAAGTGGGCCATTCTTATAGAAATGAATGTGCGTAAAACTAAATATTACTGAAATAATTGAATATGGAAAAAATAATAGCTCATGCATTTGTTACCCCTAGATTCATGCACTCCCTCATCAAAGACTTATAAAGCAACCGTGACACTGCTTCATGCTCTTGAAAGAATGCTAATTTTCAACTTTTATAAATATCTCAACTATATAGAAGTAGCAATAAGACTCATATGTAAGAATTTAAGAGGCATTCATACTTCATTTCATTTTCTGCAAGATCTTTTGCTTGGATGTATAAGATTCGAAGTCTTGACAATGAATTATCCCCTGGCTTTTCAACCATCTCTGGAGCTGCATTAATAAGAAAAGAAGGGGGGAAAAGATTTAGTTCCCAAAAAAATGGCAGATAACAAAATGGACATATGTAATAAAAGAGAGTGAATATATTAATACAGAAACAATGATATCACCTGAGCAGAAAGGTCTCACTAGGCAAGTTATTATCAAATATATCAAACATGTCTTTCAAATACATGGATATCATAAGGAATAAGATTACATCCCGAAATTCTTGGATTATTTTACAAAAATGTGAGTTTTTTGTTTTGTGAAAGAGCACTAACCACCTCCAAAAAGGAAGTCTATGTTCAAATTCCATCTTGCTAGTGTGCATGTACATCCAGAGGGACCCCAACTTCACAGGGGAAAAAAGAAAGAAATGTGCCACCGCATGTACCGGACATCCATAAATACCTGACTTAAAAAGAGATGTATGCTTTATAACCAAACAACTATGATCTGATATTTTAAGGCCTCAACAACAATGGGGATACTTTCAGAAGGGATCTCAATGATAATCATGATACCAAGATCCAAGAACTGCATCGCCTGTCAGCCATTCTCTAACATACCAGCAGACAGAGGAACCCCTGTTGAATCATATATGGTGGCTGATGAGGATAAAGGGCTCCCCTCAAATTGCAATGTTTTTTTCTGGCTGGTGTACCCGGAGGGGCTACTTGCATATTGTTAGATATTCAAAAGAACATATTTTTATATGCTTTTAAGAGTTGTTTTGGAACATTTCCCTATGTAATTATTCATATATACATGCATATTAGGGAAATTTCTATTATTTATATTCAAAGCATATTTTGCACAAATTGACAATATTTATACAATTAATATGCATTATCATATTTTTCATATAGAGCCATATTTTAAAATTCAGAAATCTAAATTTGGCAGTATTTAAATTTGGCAGGTTATAAATTGGAAAAGGAATTAGCATTCAAAGCTTCATCAAAACTTCTAAAAATGATCCACCAAATCAATAAAATCTTTAATCAAATCAGCTTTGACATCTCCAACAAATCAACAAGATCTCTAATAGATTTTGCAATTATATCTCCAACATATTTTGCAAATCAGCATTAACAACTCAAGCAAATCAGCATTTACAACTAATTCAACCCTCAAAACCCCTATAAAAAGGGCACCCCAGAGAGAGAGGAAGGCATCTCTTCATTCAGCCAAGAAGGAATTTATTTTCAGTTTTTGTTCTTTCTTTTCTGTTTTGAGTTTTTATTTTTAGTTTTTGTTTTTAATAGAAACAGATTCTCTTGTGTTTTCAATAAAAGTGCATTGTTATTTTGTTTTCATGGAATATTTTTATGTTTATTCTATAATTTCATCAACCATGATAGGCTAGAAAACCCTTCCATCAAGGAGAGGATTCCACCCCATGCGTTTGAACGATTGATTCTTTTCTTTGTGCATTGATATTTTCTGATTTGTTCTTCATGTTTATATAGTTTCTTCAACTTAGATTTCTTTTTATTATGGGTATTTTTAGATCTTCCGTCGTTCTACTTAGATGGGATACGGTTGATGTTTTATAAACCCTATTTTTAAATCGAGTAGAAGTGAACTGCTTTTGAAATATTCTGTTTTCATTAGATGCAAAAGAAAGAATTATCACGATACACGTGGGGTGGATTTCCAATCCTTGGTGGTCCTTTTTATACATTGGTTTCAATTTTAGCTTTTAAATTAGTTTTCTTAAATCAATCATTGATAATTTGTTTTTAAACGTTTTTGCCAAAAATTGATAATCTTTTACTTTTATTCGTTTGCTTCAATAGCCTCCCTGTGGATTCGACCCCTTGCTACCACTTTCTACCTAGGTAAGGGTTTTATATTTTTGTTGGCAAAGACGAGATTTTAACGACAATCAAAGCCACCAACACATATCTACAGGGCTAAGTGGGTCAGCAATGCTAATGTCAATGTGCTTTATGCAATCTGGATCCTGAAAAGTACCGAGCACCTAATGGTTCAATGCAGCTTTTCAAACTTCTATGGAAAATTCTGGGAGAATCAGTTAATATGAATGGCGAAATTGTCTCCCGAATCAGATGTGGAAGAACAGGTAAGAAATAAAGGGAGAAGTTTGATGAGAGTATGGCTGCAAATATTCTCCCAACATATTATTCCAGCAGGGTGTTAGCACTCTGGATTGCTGGAGATGAGGTTATTTTCTTGGGGGCAAACTTGTGCTTTCAGGATGTCAAGGAATCTGTCTTGAATATCCTCAAAGATTGGGGCATTCACAGTTTTGGAATGAAAATGTGGTGCTTCCAAAGGGTAAGCTTATGAGTGGGCTTATTGTAAATTGCCTTCCGCTTCTTGTACTCTCATTGTGCTTGTTTTTGGGTGCAACAGATGCCTCATTTGGCCCCCTTGGAGTTCAGTCTAATTTTATTTTTCTTTGGTATTACACTCCCATCTTACATCAAAAAAAGAGAGACCAGCTAAGTCATTGAAAAGTAAAACAAAATCCAATCACACCCACACCAATAACTGTTTATGCATTGAAACAAGGATTATATCTCCCTCTTAGCTTATAATCACGCCCAAGTTCCTTATAACAAAATCACAAATGGTGCATTCCAACCTTCTGTCTAAACTGCAGTTATCATATCTGCCGCATTAACTCCCCATGAATTCGTGAAAAATGAAACCCCAAACACAACCAAAAATTTATTATGATCTTGTTGTTCAAATAACAATTAACGTGAAGAAGGGTCAGGAACAACAAATCTCTTTGTAAATTCGTTATTATGGCTAGTTCCCACAAAAAATCAAACTAATGACATAAAATTCATCTGTGTAGATGCTACATAGGACCAACAAAAGGATCACCCTAAGATGATCAACTTGCTCTGTGTTTTCCCTCTTTTTCGAAGAAAAAGCCTCATTTTTGCGGTTTTTTTTAATATTTTTGAATGCCTTACCTCATTAATATCATCTGGTGAACATCTCACCATCTCCCCCCCCCCCCCCCCCCCCCCCCCCCCCCCCCCCCTCCCCGAACAAAAAAAAAAATCTAAACCCTAAATAAAAAAAATCCCCATCAGTCTGCATGGTTTATTAAAATAATCACATTATCTCATAAGATTTTCTTCCAAGAACAAAGGAAGTCCAAAATTTCAAACAATAGGAAGGGAGAAGTATAGTGAAGCAGGGATAATGAATCTCTTGTTCTCTTTATGATAAACAAAACCATTTGTAAGTTCGTTATTACCGGTAGTTTCCAGAAAAGTTCATACTAATGTATATACAATACATGAATTATACAATGAATCTATTTATGATGAACAGATCCATTTTGGAAGTTTTTTTTTATTGCAGAGGGTTCCAACAAAATATCAAACTAATGACATATACAATACTTGAATTATTGAAGTAGATGCTACATGGTTCTCATCCTTCAGAGGCTGTGAGGTAGGACCACAAGATAGGACCACATCCTAAGATGATCAGCCTATTTATATTTTCTCTCTTTGCCACAAAAATGCCTCTTTTCTCTCCTTTTTTTTTTTTCTTTTTTTGAGTTTTCTAAAATATTTTTGAATGCCTTACAACATAACATCACTTGGTGGAAATTCCATCATTTCCCTCTCTAAGGAAAAAAAAAAAGAAAAGAAAACCCTAAACAGTGTTTTAGAAATAGAACCATCCTAGTAAGTTGAACTGGTTGAACCGTCAACAGGTCTGAATTCTGATCTAATTTTGGTCGATTGAACCAAGGTTTTGAAAATCACCAATGTGTTAATTGAGACGGATTAAAAGTCAAAACTCTTTCCAAGTTTGCACATTCATTCCACCTTTATAGAACTCAGAAAGAGAAGAGGGAACTCGATTGAGTATGTACTCTCGCAAAAATAAGATCCATTGTTTTATTATATGAGTTTTAATTTAAATGTCACACGAAAATGTGTTAGATAATATGATCCATAGGGTTTATTCATAGAAATTGATTACTTGTTAAAATATTGAATATTAATTTATGAAAGTTTAGATTTTATATAACATAAAATAATAAACTACAATAATTTTTTGAAAAGGGTGGTCATCTCGATTATATTAATAATTCAAAGTAAAAAATTTGAAATGGGGTGAGAAAAAAGAGCAAAACAACAATATAAACAAACGAGACAACCATGTCCCGCCCAATGTTTCAATGTAGCATGCGGTGGGGGTCAAAATGGCATATGTAGCCACATATCTGGTACATGCGGTGGCACATTGACCGGTCAAATTTAAAAAAAATAAATCTTTGAAATATTTTTACCCGTTCGAATGGAAATGTCCCCTTTGAACAGTTTGGAACAGATCACTTCAAGAAATGCGGTCACATGCGGCGCAGATGCCGCATATCCTATCGCACTGTGATCGCCCATGCTTGGCACATAGTGGGTCAAGTGCTATAAGACTTCAAAATGGCATGAGCGGCCGCACTTAAATCTACGGTCCTGCTCCTTCCCCACCCAACCACCCTACCGAGGGGGGAACAACCAAGGGGAAATGGGTTACTCACTCACTCCTCGAGAGAACGCAACTCCTTTTTCCCCCCACAATGTGCATATACTAGTCCAAGATGGTGTGTCATCATGATTTAAGACTTGATGTTACATAGAATTAATAATTAATAAGTACTAAAATTTAAGACTTGACAAAAGTGGACATTTTTCTAAAATATTTCATATCTTTTGTATTTTTTAAATTATTTCTAAAAAAAATATCTGTTACGTCATGATGATGTCTCGTTTCAATTCCAGTTAATTCATTTCGTAAGTTCAATAAACCCTCCTTTAATGTTACCTTTCTTAAAATTATTTTGGATGTCACATTAACATCATCTAATGAACATCCCACCAATTCCCTCACCAAAAAAAAAAAAAACCATCCTAAACCCTAAAAAAAGAAAGAGCCCAGTCAATCTGCACGTTTATACCATAATCACATCATCGAATAACAACAATTTCTTCCCAAGAACAAAGCAAGACCTGAATTTCAACAAAACAAAATCGGGGCGACTCACTGGATTGGAGCTTCTTGTGGATCCGGTTGATCTCGCTAAGGACGACCTCCTGTTCCTTCCTCAATCGATCGAGCTCCTTCGAGTTCTCGAAGATTCCACCGACGTCCATCGCCGCCGCCGAAGACGATGAAGATGACATCTCTCTCTCTCTCTCTCTCTCTCTCTAGGTTTTGCAGGGGAAGCGAATTCTGGTTTATATAGTGAAAACTTTAAAAATTAAATTTAACAAGAGATATGGCTTAATAAGATAGTTAGTTATGATTTCCCTCTGCTACTTTTTTGGGGGTTTTTTGGTTTTTAAGAAGAACAGTAAAATATTAATAAATTCTTGAGCCCGTCTATCACTGCCAAGTCACCAACAACCCCCCCCCCCCCCCCCAAATAAAACATTTTATATTACACACTCATCCCACTGATTTCAGTTAACGCAAACCAGTCACACTAGAGTGTCTAATATGACACAAGGTGTGTCACCCAAAATTTTTCAATTGTAATATTTTAAAAGTGACGCAACACACCTTGGGTCAAAATAAGTTATACAGTTCGACACACTCTGAGTCAAACCATAGTGTCTACTATGACCCAAGGTGTGTCGCCCAACACTATCAAATTGATAATAATTTAATTTTTTTATCTATCATAAATACATAATAAATAAATATCATAAATAAACAAAATTCACGTACATAGTCACATAAGTTAATTCACGTATATATCATGCACATTCACAAATCTAATAATTCTTTTGTCGTAAATAAAAACATAATATTGACATAACAGTCTTCCTTGTTCAACATTCACACATCCAAATTCAACCAACCAACACATCCACATTATATTTTGGCTTTTGAACAATGTATTGAGTAAAAAATGTACTAATGTGGATGTGTTAATTAATTAAATTTGGATGTATACATGTTCAGGAAAGACTGTTATGTTAATAATAGGTTTTCATTTGTGAAAAAAATAATGTATTGGATTTGTGAATTTGCAGGTTGGATATGTGAATGTTGAATTAACTTATATGACTATGTATACAAATATTGTTTATTTATGATATTTTATTTGTTATGTATTTATGATATTTATGATAGATAAAAGAAATTAACTTATTGTCAATTGGATAGTATTCGGCAACACACATTGGGTTATAGTAGACATTCCAGTTTGACTCAGAGCATGTCAAATCGAATAACTTATGGTGACTCAAGGTGTGTCACATCACTTTTAAAATATCGTAATTAAAAAATTATAGGTGACACACCTTAAGTCATAGTAAATATCATAATTTAACTCGAGTATATCAAATCAAACAACTTATGGTGACTCAATGTGTGCCGCACACTTTTAAAATATTGTAGTTGAAAAATTATGGGTAACACACCTTGAGTCTCATTAAACATCTCAATATGACAAAGTTTGTGTCAAGTGAGATTGGTACGATGAGTGTCTAAAATAAAATGTTTTAATTTTTTATTGGGTTTGGTGGGATTAGATCAGCTCAAGCATCTTTTCTCTATTATATATATATATTTAGTATTTACTTATATATATATATATATATATATATATATATATATATATATATATATAAAGTACATGTTTTATTGTATAGAAATTATGCAACCTGAGTTTAACATAACGGAATGTTATGTGAATATCCGTATTGGTAAGCCATTTCTTAACTTATAGTCTATTTGAATTTATACGTAGATTTTTCAATGAGTTATATGAAATGAAATTCATAAAAATACAAGGGGGGTTACATAGATATCAGATAGTTTATAGGGGGTTATATGAATTTTATATTACATTAATTGATAAAAAAATACTACATATTGGTATAACATAAATTAAACATATCATTAATTAAATTATGGGCCAATTTGATAACTCTAGTTCAAAATTTGGTAACTTCTAGACAAAATGAGAATGCTTATTTATCAGGAATATGATAAATGTAAATTTTGTAGAATGAAATTTTTTTTCTAAGATATTTAAGATGAATGAACGCTTGGGTTTCAAATAGAATTTTTTTTGGTGTTCTAACCGAAGTAGAATAAGCATAAATGTCAACCTAACCCTATAAGCCAATGTAGTTAATAAAAACATATTTTAATCTTATATGAAAAAATAAAGGGTTTTTTTGCATGTATACCATAAAAAAATATGGTATTTATTTTCATAGCACAAAAAATAACGTATTTATTTTTATACCATTAAAATTTTTCTTAATGTAAAAATGTGCCTCTCTTTTATCCTTTTTAACCAAAATAAGCATTAACTATAGTTAGTTTCTTAACCAAGAATTAAAATTGACAAAAATAACCTTAATATATAATATTTTTTTCATAATGTAAATAATTAAACATAATAATCTAATTAATTTTATGTTCTTTCTAAATCAATCGTGATCCATTCACGCTTACTTCTTTCTTTTTCTTCCAATCAAGATCTAATTTTTTTTTAAATTGTATTTTGTAATGTATATTATTAATTGTTCTCAAAATAATTTTATTTTATTTTTACAAATTTAAATATTAATAATTATTATATCCATGCTAATAAATAGTTTTTATGATTAATTTTTATGTTTTTGGATTTTAGATGAAATTTATCATTTTCATGTTAAAATTAATATCTTTTATTTTTATAAATATTGTATTTGGCAAGGTTAAATATGCAAAAAAATAAAAAATAAGGGTAATTTTGTCTTTTCTCCAAAACTTTAATGGTTTTAATGAAAATTTGGATGGAAGTTAACTAGAATGGTAAATATGCATAAGTTCTACATATTTCAATGGTATAAAAATAAATAGTTTATTTGAAGTGGTATAAAATTAAATAGCATGTTTTTGAATAATATACATGCAAAAAACCCAAAAATAAATCTGATTTGACAAAAACAAATAATATCTCATATAGGTTTTTTAAACGCAAGTTTTTTTTTTTTTTGCAAATTGATATTTTGTTAGGGAAAATGAGAAAATCTAGGAGAAAGATAAGATTTGGGATATAGATGTATTTTTATTGATTTTAAAAGTAAAAGTAGCTAAAATATTTTTGTAGTATAGAAACATAGATGTGAAACAAGCACCTTACAAAACAATTTCACATATAGTTTTTTTTTTTTTTTTTTGAAGTCAGACTTAAGGTTGGTTTATAGTAAAAGGTTAAAAAAAGGTTAAGGTCATAAAGATAAGTTATCATAATTTTATATAATAAAAGTATGCATTCACATTTGTTATAACGAGGATAAAAAGAAGGAATAAATATTATTCTGGTCTTTAGGTGTAACTTAAAAATCTCAATTTTAATTTTAAAATTCAGACAATTATCTACATTTTATTTCAATTATATTTTATAATAAATGGGATAAATTGTCCTCACTCACTTAAACACGAAATGATTTTTAAAATTGGATTAAATAAAATGTGCATATTTGAAAATTTGTTGAACGGATAAATGATCTTCTCTCTTTTATCTCAACAACAGAGCAAGCAAATCTCCTTGCAATGCTCTCAGTAGTGGTTTCGAAGTTTCAATTTGAAATAACTCTCTTTTGATTTATTTCATCCCATCTAATATTTCTGAATTTATTTTACATCCAACCATGTGTATGGACTGTAGATGGAACTTTTATATTTGCTTTTATATATTGAATGGGGGGCGTCTATCCCCACACACCATTTAACTCACCCAACCAACCGACTTTATTCACCGTCCATCACTTAGTTTTTCACTAAACACACTATTCTATAAATATGCCTAAACTGAATATCTAAAGCCACCAACAACCATTTCATTTACACCCAAACTCTCTCTTCATTGTGTTTTCCCCTTCTCTCCTTCATAAAACACTCGGTTGCTTCTCCCTGTCGAAAATTCATCGTCGTCCCCGTGCCGCTGCCATAGTTGTCCCTGTCCTCTTTCGTCATCCCCGTCCACCGATGTGGTTCCCTTGTCTTCTCTTCTCGGTATGGCCGTACAATCTTTTCTTCTTGCTCATCCACTCCCTCTAAATATCAACTTATGTTAACTACAATACCTTTCAAAGCATTTGTGTGGTGATCCATTGATGATTATCATTGTTGTTAGTTTGTTATTGTTCATAGGATAAGAAATTAGGTTCTTAGGATTTTGTGTCAAGTTATTAGGTTGAGGGATCTGATTGCAAATCCAAAATACCTTTTATAGCCTACAGGGACTTGTCTGTAAATCGTACAGGGTTCTTTTTGTAAATCAGATAAGGACCTCGTTGTAAGCCTGGAATACTTGAGGGGTCGTTTTATAATTTGGTAAAAACCTCTTTTATATAATACGTTTTGGGTTAGGGTTTGCATCAGATTTCTCATGAGGCATGAAGGGTGGTGATGACCCAACCCTACCCGTCGAGCACCACAAGGTTATCTACGTGCGAGTGTGTAGCGTTCATGCATGTGCATCGATTTGTATTGCGTAGACTGGAGATTAGCTGTTGGTGGTTGTCGATCTCGTTAAGGCATTTGAGGTTGAAGCTCGTATTTTATTCCGGAGCACTAGACTTGTGTAAAAGGTGTTGGTCAATTTCGTTTGACATGTAGTTCATCCATCCTCCTAGTAACCATTTTGTACAAGTTGAATATATATTATGTGTAAGTTATATGCAGAGTACTTTGGAGTGTTGTGGAGATCTTCAATGTTATATTATTATTAAATATTGAAGTTCGTTTTAGTATTATTTTATTATATCTCTGGATTTAAGGAAAAAAAAAATAAAATTCTGATATTTGAAAAATTAAGTTAACGCAACCGGGATCTCACGCTTCAAAAGGGAGTCTTGGATTCGGGGCCGTTACACGTTCATTGGGCTTAATTACTTGGGACTTTGCTCAATTGATTATAAAATTTGTGATGAATGGCTGTGAATTCACCTTGGTGGGTGATAATTCTTCAATTGTGATGCTTATGGATAGTGTTTGGTGCATCGTCTTCTACGACATGAGCGCCAAGGTGTTATTGGCAATTAGCTTCTGAATCTTCACAATGTTCAGCGGATGCTTCTTCAATACCGTCAAATGTTGCTACTCTTACTTCTCAGTTTTTAGATATTTTTGGTCCACTTACAGCTTTTCCACCTATCCAATCTCATGATCATCATATTCCCTTAGTGCATGTTTCTTCACTGGTGAATGTGTGTGCTTATTGCTATCCTCAATTCCCAAAGGCTGAAATTGAAAAAAAGGTTCAGGAATTATGAGTAGCAAGACTGATTCGTCCATCCTATAGTCGTCCATATTCTTCTCTAGTTTTGTTGGTTCACAAAAAAGACGGTTCTTGGCGTATGGATATCATCAAATACGGGTTCATGAACCTGATATTCCAAAGACAGCATTTCGCACTCATGACAATCATTATGAATTTTTGGTCATGCCTTTCGGTCTCTCTAATGCTCCTGCTACTTTTCAAAGTTTAATGAACGATCTTTTTCGTTCCCACTTGCGAAAGTTGTTAGTCGTAATTTTCTTTGATGATATTTTGGTATATAGTGCTTCTTTCTCTGATCATATTCACCACCTATCCATTGTTTTTGGAATTTTGCGTACTAATCAATTGTTAGTAAAGGAATCAAAATGTTCATTTGCTCAAAGTTCTATTGGGTATCTTGGCCATGTTATTTCTGCTAATGGTGTATCAGTTGACAAGGAAAAAATTGTTAGTGTTTTGAAATGGCCTCTTTCCTCTTCTCTTAAGGATCTTCGTGGGTTTTTAGGCTTGACTGGCTATTACCGCAAATTTGTTAAAGATTATGGCAAAATCAGTGCACCTTTAACTCAATTGTTGAAAAAGGACGCTTTTGTGTGGACAGATGCTGCCACAAATGCCTTCTCTAAATTAAAATCGGCTTTAACATCTACACCGGTGTTAGCTCTTTCTGATTTTTCTACAGAATTTTACATTGAAAGTGATGCTTCTGGCAAATGGTTTAGGTGCTGTTCTAATGCAAGTTGGGCGTCCTATTGCTTACTTTAGCAAAGCTATCTCTGGAAAAAATTGAATCTTTCAATCTATGATAAAGAGATGCTTGCTATTGTCTCTGCAGTGCAGAAATGGTGTCCTTACTTACTTGGTCGTCACTTTAAAATTTATACGGACCATCAGAGTCTTAAGTATTTCTTAGAGCAAAGGCTTTCTTCTATTGAACAACAAAAATGGTTGTCTAAATTATTGGGATATGATTATGAAATTATATATCGTCCAGGCTTGGACAACAAAGCTGCTGATGCTTTATCTAGACTTTCTGAGTCATCCAGTCTTTCTGTGATTTCTTCTCCTATTTTTTCTGGCATTGATGATATTGTTCAGGAATGTCATTCTAATGATCTTACGAGTGCCATTATCAATGGTATTCGCCAATCTTCGTCACATAAAAAGCATTATTCATATGACAAAGGCATTCTTCGCTATAAAGGCCGCATTGTGGTTGCTCCTTCTCCTTGGTGTTCCAAGTTATTGCATGAATTTCATGCCACTCCTGCTAGTGGACATTCTGGATTTTTACGCACTTACAAACGTCTGCAACACAATTTTTATTGGCCTGGTATGAAAGGCGCGATAAAAAGGTATATTGCACAATGTGACATTTGCCAACGCAATAAGACTGAAGCTATTTCCCCTCCTGGGCTTCTTAATCCTTTGCCAATTCTTGATGATGTTTGGTTGGATTTGTCCATGGACTTCATTGACGGGTTGCCTTGTTCAAATCGCAAGACAACTATTTTGGTGGTTGTGGATCGTCTATCTAAATATGCTCACTTTAGTGCTGTTTCTCATCCTTATACTGTCGCTATTGTTGCTGCAATTTTTGTTGGAGATATTGGCCGTTTGCATGGCATGCCTCGTACTATTGTTAGTGATCGAGATCCCATCTTTCTCAGCAATTTTTGGGAAGAGTTTTTTGCTTTACAGGGCACACAATTATGTCAGAGTTCAGCTTATCATCCTCAAACAGACGGTCAAACAGAGGTTACTAATCGCACTTTGGAGTGCTATCTTCGATGTTTTGCTGGTAAAAAACCTCATAACTGGACTCGTTGGTTGCCTTGGGCTAAATGGTGGTAAATTACCACTTATCATTCTACAATTAAGATGACTCCTTTTCAGGCTTTGTATAGTCGTCCTCCACCTTCAGTTTCAACTTATCTTCCTAATACTACATCTACCCATGCCGTTGATCTTGCCTTACGTGATCGAGATCGTACCTTGCAACTCTTAAAGCATCATCTTCATGATGCCCAATCTCATATGAAGTTTTATACTGATGCCCATCGTACTGATCGCAGTTTCAAAATTAATGATTGGGTATCTTTACGTTTGCAACTTTATCGGCAATCTACTGTTGCTTCTCAATCTTATTCCAAGCACTCTCCACGTTTTTACGGACCTTTTAGAGTTGTTAAAAAAAATTGTTTTGTTGCTTATCAATTGGACCTACCTGTGGGGTGTCGCATATACCCGGTTTTTCATGTTTCTACTTTGAAGTTGAAGTTGGGAACCAATATTACTCTAGATTCCACCTTACCAACTCTTGATGATGTTTCAGAGTGGGTGCCTGAGAAACTTTCAGATCTAAGAATCTTTAAGAAAGGACAACCATGTTGTCACTCGCTGGCTTATTAAGTGGAAGGGTCATTCCGTTGATGAAGCTACTTGGGAAGATTATGATGCTTTTCATGCTTGTTATCCAGATTTTGAGGCTTGAGGACAAGCCTTGATTCAAGGGGGGGTGAATGCTAGGAAACTGCTACTATTTGATTATACAATATGTTATTAAGTGATTGTGTAATGAGAGTTGGTTGTCACTAATTTAGGTGCCTGTTGTTAGGTAGCTATAATAGCAGTTATTTGTAATCCTATATAAAGATGTTTGTTGTAATCTATTATGGATATATAATTTCTGATATTAAAAATCAAGTTTGTTGGTGGCTAATCCCCATTCAAAGGATTGCTAAGAATCAAAATCCTATTTAAATCTTATTATAATCCTTGAATGTAAATGTTTAATGTTTAGTGGCTTTTATAACCCTCTCTCTCTTCCATTTTTCTCTCATCTCTCTCTTCGCGTTTTTATTTCCTTGGGGATTTACTTAATGGGTTCTTTAGAGTTTCATGTTTTGTTGGATTAGCTTTTCATGAATTCTTTAGTATTTCATGTTTTATGGTTTATTTTTGTGTGGGTTTTGTTGGATTAGTTTTTCATGGATTCTTTAGGTTTCATGTTTTATTGTTTATTTTTGTGTGGGTTTTGTTGGATTAGTTTTTCATGGATTCTTTAAGATTTCATGTTCTATGGTTTATTTTTATGTGGGTTTATTCATGAGTTTACTAGGTTGTAGGATTTGGAGAATGAATGAGGATAAAACTGTAATTTTGTATTTTCATAAGCTGTGTTGCTGATTAGTTATCAAACATTTTATTAATTCTAGCATTTCAAAATCTTCCTTGTCATTATTTACAAAACACGATTTTAAATATTATTTGAAAAGCCATGTAAAAAAGTGAAATTCAAAAGCTATAAAAAAATCAGCTTTATACAAAAAGCTGGGTTTGTAAACCCACATCCAAATGCTCCCTTAGATTATAGATTATAGTTTTTTTTAATAAATAGTATGTATGTTTATTGTAGCTGTTTAAAAACACAAAATAAATAGTAGTTAATGTTTATTTAATAAGTTATAAAACAGTTTTTTGTGTACAATTGTCAAAAATATCTTTAAATTGTAAAAGTGAAAAATTGATTATATTTAAAATAAAATAAATGGATTTTTCCATATAAATTTAATTTTATAAATATTTAAAAGAAAATCAACTTAACATAAATAATAGTTTACATTCATTACAATATTTTTCAAATATTACATTTTAGAATTATAATAAATTGACAAATGAAATTTTAAAAAAATTGATAATATATTATTTGTAATAGTAAAAAAATTGAGAAGATGAAAAGAGGTTTGACAATTTTTTAGTGTAATAGTAAAAATAGAAACACATTATTAGTAAAAAAAAATTAACGGCATGAGTGTTTAAAATAAAAAAATTTAAAAGCATTTTATAAGCTATAATATTAAAACCATCTCTTTACCAACTTACAAATTATGATTTCTTTAAACTATTTTTAGCTTAAATATGAAACAAGTGTTTATTTTAAGCTAAACGCTATAATATTTAACTTATAAGTTTTAACAAACACGTACCTAGTTATTCTCGTTTAATAATAAATTTTATGATGTTAGGTTGACCATGGATAAGTTGTGAATAAAGTATGAAAAAATTATTTGACCTGTAGACCCCCTGATTCATAAAAGGCGATAACAATTAATTAAGTGAGTTCCCTTATACCAATAAAATAGATTGGATTGAATAACATAATTTCAAGTAAGACTTAGAATACAAATATCAACTTATTTCTACCCATTCTGGCATAATTATATCCATTTATAATCTATTCTTTCCAAATAAACAGCTTTTTAGACTTATTCCCCCCTTATTTTCTTATAGGGATGGCAGTGGGACAGGATAAACGGGAAACCTGCTCTGACCCGACCCTATTAGGATGGGTTTGGTTTTTTAAATGTCAAACCCAAACTCAACCCGTCCCAACCCAATGAAGATATGGGATGGGTTTGAGATTCAAATGCAAAACTCACCCCACCATGTTATACACTGTTTAAATCATTTATATCATTATAAATGATATGATAGATAAATTAAACTAGCATATCATACATTATTATTATTTATAAAATATCTAAGCATGCATTAAGTAATATTATATAACATGACGAATAAAAATAATTATTTAATTTTTAATATAAGAAAGAATAAAAAATATTAAAAATATTTGAAAAATTGGGATTTTTAAATTTGTACCCTTCTAAATAAGATGGGATGAGATGAGTTTAGTTTCTTAAAAACTTGTTGGGACGGGTTTGAGATGACATAATAAAACCCATCAAGGGTTTGGGACGAAATAATAAAACCCGTCACGGGTTTGGGATGGATTTGGGACAAAATTTTATTAACGGGCTTAGGACAAAATTTTATTAACGGGTTTGGGATTGAGATACCAAACCCATCCCAACCCGCCCCTTTGCCTTCCCTATTTTATCGTACCCTCCCCATATTCTACTACCCTAATGATATAATGCAGGAGAAAGCCTAGGAATCTCTGAATCAGCCTTCACCCGCTTCTTCTTCTGCTCACTCACTTCTGCAATACATCAACATTCAACAATAACGTAAAGCAAGCAGGAACTGCATAAGGAACATAACATTAAATTAAGCAACAAATATTTGATTAAAAAAAGATATCTAACTCAAATACAAGTGGTAGCCAAAAAAAATTTCCATGACCTAAAACAGCCCTCCAATAATAGGGTAGCACTTATAAACCTTGCTTAAACAAAGAGTTCAAATCAGACCATGTCCTGCATTATATCATTGAGCTAACAAAATAAATAACACTTTCCTGGAATAAATTGTCCTAATTTCCACACACTTTTTACCTTTATCATAGCAATAAAGCCAATAACTTATGGTACAGCTAGTGGATCTGGTGCAGAAAACCCAAAGCTTAAACAAGGATAGATCTGCACAAAAGACTCACATGCTGAAAGACATCAAGAAGAATGGGGAAAGTTAAGCCTATTCACACCCTTCACTTTAGCATACAGGAAATCGCAAAGAATTCAAGGGAATGCGGGTGAAACCTTTCCCTTATTGGCATCATTAGAAGAGGTACACTTGAACTTGGGAGAAGAAGATACAATGTGTTGAAAGCTAACTCCCAAAGTAGGCTTTTTCGTGAAATCTTTCTATAGGCAGCTTTAATTGGATCCTTCTCATGAATCTCCTAGGCTCGGTTTGCGTATCAAATTTAGGGTGTCATCTCTTCACTGAAGATTCGATGCTTCAGGTATCTTCTCTCTCAAGACAATCTTCTCATAAAGATTCAAACCAATTAGGTGAGTGATAGAAACACGTTTTGCAAAGTTTATGGAGGAGACTCAGGTCATACCTTCTATAGTTATCATTGTAGTGCAAGGATATGGAGTAAGATTTGGATTGCACTCAATACATGATGCGACTCGAACAATTTAAAAGAGATGTGAGAATGGTTTCAGTGAAGAAAGAAAAGATGATAAAAGTAATAAAGCGAAATTCAAGCTCACACAGTCATACCGCATGTGATTTGTTGATGGATTGATTATGACGAGCGTTTATACCAAAGAAAAGTTTATGTGAAAATTATTTGGGCTGCTACAGTGGCATTCCATGCAGCATGGATAGAACATGGGAGGCGGTGCCAGTAATTTCTTGGGGAAAAAAAAGAACGCGGACACAGGAATGACACAATAAATAAATCAATAATTTTATAGATTAGATATCCACATGAAATAAAATGAAAAAAAAAAAATACTAATCCACAACCATAAAAGGATTTAAATGTAATTCAATGTTCAACCAAAAAACTTGTATGACAATAACTGAATTTGAATCCCCAATTGTCACCCCCTCCACCACTTTTTCTTCTCTAGTCATATACTTCCAAATAAGTGTTTTGTCATCAATTATGAGTGCGGGGTTGCTAGTACCACCACTCCCGAAACTCGAACTTTCATCTTCTGTTTCCTATAATATTAGAATTGGATAAAAAAAAAAAACATAAATAGAACATCAAACAAAACAAGAACAAAAGGACAAAGAAAAGGGTCTCACAGGACATATAATTTAACTCTCAGGGACAAACTTATGACATATTAACGTATCATAATCAAATTACCAAACAACCCAAAAAATCTGATTACCAAATAGATTTACAAATATTAATTCTGCCTGTGATACATAATCATATAAAGCTAATATTTATATGCCATATATTAATTGAAAGTTTAATTCAATTCAACATTAAGATAAATGGGTTCGCATAAAATACATAAAGCTGTGACCTTAAAACAACCCTTATAAAGGTTTCCAGTATTTAGTATATATATTCATGGGAGTTCGATTAATTTCATGAATATTTGAACAAATATATAAAGAAAAAAAAGGAAAGACGGAAAACATAACCCTATACTGAAGGGAAAACTAAAAGAAACCCCCCATATGTCTCATCTTTCATAATTGTATTAGAAGTCCCAGCTTCAGAGAGGCCCTTTGAGCTGGTTTGACAAGGGGATAAGTGGTGGGATAAGAGTATAAGTGAGGGAATAAAAGGTTGGAAAACAATGTATCTTGATTGTTATAAAAAATAATCAAGATAAAATGGAGACATATGTCCAAATTCTGATATGAAATGGGGATATTTTGTTTCATCTAAAGGATATAACATTTATCTAATCTTTATATTCTGATTTTGACAAATGTGAATAAGGACAAAATTAATAAACTTTTTTTATCCACTAAAATTAAGATAATTAATCCTCAAACTTTTACCCCCTTGCCAAACTAGCCGTCAAACGTAGTAGAGCACATCTTATCCACTTTTTACCAATATTTGGTTGGCACTTTCTTTAATGAGGGATTACCAAAGCAAAAAATTAACTGAACCACCAAAAAAAACCATTAGAAAGACACCCATCAAATATAGATCAGATTTAAAATAGTAGACATTACTTGTCAAAGAACAGGTCAGGACTGCTTTCACACTAAGCCACTTTAGATAAAAAAAAAAAAAGATTAGAAGAATAGGAGGAACAGAGAATAAGAGGGAAAAACTGAAGAAAAGGAGGAAAAATAGGTAATGAGAGGAGAAAAAAACTAAAGAAAAGGAAAATTTAAAAAAAAAAAACATGAGAAACAGAGAAGAAAAGAAAAGAAAAGGAGAAATAACAAGGAAAAACATCTTGGTGTTTTCATCTTCCTTTGATCGAGAGGGGAGTGAAATTTTCTTTTTCCCCCTTCCATTAGATGAATAGTCCGTCCATGTAATCCAAAAAACTGTTTAGAGTGTCTTGGGAAGCGTCGGACCATGTCTAGGACGTGTCCTAGTTGATTTCATGGAAAACTTATTGAACACGAATAGAACTATGTCTCACATTTGTCAGGTGCATGCTTGTGTCTTATAAGAATACGGGAAGGTTCAAGCATGTCCTTGCTTGGCATCTCTTCAACCTTAGGTCAAGGTTCTCCTTCAGGTGGAATTGACGTCTTGTTCGAGCGGTGTCATTTACTTTTATATCATAGCTCCCATAAAAAAACTCATACCTTTTTTCTCAAAATAAAAAGTTATGCTTGAGGTCCAAACATCATTAATTGATATCAATCCCTTGTATCCTTGTGCCTGGGGGCTTCTTTATTCATATAATAGCTCCAATATTGTTTTCAAAAAAAATTCGCTTAAGCAATAACGTGATTTGGTAAGGCTTTGGAAAAATGGCACATAGGCAGAGGTAGAGAAAGAGAGGGTATAGAAGATTAATGTTCTTTTGGGGAGGTTACAAAGCTGCATCATAGATCTGGTATCCAGTAAAATTTGGACTCATGTGATCGAAAGTGGAAGGAAAGAATTCTCCATTAAAGAGAGGGATGGGTCACAGGAACACGAAGGAGAAAACCATTTTTGGTAATTATGACAAAAGGGGTCATGGGGTATCTTAGTCAATACTATAAACAAGCTCAATATATGTTGGCCTTTAATTGGGTTTGCAAACTGTAAGTAGCTTACGATTTTCACAATTTGATGAATACGCTAAGATTTAATCAAAATGGGAGAGTGATTTGAGACATCTACCACTTATGTACTCTCAGAATTCTCCATTTATCATAGTAAGCCAGGGTTTTGTCCTATGGTTAAACTTAATGAACAATGGTAGCATTGTCTACCTTTTTCTCAAAAAAAAAATAAAAATCCCAGGGTTTCAAAACACAGAAATGCGTGATTATGGTAGATGGTCGGTCCTTTTTGGGAAAAAAAGGTCTCCCAATTTTCACAATTCAGGAGTTTGTTGACTGTTGAGGTATCAATAGTTTTATAATATCTACAATTTATGGACCCTCCTTAGAATTCTCATATGTCATTAAGCAAGATAACTATGTTTGACATTAATTGAATACTCAAATTAAATGACAAACATAGCCAACTACTTTAGTTCCCTATAATTGAATATTATAGTCTCAATCAGTTTCAGTAACTAAAAATAGCCAATCACACTCGATCTTGACAAGGTCCAGTTTACATGATGGTTAGTTTAAAGCTTTATAAGAAAATGAACTTCCCTCTCAGGATAACATGATCAGCCCCACCAACCAAAATAAGTAAAGCGACATTTTAGAATTAGAATTTGACAAACTACTAGTATTTAACTATCTTTCCAAGACCTAAATGATTTTGATATGGTTTTTGGAGCTCACCTATCTTTTTTCTTTGTGCTGCAGGAACTGCTGGAAGTCCAGGTTGCAGGAGAGTGTCCAATTGGCCCACCAACATATTCGAAGTACTATTAGAAAAGAAAGAACAACATTAATGCATATCAAGATGACAGTAACAGACGATCAAAGATATCAAAAATAAAAATTTGATAACTATAGGCTCAATAGTCTGTTTGTTTGCATGCTAATCTCAACAATCACTTATTACACTTTCACGTAAGTGACTTCAAAGAGGATATGGAGGTCAAATCACTTATTGGTTCTTTCATCTATACTCAAATTTTGGGGGGCTAAGACATTCTATGTACAAGCTTATGAATTGTTCTAAAGAAGATGCAGATACTAATATGGAGGTATGTATACATTTAAAGCCCACATGTTGGTAAAGGCATCCATATCAAGCTCATGCTAATACCAGAATATGCATATGTAAATCGACAAGTCAGCACTGACCTGACTCTTATTGGATGACCAAACGTGACAATAAAAAACAAAAAGAAGGAAAGAAATGTTCTGAATCATGAAATTAGATAAATTTCATTTCCCATAAGTGTGACTTTGCTCATTTTCTGACATGACTTCCAGGTCACTTTGATGACTTTCCTAACTTGCAGACCTAGTTACATGCATGTCCAAAGCTATAAATTTTGCATTTGGGGGCAACTTGGATTGAAACCAAATGATAAACAGGATATTGGTATAGATAAACCAATAACAGGACAGCCACGGGAGATGTAAAGCTTTGAGATGCCAAATTGTTCGTTATTTCTCCAAATGTAAATATTATTCATTTGCAAAATAGAGAATTTATAATGCAGTCCTCCTGAGTGGAACGCTTACAAAAAAAAAGCATGGCTTAACCATGTCTTTGAGATCTGAAAGAGAGCAATGCTAAAAAAAAACCATGACCCATAGTCGGACTAGGAATCACACATCAAACTTCCTCATATTGATTTTAAATTAGTGTGATGATTGATAATAAAAGTGCTCTCATTGGCAAGGAGCATGATTTTTTTTTTTTTTTTTTGAAAAAATAAGCAAGGAGCATGCACTATTTTACACTTATAATGACCATCATTCTTTTTCACCAGATTTATGTAAAGTTGACATATTTATAGATATGAACTAAATGATAGGGGCATAGTTGGGTGAGTCATAAGTACATATTAGAAGTACACTTTTGACATGGATATTAGAAGGGCCACAATGAAAAAAGAAAATCAAGAGAACATCCTACGAAAGGAGCATCTTAGAATTCAAACCCATCCTTCCTCATTCTTGAGAGAGTGACAATATATAGGATGCAGATGAATCTCTTTCTTATAGTGCACATAAGAATTCTATCTTTATCGGGTTTACTTTCTTCAGCTTTAGGCAAAACTATAAACATTAAGTGGGCCATTCTTATAGAAATGAATGTGCGTAAAACTAAATATTACTGAAATAATTGAATATGGAAAAAATAATAGCTCATGCATTTGTTACCCCTAGATTCATGCACTCCCTCATCAAAGACTTATAAAGCAACCGTGACACTGCTTCATGCTCTTGAAAGAATGCTAATTTTCAACTTTTATAAATATCTCAACTATATAGAAGTAGCAATAAGACTCATATGTAAGAATTTAAGAGGCATTCATACTTCATTTCATTTTCTGCAAGATCTTTTGCTTGGATGTATAAGATTCGAAGTCTTGACAATGAATTATCCCCTGGCTTTTCAACCATCTCTGGAGCTGCATTAATAAGAAAAGAAGAAAGGGGGGAAAAGATTTAGTTCCCCAAAAAATGGCAGATAACAAAATGGACATATGTAATAAAAGAGAGTGAATATATTAATACAGAAACAATGATATCACCTGAGCAGAAAGGTCTCACTAGGCAAGTTATTATCAAATATATCAAACATGTCTTTCAAATACATGGATATCATAAGGAATAAGATTACATCCCGAAATTCTTGGATTATTTTACAAAAATGTGAGTTTTTTGTTTTGTGAAAGAGCACTAACCACCTCCAAAAAGGAAGTCTATGTTCAAATTCCATCTTGCTAGTGTGCATGTACATCCAGAGGGACCCCAACTTCACAGGGGAAAAAAGAAAGAAATGTGCCACCGCATGTACCGGACATCCATAAATACCTGACTTAAAAAGAGATGTATGCTTTATAACCAAACAACTATGATCTGATATTTTAAGGCCTCAACAACAATGGGGATACTTTCAGAAGGGATCTCAATGATAATCATGATACCAAGATCCAAGAACTGCATCGCCTGTCAGCCATTCTCTAACATACCAGCAGACAGAGGAACCCCTGTTGAATCATATATGGTGGCTGATGAGGATAAAGGGCTCCCCTCAAATTGCAATGTTTTTTTCTGGCTGGTGTACCCGGAGGGGCTACTTGCATATTGTTAGATATTCAAAAGAACATATTTTTATATGCTTTTAAGAGTTGTTTTGGAACATTTCCCTATGTAATTATTCATATATACATGCATATTAGGGAAGCTTCTATTCTTTATATTCAAAGCATATTTTGCACAAATTGACAATATTTATACAATTAATATGCATTATCATATTTTTCATATAGAGCCATATTTTAAAATTCAGAAATCTAAATTTGGCAGTATTTAAATTTGACATGTTATAAATTGGAAAAGGAATTAGCATTCAAAGCTTCATCAAAACTTCTAAAAATGATCCACCAAATCAATAAAATCTTTAATCAAATCAGCTTTGACATCTCCAACAAATCAACAAGATGTCTAATAGATTTTGCAATTATATCTCCAAATAATTTGGAAATCAGCATTAACAACTCAAGCAAATCAGCATTTACAACTAATTCAACCCTCAAAACCCCTATAAAAAGGGCACTCCAGAGAGAGAGGAAGGCATCTCTTCATTCAGCCAAGAAGGAATTTATTTTCAGTTTTTGTTCTTTCTTTTCTGTTTTGAGTTTTTATTTTTAGTTTTTGTTTTTAATAGAAACAGATTCTCTTGTGTTTTCAATAAAAGTGCATTGTTATTTTGTTTTCATGGAATATTTTTATGTTTATTCTATAATTTCATCAACCATGATAGGCTAGAAAATCCTTCCATCAAGGAGAGGATTCCACCCCATTCATTTGAACGATTGATTCTTTTCTTTGTGCATTGATATTTTCTGATTTGTTCTTCATGTTTATATAGTTTCTTCAACTTAGATTTCTTTTATTATGGGTATTTTTAGATCTTCCGTCGTTCTACTTAGATGGGATACGGTTGATGTTTTATAAACCCTATTTTTAAATCGAGTAGAAGTGAACTGCTTTTGAAATATTCTGTTTTCATTAGATGCAAAAGAAAGAATTATCACGATACACGTGGGGTGGATTTCCAATCCTTGGTGGTCCTTTTTATACATTGGTTTCAATTTTAGCTTTTAAATTAGTTTTCTTAAATCAATCATTGATAATTTATTTTTAAACGTTTTTGCCAAAAATTGATAATCTTTTACTTTTATTCGTTTGCTTCAATAGCCTCCCTCTGGATTCGACCCCTTGCTACCACTTTCTACCTAGGTAAGGGTTTTATATTTTTGTTGGCAAAGACGAGATTTTAACGACAATCAAAGCCACCAACACATATCTACAGGGCTAAGTGGGTCAGCAATGCTAATGTCAATGTGCTTTATGCAATCTGGATCCTGAAAAGTACCGAGCACCTAATGGTTCAATGCAGCTTTTCAAACTTCTATGGAAAATTCTGGGAGAATCAGTTAATATGAATGGCGAAATTGTCTCCCGAATCAGATGTGGAAGAACAGGTAAGAAATAAAGGGAGAAGTTTGATGAGAGTATGGCTGCAAATATTCTCCCAACATATTATTCCAGCAGGGTGTTAGCACTCTGGATTGCTGGAGATGAGGTTATTTTCTTGGGGGCAAACTTGTGCTTTCAGGATGTCAAGGAATCTGTCTTGAATATCCTCAAAGATTGGGGCATTCACAGTTTTGGAATGAAAATGTGGTGCTTCCAAAGGGTAAGCTTATGAGTGGGCTTATTGTAAATTGCCTTCCGCTTCTTGTACTCTCATTGTGCTTGTTTTTGGGTGCAACAGATGCCTCATTTGGCCCCCTTGGAGTTCAGTCTAATTTTATTTTTCTTTGGTATTACACTCCCATCTTACATCAAAAAAAGAGAGACCAGCTAAGTCATTGAAAAGTAAAACAAAATCCAATCACACCCACACCAATAACTGTTTATGCATTGAAACAAGGATTATATCTCCCTCTTAGCTTATAATCACGCCCAAGTTCCTTATAACAAAATCACAAATGGTGCATTCCAACCTTCTGTCTAAACTGCAGTTATCATATCTGCCGCATTAACTCCCCATGAATTCGTGAAAAATGAAACCCAAAACACAACCAAAAATTTATTATGATCTTGTTGTTCAAATAACAATTAACGTGAAGAAGGGTCAGGAACAACAAATCTCTTTGTAAATTCGTTATTATGGCTAGTTCCCACAAAAAATCAAACTAATGACATAAAATTCATCTGTGTAGATGCTACATAGGACCAACAAAAGGATCACCCTAAGATGATCAACTTGCTCTGTGTTTTCCCTCTTTTTCGAAGAAAATGCCTCATTTTTGCGGTTTTTTTTAATATTTTTGAATGCCTTACCTCATTAATATCATCTGGTGAACATCTCACCATCCCCCCCCCCCCCCCGAACAAAAAAAAAAATCTAAACCCTAAATAAAAAAAATCCCCATCAGTCTGCATGGTTTATTAAAATAATCACATTATCTCATAAGATTTTCTTCCAAGAACAAAGGAAGTCCAAAATTTCAAACAATAGGAAGGGAGAAGTATAGTGAAGCAGGGATAATGAATCTCTTGTTCTCTTTATGATAAACAAAACCATTTGTAAGTTCGTTATTACCGGTAGTTTCCAGAAAAGTTCATACTAATGTATATACAATACATGAATTATACAATGAATCTATTTATGATGAACAGATCCATTTTGGAAGTTTTTTTTTATTGCAGAGGGTTCCAACAAAATATCAAACTAATGACATATACAATACTTGAATTATTGAAGTAGATGCTACATGGTTCTCATCCTTCAGAGGCTGTGAGGTAGGACCACAAGGTAGGACCACATCCTAAGATGATCAGCCTATTTATATTTTCTCTCTTTGCCGCAAAAATGCCTCTTTTCTCTCCTTTTTTTTTCTTTTTTTGAGTTTTCTAAAATATTTTTGAATGCCTTACCACATAACATCACTTGGTGGAAATTCCATCATTTCCCTCTCTAAGGAAAAAAAAAAAGAAAAGAAAACCCTAAACAGTGTTTTAGAAATAGAACCATCCTAGTAAGTTGAACTGGTTGAACCGTCAACAGGTCTGAATTCTGATCTAATTTTGGTCGATTGAACCAAGGTTTTGAAAATCACCAATGTGTTAATTGAGACGGATTAAAAGTCAAAACTCTTTCCAAGTTTGCACATTCATTCCACCTTTATAGAACTCAGAAAGAGAAGAGGGAACTCGATTGAGTATGTACTCTCGCAAAAATAAGATCCATTGTTTTATTATATGAGTTTTAATTTAAATGTCACACGAAAATGTGTTAGATAATATGATCCATAGGGTTTATTCATAGAAATTGATTACTTGTTAAAATATTGAATATTAATTTATGAAAGTTTAGATTTTATATAACATAAAATAATAAACTACAATAATTTTTTGAAAAGGGTGGTCATCTCGATTATATTAATAATTCAAAGTAAAAAATTTGAAATGGGGTGAGAAAAAAGAGCAAAACAACAATATAAACAAACGAGACAACCATGTCCCGCCCAATGTTTCAATGTAGCATGCGGTGGGGGTCAAAATGGCATATGTAGCCACATATCTGGTACATGCGGTGGCACATTGACCGGTCAAATTTAAAAAAAATAAATCTTTGAAATATTTTTACCCGTTCGAATGGAAATGTCCCCTTTGAACAGTTTGGAACAGATCACTTCAAGAAATGCGGTCACATGCGGCGCAGATGCCGCATATCCTATCGCACTGTGATCGCCCATGCTTGGCACATAGTGGGTCAAGTGCTATAAGACTTCAAAATGGCATGAGCGGCCGCACTTAAATCTACGGTCCTGCTCCTTCCCCACCCAACCACCCTACCGAGGGGGGAACAACCAAGGGGAAATGGGTTACTCACTCACTCCTCGAGAGAACGCAACTCCTTTTTCCCCCACAATGTGCATATACTAGTCCAAGATGGTGTGTCATCATGATTTAAGACTTGACGTTACATAGAATTAATAATTAATAAGTACTAAAATTTAAGACTTGACAAAAGTGGACATTTTTCTAAAATATTTCATATCTTTTGTATTTTTTAAATTATTTCTAAAAAAAATCTGTTACGTCATGATGATGTCTCGTTTCAATTCCAGTTAATTCATTTCGTAAGTTCAATAAACCCTCCTTTAATGTTACCTTTCTTAAAATTATTTTGGATGTCACATTAACATCATCTAATGAACATCCCTCCGATTCCCTCACCAAAAAAAAAAAAAAAAACCATCCTAAACCCTAAAAAAAGAAAGAGCCCAGTCAATCTGCACGTTTATACCATAATCACATCATCGAATAACAACAATTTCTTCCCAAGAACAAAGCAAGACCTGAATTTCAACAAAACAAAATCGGGGCGACTCACTGGATTGGAGCTTCTTGTGGATCCGGTTGATCTCGCTAAGGACGACCTCCTGTTCCTTCCTCAATCGATCGAGCTCCTTCGAGTTCTCGAAGATTCCACCGACATCCATCGCCGCCGCCGAAGACGATGAAGATGACATCTCTCTCTCTCTCTCTCTCTCTCTCTCTCTCTCTCCCTCTCCCTCTCTCTCTCTAGGTTTTGCAGGGGAAGCGAATTCTGGTTTATATAGTGAAAACTTTAAAAATTAAATTTAACAAGAGATTGGCTTAATAAGATAGTTAGTTATGATTTCCCTCTGCTACTTTTTTGGGGGTTTTTTGGTTTTTAAGAAGAACAGTAAAATATTAATAAATTCTTGAGCCCGTCCATCACCACCACCAAGCAATAAAAATAAAACATCTTATATTACACACTCATCCCACCAATTTCAGTTAACACAAACTCAGTCATACTAGAATGTCTAATATGACAAAAGGTGTGTCACTCAAAATTTTTCAATTGCAATATTTTAAAAGTGACGCGACACACCTTGAGTTAAAATAAGTTGTACAGTTCAACACACTCTGAATCAAACCATAGTTGTTATATATGTGTCACTTTTAACCTTTTGGTAACCGTTGGGACATTCTGGCAGTTTTTCGATTTTTTCGTTTTTCGATCGGAACCGCTAAAATTTCGGGCTGTTAGCTATCGCCCTGAGATTGAGGGCTCCGATTGAAAATGTAACTGCATATTATGTGTCCTGGTGCCATTCCAAGCCGCTCACGAAAATTTCGTCGAATTCCGGTAACGTTTTAGAATTTCGCAGTTCCGGGGCGTATCCAGGTTTTGACCGAGCGAGAAGTCATTGGGAGAGTTGACTTGGTCAAAGTGGGCCCATAGACTTGGTCAACCCCTTTTGTTTTTATTTGTGGTTGAGTTGACCCAAGTCAAAACCCACTTAAGTTCACCTAATCCTCTCCTAATCCTAGTTAACCCTAATTTAAGTGGGGTTGACTTATATAATGAGATCTAAAAAGTTGCTCCCCACTATTCATCATCTTCCCCACTTGTTTTCTCTCTCCCCCTCTCTCTTTTTCTTGATTTAGAGCTAGTTGGAGTGCTTGGAACTCAAAACCCAAAGAAGAGAAAGGTAAGGGGAGCTCCCGATCTATCCACCGGTGGTCTCGGATTCGAGATCCGAGGTGTTTAGCCCCTTCTCACCCTCTCTTTTCTCCCCTGATTTCAGCTTTTCTTTGGCTAGGTGGAGATCTAGGTGGTGGTGGTCCTTGTGGAGGTATTTCGGTGCCCGAAGAGCTCCCGGTCTTTCCTTCCTTCCTTTCCTTCCTAGGGTAAGCTCTCTTTCCTTCCTTTTCTTGCTTAGGTGCTTGTTAGGAGGGTAGTTTTGAGGGCTGGTGGCTGTTGGTGGTGGTTGGAGGCCATCGGTGGCCGGAGAGGGGTGGTAGAGTGGCTCGGGCGGGCTGGCAGGCTGTCCCGGGTAGGCTGGCAGGCTGTCCCGGGTAGGCTAGCAGGCAGGCAGCAGGCGAATGCATGCCACCCTAGACTTGTATGTTAGGGACTTGCACCCTTAGGATATGTGTAAGAGCCGTGCATCCTGTCACCTTGTTATCATGCTAGGAAGCCTCGGCCTATGCATGTGTCCTACTAGTTTAATTTGTTAAATTAAATGCTAGAATATGTTTAAATTGCATGCCTTAGATAATATTATAGGGAGGGGCCTTGCGAGGTCAACATTGAGACCCGTGCTGGGGTACTCCGTGTTCCTTGTTTGTTTGTCGGGATGTCCTATATCGGGATCTCACGCTGCCCTCCCAAGGTTTCTTTCCCAATAATATTATACCCCTGTTATTATTATTACTATACATGTTCCCCCGCATGTTGGTTATGCGCCCTGGAGGAATTCTGAGGAATTCAACATTAGAGTTGTTGAGATGTGTTTGTCAGCGGATCCGAGTGGATCATATGCGATGGATAGGATAATCTGTTCCCTTCGTTGGATCCTTTAGAGACTGCCCCGGCATAGAGAGACTGTCTCGTGTAGGGGCTCCCATCAGTAGGCACCTCCTGATCTTGGACTCGGACTGTGCTGAATGTGGGAGTGGCCAAACAGCTTACGGAGTGGGGGAGAGACTATCAGTGGACCAAGGGCGACCATCAGCCTAGTCAGTCCCAATATCCTATGTCACCCATTGAGGGGTGAGGGTGAGGGTGTGGTGGGTTGGCGATGTAGCGACCCACTGGATTGTTAGTCCCAATATCCTATGTCACCTATTGAGGGGTGAGGGTGAGGGTGTATGGATGTGTATGGATGTTTATCAGGCTAGTCAGTCCCAATATCCTATGTCACCATATTGAGGGGTGAGGGTGAGGGTGTAGTGGGTTGGCGATAGCGACCCACTGGCCTGTATAGCTGTTGCCATTTTGTGGCTTTTAATAATGAGATTGTGGATTAATAAGATCTGATGGTTAATATATATTGTGATGCATGGGTTGTGCTGTTCACTGAGCGTGTGGCTCACCCCTCGCATAATATTTTCTCCAGTGTCATCTGAGTCGGATCTGGAGGAAGAGCTCCCCGAGGGACTTCATCAGTAGCGGAGTAGCGCCACGTCCCGCGAGTATCAGAGGCTATCAGCATCCCTTTTTCTTGTATGTATTATATTCCGTGCTTGGGCACGCGTTTGTGTATTATTGTATGTCTTTGTATATATTGGCTCTCACAGGACAGTTGATTATGTATCGAGTCTGTAATATGTTTTTGGATTACAGATTCAGTCTTTTAGCTTCCGCTATTGGTGTATATATCATGTCAACCCTGCTTTTGTTGTCCTTGTTGTCATTTTAGCTGTTGTGTGAGTATATTATTGAACTCCTGTTACTGATATCATATATACACTTGCCGCGTCCCGGGGACGGCCGGCCTGGGGCGTGACAATAGTGTCTACTATGACCCAAGGTGTGTTGCCCAACACTATCCAATTGACAATAATTTAATTTTTTTTATCTATCATAAATACATAACAAATAAATATCATAAATAAACAAAATTCACGTACATAGTCACATAAGTTAATTCACGTACATATCATGCACATTCACAAATCTAATCATTCTTTTGTCATAAATGAAAACATAATATTGACATAACAGTCTTCCTTGTTCAACATTCACACATCCAAATTCAACCAACCAACACATCCACATTATATTTTAGCTTTTGAACAATGTATTGAATAAAAAATGTACTAATATGGATGTATTAATTAATTGAATTTGGATGTATACATGTTCAGGAAAGACTGTTATGTTAATAATAGGTTTTCATTTGTACAAAAAATAATGTATTGGATTTGTGAATGTGCAGGTTGGATATGTGAATGTTGAATTAACTTATATGACCATGTATACAAATGTTGTTTATTTATGATATTTTATTTGTTGTGTAGTTACGATATTTATGATGGATAAAAAAAATTAACTTATTGTCAATTGGATAGTATTCGGCAACACACATTGGGTTATAGTGGACATTCTAGTTTGACTCGGAGTATGTCAAATCAAATAACTTATGGTGACTCAAGGTGTGTCACATCACTTCTAAAATATCGTAATTGAAAAATTCATAGGTGACACACATTAAGTTATAGTAAACATCATAGTTTGACTCGAGTATGTCAAATCGAACAACTTATGATGATCCAATGTGTGTCACGCCACTTTTAAAATATTGTAGTTGAAAAATTCTGGGTAACACACCTTGAGTCTCATTAAACATCTCAGTATGACAAAGTTTGTGTCAAGTGAGATTGGTATGATGAGTGTCTAAAATAAAATGTTTTAATTTTTTATTGGATTTTGGGGTGGGGAGAGTAATTGGTTTGATGGGATTAGATCAGCTCAAGCATCTTTTCTCTATTATATATATATATATATATATTTAGTATTTACTTATATATATATATATATATATATATAAAGTACATGTTTTATTGTATAGAAATTATGCAACCTGAGTTTAACATAACGGAATGTTATGTGAATATTCCAGATTGGTAAGCGATTTCTTAACTTATAGTCTATTTGAATTTATACGTAGATTTTTCAATGAGTTATATGAAATGAAATTCATAAAAATACAAGGGGGGTTACATAGATATCAGATAGTTTATAGGGGGTTATATGAATTTTATATTACATTAATTGATAAAAAAATACTACATATTGGTATAACATAAATTAAACATATCATTAATTAAATTATGGGCCAATTTGATAACTCTAGTTCAAAATTTGGTAACTTCTAGATAACTTAGACAAAATGAGAATTCTTACTTATCAGGAATATGATAAATGTAAATTTTGTAGAATGAAATTTTTTTTCTAAGATATTTAAGATGAATGAACGCTTGGGTTTCAAATAGAATTTTTTTTGGTGTTCTAACCGAAGTAGAATAAGCATAAATGTCAACCTAACCCTATAAGCCAATGTAGTTAATAAAAACATATTTTAATCTTATATGAAAAAATAAAGGGTTTTTTTGCATGTATACCATAAAAAAATATGGTATTTATTTTTATACCACAAAAAATAACGTATTTATTGTTATACCATTAAAATTTTTCTTAATGTAAAAATGTGCCTCTCTTTTATCCTTTTTAACCAAAATAAGCATTAACTATAGTTAGTTTCTTAACCAAGAATTAAAATTGACAAAAATAACCTTAATATATAATATTTTTTTCATAATGTAAATAATTAAACATAATAATCTAATTAATTTTATGTTCTTTCTAAATCAATCGTGATCCATTCACGCTTACTTCTTTCTTTTTCTTCCAATCAAGATCTATTTTTTTTTAAAATTGTATTTTGTAATGTATATTATTAATTATTCTCAAAATAATTTTATTTTATTTTTACAAATTTAAATATTAATAATTATTATATCCATGCTAATAAATAGTTTTTATGATTAGTTTTTATGTTTTTGGATTTTAGATGAAATTTATCATTTTCATGTTAAAATTAGTATTTTTTATTTTTATAAATATTGTATTTGGCAAGGTTAAATATGCAAAAAAATAAAAAATAAGGGTAATTTGGTCTTTTCTCCAAGACTTTAACGGTTTTAATGAAAATTTGGATGAAAGTTAACTAGAGTGGTAAATATGCTTAAGTTCCACATATTTCAATGGTATAAAAATAAATAGTTTATTTGAAGTGGTATAAAATTAAATAGCATGTTTTTGAATAATATACATGCAAAAAACCCAAAAATAAATCTGATTTGACAAAAACAAATAATATCTCATATAGGTTTTTTAAACGCAAGTTTTTTTTTTTTTTGCAAATTGATATTTTGTTAGGGAAAATGAGAAAATCTAAGAGAAAGATAAGATTTGGGATATAGATGTATTTTTATTGATTTTAAAAGTAAAAGTAGCTAAAATATTTTTGTAGTATAGAAACATAGATGTGAAACAAGCACCTTACAAAACAATTTCACATATAGTTTTTTTTTTTTTTTTTTGAAGTCAGACTTAAGGTTGGTTTATAGTAAAAGGTTAAAAAAAGGTTAAGGTCATAAAGATAAGTTATCATAATTTTATATAATAAAAGTATGCATTCACATTTGTTATAATGAGGATAAAAGAAGGAATAAATATTATTCTGGTCTTTAGGTGTAACCTAAAAATCTCAATTTTAATTTTAAAATTCAGACAATTATCTACATTTTATTTCAATTATATTTTATAATAAATGGGATAAATTGTCATCACTCACTTAAACACGAAATGATTTTTAAAATTGGATTAAATAAAATGTGCATATTTGAAAATTTGTTGAACGGATAAATGATCTTCTCTCTTTTATCTCAACAACAGAGCAAGCAAATCTCCTTGCAATGCTCTTAGTAGTGGTTTTGAAGTTTCAATTTGAAATAACTCTCTTTTGATTTATTTCATCCCATCTAATATTTCTGAATTTATTTTACATCCAACCATGTGTATGGACTGTAGATGGAACTTTTATATTTGCTTTTATATATTGAATGGGGGGCGTCTATCCCCACACACCATTTAACTCACCCAACCAACCGACTTTATTCCCCGTCCATCACTTAGTTTTTCACTAAACACACTATCCTATAAATATGCCTAAACTGAATACCTAAAGCCACCAACCACCATTTCATTTACACCCAAACTCTCTCTTCATTGTGTTTTCCCCTTCTCTCCTTCATAAAACACTCGGTTGCTTCTCCCTATCGAAAATTCATCGTCGTCCCCGTGCCGCCGCAGCCGTCGTCCCGTGCCACTGCCGTAGTTGTCCCTGTCCTCTTTTGTCGTCCCCGTCCACCGATGTGGTTCCCTTGTCTTCTCTTCTCGGTATGGCCGTACAATCTTTTCTTCTTGCTCATCCACTCCCTCTAAATATCAACTTATGTTAACTACAATACCTTTCAAAGCATTTGTGTGGTGATCCATTGATGATTATCATTGTTGTTAGTTTGTTATTGTTCATAGGATAAGAAACTAGGGTTTTCAGAGTTTGGTTTAATGGGAAAAATGTTGTTGAATTGTTGAGTGAAAGTTGAGTGTTTGAGAGCATTTGTTCCATTACCTAGGTCTAAAAGAAATGTACAATTCATGTATCATGAGTCATCCCCTGCATATATCATCATGAGTTTTTTTTTTTTTTTTGCATCATATTGTGTGCTTTCTCTCTTTTCACAGCCTTGAATGTGTTGAAATCTTTGTTTGGATGTGAAGACCATCATCATATAAAGCTGTCTTATTATTACATGATTTGAAACAAAATATTTATATTATATGTAATGAATGGATGACCATTGTATGAAGTGTTGAACTCTGAGTCAGTAGTAACTTGTTGGTGTTATGTACATGTGTTTGCATTCTTGTAGAATAATTTAGAGAACTTGAAGAAGCTAAGATGCTTCTTGATGTTTATGTCAGTTGTTAATTGGGATATTGAATGAATTCAGTCATCGCTTAGAGTGAGCAATAATTACAAATTGTTGCTTTGTAAATTGTAATTGTGTATCAAATGTTCTTTGAGAACAATTGGGAAAATAAGAAGAAGCTGATTTGTAGATCTAATAATGACATAGATCAGTTTATTTCACACTATAAAGATAAGATTATTTCACACTTTAAAGCTAAGATGCATGCTCTCTTGGCATGGTGAGAAATTAGGATTATCGTTGTTGTTGTGAAAGAAATTCAGTTTTTCAGGTGTGTTGAGTGAAATACAAAGAGAGAAAATGTGGGTTGTGAATGAAATCGGGGTTGTCAAATAATTCTTTGTAATTGGTATGGTTATAGATGGGGACTATCATTGTTGTTGTTGTGAAAGAATAAGGTTTTCAAAGCATTTGTTCTTGTCTAACCATGTTTTATCATTGTGGGTAAAAGAACATTGGTTTGTAATGGGACGTATCAAGAAGTCATAGATAAAAACATTAGGTTTATATATGAAATCTAGTCTCCTCATATGCCTCTAGTCATCAGTGAGTGAATAGCAAAGAAAGAAAAAATGATTTTTGTATAAGCCTGAACTAGGACATGACCACCTGTTCTTGCTAATGGTTTGATTTGGCTTTTGGGCTCTTTATATTGACATTAATTTTTTCAAGTTCATTTTAAGATTGAGATATTATTCATTTTATTTTTTGGTAATCTTATCTTTTAATATATGGGATTGTTTTTCTCAGCATGTCATACATTTGTTAGCTTTGTTTTTAGTAGTATTTCGTGCACTATAAACCAAGTTAGCTTAGCCTATATAATTGTATGAAACATTGACTGTCACATAATATAATAACAAATCAATTGTATATTGTTATACATTTGAAAATGATGCGCAATGCATGATCACCAGATCTCTCTCTCATATCTATACTTTGATTAAACTATGTTATTTATGTATATTAAATTTAATTAGACTAAAATTAGATGAGAAGTTGTATTGCTTTTTGATTAACACTATGCTTGGTATAAAAACATGTTCTTGGGCCTAGCTAGGCATGCAATGTAAGGGAGGGGAGGGGTGAGCACAGAAAAGTACATGAGATTAATCTCAGTATATAGTTGATGTATAACATGTTATATATGTGTCACTTTTAGCCTGCTGGTAACCGTTAGAGCGTTCTGGCAGTTTTTCGTTTTTTTTCGGTTTTCGATCAGAACCGCTAATTTTTGGACTGTTAGCTATCGTCCTGAGTTAGAGGACTCCGATTGGAAATCTAACTGCATATTTGGTGTTCTGGTGCCATTTTAGGCCTCTCACTAAAATTTCGTCGAATTCCGGTAACGTTTCTGAAATTTCGCAGTTTCGGGGCGTATCCGAGTATTTTAAGTGACTCACTATATAAATGGAATCTAATTTTTGAGTGGCACTATTCATCATCCCTACCAAAAAGCTTTCTCTCTCCCCTTCTCCATTTTTCAAGCTTTGAGCCCTATAGAGTCCTTAAAGCTTAAAACCTAAAGCATAGGAAGTGTAGATCGGGTCCTGATCTACACCCCAGTGCTTTCAAATCCGGATTCCGGCGAGTTTTGCCCCTCCATCCCCCCTCTCTTCTTCCCTGATTTGGACCATTTCGGAGGTGAGAATAGATCCGAGCGTTGGAAGCCTTTTGGGAGAGGTTTCGGTGCGCGGAGAGCAACCGAACATCCCTTCCTCCCCTTGGTAAGCCCTCTTTCTTCTCTTTCTTGCTTAGATGTATGTTAGGAGGGTGGAAATGAGGTTGGGTGGTGGTCGGCGGTGGTGGGTGGCCGTCGGAGGGCTGTGGGGTGGTGGTCGGAGGCCTTGGGGTGGCCGGAGGTGGGTGGGAGGTGCTCGGGCATGGAGGCTGGCAGTCCCGGGCAGCAGGCAGCACAGGCAGCGCTCAGGCAGGCGCAGCTGGCGAGCAGCGGCAGGGCGCGCGCACGCGTGCGTGTGGACGTGCGCGCGGGCGTGTGCTCGGGGTGCTGGGTGTTGGGCGTGCTGGGCGCGCAGGGAAGACTAGCTCGGGTAGACTGGGAGCAGGTGCACCAGTTTGCCGGGCGCGCGCGGGCGTGCGCTAGGGGGGGGGGGGTGCAGGGGGAGGCATGCGGGTAGGCTAGCTGCGGGCTGTGCGAGCAGGGCAGGCCATGCTCGGGCAGCTGGCAGGGGGCGCTTGGGCATCAGGCGGACAGTGCCCAGGCGTGCAGGCAAACGGTGCTCGGGCCACTCGGCGACGCGCGCAGGCAGGCAGCACGGGCAACAGCAGAGGTGCATGCGCGCGGGGCGCTGGGCAGAGGCACTGGCGTGCGCGTGGTGTGGAGAGCAGTGGGTGCGAGTGGGTGGTGCGCGCGGGGCGAGGCGCTGGGCGCGCGGGGCGTGCGGTGTGCTCGCGGGTCAGCGCGGGGCGTGCGGGGTGCGCGCGGGCTGCTGCGGCGGGGCGCAGTGGGCGCGCGGCGCACCGGGTGGCTCGGCTGCGGGTCCAGGCGTGCGGGCAGGGGCCCGGCGGTGCGCCTGGGCGCGCGGGCTGAGGCGCGGCGGCGCATCCGAGGGCGGGTGGCCGTGCGGGTGGTTGCCGGGAGTGCGGGAGTGAGTCGGAGTGCTCGGGCTAACGTGCGTACGGGCCGTATGTACGTTTGCCCGAGTGTTGGGTTCTTTTGGTATATTCTGTGTGTATTTTGATGTGTTTATGTATTTAACTCACCGTATAAATGTCTGTCTTGCAGATCTTGACGGGCGGTCGCGCGACGACCCGATCTTCGGTGAGTGGGACAATCCAACCCAGTAGTGAGGCGTTATACGCATTTTGGGCGTATACCGACCTCTCCTGGGGCACCATGGATGTATATTAATATGTTATAATGTATTTTTCATGCGAGCATGATTTGAATGTAGAATGCATGTTACCCTAGACTTTGCATGTTAGGGACTTGCACCCTTAGGATATATGTATGAGCCATGCATCATGTCCCCCTGTTCTCATGCTAGGAAGCCTTGGCCTATGCATGTGTCCTACTAGTTTATTTATTAAATTAAATGCTAGTGTATGATAAATTGCATGCCTTAGATGATTGATTGATTATTAAGTTGTTATTAATTACCGCAAGTGCACGGATCATTACAGAAGTATAGATCTAGCAAATACGGGTCGATCCCACAGAGAATTGTTCAAATTAAATTATTAATTGATTTACCTAATCGAATTAGACAGGAAGATTGATGAAGGTTTATTTTTTTATTTTATTTTTTTAAAAATAGATATTAATATAAAAAGATAACTAGGGTTTTAGAATCCACCATGCAATACCAATTTAGGGGTTATATTCAAATGTGAAACTCCACCATATAACTCAATCAATATTGACGTTAGTCAAATACCAATCGGAAATTAAATATTTAAAATCATATTAATTATTTCATAAAATGATCTATCTCCCTTCCCTTTATAAAATCTACCAACTCAATATTCAACTTGTTAAGAAGAGCATAAAATATCAGAGAACCTAATCAAAGCATATTTTATCAAATCAAATACAAGAGATTTTTGAAGAAGGTAATAAGAAATTCACATGAAAGGTTTCAAAAGAGAATTGAAGGAGAGATTGATATTCAATAAAGCAAACAATATGGAGAATTCAGATCTAAATATAAAATCCTAAACTAGCATTGCATGGTTTCATCTTCAACCCTAGTTGAAGATTTAGCTACTAGAAAACATGATCAAACTAAATAAAAAATAAAAATAAAAGACATCATATTATTGAAAAATTCTTGAAAATAAAAATACTAAAGTAATATTAAAATTCAGATCTAAATATATACAAACATCCAAAGATATGAGATGAAAAGAAAAACAAAAACAAAGCAAAACTCTTGAATCTTTCTTCTCCTTTGGTTGTCCCTTTGCCTCCTTCTTTTTTTTTTCTTGGCTTCATATGTGTTCCTTTTATAGCCTCCAGCCTTGAATCTTGACCATTGATTTGCAATGAATTGGATGGTTAAGATTGGCCATCAACCTTCCTCATATGAATATTTGACAATTTTAGCAGGTAAAATCTTTCATTCCCGTCATTAATTTTCTGCAGAATCTTCGGATGAATTTTTGACCCCTAATAAGGTGGAATTGCAAAATATTCATGAAACATTGATTTGTAGATCTTGAAAATATCTTTTTCAACGCCATATTTTGGGCCAAAATACGATATTTGAGGCAAAAGTTATGGTCAAAATAGTGGGACGGTTTTAACATTGATTTGAAGAATATTTGATTGGATTTTGATTTTTGATTCTCTCTTCACCAAATCTTTATCTAGCATAATTTTGGATCTTCAAGAATCCTCTTGATTCTCCTTCATATCTTTAAATGCTTTATAGAATATTTTGCATTGATAATCATCATTTATCTCAATTACCTGCAATAACAAATAAATTCTGAATATTAGTCATTATTACACATAAAATTAGGAAATAGAAAACTAAATTAAGGGGATTAAATGTGCAAATAATACGCTTATCAAATACCCCCAAACCTAGATTTTGCTAGTCCTCTAGCAACTAAAGTGATTAAAAACAAGGATAAGGCCACTTTCGCAGGCTCTCACGGTTGCATTTAGCGTATGCAACAAGCCCTTAAACCCCTAGGTCACCCCTAGTGGACGAGTTTGACTCGTGAGGGTTTGCAGCGAATCTACCCACAAAATTCTTTTTTTTTTTTTTTTTTTTCTGCCATAATCCCATGATAGTATCAAAGAGCTCAAGATATTAAATTCTTTTCAGAAAAGTACTTAATGTAATGACATGGTGTGCTCGTGAAAATCTGGACAACACTCAAGAGATTCAGACTCCTAAGTAGGAATTTTCCTTCTAATTGCTGTCGAATGGTTGGTTCTCCCTTAGACACTGAGTCAAAACCAGAATAGTCTACTAAGCCAGTAAGAGATTTGGATGTTCACTTTATTACCTCATGGGCTTTATATGTGATATTCCAGCTTACTTACTATCTTTTACAGGGAGGCTTTCACTCTATCACTGTCGAATCGGTCTTTAAACTTCAACATAATGATTGCTATGCTCTTTGTTCAGAGCACCTTAGATATTATCTCATTGATTTTTTTTTTTTTTTTTCTTCTTCTTTTTTTTTTTTTTTTTTTTTTTCAAAAGGTACTCTATCAATTTTTTTTTTTAAGACCTAATGATAAGTAGCCCTTTTCCACTGTACTTGTGATTCAATGGTTGCTTTTCAATTGATGTAAACCCTAACTCCTTATCAAGCAAACCAGTGAACTAGACTTTTAGGTTCAACAGGTTTTAGAAAGTTCTTAACATTCTAGGCAATTATTAAGTCGACTCCACAAATTCATCTTAACTCAAAAATGCATCCAGATGTGTAGTGACTTTTCCAATATCAAGCACTTAAGACCTACTAAAATAGAAATTAACATAAGAGTTCATGCTACCATCATAGGGATATAGGCATTTTTTTTTTTTTTTTTTTTTTGAATACTCTATCGTAACTGAGAATAATGAATCACATGATAAATTCAAAATGTCAAAACCCCCCCAAAACCTAATCCACATTGTCCTCAATGTTCATATGTTTGGACACGTGAAATATCAAGAAAGGAGAATAAAAAAGGAAGAATTTTACCATATCAAGTGATCACCATTGAACTGCTGCTATACGATGGCATCAAAACAATTTCATTAGTTCAACATACTTCAAAATAAAGACTACATCCAATGACTCGATGATAGTGGATGCAAACAAACATAAAATCTAGACTAAAAATGGAAAATTACCTTAACTCCCCCAAACCTAGTTTACAGCATGAACAACGAAATGATGATTCGGGAGGAAAGGCAACCCAGAAAAATATAGTACAAAATGATTACCAAGAGAGCTTAATCTTGATAGATGGAATCATGGAGGTGAATGACCTCCGCTTTCTCCAACGGTAACTCCAAAAATGGTTTAAGTCGATGACCATTCACTTTAAAAACATCGCCATTCTTTGGATTCTCAATCTCAATGGCACCATGGGAATAGACTGTTCTCACTAAATATGGGCCAGTCCAACGGGATCTCAGCTTTCCCGAAAAAATATGCAACCTCGAATTATAAAGAAGGACTTTCTGGCCCACGTCAAATGACTTCCGATGAATGGACTTGTCATGGAACACTTTCATTTTCTCCTTATATATCTTTCCATTCTCATAGGCCTCATTGCGGATCTCTTCTAATTCAGCAAGTTGGAGTTTCCTCTGGGCTCCAGCTTCAGAAAGTTCAAAATTCAATTGCTTAATAGCCCAAAATGCACGATGTTCTAATTCAACAGGCAAATGGCAAGCTTTTCCAAAGACAATCCTATAGGGAGACATACCAAGGTTGGTCTTATAAGCAGTTCTATAGGCCCATAATGAATCATTTAATTTCAAGGACCAGTCTTTTCGAGTTGAATTTACTGTTTTCTCTAAAATTTGCTTAATTTGCCTATTGGACACCTCAACCTGACCACTAGTCTGGGGATGATAGGGTGTAGACACCTTATGAGTGATAGAGTATTTCCTCATGAGACTCTCAAAAGAACGATTGCAGAAATGAGTTCCTCTATCACTTATAATGACACGAGGGGTTCCAAAACGAGAGAAAATATTTTCTTTAATAAATCTTATAACAACCTTGTTATCATTCGTTTTACATGGTATTGCTTCCACCCACTTAGAGACATAGTCAACTGCCAGAAGAATGTATAGATTTCCATATGAATTCGGAAAGGGTCCCATAAAATCAATGCCCCAAACATCAAAAATTTCAATGATTAGAATAGGATTGAGTGGCATCATGTTTCTTCTTGTAATTTTTCCCAATTGTTGGCATCTCTCACAACTTGCACAATATTCAGCTGCATCCCTAAAAATGGTGGGCCAATAAAAGCCACATTGTAAAATTTTAGCAGCAGTCTTTCTAGCACTAAAATGACCACCACATGCCTGGTCATGACAAAATGATAGGACACTTCGACACTCAGAATTTGGAATACATCTCCTAATGATCTGATCAGGACAGTGTTTGAACAGGTAAGGATCATCCCAGTAAAAGTGCTTGACTTTGGATAAAAATCTAAATCTATCTTGTTTGGACCAATGAGAAGGCATTTCACCAGTAACAAGGTAGTTCACAATATCAGCAAACCAAGGTAATGTAGACACTTCCATTAACTGCTCATCAGGAAAAATTTCATTCACAGGAAGGTCTTCAATAGGATCTAGAGTTAACCGAGAAAGATGGTCAGCTACAACATTTTCAGAGCCTTTCTTATCATGGATTTCTAAATCAAATTCCTGTAGCAATAGAATCCAACGGATGAGACGGGCCTTAGCATCTTTCTTGGATAGAAGGTACCTAAGAGCCGCATGATCAGAATAGACATTGACCTTAGAACCTATCAGATATGAACGAAATTTCTCTAGGGCAAAGACTACAGCTAGGAATTCTTTCTCAGTGGTGGAATAGTGAAGCTGTGCATCATTCAAAGTCCTACTGGCATAGGATATCACATGGGGGAGTTTATTAATTCGCTGACCCAAAACAACACCTATAGCATAGTCAGAGGCATCACACATGAGTTCAAAGGGTTGGGTCCAATCTGGAGGTCTAATGATAGGGGCTGAGGTTAACTCCTTTTTTAAGCTTTCAAAGGCTTGCATACATTCAACATCAAATTCAAAGGGAATATCTTTAGCCAACAAATTGCTTAAGGGTCTAGCCTTTTTACTAAAATCCTTAATGAATCTCCTATAAAATCCTGCATGCCCCAAAAATGATCGAATTTCCTTAACAGTCCTTGGGGGAGGAAGATTAGTAATTAAATCAATCTTGGCTTTGTCTACCTCAATACCTTTATCAGAAACCACATGACCCAAAACAATTCCCCTTTTCACCATAAAGTTACATTTCTCCCAATTCAGTACTAAATTTTTCTCCTTACACCTGATTAGTACAAGAGAGAGGTGGTGTAAGCAATCAGAAAATGTTGATCCAAATACTGAGAAATCATCCATGAATACCTCAAGGAAACGCTCTACCATATCAGAGAAAATGCTAATCATACACCGCTGAAAAGTCGCTGGTGCATTGCATAACCCAAATGGCATGCGACGGTAAGCAAATGTCCCAAAAGGACAGGTGAAGGTGGTTTTCTCCTGATCTTCTGGAGCTATGGGAATTTGATTATAACCAGAATAACCATCAAGGAAGCAATAAAAAGCATGACCGGCCAACCTTTCTAGCATTTGATCTATGAATGGGAGTGGAAAATGATCCTTCCTAGTGGCAGAATTTAGTTTACGGTAATCAATGCATACACGCCATTTAGTTTGTACTCTAGTGGGAACTAACTCATTATCATCATTTTTTACCACTGTAATGCCAGATTTCTTAGGAACAACATGAATCGGGCTTACCCATTTACTATCAGAAATGGGATAAATGATCCCAACATCAAGAAGTTTCAAAACTTCTGCTCTTACAACCTCCTTCATGACCGGATTCAAACGCCTTTGTGATTCCCTAGAAATGCTTGTATTGTCCTCAAGATGAATTCGGTGTTGAACCACAGATGGACTTATTCCTTTAATGTCTGCCATACTCCACCCAATGGCCTCTTTATGTTCCCTAAGGACACTGATTAGCTCACCTTCTTGTTCCTCATTAAGATCAGAAGCAATAATTACAGGAAGGGTTTCAGCTGAACCTAAGAAAACATATTTTAAATTGTTAGGAAGAGGTTTAAGTTCTAGCTTGGGAGGCTCATCAATGGAAGGAAGAGGTGGTGATTGAGAAAGAGGAAGAGGCTCAGGCTTTGGTTGCCACTTATTAAATGGGATGGTTGTTTCTGAATCTAGGAGAGCATTTACTTCCATGATCGATTTTTCCATATCAAAATTTTCTCCAAAGTGGGCAAGGCAAAACTCTAAAGGATCTTTCGTGCTCATAGAATGATGTTTCAAATCTTCAATTATTTCCTCAATAGAATTTACATCCTCTAATTCATCATTATAATCTCCTGGTTGTTTTCTAATGTGGAAGATATTTAGGTCAACTGTCATATTTCCAAAAGATAATTTCATCAATCCATTTCGACAGTTAATCAAAGCATTAGATGTAGCCAGGAATGGTCTGCCTAAAATTACAGGAATTTGCCCCTTTGGGTTCAGAACAGGTTGGGTTTCTAAAACTATAAAGTCAACAGGAAAGATGAAATCCCCAACCTTAATCAGGACATCCTCAATGACACCTTTAGGAATTTTCACAGATCGATCTGCTAATTGTAAGGTCACTGGGGTAGGTCTCAATTCTCCTATGCCTAACTGTTTGTACACTGAATAGGGCAGTAGATTTACACTCGCACCTAAGTCTAGCAAAGCTCGATCAATACGAGTGTCTCCAATCACACATGAAATGGTGGACAACCTGGGTCCTTATACTTGATTGGAGTTTCACATGAAAGAATGGAGCTTACATGGGATGCTAGGAAAGCTTTCTTGGGTACATTGTTGGTCCTCTTTTGGGTGCATAAGTCCTTCAAAAATTTAGCATATGCTGGTACTTGTTGGATAGCATCTAGGAGCGGAATGTTCACGCGAACTTGCTTAAACACTTCTAAAATTTTATCTAGCTGGGTAGATTTCTTAGTTGAACCTAATCGCTGAGGATATGGGGCCTTGGGAACATAAATTCTCCCAGGAGAATCATTGGGCTTTGCTTTCTCTGGGATGGATGGGCTAGGAGGGATGGGTTCAGAACCTGGGTCCTCATGAATAAATTTGGGCTTGTCCTTATCATCTTCAACATCATTATTAGGCATAATAACCTTGTTGTCCACTTGTCTACCAGACCTAAGAGTAGTGATTGCATTAACCTGGTTGGACTGGTTACTAGAAGAATCTTGGATTTGTCCTTGAAGAATGGATCCTCTAGGGTTAGGCTCAGGTTGACTAGGAAATTTTCCTTTCTCTCTCTCATTTATGGTGGTGGCCAATTGACCAACTTGAATCTCGAGACGGGAGATTGCCTGTGTGGTGGATTGAAGGATTTGCCCTGTAGATTGCATAAATTGATTCAAAGTGGCAGACATCTGGGAGGATGATTGAGTTAGATTTTGAGTGGACTTCATAAGAACATCTAATCCTTTCTCAAAGGAAGAGAACTTCTTCTCATTTTCTATTTGAAACCCAGGCGGAGGAAATGGAGTAGGAATGGGTCCTGTGTTTGGTCTAGGATACATGGGAGCTTGAGGAGGTCCCTGTGGGCCTCCCTGGTGTGGGCCTTGAGTCCACGACAGATTTGGATGATTCCTCCATCCAGGATTATAAGTTTGAGCATATGGGTCATTTTTCCTCCACTGTAAGCTATTGGCATGTTCGGCCCAACTTTCCTTGTGGGATGACAGGGAAGGACAGTCTTCCGCTAGGTGATTTGAAGATTTACATAAAATGCAGACAATAGTAGAGTTGGAGGTGGAGACTTGATTAACAGAATCATGATTTGGTTTCATCTCTAGGGCCTCTACTCTACGAATGAGAGATGCAAACTTGGCTTCAGACTCAAAGCTACTATCAATGGAATGAATACCTCCCTTAGAAGGCATGGTTTCTCGGGCTCTCTAATTGTCTCCCATTGCATGGATTTTTCAGCTACTTCTTCCAAAAATGCCCATGCTTCAGTTTCATTTTTATTGGTAAATTCACCACTACACATTGATTCAACCATAGTCCTTGTGGTGTAATTCAAACCTTCATATAAAATTTGCACTAATCTCCAAACCTCAAATCCATGATGAGGACATTGCAACAACAAGTCCTTGAATCTCTCTAAATATCTCCATAAAGATTCTCCCTCCTTTTGAATGAATTGATTTATATTCATGCGAATCTTAGCAGTTTTATGATTAGGAAAGAACTTCTTCAAAAATATCATAACTAATTGATCCCAAGTGGTGATAGATTTTGCGGGTAGAGCATACAACCACTTTTTAGCATTATCTTTGAGGGAGAAGTTGATTAACCTCAACCGGATTGAATCATCAGTTAGCTGTTGAAGTTTTAGAGTGGAACAAACTTCCTCAAATTCCCTAATGAAAAGATATGGATCCTCAGATCCATCAAATTTTGGGAGCATATTAATCATCCCAGGCTTGATCTCAAAGTTGTTAGCATTGGTTGTTGGTAACACAATGCATGAGGGTTGCGTAGTTCTAGATGGATACATGTAATCCTTCAAGGTCTTTGGAATGACATCTACTGTGTTATCCATGGTGATGGTTGAATCGGTACGAATCAATCGGTTTTTAGAATCCCTAGACCAAATGCTCATAAATCAAAATATCCTAAATCAAGAATATACTTTCACAACCAACATATTAAGATTTATCTTGTTAAGTGAGGGAGATGATTTTTAAAAGATCTAGTTGTTGAGGATCTTCCTCCTTAAAGGACAGCTCCTAACTGTTCCAAGATATGCCTTAAGCTTGCCAGTTAACGATCAACCACTCAACAACCAGGAAAGTGTAAAGGATTAGTGGGGGGTCTTCCACGCTTTCGCGTGTTCCTCAATTAAGTAACCACGTCCTTTAAGGTAGAAACCTTATGAAACCACTTTCCTAGACATCATTAAATGGTTAATGGCTCACTGGAGTATCTCTTGGCGTCTCTTGTCCTATTGAGCTCGAAAACCTAGGGCCAAGTCTACTTCATCTTATTTTAATTAGGCTCATGGGTTTGACAAATGCTCAAGATGATGATTTGTGGGCCAAGGAAGGGCGATGAAATCCCCACCTTATGTTATGTGGGACAACCCTTAGATGGATTAATTAATGTATGCTAATTGAAAAATGCACACACCGAAAATCCCAATCAACCCCAAAAGTAACCCACTTGCAGAAGATTCGTGGGTGAATGAAATACTCACAACTCACACACAGTGAGGGAAGAATTAAATCCACCTTTTTGCCGTGATGAAATGGTTCACCTTAGGGTCGCCTTCGAACACTTTTGGATACTCGTTTAGAGAAAGAATGGTCTAAGCCTTACACCATTCTTTGTTGTGTTCTTGTAGGTTCTTGATATCCTGCAAAATATGAAGAGAAAAAATCAGCAAAAGTAAAGAAAAAAAAACTAATCCGAAAGATAAATCAACATCAAATATAATATGAAACAATTCCCCGGCAACGGCGCCAAAAACTTGATTGATTATTAAAGTTGTTATTAATTACCGCAAGTGCACGGATCATTACAGAAGTATAGATCTAGCAAATACGGGTCGATCCCACAGAGAATTGTTCAAATTAAATTATTAATTGATTTACCTAATCGAATTAGACAGGAAGATTGATGAAGGTTTATTTTTTTATTTTATTTTAAAAAATGGATATTAATATAAAAAGATAACTAGGGTTTTAGAATCCACCATGCAATACCAATTTAGGGGTTATATTCAAATGTGAAACTCCACCATATAACTCAATCAATATTGACGTTAGTCAAATACCAATCGGAAATTAAATATTTAAAATCATATTAATTATTTCATAAAATGATCTATCTCCCTTCCCTTTATAAAATCTACCAACTCAATATTCAACTTGTTAAGAAGAGCATAAAATATCAGAGAACCTAATCAAAGCATATTTTATCAAATCAAATACAAGAGATTTTTGAAGAAGGTAATAAGAAATTCACATGAAAGGTTTCAAAAGAGAATTGAAGGAGAGATTGATATTCAATAAAGCAAACAATATGGAGAATTCAGATCTAAATATAAAATCCTAAACTAGCATTGCATGGTTTCATCTTCAACCCTAGTTGAAGATTTAGCTACTAGAAAACATGATCAAACTAAATAAAAAAACAAAAAATAAAAGACATCATATTATTGAAAAATTCTTGAAAATAAAAATACTAAAGTAATATTAAAATTCAGATCTAAATATATACAAACATCCAAAGATATGAGATGAAAAGAAAAACAAAAACAAAGCAAAACTCTTGAATCTTTCTTCTCCTTTGGTTGTCCCTTTGCCTCCTTCTTTTTTTTTTTTGGCTTCATATGTGTTCCTTTTATAGCCTCCAGCCTTGAATCTTGACCATTGATTTGCAATGAATTGGATGGTTAAGATTGGCCATCAACCTTCCTCATATGAATATTTGACAATTTTAGCAGGTAAAATCTTTCATTCCCGTCATTAATTTTCTGCAGAATCTTCGGATGAATTTTTGACCCCTAATAAGGTGGAATTGCAAAATATTCATGAAACATTGATTTGTAGATCTTGAAAATATCTTTTCAACGCCATATTTGGGCCAAAATACGATATTTGAGGCAAAAGTTATGGTCAAAATAGTGGGACGGTTTTAACATTGATTTGAAGAATATTTGATTGGATTTTGATTTTTGATTCTCTCTTCACCAAATCTTTATCTAGCATAATTTTGGATCTTCAAGAATCCTCTTGATTCTCCTTCATATCTTTAAATGCTTTATAGAATATTTTGCATTGATAATCATCATTTATCTCAATTACCTGCAATAACAAATAAATTCTGAATATTAGTCATTATTACACATAAAATTAGGAAATAGAAAACTAAATTAAGGGGATTAAATGTGCAAATAATACGCTTATCAATGATATTATAGGGAGGAGCCTTGCGAGGTCAACACTGAGACCCGGGTTAGGGTACTCCGTGTTCCTTGTTTGGTTGTCGGGGTGTCCTGTATCGGGAACTCACGCTGCCCTCCCAAGGTTTCTTGTCCCAATAATATTATAAGAAATGTTATACCAAATTATATGATT